>JAVMKO010000002.1:42068481-42668481 GCA_032164245.1 Sternotherus odoratus
ATAAAGCATTTATCCGGTGCTTTCTGGGATCTATCTTGCACAATTACTTCAGTTTTATTTGGATGGATGTGCTCTGACAGTTAGGTCCCATTTTATTTAACATCTTCACTAAACAGAGCCATATTAATTCAATTTTCAGATGCTAAAAATAAGAGGTATTTAGAGAGGCTAGCATTATGGGCAAGAAATAATAACAGTAAACTGAGATTCAATGCGGGGGGGGGGAGCAAGCTGACACACACTCATAGAAAAACAGCTATGGAATGAGGTGAGAACACATGAGACATAGAAATACTGGAAAAAATCCTAGGGTTAATAGTAAATGGAAAATTGGATATGAGTTTGTAATGTGATACGGCTGCACAGAAATCCATGCAATGTGGGAGCTCGCATCCATGCACAAAGGCCTCATCACAGACCAGGAAGATGATAGTCCTTCTCTATAAGACATGGATGAGAACTGTATTTTGATTAGTGCACACAGAGCAGAGTCCCTCCATACTAGAAATATATTGTTAAATTAGGGTGACCAGATCACAAGAGCGAAATATCAGGACACCTTGGGCAAGTGGGGGGGGGGGGGGGAGGGAGAGGGGGGGGGAGGAAGGGGCAGGGCAAGTGGGGGGGAGGGAGAGGGGGGGAGGAAGGGGCGGGGCAAGTGGGGGGGAAGGAAAGGGTGGGGGCAATTGGGGGGAGGAAGGGGCGGAGCAACAGGGGGTGGCGGTGCAAGGATATTTTGTGCCCTAGGCAAAAATTTTCCCTAGTACTCCCCTCCCCTGTTCCCGGACCATTGCTTATTATACATTTTTAAAATGAATATTGCATGTAATGTAGCATGGGGCAGAGGGTTGGGGTGTGGTGGGGCTCTGTCTGGGGCTGGAGATGAGGGGGTTTGGGGTGCTGGAGGGACTATGGGCTTGGGTAGAGGGTTGGGGTGCAGTCGGGGGACATGCTCTGGCTGGGGGTGTGGGCTCTGGGGTAGGGTTGGGGATGAGTTTGGGACCGGTGCAGGCAGGCTGCTCTGGGACTGGGGCCAGAGAGGAGGACTGCCCCCCAGCCCTTTCCCTGCCAGCAGCAGCAAGCTCTGGGGCAGGGCCCCTCCTTTCCTGCCCCCCCCCCCCCCCAACAGCAAACTTGCTCACCCTCGTCATTGGCAGCAGAAAATGGCGGGCACTAGGACCCTGCGGTAGCAGTTGCTGAAGGGAGGAGAAGGGACTCAGTGGCTCCTGGCTGCCCTGCTGTACTCGGGGCCATGGAAAGTGTAAGGGGAGGCTGGGGGACCGTTGGGGGAGGCGTGGGGAAGGGGGGTGGCCAGAGCCAGGTTGCGAGGGGGGGCTCTTTGTATCCCCCCCCCCTCCCTCCCTCCCTCTGCCGGCCGGCACTGGCTGCAAGCCGGCTGCAGCAGCAACTCTCCTCCCTGCCCCTACAGCGAGTGCTGGGGCAGTGGGGGCGAGCCGTGTGCTCCTGCCTGCGCCGGGCTCTTCTGAAGGTCCCAAAATCGGGACAATAGAGGCGTCAGTCGGGACGCGGGACAACTGCCTAAAAATCGGGACTGTCCCGATAAAATCGGGACATCTGGTCACCCTATGTTAAATTGATAGTGTAGTTTCAATAGCTGGTTAGTCTTTCATTCATATGGACATACTATTTTAACCTTTCAGAGCAGATGTGGCCCATTCCCAAAGGTTGACAAGAAGGTGTGAGTATCAACCGAGGGAAAACTACTTTTTGTAGAGACCGAGCCACTTCCAGTCTTTATTCAGGGCTAAGTTGATGGTGCTCTCCTATTGGTTTTTGAATGTTACAATTCTTGATGTCTGATTTGTGTCCATTTATTATTTTGCATGGAGACAGTCTGGTTTAGTCAATGTAAATGCCATTGCTGGCATTTCGATGTCCAACAGGAGAACACTTCAGTCTCCCTGGACACTTACTAACAGACTTAAACGTGCATATTCTTCAACAAAAAAACTTCAAAAACAGACTTCAATGAGAAACTGCAGAACTGAAATTAATTTGCACACTTGACACCCTCAAATTAGGTCTTGAATAAACACTGGGACTTCCTCTATCGCCCTGCCCACTTTAACTGTGGCAGCATATTAGTCACTTGTAGATGGACCAATGGGTTGTTTTCATATGGCAAATTCCAATTCCCTCTTGTTTGCAAAATGATTCATAAGGAAAAGCTTACCTAACACCAAAATTATCCCCAGAATCCAGCTGTGCTTTTGTAAGATAAGATTTCAACCTATTATGTACATTTCTGTAACCACATCTCAGATCACCCTTTATACTCTTAAATACTTTGGGCCATATTCTATTCCTAGTTACGCTCCTGTAATTCTGGAGGAACTCCATTAAGAGCATAATTTGGCTCTCTATTCATAATTCCTGAACCATAACATCTGTAGCAATGCATATTTTAATAGCACTTTAGCTGTGGCAGATGTACAGATAAGACAACAGTACTAACATCAATGAAGGTTTCAGTCTTTTCTTTCCCTAGGCTTCTGGAATGTCTAAGGCATACTGAGAATAGTAAAAAAATGGTGCAGATTAGTCCTGAGTGTTTAATCTAAATGTACAATGAACTATATATCTATAGCCTATCTAATCTTTTGCAAACAACTGGATTGAGGCAGGGAAAATGATCACTGGTTAATGGATAGAGACTATCATGCAATATACCTTTCTTTTGGGGTGAAGGTAAAGTTCGGGAACAATTCCTGCTAAGACGTATCTAAAAGAAGTTTGAATAAAGATATGGAAAAGGTAAAAGTCAGTGTCTCTGGAACTTCCAAAGTATAGAAGCAGCTGAATTAAAATAAAAATTCTGAAGGCCAGCTGAACTGTGCAGTTTCTTCACTGACTGATAGGATACAATAATTCACCATGAGCTAAATCCTGTGTTAGGCTCTGCTGGTGTGTAAAAGGGGAAGAGGTAGTAAGGAGCTTTCCCACACACCTTCTAATAGTTAATTTACTATTTATACAATAGTAGATCTCAAACTATGATAAATGGAACAGTCTCTGGTGGTCTGCAGAGACTTGTAAGTCACATGATGCTAGTTCATCTCCTTGACTATAGTTCTTTCTACAGGCACCCAGGCACTTTGCAAAAGAAGAGCATGTATGTAGAAGCAGCTGGAAACAAGAGGCAGAGCCAGTTTAGCTGCTGCAGATACCAGAGAGATGTTATGTTATGATTAGAGCTGGGCGAAATGTTTTGGGCAAACAGTAAATTCACTGAAAAATGCATTTTTCTAGGCATCAAAACAATTTTAGAATTTGGGTTGAATTTTGCAAGTAATTTTGGTTGAAAAACAATTTTAGAAGTGTCAAAACATTTAACAATTCTGTTTCTTTTCAAAAGTGTTGATTTGAATCAACATTTCAAACATTGTTTCTAAATCATATTTTTAAAGTGAAATGTTTCCAAATTTTTTCCCAGTTTTTCATTTTGTTAAGAATAAAACAAAAAAATCAGTTTATGTTCAAAATGAACAACAAAAAAGGCAGTTTGGCTACTGAATGGAAAAATCAGTTATACATTCAGCTCTAGTTTTGATTAGATGGATAGGTGGTCCTTGCATGTCCATCCCCTGGTATACATATGTGCCAGCAAAGGCCACTCTGGATGGCAGTTCCTCCGGATTCCGTTTTTAGTCCTCTTCTTTTCTTCTGTACTCCCCTGGACTGTTAGTCCACTTGAAATCATCTGCATGCCTATATGCAGATGATATTACATTTTGTATCATATATAGTAAAATTGATGTAATGACAAATGAATTCATTGAATTCAGTGAGGACATAGAAATTGTAACTAGATAGGCAAAGGAACATATATCCAAGTGAATTCAGGAACAACAACGTTTATCTACTTTATCACAAACTGTAAGAGGTTCAGCTACAGTCTGTAACTGGCACTAGATGGAGAAGGTATTACCATTGAGAATAACCCAGATACCTTCACATGAGTTGGTTACAGAATTAAGGTTTGAACCTCAAGCAGAAAGTTGCCAGCCAAAGCAAAGAAGTCCTTTGTGATCTATTACCAGCATCAATTGGGGTTCGTGTATGTGGACACTGAAAATAACATACTGTTTGATAGTTCACGTAGTTCACTCAGTACTTGAATATGCCTCACTTCTCTGGTCACGTGCTTCTCCCAGGAATCTTGCCAAAACTGATGTTGTGCAGCTGCCTGCAGTTCACATGATAATTGGAGCTGTAAGATCCACCCCAATAGCAATTTGTCAACAAGAATCTGATGTTCAACCTCGTGAGAAGTGTAGAAAAGAACAGCTAATTCATTATGGAAATAGTCTTCTTTACCTACCTGAATGCCATCACTGTTCAGAAACTAGAAAACCAAATCAAGGCTCAAACAATCATCTTGTTTAGAAGGTGTGTAAAGCCTACTGAAGAAAGCCAAAGCATTTGATGAGGGAAGAGTGTGTGAAGAAACTTGTATGCCCCAATAATACCTCAACATGGAATTATTTACTTTATTAAATGTCTTTCTTTTGGAACCTTACTTGAAGGAACACCTGGAGTAGGCAACACTAAAGAAATTGCAGAGAAGACTATCCAATAGTATTAGTCACAAGGCAAACAGATTTATATGTCACTGATAGTTCGTCGGTTATATCTTTCAAGAATGATAGTTTAGTGACTTTATTTAGTGACATAATGGACAGAATACAAGAAAAAGAAGTTGTTTGATTATATATCAGTTTGAATTATATGGCTGAAATGAAAGTTATTCTTACTGTACTGCAAGAAATAAACAGAGAAGAAATAAAGGTGGACATTCTGACTTGCATGAGGCAATCCTCAGTTCCTTTAGAAGAAACCACAATCCTCAACAATGTAATTCATAAGGAGTTTTGGAGGACCAGAGAATGAGGCAATAAATTATTTTGTCAATAGATTCCATCAATATTGGTATTTATAAGAGTGAGGTAGCTGGTGATCCGGCCAAAATTAGATCAGAAAAATCAGGCTAGAATGATAAAGGTTGAGATTATTGATACTGCATCAAGGCAAATATTAGCTTCAATAAAAGAGTAGCAAGATAAAGATCCTCTGATATTAAAGCATCTTGGAAAATAATATTCACTATCATGAGCACGGGGACAGGGCACACTACAGGAATGAAAATCAACTCAGTTGGGACCGTGATACAGCCACTCTCCAAGATTCAGTTTCACAACTAGGACATGAGCAGTCATATCTAGTGGTCAGAGCAGGGGTTGGGCCCCAAGTTATAGACGGCAATTGACTAGCAAAGTCAAGGGTTGCAAACCGGAGTATCTGGTTTCTTGCCAGAAGGATTTGGAGCAGAGACAAGCAGGCAGTCTGCATTATTACTCATAGCTCCCCCTTCCTGGTTTAATGGATTGCCTAAACTGACAACCTATGCCAACGGGAGAGCTTCTCCCATTAGCATAGGTCCTTCACCTCCCTGACAGGCAGTAGCTGTGTAGTTGGGAGAAGCCCGCCTGTTGACATAGCGCTGGCTACATCAGGAGTCAGGCTTGAGTTTCCCCACCCTTGAACAATATAGTTACATGGACATAACTTGGCAGTGTAGAACAAGTATTCGTACTGGTACTGACCAAACAGTGGATTCTGAAGTGCTGCCATTGCTATTGGGTGATTTGCCCTCCTAAACCTAGCCTCAGAGAGTCCTCCCATATGAGTTTAGCCTAAGCCTCCTATGGCAATGCAGAGGTATCAGATGTCCAGGGTGCCAGCCCTGTAGGTGTTTACATTTAGGAGCAAGTTTTAACACCTCCTTGTGTTTTTGAGTGCAATATTGTAAGAGAAATTATGTTCTTCAGATTTGACAACTTGGGTATGATAAGACAAAAAACCACCACCACCATTGCCACCTGCAATTTGATATGCATTGTAATGTAACTGCTGGAAGACACACAATAAAAATCTTATTGTCAAGAACCAGAGACCAAAATACTCAAACTGAAAATTGTTTTGAGCCTATACTCTGTTTCATATTTCATTCTTGCAGGATTTATTAAACGTCCCCGATGTCTGTATGCAAATATAATATTCACATCCATTTCCCTGAACAGTAACTATACTCTGCCCATCAAATTTTTGCTACAGATCAGTGACTAAGTACTTAAACCATAGCATTACAGAATGTACAGTAGGATTATCCTTACAGACAGTAAATCCAGAGCTGGAGGTCTTGATAAAAGAACTGAAGTGCGTTTTCCATGAATAGTTCCCATCAAATGTCAAAAGGTACAGTGGATAAAAAGTGTTTTTATTTTGGATTAAATGTATCACAGTGTGATGCTGGTCTGTGAAGGTTTGTTTTCTTATTGTATATGTTTATCAAAGAGTGTGTCTACACCAGCATCTGTACACATGTCCAAGCACGTGGTTGTGCTATAATCTCCTGTTGGCCACATCTGAATCCCAGAATTGCATGTCTAAAGGTGAATGGTGAGTGAGTAACTAGAATACCTGAGAGGTGTGATAAGTACATGCCTTAGGCTGTGGTATGGCCCTGTACCCATACCACTTTGCAGATTGTACTAGCCACGGCAGGAACAAAAACACCCAAACTGGTAAATTACATTGGACCTTCATCTTTTCCACCAATATCCCCTCTTATTGGGTGCTACATTCCAGATTTTAAATCCAGCCCCTGCTCCTCTCCACCCAAGTGGTTCCCTGAGCAAGACACAGGTATAAATCAATTATTTTACTGATTTACCATGAACCAGGATTGTGCATTTGACAGAAGGAATGTCTTAAAAACTGATTTTTTCATTAATAATCCTTGTGCCTCTGTGTCTGTGCCTTTCTCTGCCAGCATACAGGCAGCAGTGGTCTCAGAGCTGGGGACCAGGGAAGAAAGGAAGGGCTTTGGGGAGGTTAGGTGCTGGCTGGGGATAGGAAAGATGTAGAAAATGTCTAGTAATTGTCTAAATTTAGTAAGAGCTGTCTTGGTCCCTTGGAAGGTTGCAGAGTTTCATTGCTTCCATCTGTACTCTCTCTAATCTTACCATCCCCTTATAAATGGGAGCTCCACAGTAAGGAGATGTGTGCAGAGGGATAACATGAAGGGGGTGTTAGGTCCAACAAAGGGAAGGAAAAGTTAGTCACAAGAGTCTTTTCTCCCTTGGAAGATTACAACATTTTTACCATTCAATGTCTTGCCTCTCCCCACACTCCGCCATGCTGTATAAGCCAGGGAAAATGGGGGAGAAGGATCTAGTCTGGTGGCATGATGTACTTTTTTGTTGTGGGGAGGTAGGGGCATTTGGTGCTGATCTGAAACTTCAGAGAACAATATAAAGATGTTGGGTGCCTCTTTTTCCCCCTGTCCATTTCATCATGAGGTAGGCACTGGGGTCAGATTTTTCTGGCAATGTTGAGGACAGGGCTGAGCAGTTTTCATGGTTTGCATCTCCCTTTGCATAGAAACTCTGTATGCAAGCTGATAATATAGTCAATTTCCAGTTGAATCACCTCCCAATTCTATTTCAGATACAGTAGACTCTCAGTTATCCAGGATGATAGGGAAAAAATTAATCCTGGTTAATAAAATCCCAAATAATCACCATCCATAGGAAATATAGGGAAGGGGGATTGGTTCACCAGCCACCCTATGCCGGGGGGTGGGGGGTGGGGGGGTTGGTTCTTCACTGGTTGCCCTGTGCTCTGGTGGGAGGTTTTTTGTGTGTGCTTGGGGCGGCAACAAAGACATATATATGTATATCCTGGTTAATCCACAACCTGGTTAACCCAATCCTGGATAACTGAAAATTCCAGCTGGATCTTTAGGTTCAACAGCAATGCAAATCTGCTTGGTTCACCTTCATAGCTGACCAAACCCTTCCGATCGGCATTACAGTAAAACCTCGATTTAACGGACCTCGATTTAACGGACTTTGGATGCAACGGACAAAATTTCTGATCCATATCAGTCTGCGACCCCTTCCTGCTGCGGCCCCGGTCCCCTTCGCTGGCGGCCGTCTGCTGGCTCCCGGCTGCTGCCCCGGTCCCAGCCGCTGGCGGGCTGGCAGCCAGCTCCCGCGTCCCGCCAGCGGGCGGGCTGGCAGCCAGCTCCTGGGTCCCGCCCGGATCCTGCCAGCGGGTGGGCTGGCTGCCGGCTCCTGCCCGGGTCCCACCAGTGGGCGGGCTGGCTGCTGGGTCCCGGCAGCCGGGACCCTGGCAGGCTGGCTGCCGGCTCCCAGCTGCCGCCCGGGTCCCAGCAGCAGGCGGGCTGAGGAGCTGCCGCCCCGACCCTGTGGCGGGCGGGCTGCTGCTCCAACAGCTCGTTTTTTTTTATTATTATTAAATAACGGACTTTTTGATTTAACGGTCACCCCCTCACCCGAATTAGTCCGTTAAATCGAGGTTTTACTGTATGTAGATAGATGACCAATAGCAGTAACATATCTCTGGCACAAATTGCCAGATCTCATCCACATGACTGAAAAGTTACCTCTCTTTTCTGTTTGGAGACCTTGAAAAATGCTATGTTCTCCAAATGTTAGCCATCCTTTAAAGATGAAATTGCAAACTAGTAACTCAACCCCTGAATGAGCTCATGAAGCAGGCACACCATTGGGAATGGGAGCATTCCCTGAGGGATAGGCTGATAGAACTGGTAGTCAAATGATTTTGTGGTCCACCTCCTGCTATGGCCACTGTACCTGTCCCTTTTCAGCATCCTCTGGCTGCTGCCCAGGATGCAGCTGAACCAGAGGACCCAATCCCCTAAGGGACCAGGAGGAGTCTGCAGGACTCCCAGTACCACACTCTCCACTGGCATCGAAAATCTCTCATCTGATACTGAGGAGTGTCCTTCTCCCAGGACCAATGAAGGAGATGTCCCAAAGGATAATTTTCTCCTAATAGTTTCTTTCACTTGTGTGTGGACCCTCCTTTCTAATTATGTTGAACATAAGATGTTCTCAGGTGTTGGATTGGGCCCCATAATTCACAGCACAGGAAATGAAATGGGGTAACTGTCTAGTTTCATCATATTGCACACAATTTTTCGGTCTGTCCCACATCCACCCACCCCTCAGGTTCAGAAATATAAAATATCCCAAGCATCCACAGGCTTGATGGGAAATTGATGTTTAGTGTTATGTGCACTGCAATTTTTCAATGCTGCAGAAGTCTAAAGTACAAAAAAGGGGTAGAACTAGAGGAACATCTTAATGGCATGGCACACATGCAGAAAATAGAAACATAATTCCAGTGCCAATATAGGCAATGGCCGCATCTGTCTCTACCTTGTGTATGAACAACCTCACCTTTCTCCCACCACCACCCTGAAACCTTAAAAATTTCAGCTGGAGAGGGCTCTGTACCAGACACTAAATGCACTTATACCACTGACAATAAACAGTTTTTAAAAAGAATGGCTACTTATAATGACCCCAAAAGCAAATATTGATAAGGGCATTAAAAGAGATTGAGTGTGCCCGATAATAGAAGTTTGTAAGTGTGAACAGTGAAGACAATAGTATTGCACAACGACCACATCACAAACCCAACCCAAAGTCATTAATCCTGTTATAATTTTCTTTAATGTGTGAATTGCCACCGGAACAAACAGCTAATGACCTTTGTCTACAAAGAAACAAAACCTCATAAAGCTATGTAGCCCCACACTTGAGACAGTGTTCCAACACGTGCTTTTCCAGGAGCTGCACAGAATGTGAAGGTGTCCCAGGGCACAGGCTGATGTCACTGTCTGCACTTCCCCACCGCTGCTGTGCCAAGATATATGCACAGATGGCATCCCTGATTTCCCTTGCCCACTGAGAACCAGGACCAGTGTGCATGGGGGTGGGATCCAGATGCTAGAACAGAGTTTGTAAACCATAATTGTCCTGAACCCACTCAGGAAGGAAGCACTCCCCTTTACCTTCAGACTTGTTATGGAGTGCATGACAGGAGACAATTATGGAAAGGTGTTTACCACACTGGCATCCAGACAAGAGCATACAAAGTGCAAACAAGATTTTAGCCTATCAAATGCTTACTCCACAACTATTCTGCAGCTATTGAGTGTCTAACTGAATTCCCTTTTCCATGGTGATTTGTATATTCCAGGGCCAGAAGGGACCATTGTGAACACTTACTTCCCCAAAATCATCCCTAGAGCATGTCTTATAGAAGAACTTCCCAATCTTGATTTGAAAAATTGTCAGTGATGGAGAATCCACCATGGTACTTGGTAAATTGCCCCAATGGTTAATTACCCTTACAGTTAAAAATTTACACCTTATTCCTAATCTGAGTTTGTCTAGGTTCAACTTCCAGCCACTGGATCGTGTTATATCTTTCTCTTCTCGACTATTTATTCAATAGTCTAGAATATTGTAGAATACTTCTCTTCAATAATGTAGATACCAAGCTATCCCGTTTTTTCAGAATCCGTGATTGTCTTTCTTTATTTAGTTCTTCTCCCAATTTTTTTTATCATCGCCAAACTTTATCAGTGGTGATTTTATGTTTCGTTCCAGGTCATTGATAAAAAATGTTAAATAGCATAGGACAAAGAAACAAACCCTGCTGGACCCCACTGGAAACACATCAACTTGATAAGAATTGGCACATTAGCTCTTTTCTAGTCTTCTGAAACTACTCAGTACTCCAGGACTTATTGAAAATCAACATTAATAGTTTAGCGAGCTCTTCAGACAGCTCTTTTAACAAACTTTTGAATGCAAGTGATCTTGACCTGCTCATTAACACTGATATTAAGTTATGGTTTTATGAACCAAATTAGTGTATATGTAGGGTCCCCCAAAATAACACTGAACACAGACACACTGTGTAGGACAGTATAATTGTGCACTGTTCAAAACTATCATTTCTGGGAGGGAAAATCCCATTCTTCTCCCTTCTAGTACAATCCTGATCTCCTCAGTAGTTTGGCATTATGATTCTTTCCAGTGTTTCCCAGCTTGTTGTTCATGAATCTGCCTTTGTGGTCCACTAAGCTTGAAGAACAAGTGAATAGTAACATTTTGGTTCACATTCTCACTTGCACTTTTTGGTGGGCAAAAGGTTGGGTGCAATCAGTAGCCTCTGAACAGTTTGGAAATCCCATCCTATGAAATCCATGTTTTATTTCAGGAACTTTTCATATGGCAACCATCCATGGGTAGATCAGAGTGTTAACTGCCTTGCGAACCTGCACAAGCATAACACCAATAGGGGACTTCACAACCACATTACATATCCCCTTCCATATCACAAAGCCAACCCAAAGTCATTAATCTTCTTGTAATTGTCTTTGTTCCTGTGCCAATTCGCACATTAAACAGCTTTGTAAGAGCTCTATAGCTGTCTTGTGTTACCAGCTTTCATAGGTCAATATCCATCTGCTTCTTCACTAGTATGGCTTCCCTGAATCCAGTGTCTTCCACCCACATTGGCAAGGGATAACAGAGAGGGGTAGCATGATTAGGAGCTGCCATCACTGAATGTGTGAATGTGGGGGACAGTACCAACAATACACAGCAAAGTGGTTCCTAGGGTATCTGTCTCTGACATCGCCCCTGTAATGATAGAGCTAACCTTGTGTAACAACAGCGGCAGTGTGGACATTGTAATACGTGTGTACAGTGTTATATCTATGCCCAGTGCAACATAAAGTGGACAACTTAAATATGAGGAACATGCGTGAGTATGTACCTGCTCCAGTAATCAATGATGTGCACCAGTGTAGACATAGCCAAAGTTAGATTCCATTAGCTGGTGTCACTTAAGCTGAAATGGCAGAATTTAAAACCAAATCTAGTTCTGACAGAACTCTACAGATTTTGAATTCTCAATTTTAAAGGAACAAAGTCTACTTTCAGTTAAACTGGATAGGCTACAATATATCCACTGACTTCCTTAGAGTTACTACAGATTTATAGTGGTTTAAATTATTATAGGATTTGAGGTGTTTTCATGTTCTTGAATATAATGTATTCTCTTCTTCTGAGTTAACAGCTCACTAACTACGTACATTTTACCCCTATATCTGATAAATATTAAGTTCCTGTCTGTGGGAAAGGTGAAAATGATGTCCTCTACTAGTTATTGCCTTTATTTTCAAATTGGATTCACATTTGATACTTCAGGGAGTGAGTATACCTGGTGTGAAGCATTACCTGACACAAATAACTTCTGATTTCAAAGTGACCATCCAAAATAGACATAGAAGATGGACTGACAATACTGGATAGCACATTTCAGTAAGTTAAGATCTGTTTAACATCTTTCTTGTCTTTTGATGTTTGCTCTTATCTTATGCTGGCAAAAACAGCTTAATCCATTGAAGTTAACAAGAAAGGTTAAGGGGTGACTTGATCACAGTGTATAAATACCTACAGAAGAACAAAAATTTAATAATGGGCTCTTGAATCCAGCAAAGGCACAAGATATAATAGCTAGTAGTTGAAGCTAGACAAACTGGGACTGGAAATGAGGCAGAAATGTTTAATAGTGAGGACAATTAACCACTGGAACAACTGACCAAGAGTTGTGGTGGATTTCCCATCACAGGCACTTTTTCAATCATGAGTTGACCTTTTTCTAAAAGATATTCTCTAGTTCAAACAGGAATTAATTCAGGGAAATCCTATGGCCTGTGTTAAATAGGAGATTATACAATATCACAATTGTCAGAAAAGATGACCATGGTCTCTTCTGACCTTATAATCTATTAATAGACAGCAAGAACTACATCAATGACCAAATCCTACCTCACACAATGCTGCATCATTGTTAAGCCTCTATTTTGATGCAAAGGAGCTCCCTCTTTGTCTCTGCCCATCACCCCCCAGCCAGGGTATGGGCCACCCACTGGTGTTGGTGTTTCAGTAGCAACTGGTTCCCTTACAGGGTGGAGTTGCTAACCCCACACCCATGTTAAGCCTACAGCACCTGGTATTCCCAGGAGGTCTCCCATCCAAGTACTAGCCAGGCCCAACCCCACTTAGCTTTTGAGATTAGACAGGATCAGGCATGTTCAGGGTGGTTTAGCCATATGCTCCCTTTCTAGTTGACCTGATTCAATGGGCCTGATGTTTAGGTTGTGCAAAACATCCTTTGCCCCTAAATTAATATCTGAAAAATGAGGGGGAAGAAAAGGGAGAGGAAGAAGATATGACAAGAGAAACAGCTGAATTTGCTAAAGGTTTGGATCTTAAATATAGATTTATTAAGAATTAATACAATAAAATTTAATAATCTAGCATAGTCAATGCACTTGGAAGCATTTGAAGGTCAAGGAAATATGAACTAACACAGTGATTTATTGTCGTGAAGCACTGGGTTTCTCATAGGGAAAGCAGAGAAATATGAATCTAATGATACTGCTATGTGATGGACACAAAATGGCTAACCTGAGAACAAAGAATAATTATGAATGGCTAAGTGTCATGCTGGGAAGAGATGTTATGTACAGTCCTGCAGGCATACAGCATACAGTATTCAGCATACACATCTGAGTAGTTGGGAGGGAAGAGTGGAGAATCTCCTAATTTAATTTGGGGAGATCTATAGCTGAGATGAGGAGAGGACACATTGGAGGAGATGAAACTGCTGTATCCTATGCTCTTGATAAATTGAAGCAGTTTTGGAAATCAGTAAATTGAGATTCAATAAAAAACATACAATGATTCTGGAATAATTAAATGCATATATATGGAAGGAGCAATAGGCAGAACTAAAACAGAAGGGAGGAGGGGTGATAGCATATAGTAATCTGAATAGGAGGTTCCAATGTGATCCTTTTTCTTTTGGGGGGGGGGAGAGAGCACAAAAATGGTTTACTGAGTGGGTTAAAAGCAGATTTATATGAAAAACAGACAATGGGCCTGATCAGTTTTTCTGTGGGAATGTGTGTAGGAAGAAATGTGTCAAGATTTTCCTTCCAGAGTTACTTCCACATTCCATCAAAGGAAAATGGTTTGAAAAATCAAGGATCCAGCACTCAAACTTCAAAGATACTTCAAGATCCATATAGATGTAAGGACAACCACTGAAGTTGTCTGCACAGTGGTTCTGTACCATCCTACTGCTTCCTTGATGCAGCAAACATTAATTAGGGCACCCCGCATCCATCCTTATACAATTTTTTTCCCCTGTCAGCGTGGGAAGATGTCCATTGTCATGACACTTCCTGCAAAGAAGCCCCTCCTCCTCTCTCCATTAGGCCCTTTCAAACCTTGCACCTTTAAGAGGACAATTTCTTCTACTGTAAACATCTAGCTTGGGGTTGCAAGTTGGCCTTTACTGGCATTTTTAAAATTGTCTTAGAAAATCAAATTTTCTTTCAGATCTTTAGGGTCTTTTATGCAGCTATTTTCCAAAATGTTTTAATTTACATTTTTGTAACCCTATTTGTCTGTCTATCCTAGCTATGCAATTTTCACATTATTTCCTTTTCTATATTTTACATATGCCCATGTCTTAAAAAGACACTAGATTTGCAGATGTACTTTAAGATACCACCGATATAGATTAACGAGCTGTTTCCAATAACAATTTCCTTGTGAAATATAGAAACAAGGTTGAAATTAGAAATCTAGGAAGGAATTATATAATTAAAATGTCAGTAATTTATTTTCTGAAAAAAAGAATGTAATTTTTTTGTCTTTACAAACATATCATTACATTATACTGGTAGCTAGTTTCTCACGAGTAACTGGATAATTAGAAAGATTTGCTGCATACATAGAAAAATAACTTTTCTAAGTAAATTCCCTCAACAGAATTTATTTTAATAAAAGAATCAGACCGAAAATAAACACCTTCATTTTATAGCACAATTACTGCCAATGATGTATTACTGCAGTGAGCTGTCTAATTTCTTTTTAGTCTAACATAATATTTCATTGCATATTAAGTGGAAAGAATATGCATAGTGCTGAAGTGCTGTTCAGTGCAGAAAAAATTGTTCATTGTTTGTTACTAATCATTAGTTTGGACTTTTTAATTACACAGTTTAGATGTGCTTAAGTTATGAAAATTATTAACTTTGAAGCTTAGAGAATCATAGCTCATGAGGAGTCATGGGTTGCCTTGTGTTTAACTCATGATGACACCCAGCTCTGTGGCTCCATCTCATCTGATCTGGCTTATGGGGTGGAACAGTCATCTGCATGACATCAAGATTTGATGAGTGCAACAATGAGTGTGCTTAAAAATTACTTCAAGTTGTAGAGATATTAGTTCTAGCAGTATCCCCCATTTTAAGTATAGGGAATATCTTCTGAAATCTCTACTATCTCTGAAACCACAATGTGCTTCTTAAATACTCCTCTAGTAACTGGCTGAAGATCAGTTATTACAGGATTGAGGTTGATAATTTTACAGAAGCAAAGTTGTCAAAGACAGTGGGTCAGATTCTGTGCTTGGTTTGTAAGAGATGGAGCACAGAACTCAGCCCCCGCTCTCCTTAGGCTCCAAGGTGATTTAAACCATCCCAATCCTGGGTTGCTCTATGGCTCCTGGAACAAGTTAGACAGATCCAAGTGCCTGTCTAAAAGGTATGTTGACATACTCCTTTTGGCAGCATATAGAGTGCACACACAACATGCCTCCTTGCACTGGTAAAATAGAAGTGTGGACTCTGTGGCATTGTTTAGGCAGGTAGAGTAATGGTATGCCTGAACCCTTTGTGTATGTACCCAGATATGTTCCATACATAACTTTCTACTTACCAAAGCAGTGCCTCCCTCATCTACACTACTACTTTTGGCAGTGTAGTCTTCCATTGTCTCCCTGTTACTGGAATCTGCCATGGGGAAAAAATAAAGATAAAAAGCAGTTGGTGGGTTCCCTTAATAAAATGTTTGGGAATCACTGGGCTACACCATTTCCTAGAATCTCTACAGTGCTGCACAATGCAACTCCCCCCTGACATACCCCTCCCAGCTCTAGCCCTACCCTGGCCTGCCCCCTATGCTAAGGCTTATGAGACCATCCTTGAAGGAGAGACATACTGTTGTCTTCCACAGTATCCATTCTGGAGGAATCCTGCCCAAGCCAGACCTGGAGATTTGGACCTCTTTATACCTCTTCGGTCCTTTTCACCTGGAATAAAGATAAAGAAACTGGAACTCCAGGGAGTTTATTCTGTAGCCACATCTCTGATTGAGGAGGTGGTTGACATTTATTACATGTTTGAAATTTCAAGACTTGTTAGATCTTGGGCTTTTCCTAGACACTGGGGTCACAGACATATTAGGAACTCATATTAGGACATATTAGGAAGTCTTTTTTCTCAGATACCTCTGTTCAGATGCTTTCCTTTCCACAGTTATCCGTCCCACTATCTTGGCATTTTCACCAATAGCATTCCTCCCTATAGTATGTAAGCATTATCCATACCTTGACTAGATCACTCTAATGAACTCTAGTGTTAACTACACCATGAGATCATCTGGAAGCTGATACTAGTAAAGAATGAGTCTGTTCACGTATTAAGCAGTACATAACCCAGAGAGCACATTACATACATTATGTGTCATCTGCACTGGCAGCTTATTAGTTTCTCGGTATTCAACAGAGATGAAGCATGAAAAATTCCAGCCCCCAGATGGGCCTTCTTTAGAAAGTTATGAATGAGTGAAGGTTTTGGATACTATACTGAAAATACTTCAGATTAGTGTCACTGCCAGTGACTACTACATAATTATAACACCATAATTTACAGATTCAAAATTTGTGTCTTATGCAAGGCTTTGAAGAGTTTATTCTGTCAATCAATTTGACATAGCTGATTTACACAAAATTGTTCAAAGACCTGAGCTTTACTATATTTTTAATTTTTCATCTTTGAATACCCCCATTAAAAATAACTGCTTTGGAGAAAATATGTTGGTCATTATTGAAATTCTCGCATGCATGCTGAAACAAAAGTACTGGCATCTAGCATTAAAACAGATCGCTGCTTCTCCATCTGATAAGGATAAAGATAAGTCATTTATTGTAAGCATTTCATCAGAAAAGCCAGCCCATTAAAAGCATAGATTTTTAACATGAGTTCGCGTCTGTTTGAAATGCAGGGTCAATTTGCATGCTGCTCGTTGAGAATTGCTGAAAAAAATATATTATATTTTCTGTAGGTCAAATCCTGCCCCTAGCAGCCTGTGTAATCAGGTTGCGTATTTGTGAGATCTATGATGTTGGAAAGCTAGAGCTCAGATATCGTTGTGGTAGATGATAGGTGCATAAGCAACTCAGGACAGAATTTTTAAAAAGGTATTCAGGAACCTAAAGATGCAGACAATTGCCTCATGAGATTTTCAAAAGCTCTTAAGTAACTCAACTGGACTGCTCATACAAAGGTTCTTCACAGGCAAATACAAGATGTCCAGGCTCCACTGAACTTCAGTCTGCAGCATGCAGGAAGTGTGGCCCGTTTGTAAGGCTTTCTACATACACACCCTGCACTACCCTGCAATGCAGAACCATACTAGTTCCAATGGGGACAGGTCCCTCCCTTCGACGGTGAACAAACTCTGAAGTGTTACAAACCTTTTGGTTCTGTATTCTAGACGTGGTAACAGTCATTTAGAATCAACTCTAATCTTGGAAATGAGTTAAACTGAGTGAACCTATTTTTAAAGTGCATTGTCTGCTTCACTAACTCTACTTCAAAACTGACTTTTTTGTAAAGAATATTGGAGTTAAAAGCTTTCATTGAGTTAATATCAGTTTCAGTCTTTGACAGGAGACAAAAATGTAGATGTTATTCCAGACAGCAGTCACATCCTCATTGTGCCAGATTCTGTTCAGATACAACCAATCCCTGTTTTAAAGAATTTACAATCTAAGGCCCCAAACCTTACCATGTGCTTAATTTTGTGCACCATGAGTAGTCAATGGGACTACTAAGTGATTAAAGTTAAGCATGCATGTAAGTCTCTGCAGGATCTAAGTATATAATAATAATTTTAAAAAACAGGCAGTTGCAACAAACAGATAAAGGTAATACAAGGTAACAGTAAGACAAGCAAATGCAGTGTAATATTCAGCAGCAACAGCACACCAGTTGCTTAGACTTATGCAGAATTGTGTAGCTATTATATCATGATTTTAAGGAAGCATTTTAAGGAGGATGGTGTAGTGTTTTAGAAAATTCCTGGGAACTCAAAGCTGTCAATGAGCTCTAGTTAGCTTGAAACTACTCTGGTCACTCAAAAGAAGGACTGATAAACAGAGAAGCTTTATTTTTTTTTTTCTAATTATTGTCTTTTCCTCACACCTTAGTTTAGTGTATATAATTTGATGCAACGTGGGCATTTTTAACAATGAAATTGAAATAATATTACTGAAAAGTGCTTTGTCAAAGACAGGCTTGTAGGAATAGTGTAACTTTCAGGTTTGGAGGGCCTGATAACATTCAAGACCGGTCACTAGCACCACTGAGACCTGAAAAAGTTTGGACAGGAGATGAAATAGATTCTGATGGCCTGCATATGAGGAAGAGTGATAGTGTCCAGGGAATCATGGTATCCCAGGATATGAGTGATGGGGTTTGTGAAATACAGGAGGATAAACACAAATACTCAAGACCCAATATTTATGATTAAAATTCTGAAATTTTCATTACCTTCAAAGAGGCTGGAATGTGGACGATATGAGAAATATATTGTTCAGACTGCACATTGATGGTAAAAAAAATAGGCTCATGCAGGCAGTTAGTTTCAAGCATTACTAAAAATGCATAGTTGTAATTAGGTAGGTTTGGTCTCTTTTTCCTGGGCTGCATCACTACTGTCTGCCTGGATTTACACTGTATTTTTTCCCAGCTTTGGCTGTTCTCAGTTATCTAACTGCTCTCTAGTTCAAATGATAATTTTCAGGATAAGCTGTAACATAATTGTATATGGGATGTATAAGTCTTTGTAAAGCATATGGTATTGCCCCAATCCACTTTATAACCACTGCATTCCTGAGGCTAAAATTGAAACAGGCAAAGTAACATCCAAACAAAATATTATTTATTATCCTCAAATATGGTCTGTGCACTTGGAACAAAGGCTTGGATTGCTCTTTTTTTTTTTTTTTTTTTAATGAATCAGTTTGACTAGCCTATCCTCACTGTGCTTGTAAGGTAAAGTATTGATTGTCTCAATTCATGTGTTCAGTTTGGGTGTTTTTTTTCAATTTGCCTAATAAACACTGAGTACTAGAGCTCTGCAAGCTCAATGGATTTGTTTTTCAGAAATTCATGGAAACCGTTTTTCTAGTTTACTTTATATGAGTTCACTCCCACACATGCACACACTCCACCTCTGTCCTTGAGTCCTGGTTTGCATTATGGCTTCAAATGAAACGGTTTTTAAGTAAAAGTTATTTGTAACCAGCCTTTTTAAAAAAAATTCCAGTTAAATCATGCAAAGCCAAAATATTTTGTTTGATTTATAACAAAAATTATAAACTCAACCAGGTCTGCTTGATTCATAACCTATATCACTTCAGCCAAAGCTTCTCTAAAGGTTTATGGACCTCAGTGTATTGGCCCCAGATCCTAGCATTATAAGAAATGCTTTGCACAACTTTTGTTAAGAGCTATATTATTTGACTGGGATTTCCAAAAGCGTTCAGCATTAGCCTAATTCTGCTCCCAGTTATGACAGAAGAGTCAGTGGTAAAACTCACATTAACATAATTGGAACAGTTGTTAGGTCAGTACTGGGCACTTGAGAAAATCCCCTTTTGTGTTTAACCAGAGATTGTGTGTGATTCCCCAGTGTTTTGCTCCTTCTGTAGTCATTTATGCTTGTGCAAAGTGGGTGTAAATAAAACAGCTATAAAAGGTACCAGGTAATCAGGTGTTCTGTCTTTTTAGCCATTTTTTTTGACATTTCATAGGCATCTTTTGGCTGTTTACATTCTTATAAGATCTCAGGTCTCCCTGTTGCTCTTTTATTTCAAAATGAAAGTTGCAAAACTGAAGTGTATTTTTAATTGAGAGTTTGTTTTAATTGAGGGACAGTTTCTAAGCCCCCACAGTTTGAGTTTTTCAGCTCAAATATTTAATCTTTCTTAAAGGTGCAGTAGCACAAGAGTACAGTTTGATATATGTAAACTGCAAACAGCTTTCTTTAGAAGAATCATTATGTCCTACTGTGCAGTCAAAAGAAAAGCCTAGAACAAATTCTTGACTTTTATATAGAATTGCCATGCTGAAAGGAAGAATTCTCTGGAGCACACGATTGAGTAGAAAGCTGTAAAATCCACATATAATCAGAGGTTTGTTGAACAAGTCATTTTTGTTCTTGTTTTTCTGCCAAGGAAAGGATTTCTGAAAGGGAGTAAAAAGTTCAGATAATGCTGGGCACAATGTTTAGGGAACCTAATGCAGGATCCTTAGGTAATTCCAGCAGCTAAATCCCATTGGCAGAAAAGATCTTTGGTAGTAGTTAGATTAGCTGGATTGTCTCACTGCTTTCATTGTAAACAGCACTGACTGAGAGACATTGGACTCTCAATTAACTTTCCAGATTTAAGGCCAGAACTATAGAAAGTAAACCTTGACTAGGGAATCAGTAAAGCTCTTAAGAGCCTAAGAAGCTGAGGGACTTCTCAAAGTTTGGGGAAATTATATAAATCTCAGTGACCCATTGTTCTAATATGTATTGCTATAACCTGTATTATATTTTCACCCTTTAATCTTGGTAAGTACAGATGCAGAGGTTAATATTCTGTCAGTGCTCTCTAACTCCTCTACACTAAGAGTCACAATTTTCTGGTACAAATTGGAACTGCTAAACTACCAGGAAACACACATCCACCCCCACCCACATCCCCCAACCCTAGCCTGCAGAAACATTGTTTTTTACAAGCTTCATTTTAATTTTTTGAGCCACCAAAGTCAAGAAGATTTGATTCTCCTTTACATTTTTACAATGCTTTTTGTGTTTTCTTTGGCTGATGTTTCAGCAAATGCATACGCGCGTGCACACACACACACACACACACTCCAAAAAGGAGCTTTGCTGTTGTAGCTGTCAGCTGACAAAATAGATTTTTTTCTCCCTATACAGGCATTGATAAATGATTACACATTCTAGTCTACGGAAACTTGGAGACCCATTTCTCAGCGAACTCTTACCGCCATCAACAATGAGATGCTCTTTTATTTCAAAGACATCTCTTGAACTGAACACTTACATGTCTTAAAATAAATCCTTGATTCCTGTCTTTGTGATACCATTTGCGGTTCACCTATGTTTTTGTTCCTTTTATTGCTATTTCTCTTTCTTTTCCTTGATATTCTGAGCCACATGAAGGAGTCCACACTTGGGGAAAAAAATACCCATTGATTACAAGATGTGGCTCATGTTTATGGTGTGATACAGCTCCGATTGAAGTCTTTGCATTGATTTCAAGGGGAGCGAGATCAGGAATCTTTCCATTCATTTCACTGAGAGATGGATGCTGTGAGGCTACACTGAAGTCAGTGGGGGAATTGTGCCAGTTTACACTAGCTGAGGGTCTGCCCCTGTATCTGTCTGATATGCTATGACAGAAGAATTCTTTTACCATTGAGGATATTTTTACCTTACTGTGTACTTGCTTGCAAACTGAGAATATAAGCTACACACACAATAGTTACATTAATGTTTTTGCATGAATACAAAAGAACCAGAAAGGTAAAAATATTGATATCATGGCATGCTCAACACTGCTGCCTGTGATTTAACATCTTCTAGCTATATAAGGTCTATTCACACCTCAGGAAATTTTCCTCATATAGATACATCAGTAATATTTTAAGCTCTGACCCTTCAAATACTTATGTACATGCTTAATTTTAAGCAAACAAATCACCCCTTTGACATCACTGGGACTACTCATAGGTAGGCCTCTTTGAAACGTTTCTAATTTTGACAAAATGCCACAATTCATCTTCTTTCTCTTTTTTCAGACTAGAACATAAAATTGAGGATATTTTCCCCTTTTTTCTATCAGCTCTACTGATTGCTTAAACATTAACTGTTTGCTGCCATTTGTATTATTTTTCAGGTAGGGTGTTTGGGCTTTATCTGTGGGAAAGGCTTATTAAAAGGATATAAGATGCCTCTAACACCCAGGGAAAGGAATACATTCATGGGTGGTGGGGGCAGTGTTGCGGCCAATCAAACCCTGCTGCCCCCTGGTTGGCCAGTGCAAGGCAGAGAGCCAGAAAAGGAGAAGTCTAGTCCCAGAATGTCCAAGCATGAGTTCTTTCCCTCTTTTTATCCCTTATTGTCTATTCTGCTGTCGGCCCACTCAATCTCTCCCTAACCTTCCTCTTGTGAAGCAGGGCGTAGAGGGAAGCATTATGCTCTTCAGGGCCAAGACTCTTTCTTTATACGTTTGTAGAGCTCCTAGCATCTAGCGGATACAGCCTCATTGTACTATCTCAATACAAGGAGTAAGTGATGAAACAAAAACTTATACTGCATATATATTTAATACTACTAGGGCAATATTGTCAGCTGCACAGTCGAAAGGACAAAAAGTCGGGAAATGTAGAAGTAGCAATATTATGTCAACTTGTTTGCATATCCTATATGTTAAGTTACACATTTAACAAGAAAAACAGGAATATACAATCATGCAATGTGCAGTGAGGATGAGTTCAAGTTTCTTTTGAAACTTAAGGGTACAATCCTGCACTAAATCAATAGCAGCCACCTTGTCCTCTCTTTTTTTGGTTCCACCATCCATTGTGTCATGGTATATGCTTAGATTTTCCATATGTTGGGGGAAGGGAGACCAACCATAGAATCTAGGCATTACCACAATGTAAATAACAAAAAAGTAGCGCTGGGTCATTAACTTTTGCATTTCCTGACTTTGTGATTTTGGGCTGTGCAGATTTAATATGGCATTAGGACCACTTTCTAACCTAAGTTTCCAACGTGTTTTTAAAGAAAAACAAAAGAGACATTGTGGAAAAGAAAAATAATTGAGCAATTAATCTTGAAGGGCTCACAAACCCAGAAGAACTTGTCAGATCCTTATAGCTCTTCAGTTTATGAGCTTACAAATTCTGCCAGTTTCTGGAGATTGTAATCTTCTTGCCATGCATGTATTTATTCATGCAGCTTGTAGAGTTTATAAACTTCTTGCTCCTGAAGATAGAGAAGCACAGCTTGTAAATAAATTTCCACAAACCAAGTGGCATAAATCACATTTAGCTATCTGTACATTCGTGTGGAGTGCATCTGTATTTAAATGTGCATCTGTACATTTAAGGATATTTCATACAGTGCATGAGCAAAGATGAACCTGTCCCTGCCAGCAGGTATATGGGATCTTGGGGAGCAATTACCACACAGGTGGGGTGCAAATAAACTTTATTAAGAAAATGCAAAAACAGGGAAAATTCAATAGTGAGGGGTATGGGGTTTGTTAAAGTAGACAATTGGGGAGGGGTTTCTTTTAGTAAATGGGATAGGGGGTTTCAATAGTGGGGTACAATACAGTGGGGTGCAATACAGTTGGTAACCAATTAACACTGAAGTATAAATGTAACAGGTAGCTAACAATTTCTATGTAAAGAGTGTGTCACAGCAGCATATAACCAACTAACAGTATGGGTAAAATGTGTTAAATAACCAACAATTTTAGGTAAAAATGTGTCTCAGTGGTGTAAATGTAAAATGTGAGGTGTGTTAGAGAGAAAAGGGGTAACCAATGGTGTTTTATGCTAGAAAGAGAGAGAGAAGACAGGCTGTAAGTTGAAACAGCAGAGAGACAATTATACAAAACACAGCAAAATCTTATCTATGATTTAACTTAACCAAAACTACACAAATTAGCAAGTAACAAAACACAATGCAACAATTCTTTAAGGCTAACTTACAGGGTACAATGCAAGCAATTTCCTAAACCTAATTTAACTACAGCT
The DNA here is from genome assembly GCA_032164245.1 of Sternotherus odoratus. NCBI lineage: Eukaryota > Metazoa > Chordata > Testudines > Kinosternidae > Sternotherus > Sternotherus odoratus. The sequence continues at coordinate 42,092,402 of JAVMKO010000002.1, forward strand.
ATGCAAAATGAAATTACAACTTATCTAGACTAAAAGACAAAATCTAACCTAATGGGTGCACCTTATACTAGGGGTAGTTTCAGAGGGCAGAGTGGTGTGTGCCCAGGATACAGCTCCAAGGGGGGAGGGGGATTTAACTAGTGGTGGCTGCAAGCTGGCAGCCCAGGATACAGTCCAGGAAGGCACAGGCTTATTTCTAGCAGCAAAGGCGCTGCAAAGCAAGAAACAGATTACAGATACAGACCAAGGAGTTTAAGAGAGGTTTTAAGACACAGACCAAGGTTTAGTTTGAGTCTGTGTGCTGGGGAAACGGAGCCAGCAGCTAAAGTAATAAAAGTATAGAAAGTTTCACAGAGGGATTCTTACCAGTCCCCAAGTCAGCAGCAAAGGCAGAAGCAGCAACAGCATCAGAAGAAGCAAGGAGGGCTCGGCATGGTCTTGATAATCAGGAGGTCTCTCAGGCAGCAATTCGTTCTTCATGGGGGGGGGGTTAAAAACGGGGGTACGCTCAAAAATAAGAGCAGAGAAAGGACCCCCCAGAACTCCTGGCTGATCAGACCAGGTAGCAATGCAGGAACCTTTCTGATGTTTGTTTCAAAAATGCCTGTTCTTAAAGGCAGATTCGGGCAGTTTCCCGCCAGTAATCCTGATAGGCTCCTTCTGTCATAGGGGAGGAGCTACAGGGAAAAACTGCAGGTGAGCATAGAGACATGCCTGGGCAGAGTCCTGGACCATAGGTGTGAGTTCCCACCTCAGGACTCAAAAGCACATGAGGCCTATGACTCATGCCCAGGATCTCAAAAACACATTAGGTTTTGCAGCTCTGGACATTGCCTACCCTACACCGAGCCCAGGTTTAACAAGGTGATAACAGGACCAACCCTTTGAACAGGGCAGTCGTCCCACTTAGCACGCAGCACAAGTGGCCATCCCTTTGTGAAGGGCAATGGCTCTTGGTAAACAACTTAAGGGGTCCTCCCTTTGAGAAGGGCAGTGGCCCTGGTAAACAACTTAACAGCCAGGGAGGGGCGGCCACAGGAGGAGAACAAAAACAAAATGGAGTAAGGGGACAGCTGTAAGAAACAAAATGTAATAGGGGGAAAGCTGTAACAGACAGAACCCAGATAAAAACACTAGATCTGAACACCTGTGAACTTTAATTTAGCTATTTGACTATAGTAGTTTACTATAGCTCAAGCTTTGAAGATTGTATTGTAAGGTAACAGTACTTGAACATTTCCTGAAAAAAGAATAGTAGGCTGCCTTTTCTTATTAGGTTTGGTACTAACTTCTTATTCAGCTAATTGATGCCTATTCCAAATTTGCTAGGGCAGGTTAAGCACCAGTAGCATAAAAACACCCCAACATAGTGAGTGCCCATGTATACTGACTAGTTGAATTATTTCTGGGTAGCGTAACACCTATTTATTTTCTTCCGCTCAATGAGTTGCTTTTTCCCCTTTGCAACACTTTAACTAAAAGCAACTTGCTGTCGTAGGATGTCAAAAAGCTTTGTTTGGTGGGTTTATTAGTTAAATAAAGCCATCAACCCTCTGTTGACTGACTGCAATGGCAGTTCAGCTTGAACATTACTGAGCACAGCTACTCCAAAGGAGGAGACAAATATGTTAATTTTGTTTTCTCCTTCCATCATTTTTAAAGTATGGCTCCCCTGAGAGAAATGTGGTAGGAATGGTTAGCAGTGTCATGTCACTCCTCATGATAATAAAATTTAATCCACTGCTCCATTACCATGCTTTACAATCCTCAAAATACATCGTTGAAGTCCAATCCAACAAATTTAACACATATTTTAAAAGGAAAATTATAGGCAGGAAAAAAATATTCTGATATGTAGGGTAGGTGCTGACCAAAAAAATAAATCAATCCATGTTAGAAAAAGGTTTGCTATTTAAGGCCCTAATTCTAGAGTCTGATCTAGGAGGATGGATCTACCTATTGACTTCATTGAGATTCTACTGGGACAGAACTGTCCAACCCTGCAGATCAGATTTGGTGCCTAAGCAGCCAAGTAAAATAAACATAACTGGGGCAAATCCAGTTCAGTTTCCAGTTCAGAACTCCAATACATAGAAGAAAGATGGACTTTGCTTCAGTTGTTGCCTATCAAACTTGACTAATTTGAAGTCAAAATATGAATGTTAGTCATTGTATATTTATTTCAATTAGCTTTTTTTCTCACTGTTCAAATTTAGTGGAGAGCTTGCTTTTGATGTCCATCCATGAGTTAATACTATATGAAGATCAATTACAACCTTTCATTTCCAAGTAATTTGTCTTTTTGTTAATGGGACTCTTTCCAAATATTTTTCTTTTTCAACAGCATGCCTTTTTCCCACTTCCTGGGGCATTTGTTGCCAACATTAATTGCATGTGCTACTTACAGAAACAACAACAAAAAACACATACATACCTCACATTTGATATAGTAGAGGAGTTATTCATCATTTAATATAATTCAATCCTACCAGATTTATAATCAGCTCATTAGGATGTGTGATTGTATGTATGTATTTATTTATTTATCTTTTTAAAAGATCTTTCAGATGAACTGGAATGATCAAGTTGTGGGATAGCTATCTAGATAACTATATGCTTATTTTGGTAGCATTGTCCTCCCCTCGTGCTGTACCCTCCTGTTTGTCTTGCTTGTTAAATCTTGTTTCAAAGTAGTCTGGATATTTTTCAAGGCAGGGGCCATGTTTACCTGCATGTTTCTATAGCAGTTATCACAATAGAATCCCAGTTCTGATTGGGGTTTTGAGTGCTATTGTAATGCAAACAAATATATTCTAATTCTATTCTAATAATACTGGTCAAGGACAGGTCTCTTTCCACTATTCCATGAGGTCAATTTATCCCCTGTCACACTTTCACTATGGTGATAACTTCCGAAGATTAGGAGGTTCAGTTTGGGAAGGCTTCCCAAAATTTAGGGGTGGGCAAACTTTTTGGCCTAAGGGCCACATCTGGGTCTGGAAATTGTATGGCAGACCATGAATGCTCATGAAATTGGGGGTTGGGTACAGGATGAAGTAAGGGCTCCAGCTGGGGGGGTGGGACCAGAAATGAGGAGTTCAGGGTGAAGGAGGGGGGTCTGGGCTGGGATCGAGGGTTTCAGAGATGGGGGAGAGTTGGGAAGAGGGGATCAGTGGTGGGGGATCTGGTCAGTGGATTGAGGTGCAGGAGGGGGGTCAGGGGTGCAGGCTTCAGGCAGCCCTTCTCTCAAGCAGTTCCTGGAAGCAGCAGTATGTTCCTCCTCTGGCTCCTATGCGGAGGTGTGGCCAGGCAGCTCTACACACTGCCTTGTCCACAGGAAAAATGGGACCTGTAGGAGCGGTGCTTGCAGTGCTTGGGACGGGGGCAGCATGTGGACCTGCCTGACTGCCCTTACATGTAGGAGCCGGGGGAGGGGTTCATACAGCTGCTTCCAGGAGCCGCGTGGAGCCCCTGACCCCACTCCAGAGCTGGAACACTGGAGCAGAGCAACCATTCTGACCCTGCTCCCCAGCGGGAGCTCAAGGGCCAGATTAAAAGATCTGACAGGACAGATGTGGTTCGCAGACCGTAGTTTGCCCACCCATGATCTAGACCATCCCTGAGAGGTATCTGTCTATTTTGCAATCTCCCAACCCCGAGGTTTCCCACCTATTTCAGTTCTGTGCAGATATTAGTAGTGATTTTTTTCAGTCTTAGATCCAGCCATTGCACTAATGTGACTTTTATTTAGAAACTCTTGAATCTTGAGCAGACAGAATTATTTAGAATGGATACAGGAACTCAGGTAACAATATTTAATTTAAATCTCTTGCATGGAAAAGTGTTCAAGTTTAATCAGTGACTTTAAATAATCTTTATTGATGATTAGAATGCTTTTCTGATTCTTGAGGTCATCTGTAAATATGGAAGGCAGCACTTGATATAGATCCTCCTACTCACATAATTAAATCGATTTAGAATATTTATAGCAATCACCGCCAATCAGCTGATAATGCAACAAGGGACTGAGCTGAGATGAAAAACAATAGTTAATTTTAGTGCTAGATTCTCAGTTGGTGTACCTTGGCACAGCAGAGAGGTTACATGACTTACATGGGTTGATGTAGGATGTCTGTGGCAGAGGCCTGTGGTTGGGAGTTAGGAGACTCACATTCTATTTCCAGAGGTAACAAAGTCCTGTGGCACCTTAAAGACTAACTATAAAGTTTTGAAGCATGAGCTTTCGTGGGCTAATACCCACTTCGTCGGATGCAAGCAGTGGAAGTGTCCAGAGGCAGGTATAGAAAAGTAGGCAAGAACCAGGTGGGAGGTAAAAAGGTTAGTCCAATTAGGCTGAACCAGCTTGTTATCTCCGATCAGGGAGGGTGGGTTATTCTTCTAGCATTTGAATGGGGGGTGTGGACATGGAGAGAGGAGAAACTATTTCTGTAATTAGTGAGCCATTGTAGGTCTTTGTTCAATGTCATATATGCCATATATATATGCCATTATATATATGCCATTATATGCCACCAGTGTCCCTCTGCTATGTACATCGGCCAAACTGGACAGTCCCTAAGAAAAAAGGATAAATGCACACAAATCAGATATTAGGAATGGCAATATACAAAAAACTGTAGGGGAACACTTCAACCTGCCTGGACACACAATTACAGATTTAAAAGTCACCATACTGCAGCAAAAAAACTTCAAGTCCAGACTGCAAAGGGAAACTGCAGAGCTACAATTCATTTGCAAATTCAACACAAACAATCTCGGATTGAACAAAGACCTACAATGGCTCACTAATTACAGAAATAGTTTCTCCTCTCTCCATGTCCACACCCCCCATTCAAATGCTAGAAGAATAACCCACCCTCCCTGATCGGAGATAACAAGCTGGTTCAGCCTAATTGGACTAACCTTTTTACCTCCCACCTGGTTCTTGCCTACTTTTCTATACCTGCCTCTGGACACTTCTACTGCTTGCATCCGACGAAGTGGGTATTAGCCCACGAAAGCTCATGCTTCAAAACTTTATAGTTCGTCTTTAAGGTGCCACAGGACTTTGTTACCTCTGCTATTCCAGACTAACACGGCTACCTCTCTGATTCATTCTATTTCCAGTTCAGCCAGTGACTCAAAGTCCAGTCCTAGACAACATCTATTTGCCTTAGTTTTCCCATGTGTAAAATGGGGATAATAATCTGTACTCAGCTTTGTGAAGAGCTTTGAAATAGATCTAGATGAAAAGTTCTATATATGTGAGAGAATCATTAGACCTCAATGTTCAAATATGTGACTATCACCCTGATTTTGATGGTATATTACTCCAGATATGTATACTGTAGAAAGAAGCTAGGACACGTGAGCCTGAGAAGGATCATCTTCAGCAGGGGTCAGCAACCTATGGCATGTGTGCCAAAGGTGGCACGTGAACCAATTTTTGATGTTGAAGGAAAACCCAGTCTAGCAGCGGGTGCTGAGTGTGGCAGGTGCGGATCCTGGCTGGCAAGGGGCCAGCAGGGGAAACCCCAGAGCGGGGGCAGGCTGAGTGGCCCATAGGCTCCTGCCTGTCGGGGTCTCATCCCACTGTCCGCCTGGGTTTCCTTCACCCAGGCTAGCAGCAGGGGGACCCCGGCTGGCAAGGGGCCAGCAATGGGAACCCAGAGAGGGGGCAGGCTGAGCAGCTCAGCCTGCCGCCACTTTGGGGTTTCCACCGCAGGCTCCTGCCAACCGGGGTCTCATCCCGCTGCCAGCTTGGGTGAAGGAAACCCAGGCTAGCAGCGGGAGCTGAGTGGGGCAGGTGGGGACACTGTCTGGCAAGAGGCCAGTGGGGGGAACTCCAAAGTGGGGGCGGGCTGATCCCCTCAGCCTCTCCCCTTCCGCCCAAAGTCCCGCCTCTTCCAGACTGGTGCACGAAGCCTTAAATTGGACTGAATAAATGAAGACTCGGCACACCACTTGTGAAAGGTTGCTGACCCCTGTTCTACAGTAAAACAAAGAAAAAGAGAGGCTTCAGGGATGATACTACTTCACTTATTCAAATAAAATTTCTTACTCAAGTCTATTCTAATCGAGCACTTAGGAAAATTAATCCAAATTAACTAAAATGTGAATTTAAAGGGCACTCATTAAATCACATAAAATTCATGTGAACATCCTTATTAAGAATTGAAGTGGTCTTAAATTGATATAGCTTAATTTACAAAATGAATTGAGGATTTAAAAGTGGAAAGGGGGGTAAATTTGGTATTACTAATCCACTTTAAATGTTAATTCAAATTAACTTTCCTGAATGTGTCTGTCATAAAACATCTTCAAACTACATCAAAATTATTAATAGATATATTGTGCCAAATTATTTATTGAATTTTCCAAATTCAGCCTGTGACTTCCATGAAATGAGAGAGAAACTGTCTGAAGCTGAAGATCTGAATGTTTATCACAGATATATTGTAGACCACCAGTTCTTATAGGATAACCTAATAAGAAGGATATATAGAGGATATTAGCCCATCACAAAGTGTTAGTACTGATCTCAGATGTTACCATAATGGTCTTGTTGTCAGCCATCCCTTGCCAGGAGGAAAAAGGTCATTGATGAGACTTAAGATGGGTGAGAAGCCAATCTGTGCTCTACAAGTTCTTCCACATATATGACAGGTGATTACTGAGAGACAGAACAACTGCTGACTGGGATGCTGTACACTTTCCTTCCTCCTCTGTCATTTCTCAGACTCTTGAGCAAGGCAATTCTCTTCAGAATTTGATGCAACACCATTGCAATCTATTGCCAGTCTTCTCTTCTCAATTTGTGGGGTCAGTGCCTCTCTACTAAAGATATACTTTCAGGGTGTCCTTGTAGTATTTCTTCTTCCCTCCTCGAGTCCTCTTCCCATGACTAAGTTGAGAAAATCAGATCTCTTTCAGCAAAGACATGACAAAGCAACTTTCCACAGGATGCACTGACACAATGGATCCTATGTTTGATCTCCACATCAAGATTGCCTATCTGAGAGAGGTGGCTACCAAGGTAAGATAAATGCTAAACATTTTCCAGAAGCTCACTACCAAAGATAATTTGTGGGAGAACAGGGGCAACTAGTGTTCTCAGAATGGCTTCCCCCCAGTAAATGAAGTAGGCCCAGTCCCCTTGTGCCAGAATAGATTGTCCCATACAGCCCTCCCAGAACCTGAGGCTAAACAGGAATAGGGAGAGACCTAATGAGGCGTTCCAGCAAAGTGCTTTAGCCAGGGAAGGCATCTGATTGCTGCCCGAGTCCAGGGGACTGGAGACAGGATAGCAGCAAGAGTGGTTTCCTGGCTGACATCTACAAATGAGAGAGTTAAGGCTGAAGGTGTTGGCAGAAGCAGAGGGAGTTACCTGCAGGCCCTGAGCTGGCGCCAAGGGCCAGAGGCGGCTGAAGGCAGGGGAGCAGCAGAAGAGCTTACCTTTTAACATCTCCAGAGTGAGAGAACTGGAACTAGAGGAACCGTCAGAGGGCCAGAGGATTTATGGTTGTTTCCCTTCCAATAATGCTCCCAGTAGAGAGGCTGTGGGGGAACAGCAGGACTGCAGTCCAGTTGGGAGGGCTGGCTGGGTGTGGTCAAAATTATAGGTGTGCAGTATGTGGAGCATTGAGGGATGAGATGTCCTGAGTTTTAATGACTACTGCACTCAGGTTAAAAAAAAGGGCTACATGTCCTGGACTCTTGTTATGATCTATATGGAGAATGTGCTGGTATCGAAGTGTTCTGGTACCACCCTTCTGGAATGTGCTTGCATGAGTGCTTTGTGCCCAGCACCTCTGTGCTTGCTAAATTCTGTGAACAGGGCCTGCCTATTGCTCACTGGGGAGCATTAAGAGGTGAAATGCTGGGACTGTAACAGAGTTAATAAATTCATTATGTTTGAAGTGGCTTGGTTCTACCTTCAATCTCTGTGTAGTGCTGTGTCATTGACATCCTATGATTTTAAATATTTTAAGTTTATTAGCTTGCATGGAAACATAACTGAAGAATTCCAGCTGATTAATTGGAATTACGTCGAAGTATATACCTAGGAAAACTTTGAAGGAGAAGCAGAGGTAACAAAGTCCTGTGGCACCTTAAAGACTAACTATAAAGTTTTGAAGCATAAGCTTTCGTGGGCTAATACCCGCTTGCATCCGACGAAGTGGGTATTAGCCCACGAAAGCTTATGCTTCAAAACTTTATAGTTAGTCTTTAAGGTGCCACAGGACTTTGTTACCTCTGCTATTCCAGACTAGCACGGCTACCTCTCTGATTTTTGAAGGAGAAATGTCTTTTTATCTAAAGTTGGACGGATGCTGTTTGAAAGGGTTCTGTGGTTTTTGTGGTAGATTCACATGACATGGGAGGGTTTTATGAAGAGCAATAGTTTTACACCTCTTCGTCCTCAACCTTTTCTCTTATTTCTTAAACTTAAAATGTTTGCAATTTGGGTCCCGTTAATGAGATTCCCTACTAGCTTTTGTAATTACTTGTCCCTTTCATAATAGCACTGTATTGTTGTCACTGGAAACAGCATTACTGGAGGTTTGTGTGGTGCTGGAGTTTTTCAAGTGAAGAGCAGGCTGCTTGAGTTGTGATAATAAGAGCACTGCACCTGCATGTGGGTTTGAAATTATTCTTAGTAAAGGCAGAAATGTTTTTCCTGTTTTCATCCCCCCCAGGCCCGAGGCAGAATTTTGCTTTTAGTGTCATTGTGGGAAACTGCCGTCGATGTAATTTTTTGAAACAAAAAAGGATTTACCGAGAAATCTGGGCTGAAGAAAGCTTCTCAGTCAATTCTTGAAAGAAGGGGGACACGGGAACTAAAGGGAGAGCAGGAGGTCCTAGGGGAAGATAATGAGAAAAAGATATTTCACATGGCTTTAACTTATTTTTTTTCCTTTTAGGCCACATCTGTAAATCTAGCATATTTCACGAAGGTGTAGCTGCTGATTTTTGCACAGTTGGGTGACATTTCACAAAGGCAACAGGTCACTGATTTCCCTGACAGCATTCTCCCTAGCAATGGGGAAGCAAGACCTACCTTGTACCCCTCAGACGTCGGAGATAGAGCTTGTTTAATGAGCCAGGAGAGCATGAGAGGGGGTGGGAGAGGGCGCTTGGTGTAGCCGGAGCTTAGGAATAAGTGGTGAATCTTTGAGGTGGTATGGGAAAGAGTCTCCCCATTGTTTCTGTTCCCAGTTAACTCCCCTATTCACACTCACCTGTGTTCCATCTTTGCTTCAATCCACATCCCCAGTCGTCATTTCAGTTTCTTGCCCAGTCCTGGACCAGCCGTCGTCCCCTCCATTAGTCCAGTCCTATCCCGCTTTTCTCACCAGCCCATCCCCCAAATGTTCCTGTTCATCACTATCTACTCCTAGTAGCTCCTGCTCTCACTTTAGATCTCATGTCCCCCTTTCTTCAGGTTATTCCCTCAATTCCTCTGCTTGTGGGGCAGAGATACTGCTCATGCCACTTCCTTCATTCTCTGCTGATCCATTAGGGCTGGGAGAGCAGTCAGAGAGGCAGAAAGCCAGCCTGGTTCAGCAAGCATCACAGTAGTCTCCGACAGTCAGGATGATCAATTGCACCTCACAATGCAGAAAACTGAATGGGTGACACTGAGACGGTGATGGTGGATGAGGCATGAGGGTCACAAAATCTGTCTGGCCTTTAACAGGTCTGCAAACAGTGTGGACAAAAAGGGGAGCAGATCCTCCAACCATTCTGTAGGAAGAGGTTGCAGCCAATGTGGTGAAGGCAGAGAAACTGGTACCGAGTAAATCACCTTGCTAATCTCCAAGGCTCTGGGTAGCGAATTGATCTGGTGCTTTGTCTTTGAAGAGCATGCTTACAATAAACAGTGGCTCACTGAGCGAGATGCAGAAACAGGATGGCAAAGAGTCCACAATAAAGTGAAAAATGGTGGATGGTAAGTCACATGCATGATACGTTCTCTGAATGCTGAAAAAAATGTAGATGATACTTTAATCTGGATTCTAACAATTCAAAACCTATCCTTTCCCCAGGTAAGTATGGATTGTGATAGGCTAGGTAGAGAATAACTAGAAAATTAAGGCCCCAGTTCTGTAACTGGCAAAAAGAATACATGGGACTTTGTGAAAGAGTGCATCTTACCATTAATAAAAGCATCCATAGTTGAGTGGACCACCACTCTGATCAAATAAATCTATAATTAATAGGATTATTACTTCAGAGTACTATTGTTCAGTGGATCAGCTGACACTGTCGTTCACTGATATTAAGTGGAAAAATCATAGTTAATGATCCCTAAATATGCAAACAAGGAAACAGTTTCTTTAAGGCTATTCTAAATTTATCAGCAGATGGTTACAGTCACAGGTATTGACAGAAAGAGGACACTGATGCTACCTCTGAAGATTCCCCATCAGCTCAGTAAGTCAAGGTGGTTGTTCAGAGCCAAAGCTTTCCAGCTGAGATGGATTCTCCATAATGAAAACCATTAAAAGATTTGAATTACTAAAATAAACTATATTGCAAGAGGGCTCAGATAACTTTCTCTGAGAGATTAAAGATCTTTCAATGAGATAATGCATGACATGGAACCAGCAATAGGGTCTGCTGGATACAGTCTCATTGCAGCATTACAAATCTGCGACAAAATTTAGGTTTTTTTTCCAGTCGTTAGTATGTAATTGCAGTCCTTAATATCATTATTGCAGTTGGTTCATTTAAAAAAATGGATTCGTGAGCTCTAGAACTGCTTGCAAATCATGTTTTAAATACTTGGAGTCACTGTAGACCTTACTTTTAATTCTTGGGTAATTTTTTTCTTTGATAGGTAAGAGCACAACACTGGCTCTACAATCTTTTAGGAAACTTCAGGGATTTAACTTTGAATTGTATAGGTAAAGCATTAAACACATGCAATATGTTTCCTATTTGCAGCGCTGCAACTATTACTGGAAACTCTTTCCCTCTATTTTTTTTTTCCTGACAGATCCAAATGCTGTAACAGTGTATAGGAGGTAATGGGGCATAGCCCAAGTCTGGGATGAAAAGTAACAAATCAGAAGTGAATATTGCTTGAAGACAGTTTCCGTTGTGCTCATTTTTCTTGGATGTGTGAGGAAAGCTGACAGGCAGAATTGCTTGCCTCACAGATCGCTGAGTGAACCTTGATAAGATGGACATGTGAAAGACCACACACAAAATAAACTTTAATGATCAGCTTGCCACATTTTATTTGAACTAACATGGAAGGTACACAGTAGCTGCAGGACAGATAAATAACATTTCAGATGGCATTCATCATTTAAACAACTATTAAAGGATGACTAGATGACTTAGGGCAGCAGTAATAACATACATAGCTATTCAACCCCAGGTTATAAGTCTGAGTCAGACCTTGTGAATAATGATTGAAACTTGTTAGACTGACAGCTTATTTGGTGGCCTTGTGAAATTATCTATATCAATCCAACTCCTAGTGAAAAGGTGTCAACAGTCCCACAACCAACAATATTAGCAAGCTCTCTTATGTAGCTTCGACACCCTTGCCAAGAAGCGAGTGAAGAGAGAAAGCAAACAATCTTCTTGTCCTGTCAGGTGGTCCTCTCACAACAGAAATGTGTTGGAAGGGTGAGTGAGTGGAAACGAATCATTGAGAGAAGAATGTTCTCTAAAAGCTATCTTCTGCTATTCTTGAAATGTAAAAGAGTGATGTGGAGTGAGAGGGCGAGTAGACATATGACTATAAAAAAACCTTAGACATTTTAGTAGCAAGATGCACCCTTTTAACTTAAAAATCAAAATCTGATTGTCTGGGTCTTTGTATTGGTAAGCCTCCGATTTAAGAATTAGTGAGTAGCTCAAATACCACCCGTAAACGAGATGGAATGAATTTCATTGTGTACTTCAGTGGCTATTCAGAGCCTCAGCTAGTATAAATCACTATGTAGCTCCTTTCAAACGAGTGATGTCAATTTGCACCCACTGAGGATCTGACCCAGTTTATTTATAGATAATAGAAAATGAGGGAGTCACAACAGTTAAGGGCTCTTATGGACAGTGACCTGAACATATAAGACCCCAGTTCTGCAAAACTGATTAACATGCTTAACTTTTAGCACCTGAAGTTCAAGCACTAAAGTTAAGCATGTATAGGTGTTTTCAAGATTAAAGTGTTTTTCAAACTTAATTGAACAAAATAAATATAAATAAAGTCAATCATTTCAAGATTAGGAGCCTTCAATTAGGTAGTTTTGTCCATATGTAGGCATTTGAACAAGTGATCTGGTTTTACAAAGTGCTGAACACCCAGCAACAGCCATTGAGATCACGGGTAATGTTATTCTTATAAGTAGTCCCATGTGTATTAGCGGCTGCAGGATTTTCCCTTTTATTTGTGCTTGGGCAACTGGGTATTAGCCCACAAAAGCTTATGCTTCAAAACTTTATAGTTAGTCTTTAAGGTGCCACAGGACTTTGTTACCTCTGCTATTCCAGACTAACACGGCTACCTCTCTGATTCCTGAACCCTTTTTCTTTAAAAGTTCAAAATGTGTCATGGCCACAGTTCAGAAGAAATAAAGTAAAGAAATGATCAAGTACAGCAGTTCTCAAACTTCATTGTACCACAACCCCATTCTGACAAGAAAAATTACTACTTGACCCCAGTTCCCTGTGTTACTCAGAATCGTTAGTATTTTAAATTAAGATACAAAATCTACCATATCCACTGCCTCCCCTGAAGCTCCGGGTTGGGATTTCAACCCCTCCAGTGCCTCCAGAACTGTGGGCTAAGGTTTCAGCCCTACTGCCAACCCCAGATCTCAAGGCTGGGGCTTTCTTCCCTGGTGACACCATCAAAATGAGGTCACGACCCACATTTTGAGAACCACTGATCTAGTACTTGTTCATCTGCTACAATGCAGGGGTGCTGGAACAATTTGTATAGTGGGGGTGCTGAGAGCAATTGAACCAAATTGCAGATGCTGTATATGATGGAAACCACTTCAAGCTTAGGGGTGTTGCCGCATGCCTAGAATTTCTGCTACAATATATCATTAAGCTGTAACTATAGGTTGCTCTCTCTTAGTTCTCTATATAGATATTCACACTGCTTTTGAATGCAAAGGTTTCAGGACCAGTTTTTGTTAAAATTGATTCCTCACAAACATGGATTTTTTTTTTTAGGGTAACTCACTTGCTTGTCTTCCTGTATTCTAATCTACACCATCAACAATGGGGTTTGTTTATAATGAATCCTCGCCAAAGGTGACTTTTGCATTAGATGTTCTTATTTTCTAATGTTCCTCTTACATATCAAACTTGAATAGGCAGTAAGATGAACAATTAATGAAAGTTGCTACTACTACTGGACAAATACAGTGAAAATGAGGCACCACAACAATGAGGGGAGGGATAAAACCTGGCTCATCTGAGATAGAAATGTTAGGCTAAAAATGGGCACTGTAATCTTGCAGAGAGAAACCTAACAAGATTTAGTGGCTGAAAGCTGGCATATGGTGCTCATTTTAAATAGTGAGGGTAGCAATCATTGTAACAACTTACTTAGGGATGTGATGTATTCTCCATCACTTGGAGTCTTTAAGACTGGATGCCCTTCTCAAATATATACTGCAGCTTAAGAAGTTTTCGGTTTTCAGGAATGACTGGATTAAATTCTCCAGTTTGTGTTACATAGAAGGTCAGACTACATGATTATAATTGACCCTTCTGGCCTGCAAATGTATGAAAACTATGAAGTTTATGAAGCCCTTCTGAAAAACAAAAATGATCCTTAGACCAGATATGAAGTTTGGCAGATAATGACTACAGCTGCCAAAACTATTTGATTCTATGAAATATGAGATGGCTTCTATTATACAGAATATAAAATTATTTGTGTTATAAGAAGCTGGGGGAGAATTAAAGCTGCTGTATGTACCTAAATCATTAAATCTTGTACTCCAATTACTGCTTCACTAACTTAAAGCAGCGTTAACAGTGTTTTGTTTATAATAAGAGTCTAGTGGAAACATTCTTGAAAATACTTTCTGTGGAACTGAGCCTATTAAATTCTTATGAACTATATAATAAAATCATACTGCAGATGGCCTCCCTCTTATCTGTTATTGTATTGTGTGTGTGCACTAGCACAAAAGGTTCTTTCATAGTGCATTCTTCCTACTGCTCAATCTACTTTTCCCTCCATTAGCACAAAAGAAAGCTGTATTAGTTTGTTACACAGGGGAAATCATTGGAAAGCCAGGATTTAGGATAATAAAGACAATAATCTGGTTTCATCCAGATGCTATTAATGTGCCTGATCCAAAGCCAATTGAAGTCAATAGGGGTCTTCTCAGTGGGTTCAATGAACTTTGGAACAGGCTTAATCTGAGCATTTATACCACACTTTCCAATAGTATCTAAGCACCTGTATTACAAATCCCAGAAGATGAAAACAGTGGAAACAGCCAATGACAACATTTTAATTGTTAATTTTCCCTCATTATCCATTTTAGCAATAAATAGCAAAGCAGGAAACTGATTGGCCTTAGTGGGTTAATTTGAATGTGCTACCAATGCAAGCTATAAATTACAGAATTAACAACTAGATGTTACATACCTGTGTCAAGGAGAAACAGACCCTTAGAATATGATTTAGCTTTGGTCACTGGTCTAGAAAAGGAGCAAGGAAGCCCCCTGCAAAGAACTCTCAAATTGAGAGATTAATTTTGGATTCATGTGACTTAAATGACACTGATAGTGTATGGTACAGACAAGCTCATGACTGTAATGGCAATGCTGATTTCCAGGAATAGAGTGCAAATGGTACATATTCGCCTGTTGCCTAATACAAAGTGACTTGCTATCTTTTGATTTCACCTTTTGATTTCTTAACTTTTGTGTCATTACAAAATTGAGTGTGAAAATCATGGTTGTATATGTAAAAGATGTTGTATTTCCTATTCTTCTCTGAAGCTAGCAAGTTAACGGTATCAAAGACTTCAAAAGACATATTTATGTAATCCCAAACATCTCAAATACCTGCAATGCCTCTGTTCATATTAACTATAACAAATTCCATTTTATACACAGGCCATAAAGATATATCAACCGCCAGTGATTTCTGAATCCACTAAAATCAAGAGGTAAAAGAGTGTGTACTTAACATGCACTTTCCTCTGAAAGCAAATCCTAAACAAACACATAAACTGCAAAGACTAAACCTTTCAAAACTCTTCAGCTCACAACTCTTCCATTAGTGTTACTGTCAGATCTATAAAAAGAAAACCACAGAAATCCCTTCTCTGCTCCATCAGGTAGGTCAGATATTGTCCTTCCTCTTAATCTCTGAAAGTAAGAGGAAAGGTTTTTTTAATAAAACTATAACAAGAATCCTTTGACATGAATCCCAGTTTTACCTGTGGATTATAGTGTAATCCCATTATAGACATTTAATAACCTTTATCTGATACAAAGAGTGATGTATTAAAATCCTCCTTTATTTGAAGTGTGATATGTGCAATTCTGTTTTTTATACAACCAAATATGCTAACATCTAGGTACTCCAAAGTCAAGATAACCATGACAATTATTTTAAGATTAATTAACATCTTCAATACAGAAAACACTTAGATTTTCATAATAATACATATTTATATAAATCTAGCACATGATCTGGGAAATTAAGCATAATAACAAGCATCCAGATAAGATTGGCTCTGTGTAAACAAGAATTAACCGGAAATCTTACACACACACACTCTAAATAAATAAAATTGGGTAAAATGAGGGAGAAAATACATCCCTTCTCCTGAAATTTGTCATTCAATTGTTCAGTCAAATCTGATGTAAACCTCAGAGATGGCCAAAAATACTACCTTGGCCCATGAGCAAATAACAGTCTAGCTGCCAGTGACCATCGTCATGATCTAATAATAGTCTCATATAAAAAAGAGTACTATGGGAGCACACACTTGAAAAGTGCATCTGATTATACAGTTACAATTACCTTGGAGTAAGCAGGTTAGCCACCACCCTCCCTATTAACATTTTTTTAAAAAGTTTAAAAGCTTACTATTTTCTGGCCATATTCTATCAGAAAGCATTATATCATCTGTACTTATGAACTGAATATTATGTGTAAGGCCAATATTTTGCAGAATTCCACGCTTTTGTTCTTTTTTCTTTTGGGATGCATACCCACAGACCTATGATGCTAGGATTTATATACCTAGAACAGGGCTACAAAAGGGTGTGTTTTTTTCAGTCAGGCTAGTCTTTTGAAAATTTGGGCCTGAACTTCAATTTCTATATTTTCACCTTTCAGTAACATCCTACTGAGCCATGCTGCTGGAGATATGTTTGCAGAAATACTACATTTGAAGTTAGTATTAGCGAACATTCCCAAGAACACAAACTTTGAGCTATTCGGCAGTATTCATGCCAGAAACCTGAATAAGATTGAATAATGAATACATGAACACACATTCTGAATTGTTCATGGGCAATTTGCAAACAGAAAAAAAATTCAAAAGGTTAATTCATTGTCATAATTATTCCTTGTCACTGACTGATATTGAGATTCCCAGGCCTTGTTCTTCAGAGCTGAGCAACTATGTTTGCTACATGTCCAGCAGAAACACCTTTAATAAACCAAGGTCACTGGGCCAAATGGGGAAGTGGTGGTGGGAGAAAACACACAAGTCATAGGCTCAACACGATGCCTACTATACATTACCTCCTCCTTTTTGCTTATTCATTGCATCACCTTTCTCTCATCTTTAACCCTGGTCCATTTAGATTTTCAGCAGTTTAGGGCAGAAAACTGCCTTAACACATTTAGAAGATGTTACACACACTTTTGTTATTTATGTGTAAATGAATGTTGTGAGTGGGAATGTATCCAGATCCCTAACAAAAGGGGAAAGTTGGATGAAACGTAATAGATTTTCTGATTAGTGGCATGCTGTGTACATTCTCTGTTCTACCCATCAAGATGTCTCTATGCCAGGACCGTGACTTTTCATGAACATTTTCTACAACAGAGTTGCTGTCCCCATTAATCATACTTCTTCTTTTAAGGATTTAATTTAAATGTAATATGACAGTATATGTTAAATCCTAATTAATAATTTCAAGGTGCAGCAAATAATGTACCTAAACATCTATTAAACAATTTCTGGATCTCAGATATTAAAAGCTAATTAGTATTTAATTTATTAACTCATGTATCTAAAGGCATCTCAAGAATTAAGATATCTTTAGCATATTAACCACCATTTGGTTATTATTTGTAGAATTCAAGATGATCAAATGGTGTTAATTTATTTATTTTTATTGTGTTATTATTAGTATTTATTTTATTTATTTTTATGCAGCTATTACCTTCTTATTACACACCTTCATTAATGATCTGGATGATGGGATGGGTTGCATCCTCAGCAAGTTCGTGGATGAAATTAGGCTGGGGGGACAGGTAGATATGCTGGAGGGTAGGAATAGGGTACAGAGTGACCTAGACAAATTGGAGGTTTGGGCCAAAAGAAATCTGATGAGGTTCAACAATGACAAGTGCAGAATCCTGCACATAGGATGGAAGAATCCCAGGCTCGAGACCGACTAGCTAAGCAGCAGTTCTGCAGAAAAGGATCTGGAGATTACAGGGAATGAGAAGCTGGATATGAGTCAACAGTGTGCTCTTGCTGCCAAGAAGGTTAACATTATATTAGGCTGCATTAGTAGGAGAAATGCCAGAAGATCAAGGGAAGTGATTATTCCCCTCTCTTCGGCACTGGTGAGGCCTCATCTGCAGTATTGCATCCAGTTTGGGACTCCACATTACAGAAAGGATGTGGACAAATTGGAGAGTTCAGCAGAGGGCAACGAAAATTATTAGGGGGCTGGGGCACATGATTTACGAGGAGAGGCTGAGGGAACTGGGCTTATTTAGTTTGCAGATGAGAAGAGTGAGGGGGAATTTGATAGCAGCCTTCAACTACCTGAATGGGGCGGGTGGTTCCAAAGAGGATGGAGCTTGGCTGTTCTCAGTGGTGGCAGATGACAGAACAAGGAGTAATGGTCTCAAGTTATAGTTGAGATGTCTTGACAAAGCCCTGACCGGGATTATTTAATTGGTCCTGCTTTAAGCAGGGGGTTGGACTAGATGACCTCCTGAGGTCCCTTCCAACCCTGATATTCTATGATACTATGTCTTTGGCACAGGACTGCAGCAAAAATAAACTCAGAGAAAGGAAGGTAAAAAGGAAGAGTAGTATTAAGAAAAAAATATTCTGACTGACTCTAGTTTTGCCTTCTAACAGGTACGCTGCTAATCCATACTAAAACTCTGATTCCGCAAGTACTCAAACAAACCTTTAAAGATAAGAGATATGCACCCTTAACAAATTTAAAGCAGGATTATCTAAATGTTATATTTCCCCAAAACCCTAGTCCTCATTCTGTGCTCTTGAAGAGGAATCACTCGGTGTGCTACAGTAGCATTTGGAGTACTTGGGAAACTGAGGCAGGTAAAAGTGGCACCAGGTACTTGCTCCCTCAGGTCCTGGTGGCCACACCTACTCCTGCACCCTCCCATCCCTGGCATACCCCCAATGCTGCTGGTTGTATTTAATACAATGTTACAATATATAATAATTTGTGAGGCCTCTTGAACCATTTTATGATGGTTGGTGTTATCTTTTGTTTAATAGATGAGACTGGTTCAATCTGATTCTATATTACGTTAATCCATCAGCAGACTTTTGTCACTATAATGATATTATTCAGTAAAACATCTGCTGATATGAATTTTTGGCTGACAGACTTTCTTTTAAATAATAATATTAAATTACTAATGATCATAACTGCATAGTCTAGCTACGCGGACAGAGATGTGAAAACAAACGTTGTGCAAGTTTCCAGTGTCTTCTGATATATTTGTAATTGAACATTCATTCCCCTCTGATCCCATACTGCAATTATGGCAGAAACAGGTTTTATATTCCTACAGTGCAAATTAGCTTTATGGGCAAAATGTGTTTTTCAGCTGAAGGGAAATATGGAGGAAATGCTAAATAGAGAAGGTATGTTTATATTGCTTCTTTTAGCAGTAACCGTGAAAAGGCAAAATTTCCCATTGGCACTTTGCATGCAGATCATTTTGCATACGTTTCATGAAAACACTCTTTCTTATCCTCCCCATTCCCTGTTTTTTTAAATAAAATCTTAACAAGTGACTTTCTTTACTAACTTACATATGTTGTTCTAGACATCCCAAAAGCAAATAAGACAATGGTTGTGAGTGGGAATCGGAGTAGGAATAGGGGTTCATTTTCATTCTTATC
This sequence comes from Sternotherus odoratus, assembly GCA_032164245.1. Lineage (NCBI taxonomy): Eukaryota > Metazoa > Chordata > Testudines > Kinosternidae > Sternotherus > Sternotherus odoratus. The sequence continues at coordinate 42,111,760 of JAVMKO010000002.1, forward strand.
TTTGGTTAAAACAAGCTGAAAATATTTCATAGATATTAGATGAAATATTTCCAAAAGTCATGAAATACAAATTTAAATAGCTCACATCTGAGTTTATAGAATGTCTCTGTGTATTCCACAGAACCCTAATCAACATTTCACTTGCCCTTGTTACTACTTTTGCTGGAGTTCCTGAAGTTCAGGTACTGAATACTGTCACCTTTCATTGGGCTGGATCCAATTCCCATTAAAGGGAAAGATTCCCAATGACTTTACTGGAAGTTGGATCAAGCAACTGTCATACCCACAATGATGTTAAAGGTTTTGTTATGATGTTACTCCATGGTGATGTTAAATATAGTCTTCTGAGTTCTCTCTTAGCCTGAAAGCAAATATTCCATTTTGGGAAAAATGGTGGTAGTGTTAATTTTAGGCTGTGTGAGCTAGCAGTCCCTCAAATGGGATCTGCATGAGCAACAGGAGTGTTTACTCTCTTCCTCAGTCTCTGCTTACTCAATTCTTGAGGCAGAGTTACTCTCTGGGAACCAGGCACTGAGATTTCTGAAAGACAAGATTGCCTGTTTCCTGTTTGACCACTGCTGTTTCAGGACTGGTGCATGAGTGTACATGAAACAAGTTACATTTAGAATATAGCCAGTCTCCATTTCACTGATTTCTTCTCAACTGGGAATATCATCTGCAATATTGCAAGGTCCCAAACAGCTGCTACTGCACAGCAGAGGTATGGTACTTGTGTCAGAATGGGACAACTGTATCATAAATCACTGCTGGCTGTCCTTGTGTTGTCTAGTCACTCTACATTTTCTATCACTAAAGGAGTTTCTTGTTCTTCCTTTTCTTCTACGCCTTTAGATTTTCAGAACACTTAAATGACTGCTTCTGTCTCTACCACAGATAGATTCTTGTTAATTCAGAACACCGTAATAAATTTTGAATTATACTTTTTCTCTTCCACCCCCCCTCCAAAAAAATACACAAAAGGTCAAATTGTTATTAGGAGACTGACTATATCAAATGGAAGTGTATTGCTAGTCTGGTTTGATTTTTAATTAGCAATTAGCCCCTTTGCAAGGCAAACCAGATTATGGCTGTCAATAAGTTCCTTTTAGTACTTAATGGGCAGAATTCTGGCCCCATTCAGATCAACTCCTATTGACTTCAATAGGGACAAGATTCAACCCTATATATTTTCTAGTGTAAAGTCATTGACACTCCTTTTTTAAAAAAAAGTGAAAAGCTTTAATTATGAAGCTTTGTTTCTGAAGCCAGTGATGTGGCATAAAACTTAACATGTAAAATCTCAGCAAACTTTCCTCATGTTCAGTCCTCTGTTTTGAAACCCACCAGTTTTTGTCAACTTCACATTATGGCAGGGTAAAAATGCAACTCAGAGATTGCCTTTCCAAATCAGTATTCATTTGGGGGTTTTTTAAATGAAATTTTGAGGGACATCATTCTGAAATATGATCTAGTGTTCCCGTAGGTTAGGGAATGTAAATGGAGATAAGTTATTTAATCAGAAGAAGTGACTAGTTTTATGTGTGCACAGTTATGTTCAATAGGACTTTCATGGGGATACTTGGGAGGTGAATTCACAGTAAATGCTGGGCACTGTCTGAAATAATCTGTTAACAGACCAATAGTTCCAACAGCAGACACATTTGAGAGCCATAATGGCAAGCATATCAATGATCAGTGACTTAAGAAGATTATAAATACACCATAATTGTCCATTGTCAAGAATCTGCTTACTAAAGGGTATCCAAGAACCATAGATTCAGGCAAGAAAGTTCATAAATATGAATTTACATGATGGACTGTGACTATTAGGAATGAACTATTATCCCTTATTGGGTCAGCAATCTGCATTTTTAACATTCATGTGAGTCACCCAGCTAAATCCCCTTGCATACCATGCTGAGGATGTATTTCTAAAGCCTTTAACTTGTCCAGTTTCATTTCTGAAGTATTACTAATTTCCCATCCTTTGAAATTGTATTGTGGCTTATGAAAATGTCTAATATGAAATTTTAAAGTTACAAAATAGGAACTGTTTTTCTTTTGCATTAAAAAAAAATTGATAAAGAAATAATTAGCTATGGAAACTACCACAAAATCTAGGTGTCCATTTTGGGTGCCTCTTTGCATCTCATCTAAAATATTCAAGACTCTTCGTTCTGCAAAATTGAGCTAGATATCTCCTGGGAATATATTTTAGTGGCTTCTCCTTCTGGTTAAGTAGGACACACTGCAAAAACGTCTTTTCACAGTGTTCTAATATTTCTGCTTTCAAACCCAGACAGAACCAGGCAGTATAGAGAAGTAAAAACCAATGATAAACTCTGTGGTTGAACTATATTATCTAAACTTTGAAAATTTTCAAGGGGTTGGTTCATGTTTTAGATTGACTTATTGCCTTTGAACTCATTCCTATAAATATCCTAGTTTCCCTCCAACTAATTCTTGAATTTTAAATGATGCAGGGAGAGAAAATAAAATAGGGTCCCAGAAAAATTAAAAATAATCAAAACATTCAAGGGGGGTGACAATCCATTTGAGTATGTGAATTTGCAGGATTTGGCCCTCAAACTTGTCTAGTTTCCCAAGGAATTGGGAAAAGCTCCATTTTCTCGACATTTAAACTTGACTAAAACATTCAACAATTTAGTATAGCAAACAATCTTGCATTAGAAGGGGAAGGATCACATGGCTTACTATATCTTGTCCATATAGAATTTCTATGATATAATGATAGAAGTTAGCCTTTTCTCTATATGATTTCAATATTAAGTGTTGTTAACGCTGGGCTAGAGTGTCCCTTCCTGTGGTAAAGCTCAGAGAGTGGGATCAGAGAGAAGAAATCTCTTTGCAAGTTTCCCCTCCCAGAGATTCCTTCACATTGTTCCAATGAAGCAGTTGCATTTGCCTATGCATGAAACATACAATGGGCCCTGCTTCCAAACACCACAGATCTCAGAAGATCATCAGGCAGTCAGACCATTCATTCGGAGCATGCTGTTCCTCCATAAAACTACTATATACCTGCTGTTTGTGGTCCCAGGCCCTTCCATCAAACATTGATGGGTCCACCCTCTCAGAGTCTCACCTCTGACCATAGCTGTCCTTGTTTTCACCCTTAAAGGAGCAGCCCCCAAAAGGGGTTGGCTCTGCAAAAAGACAATAAAACTTGGGATGCATGATCTAGGAATCTTAGGGATGAAACTCAAGAGTCACCTCAGCCTTCCCACAGCTGTTTCCTCATCCTGCTCAGCCTCACACTGTCTTGTACACCCAGTTGGATTGGCAGGGGGAAGAGGAAGTGATGAGAGGAATAGCTATTCCCCCACCATCCCATTATGTTGTATTCATTCAGAATAGTTGGGGATATTTTTTTTAGAAGACAACGTTTTAAAGGAAAATGCTTTTGAAAACACTTTTGTAGTGATCCATGCTTGCCCATCACTCTCTCTCTCTCTCTCTCTCTCTCTCTCTCTCTCTCTCTCTCTCTCTCTCACACACACACACACACACACACACAAACAGGGAGGAAGAGTGCCTTTACAGTCTACCTATGATTTATTTGTGTGACTAGATTGGTGCTAATGTAACATTTTCATAATTTAACTCTGACCAGTCAAGTATATTTTCACAAATAATTTCTGCCTTGAATTCTATGTAAAGCAAAAGAAAACAACCAGCAGAATAAAGGAGCTAAACTAAATCTGTATAAAAGCCACTTCATATACTCAGAGTAGTCTTCAACTTTAAGAGTATATAAATGTGATTTATGTCTTTACAGGGGGTACATTATCTAGCGAACATATCTGCAGGAAATATGACCTTGAGCACCATTACACACTTCATTGATGAAATGAAGCATCCCTCTGTTGCCTTGCTGCTTCTAACCATCTAATAAATGTCATTTTGACTAATCTTCCTTGATGAAATAATTTATGGAACTCACCTAACGTACTCACTATGTAGACCAAAATCAGAGGATAAGAGCCACTCAACATTAACACTAGGCTTCCTATTTTCTGAGAAAGTTAGCAGAGCTGTGGGACAGATGACTTGAACTAAACTGCCAAGCTCACAGCACCCAGGACAAATTTAATCAGACCAGCTGAGGCTTTCACAAGTTAGGAGGGGTTAGGGAAATGGAACTCTTAGTTAGCTGTGGCCATTCTTTCCTGTCCAATTTTTCAGTGTCAGACATGACCTTTTTCTTCATCATGAATCCAATAGGCAAACAGTACTGATCCTAAAAACTCAGAGACTTGTTTGCTCATGCTTGAATCTCTAGCGAACATATTCCTGAAGGTCAGGACATGAGTATTTTTAATTTTTCATGAGATGGAAGAGGAAGGTTATGCCAACAAGAAAGCAATTTCAAAGGAATTGCTATGGTATTTTCAGCATGAAGAGAGTCACAACAACTGCAAATCTTTTTTCCCTCTCAAACTATCATTATGTTCTTTATTCTTATTAGCATTTATTTTTATTCTATCAAATCAAAGGGGATTCAGCTGTGGATGGGCAGGAATGGAACTCGATGCAGCAATGGTTTTCATTAAATTGAAGTTACAGTGGCTTATGGTGACTGCCAACAGGGGAGAAAGGAAGAATTAACTGAAGCCATACTGTCATTGCCAAGTATTCACTGGAGCTTACTCGGGAGAAAACAAATAATATATTGGACTGATTTCATTCTACCCTATCAAGCAGAAATAAGCATAGCATTGAATCTCTGGGAGCCTTAGAGAAAATACAGAAGATAGTAAGCTCTAGCATAAGTGTAAGTTTCAGAAAAATTATGGAAGCAGAAGTAATATACTTTAGAAATCAAGACATGGTACAGTAGCACACGGCCCTTAATAAAGCCTAAGTAAAAGATATACTTGTAAAGTCAACAGTTTAGGTGAGGTCTAAAGGCTGGTTAGGTTCTTAGCCAATAGTCAGAGCTACTGAATGTTATTCAAGTTTCCCACAGTCAACAAAGACCAGAATATTGAACTTAATTTTTTAAGCTTCCAGGGGCTGTACTGTTTTGTTTATATGTTTGTTAAATGATTCCTCTTTTTATATCTAATGTACTGTTCAGTTAGTCTCGCTGGTCGATATGAACAGAAGTAGTAATTAGTTAGCAATAGGCTAAAAATGTAGAATATGGGAAGGAAGTAGGGGTAGAGCATGAAAATATCATTGAAATATAATTACTAATTACTAAATTCTATTACATTCCCCGGTACTGTCGCAAACCTAAGCAACTTGTTAGATTCAGTACCATTGTTTAGTTTGAACAATAAGTGAAATGCAAATAGCAAATAAATGGCTAAACTTGTGAAAAATAAACTCAGTTTAAATCAAATGCTTTCAGTTTAAATGCTTTATGGTGTTATAGTTGAGACAGATAGAATACTGACATATGAATGTTATGCTGATGCTGTCAATTTAAGGTGCAGATGACAAAATTTAGGTGAAATGTTACAAAGCTTTGCCTCACTATGATGACAGTTGGGCAATGGAACAAACTGATAAGAGAAGTTGTGTATTCACCATCATTACAAATATGCAAAACTATCTTAGACACCAAATCATGAACTGAAAGGAGAATGGACTAAAAGACCTGACATATCAGAGGCATTCCCAAGCAAAACAATTAATACTATTATTTATTTTTATTGTTGTTTATGGTTTTGCCTAAGGACCTGCAATGTTCCCTTTTTCGAAACCTGAAATATGTAACCCTACCCAGGGAGCCCACCCAAAGTTGTAATAATATTTCAGAGAATTGGAAAATATTTCAAAATGGTGTCTGAATATATTTAGCAGCAACTGGTGCAGAAAAGAGAAAGTGAAGTCATAAATTTCCTGCTCATTGTAAAGGGCAGCATTAGATGTTTACAATAACTCTAGTTTGGAGGAGAAAATGTAATCTTTCTAATAATAATAATCTCATATCCCACACCAAATGAATTTTCAGTGTCTTCATCTGCATGCACCAGAATAGGTAAACAATAGATCAACATGTGACAAAATGAAGAACATGTAATAAAACCTACCCAGTACAATTATCTCACAGATTCACTAATCAAGTCCATGGACAAATCTATTCTTTTAGTGTGATGGACTAACTTCTTCAGGTGCCACTGAGCCACAGGAGAGAGTGGATGTATCTTTTAGAGAGCAGATGTCTCTGCATGATCCCAGACTACCCCAGAGTGGACTAACCCCTTACTGTCAAGGGAAGCAGAGAAGGACCCGAGGAGCTGCCAGAGTTGCCAGTGGCTGAGTACCCCAAGGAGATGGAGGATCTTTGGATGACGGGACCCTACACCCAGATTGTGGTGTGAAGTAGCCCTGTGGCACCAGACTCTAGTCCAGTTTTGCTACCAGAGTGAGAGTCAGCATGTTTTGGGAGGATCCCACTGACCCAGTGACAGACCCATCTGCCTGCACTGAGACCCAGTGCACTGCCTGCACTGAGACCCAGTAGAATGGAGTGAGCCCGGGTTCCCCTACCTCCTGCTGCCAACCCCACCCTTGGGCGGGTGGCCTATTTACCTCTAGGCCAGAAGGCCCACGTGCTGCTTGTATTCTGCCCCAGTCAAGTGGCTGTGGGCTAAAGACTGTTGTGCTTTGCTGCAAAAGGGACTGGAGCTTTCCCCTATAGGACTGCTACTTGCCAGGGGTGAGGCAGAATGGCCTCTCTCCCTACTTGAGTATGAGGGACTACAACAAGCTCAAACACCTCTTTACACCAAGTCCATTGCTGGAGTAGGTTTGTGTCTGCAAAATCCAGGACTCCAAGGGGCTTCAGACTGAGCTCCATGGCTCACGCTCCCAGCTGTTGCACTGCAGAGAACTCACAGCTCAGACACTGCCATTATATTTCATTTTCAAAGAACGAAGCTGACTGCAGGTTCAGCTGAGCAAGGGGAAATGCTCTGCTCAGTCTGGCTGAGTTACTTCCACATTTCCTGTTCCACTAGTGTCCTGTCAATAACAGCCTCTACCCCCCAGAGAATATGGGGGTAGAGGCTGTTTTGCTATGGTACAAAAAGTAAATATGCCCCTCCATTTTAATAGCTGTAATTGCATTTACTTAACACCTTCAATCCAACAATCTCAAAGCAGTTTATAGACAATGACTTTATCCTATGCAATAGATAAGTGCTTATACACTTCAGAGTGCACAGCGCTGTTAACATGGGCCATGTTATTTCCTACTCCTTGTAAAACCCCAATACTCAGATTAATTTCTAAGAAATGTCACTAAAATCAGTGTGAATATAGATTTGTTTCCATTGTGAGAGGATTTGAGGCTAATAAGGGAAACACAATTCCAATTTACTATTGGCCAACATAAGGGAACTTTACAGCATGGATATAGTGAAATATGTGCTGGATAGCCTTCTAGTTATATATCATATAGCCTTTTCTTGGTGATTACCTCACCTTATTCCAATTGTTGTTAATCAATGGAGATGGGAGAAATAAGAAACACAAATAGTTATGTTAAGCATCTACATTGGAAGTGACTAAGCTATATGATCAGCTATAATGCTCAAAAGATGGTACAACAAAGGTAGAATCAATTAGATGTACAGTGGGCTACTTAGTCTCTTGAGTTTCATTGCTTTTTGTTACTAGACAAGGACAACTAAACTAGGAAACTATTCAGGTCTTGTGTTTTTATACCCTTTTAACTTCAATAAAAGGAAACTATTAATTTTTTGCCATTACACTGTCTGTCACAGAGATAATAGTAGTTGACTACTTACAATTCATTGCATTCTGTTCTGTCTAAAAGTATTGATTGGGAATATTATTAATGGATATTGCTGAATAGTCTTTTTATAGTGTTCAGACGAGGTAGAAATAAAAGGAAGATAAAGCAACCGCATTTTATGTTAAAGTTTGTACTTTCATTTCCAATATTTTGCTTTATAATAAATAAAATTAGTTTCTTTTCTGTTATGATAAAAGAAAAATGAATGTTCTGTCATCCACCAGGTCATGATGGGTTACCAGTGAATTTATTTTAACAGGCTATACATATAGGAAAAAATAAATATAGGTTTAGCCATTAATACGCTATAGTCAAATAAGATAGGCATGCAGGGATATTATAGGAGAATGTTTTTTCCGTCAATTTATTTTTGTATGAATATATTGAGTAAATTATATCTTTTATTACAAACTTTTAAGACATGAATACTACACACCTATCTAAGTTGGTGATATTGTGGTTCCAACTAATCTCTATATTATTAAAAATATCTAATTTAATTTTAAAAGTATTTAGCAAATATTGGATACAGAGGGGAAACTTGAGTTTTCATGTCATTTTAGACAATGATATAATTAATCAGGTATTTTGTGGCTAGCCTTGGGGTCTAGTTAGTATGCAAATAAATTAGGAAATGACATTTTCTGTTTCCCATTTTTCTATAAAAAATATTTTTTCATAGTAACTTCTCATCTGAGCCATGTTTTGAAGATAGTGCATTAATGTACTTGTACGAACCAGAAATGCTGTGCACTTAAAGTCATAGGTAAAACTATAGCTATAGTTTAAAACTAAAACTACAAAAGATCTCCATGAATACTCATTCAAATGTTAAAAGACATTTTCTTCAATCATGCTTTTTCCTTTGTGTTTGTTTTGCATGATTATTTTAGCAAATGATCTCTTCTGCATAGGAACAGCCATGCTGGGTCAGACCAAAGGTTCATCTAGCCATCCTCTCTTCTGACTTTGGCCAGTGCTTCAGAGGGAATGAACAGAACAGGTAATCATCAAATGATCTTTCCCCTGTCGCCCATTCCCAGCTTCTGGCAAACAGAGGCTAGGGACACCATATCTGCCCATCTTGACTAATAACCATTGATAGACCTAAATTCCTCCATGAAGGTATCTAATTCTTTTTTGATCCCTGTTAGTTCTATCTGAATATTTGCAAAATTCACAGATTATGCTTGGATTCATATCATATCATAATCCTGGATATTCACAAGTGAATTTCAGAATGTTTAACTAACTATCAACATTATGAAGTAAGAATCTTATACTCCTCTATTCCATTTAAGGGTGCGGGAGGAGATTGGAGACTCTGGAATGAGCCAGTTAGGAATTGTTCTTTCGTTATGGAGAGGCTCATGGTTTTTCAATTCTGATCAGTTAAAACTCAGACACTGAATAAAGCAGATCTCTTGCAAGTAATTTAAGCACTGAGCACCATAGTTAGTTAATCTAGGTCATCCAAATGAGGAAAAGAAACAATATCACATTGCTTTTATAAATCAATAGAACACATATTTTGAATGTCAAGTATTTGCACTGAACTGGTCCCAAATGACCAACAGTTATTCACTGAAGACATTCTTACCCACTTCAAGTAACAAAAACATTCAAAAATGTTAAAAAAAATTCTGTGAAAATGCAGAATTTAAAAGGCACTGAATAAATTATTCATTATGAATTATTTACATGCTCTCGTTAAAATACAGTCCTTGGCCATCCCATTGATTACATGTATGAAGTCTTTCCAGATGTGTGATAAATGTAAGAACAGCATGCATGGCAAGGACTACAGAGACTAATCTCTCTGTACAACGGACAAGATTTAACCATGTACTTTCCTTGTGGGAGCTGGAAAATTAACCTGTTTTACCCTCCATTTTGTTGTCCTTGTCATCCTAATTTTAAGTGTCGATTCAGTTTTATTGAATGTCTCACACTTTAGGTGATGCCATTTAACACGGAGTATTAAAGATACCTAGATGTCACAACTCTTCTGTGTTTTGAGTCACAAAGTATTTCTAATATTAGATGATTGGCTTCACCTCTGATTCATATCTTCAACAGTCTACAGTACGAAGTATGTGGTGTGCTGATAAGAGAAGAGCCATTAATATTCTGGAATTCTTGCTGAAAAGACATTAAATGAATGGATATTAATAACACTTTAATAAAAACTGACATTATTCTGCCCCATGATATTAACTCTTTGACATAATGGCTATAATACCTTCTATACAATGTGATCAAATTATATTAAAAAAGAAATAGACAGGTGGATGCACTATGAATAAGGGGCCATAAATCATGTCATAATAAAAGCAATAAAATGGAATTGTTACACAAAATGAGGTAAATATGAAAATTATACTTTCTAATCTGCTGTATATTTCTTCCCTTTACTATAAATTTTAGCAATCTTTTACAGCATGCAAATGAGGATGAGACATTTGCATATCCTGCAAAAACTTAATTCATGGAATAAACTTATCCTTGCTTTTTCAAAGTATCCAATCCCCAAGGTGTCTCCTTGTAACCAATTTCTGTATCAAATGATGATGCACATGGATTAATATTTGTCAGACTGTTACATTATTAATGCCATTATTTTCTGGGTTTTTTTAAAAAAAAAATCTGTGGGTGTTGGCCATCTGTGAGTCAGAGAGCTGGTGAATGGACAGTAGCTATTAATACAATTTTTGAGAGTCATTAGAGAGTAGCCATTAGGACGGCACATTAAATTATAGGGAATTAATAGATGATGATTATACTGACCATATACTATACCAATGCTATTTGTAACTGTTACCTTTACGTACATAGGGTACAATCTAAAAACATTTTTAAAATACAGATAATTTTCTCTTTTTTTAGTGCTTTCATTTACCAATTTGCCTTCTCCTTAGGATATTCTAATGTACGTAGTTGTCACTGCTTGACTTCTGAACATCAGTACATTTCGACCTACCATATCTTTCCCACATAATTCCTGTCCAATTTCTTAGAAAAATATTTGGCTTGTTTCACCCCATTGGTGCAAGAAAATGCAAATTGCACCAGCAAGCTTGGTTGTGCCTTGATGGATTAACTCATAGACTTTAAGGCCAGAATGGACCATTATTATCATCACAGGGGAGGGAAGGGATGTCTTTTTCCACTGCTCTCCCTCAAGGATTCACCAGACAATGGCAGTTTTGAATGTCTGCCACTTTTGGGGGCATGCAGGTGTTAGCAGCAATAGGACCATATTCCCGAAAAAAAGCCTAGTTGTACAAGGCCTGAACGTTAAGAGTCTTCTCCAACAGTTGATTTGGCCTTACCTGAAGACCTACGTACACATCCTGAGTTTCTATGTCCTCATGCTGCTAAAGACGCTATGGGAGATGGATTCTCAACTAGACAGCAAGTATGAAAAATCAGGACAGGGGTAGGGGGTAATAGGAGCCTATATAAGAAAGTGACCCCAAAATTGGGACTGTCCCTATAAAATCGTGACATCCGGTCACTCTATTCCCAACAAACTGAGGTGCTAGAAGCCCTGCTATATACTATGACAAGCGCCACCACAACTGGTTGGAAGCGCTTGAGAAGATTTTTTTAAGTTTCTTTCTTTTTTTTTCTTCGGTCTGTTTGAGGCACAATCCTGCAGCTGCTACTCTTGTCAAAGTAATACCACTGGGCTCCATTTTCCAGAAATATTAATGATGTCCATCTCTTCAATTCCAGAATCCAGCTAGGTAAAAGACCTCTAGTTAATTTTGTCTTCATTCCCCCTGCCCTGGCTGTACCTAGTGTTGGGGAAGAGAGGGTAAGTCTAATTTTTCATAAGGACAGTGTTGCTAACTCTCACTATATTTAGTGTTTGTAGTTTTTTTCTAAAGCCCCAGATACTGAAGGCATCTGATTAGATGAATATCTCAGCATTCATTTTAGACAAAGTTTCTAGCCCTCGTGGTTGCAGACAAAAGCTTGAGACTGTAACATGAGTATATCTTAAAGGTTCAGAAAGCAAATAATAAAACCCCCATTTTTTAAAAAAAACATCATGATTTTTAAACCACTATCACAAAATTTTGTTCAAGACTGATTATTTTTGAATGCCTACGGTTAACAATATATCATGTGTGTGGGGCGCTGGCTTTGCTCAGTACAGAATTGCTGTAATTTAGTTGTAATTTCATTTTAATTTCTCTCTTCTGTCTTATCTCTGTTCAAATCACAGAGATCTTTGAGCAGTTTCTTGGGCACCTCCCAGAAGAACATGTAAATCCTGGGTGTGAAGAATAGAAGTAACACTTTTCCCCCTTTCTATTTTTCTTGTCACTATTGGTTTTTGTCCAACTGTTTAGTAACTTTTTATCATTCAGGAACTGAAGCATTAAAAATCAAATGTAAAAATGCATCTAATGTTCTCTTAATATTATAAAAAAATGCAGGTATCTATTTTAATTTAGTATTGTGCATATTTTTTAAAAAAATTGAAAAATTGAAAAAGTTTCTATATCAGAGCAGACAATAATCCAGAGAATGCTGTTGTCAATGCATAATAGGACACACCATTAATAATGGGTTGGAAGGGCTGGATGAAACCCCTATATATTCTGTGCATACTCATTTTCCAACAGTGCACACTGAACTAGTGTAAAGAAATGTAATTTCAATAATAGAGCTGGGAAGAAAATTGATTTCCCATCCTATGAGCATTTAAAAAAAAAATTCTCATCACAAATTGGAACAAAGAGCCAAAAAAAAAAAATACAAACTGAAATTCCAAAACATTTTTTTAATAGGGTCAGTCGAAACACTGCATTATAATAATTTTGAAAGAGTTCCATTTTGACTTTTTAGCTACTTTTTTGTTGTTTTTACTGTAAATTAACTTAAATTTGTAAACAAAAAGTCATTTCAAACTGAAATACTAAACTTATTCATTTAGAAAATATTGAAACAAGATATTTCAGCAATTTTTAAAGGCTGTCGCTTTAAAAAAATATTCAAAATGGGACATTTGTCAAAACTGATATTTTCCTGTGGACAGTTTAAAGGAAGCTGCATTTTCCAATGGAAAAAATATGGAGGCGAAAAATTCAAAACCCTCTCTAGTCAATAGATTTCCAGAGGAGGTGCAATCATAACAATTCTAGCAAGATGTGTGTAACCGGGGGAACACATTTGTGTGTGGTCATGAAGTAATTTACAAGTATTTCAAGGCACCTAACCAGGGCTGAAACTGCTTTTTCTTCTCTGTGGTAGACATGCCCTGATGTGTAACATTGTAGCTTGGATATTGGTAATATTACTGAGAGATTTACTAGTTTCCCATTCCATATTATGATCCTCCTAATTTTCTCTGAAATTTCTTTTAAAAGGATAGTGACCTACTGCCATTCCGTTATACTCAGTAGAATTTATGTGGCACGGAAATGATTTCAAGTCGAAAGTGCACCATTGAGAGTAAAAAAATACATACCCACAGTATCTCTTTGGATTGTTTAACTACATACAATAGGTACAAAAGGAAAAAGGCCAGAACAGAAAAATTTAAATCAACCATATCAGAGTATAGTTGATGGCATTAAGTTTGGAATCACTTCTGCCTTATATGTGCATGTCTATTTTTGTGTGTGTTGAAAAAGAGACTTACTGAAATAACTACATAACATAATAAGCAAACACTGATGAAAGGAAATCTGAAATGAAATATTAACCTGCCTTACTACAAATATTGTCATGTGTTTCTTGTTCACTTTATGAAATTGTGACTTTTGGGGAAGGGGATTATTTAAGATATATTTTGTTTTATGTTAGAAAATCAGTGAAAGAAATCATAGAAATCATTTTTTAATTCCAGGGACATGCTAAAATAAAGGGTATAAATACAGAAATTTGAAAGTGGATTTAGAAGTACTGAAAGGATTTTGCCAGTGGTTAAAACGAGTAAAATTAAAGAGGAGTGACACAGTTTTAAGATGTTCCAAAGTTCAAAGAAACTCATTAAAGGAATTCTTTAAAACTTTTTGGCTAAAACATCCTTCTAAAGGGCATTAATAGCTTACACCTCATCAAGACTGTAATGAAAAAGGAAAAATTTGTCAGTGTGGAAATCTAGCTACTAGCCTGCTGACATGCTCATGAAAGGTTACAGCACTGTACTCCTACAACATTGCATTAAATCCTGAGGGATAGAGATTGTGTGGGCTTGTAGGGAGTAGGGTTTCCACAAAGTCATGTATATGGGGCAATGTATAGCAACACCAATCTGGGAGCAGCACAGGGAAGGATCTGTGCCCCAGAAAGCTTTTCTATTTGTAGAGTTGCCTGAGATTAATCTTAGGTGTGATTAAAAATTGATTTGGTTAAGCCAGTGCAAAAGGCTATGTGGACACTCCCTTATTTCAGTTTAAACTAGATTGATTTCAGCTTCGTTTAAGTCAATAGGATTAGGTTTAGTCTACCCTGAAGTAAGATATTTAGACTGAGGGTTTTCCATGGGGGTTTGTGCTGATTTAAATAGACCAGTTTAATTGAACTTTGTGTGTTGACAAGTCCACAGAAGCATAATTTCCTCCTTCCCCACCTCTTCCTTGCACTGAAGATACAGAGTTCAGTGACCAGATCTGAGCAGGAGTCAGAGGTTAAAGCCAAAGTTAGAAATCAGGACTCAGAGCCAAGTGTTGGAACCCAATTACCTGAAATGAGACAAGGTTGGGAACAAGAAGGCAATATCACCTGCTGATATTACCACTGGGAAAATACTTTGAGCAGCTGCTGAACTGTTGCTGCTGCTGGGCATAAGAGCTGGTTTACTGTCTCTTCCGACTACTGTGGGCATATAGCCACTTAGGCAGCCTACTACAGGCCATCTGTGCTCATTAGGTTGCCTGAAGACTGGCTCAGTTTCAGGACCTGCTTCCAGATTGGGAACAACATGGCGCTGGCATGTGGCAGCAACAAATTGCAACAGCTCCCGCCGCAGCATAGATGCCCACTGTGAAACATTCAGCCACAGAGACCCCCTTGGGACTGTTAGCTCATGTGCTGAAATTACCTCTGAGCCCATTTTTCCTGCCAGCCTGGGACTCCAGAACCCTGCCTTGCTGAGCCAGACACACTAGTCTGCTGCAACACAGACTCAGGGTCTGGGCCAAACCCCCAAAGCTGCAGACTTTAACCAAAAACATCTCAGCAGGTTACCTCTCCAGCACCCAGACACTCAGTTCCCAATGGGATCCAAACCCCCAATAAATCTGTTTTGCTCTGTATAAAGCTTATACAGGGTAAAGTCATAAATTGTCTGCCCTCTATAACACTGATAGAGAGATATGCACAGCTGTTTGCTTCCCTAGGTATTAATCACTTACTCTGGCTTCATTAATAAACAAAAGTAATTTTATTAAGTATAAAAAGTAGGATTTAAGTGGTTTCAAGTAATAACAGACAGAGCAAAGTAAGTCTCCAGGAAAAATAAAGCAAAAGCACACAATCTAAGCTGAATATATTAAGAAACTGATTACAGGTAATATCTCACCCTCAGAAATGTTCCAATAAGCTTCTTTCACAGATTAGACTCCTTCCTAGTCTTGGCCCAATCCTTTCCCCTGGTACAGTCCTTGTTAGTTCCAGAAGACATCTCAGGTGGTAAGCAGGGGCTTTCTCATGACTGGCAGCCCCTTTGTCCTTCTCCACCCTCTTTTATAGATTTGACACAAGGCGGGAATCTAGGATCCCTCATTCTAAATGGAAAAGTACCAGATTTAAGATGGATTTCATTATCAGGTGATGTGGTCACATGTCACTGTAAAACCCCAAGTCTCCATTGCCTATGGGCTGGCTCACACGTACACAGGAAGGTTTGCAAGTAAATAGAGCCCTTTACAGTTCAGTGATTCTAGAACACCCTTAATGGCTTCCACCAATAATACAAGTTTAAATCTTATTCTCCTAACTCCAGACATGGAAATAATACATGCAAACAAATACGATGAACACACTCAGTAGATTATAAGCTTTGTAATGATTCCGTACAAGACCCTTTGTATAAAGCATATTCCAATTACATAATATTCACATTCATAAACATATTTTCATAAAGCATTAGGCAGGGGCGGCTCCGCGTTCGGCGAAGGGGCTGGGAAGCGCCTGGGGGAGCTGCCGGCCAGGGACAGACGGAAGGCTTTGGCGGGCTGTATAAGGCCCGTGGGCCGGAAGTTCCCCACCCCTGATTTAATGGGACTTGACTGTGGAAACATATAGCACGTTGCACCTGCAGAGTCAGAAAGCTATTAGCAAGATTGCTATACTAACATATCAGAGGGGTAGCCATGTTAGTCTGGATCTGCAAAAGCGACAGAGTCCTGTGGCATATTAATGACTAACAGATGTATTAGAGCATAAGCTTTCGTGGGTAAATACCCACTTCGTCGGATGCAAGTACTCACCCACAAAAGTTTATGCTCTAATACAGGGGTCTGCAACCTTTACCACTCAAAGAGCCATTTGGACCCGTTTCCCACAGTAAAGAAAACACTGGGAGCCACAAAACCCTTTTGACATTTAAAATGAAATAACACTGCATATAACGTTTTCTTTGCCTTTATGCTATGTATAAACAAACTATAATGTGTTGCATTTAGATCAGAGGTGTC
The DNA here is from genome assembly GCA_032164245.1 of Sternotherus odoratus. Lineage (NCBI taxonomy): Eukaryota > Metazoa > Chordata > Testudines > Kinosternidae > Sternotherus > Sternotherus odoratus. The sequence goes on from JAVMKO010000002.1 coordinate 42,128,209, forward strand.
CAAACTTTTTGGGAAGAGGGCCAGATTTGGTAAGGACGGTGAAGATGTGTGAGGGCCGACCCCCTCCCCCCCCCCTCCAGCCGTGCTCTCGCTCTTCTTCCCTCCCCCTCCCCTCCAGCCGTGCTCTCGCTCTTCTTCCTCCCCCCCCCCTTCCTCCCCCCCGCTCCGGCCGTGCTCTCGCTCTTCTTCCCTCCCTCCCCCCCCTCCGGCCGTGCTCTCGCTCTTCTTCCTCCCCCCCCTTCCTCCCCCCCCCGCTCCGGCCGTGCTCTCGCTCTTCTTCCCTCCCTCCCCCCCCTCCGGCCGTGCTCTCGCTCTTCTTCCCTCCCTCCTCCCCCCTCCGGAAGTGCTCTCGCTCTTCTTCCTCCCCCCCCCTTCCTCCCCCCCGCTCCGGCCGTGCTCTCGCTCTTCTTCCCTCCCTCCCCCCCGCTCCGGCCGTGCTCTCGCTCTTCTTCCCTCCCCCTCCCCTCTAGCCGTGCTCTCGCTCTTCTTCCTCCCCCCCCCCGGCCGTGCTTTCACTCCCCCCCTCCCCCAGCTTGCCTTGCCTTGCCTCGTGCCCCGGCCCCGGCTCGCTCTTATCCGCCGGCTCCACCGCGCTTCGCCTCCTGCCCCGGCCCCGGCCCGACTCGCACTTCTCCGCCGGCTCCGCCTCGCCTCGTGCCCCAGCCCCGGCTCCGCCTCCGTTCTTCTCCCCCCCCCGCCGCTCGCCTCTTATTGACCCCGCCCCTCTCTTTCGGCTGCGGCTCCGCGCACTGGTTGGACAGTGCTGGCGGGCCGCATAGAGAACAGTCTGCGGGCCGGTTAAAATTAGAACACACAGGGAGCCGCATCGGAGGGATGAAAGAGCCGCATGCGGCTCCGGAGCCGCGGGTTGCAGACCCCTGCTCTAATACATACATAGTCTATAAGGTGCCACAGGACTCTTTGTTGCTTATACTAACATATTTTAGACAACGAAGAGTCTTGTAGCACCTTATAGACTAACAAATGGAGCATGAGCTTTCATGGGTGAAGACCCACTTCATCAAATGAATGTTGTGGAAATCACCAGAGGTAGGTATAAATATGCAGGCAAGCATCAGGATAGAGATAACAAGGTAAATTCAACCAGGGAGGATGAAGTCCAGTTCCAGCAGCTAATCTGGAGGTGTGAAAACCAAGAGAGGAGAAACTGCTTTTGTAGTTGGGGAGCCATTCACATGAGCTGATGGTGTCAAATTTGCAGATGAACTGTAACTCAGCAGTTTCTCTTTGAAGTCTGGTCTTGGCATTTTCTTGCTGCAGGATGGCTGCCTTTAAATCTGCTTGTGTGTGTCCAGGGAGGTGTAAGTTTTCTCCTACAGGTTTTTGTATATTGCCAGTCCTAATATCTGATTTGTGTCTATTTATCCTTTTACATAGGGATTGTCCAGTTTGACTGATGTATATAGCAGAGGGGCATTGCTGGCACATGATGGTGTCTATAACATTAGTAGACGTGCAGGTGAATGAACCAGTGATGGTGTGGCTGATCTGGTTAGGTGTGGCCTGTGATGGTCTTGCTGGTGTAGATATGTGGGCAGAGTTGGCATCGAGTCATCAGTGATGTACAACCCATCCTGGACAACGGTCCCTCGCTTTCACAGGCCTTGGAAGGCAGGCCAGTCCTTGCCCACAGACAACCCATCAACCTGAAGCAGATTCTCACCAGCAACTATACACCGCATCATAGTAACTCTAACCCAGGAACCAATCCATGCAACAAACCTCAATGGCACTCTGCCCACATATCTACACCAGCAACACCATCACAGGCCACGCCTAACCAGATCAGCCATACCATCAAGTGGTCTGTCTATCCTTAATACACATGGATGACACTGAGCAAAGTGAATACTGGGAACGTTGTCCTCAGGCTGAAGTGTGTGGAATACACTTTTGATGAAGCAATGAAAGCTCAAATTATGTTGTTACCTTTAATGTCAGCAATTATCAGCAGTTCCAAATTATCTTTACCTTTTCTGCAATTGTGATTATGATTTGTTAAGGAAAATGGAGAAAATTTATCTGGTTAGAAAAACAGATTCTTTCTAGTGTGAGTCAGAAGCACAGTTCATATTCATTTCAGAGGAGAGAGTTCAAAAACATTCATGCATGTTGAGGAGGATGGAAGTTAATTTTATATTAACCCAAGGTCAATCTCTTATATAGGTTACTATACAGTTGACAGTCCTCTTTACTTGTACAAGACTGAGAGCAGGATTGTGGTGAGTGGTAATTCAAGGCCGTTTGAAATACTCACAAAGAAACCATTGTTCAGTGCTGCTGTCTTGAAAACAGTCCCACTGCTAGCCAAGGGCTTTAGTGGGGCTTGGAACAGAAAAGATACCAGGAGAAAGGATAATCTCAGCTAGAAGTGGTTCAGGAAGTGGTGCACATGCCCTCTCTTTTCCCCACCTGCTCTTCCAGTGTGTGAGGGCTACTTCTTCATTTCCGACTCCCCTTTATTTTTCCTCTGCCCCCTTTTGCTGCAAGCTGTGGGAGACGGGGAGGAGGAGGAGAAGGTCACATGTCACGTCTGGGTTCTGGTATGTTTCCCTCTCACCACATCCAACTTCGGATGGTGATGTAGAGCTGGGTGATTGACTCAATATGTGGTAGTTGCTGGTTGGGAAGCGTATATAAAATGCACTTCCCAGGTTCAGGGCAGCCATTGCAGGCACCCTATGTCAACTGTGCTCTGCTTATTCAGCTTTAGACCCAACAACATTCATGTTCCTCTCTGAGAACTCTATTTAGAGCTAATTTTTGGGGTAGTAATTTTCTCCGGAATCCAAATAGTAAAAAAACAACAACCAACCTTGTTTTTCCAGATGGATTTCATGAAAAATCTAATTTAGTTTTAAGATGTGGTACATTCATAATATGATCATATGTCTGAAAAAATTCATTGAGAAGAGAGTTTGGTAGCAGCGGATGAATTTGCCAATCATTTAGCCTCCAGGCTGAGCAGCTGATCATTTCTGGAAGTGGGTTGTGAACAAATCCTGCAGGTATATGTATAAATTGCTGTGTAATCTGCTATGCAGATGTTTTATTCTCTTCCTGAAACTTCTAGCCTTGTATAAATGAAAACAGGGCACTGCAGAAGTGGACAGTTAATTGTCAGTTGCAATATCTGAGAGAACAGCTGTTTCCTATGACTAGTCAAAGTCAATATTGGACTGTTTAAAATAAAAAAGCAATGGGAAAATTGTTGATTTTTATGTGGCTGCACTGTAGTGACTAAGGGCAGATGTTGGCACACAGTCAGAAATAGTCTATTACCAGCCTACACTTAATCAAATAGATATTATTTCTGAAGCCTGAGATCTTTGAGAACTAAGAGATTTATGGCTAGATTGTAACTTAACTTTAGGCAGCCACACAGAAGAGTAAGAGGATGTAGATTCTTTCTATGCTGCCAGGCAGGGTTTATCCAGATTGAGACTAGATATGAGGATATAACGGTCTCGGCAGAGCCACTACTCCCTTTGTGAACATGTTGGCAAGGAAGAGGCAGAACCTTGATTCCCCAAAGCCTGCACCAGCATGGCTGAGCTGGTGCAAAGTTAGTTGCACTGGCAGTAATTAACAAAATAATTTAGCAAGGAAGAGAAGACTACCCACATTACTTTTTGCCAACTCCAGGCACATCACCCAACCAAGCCTCCCCACACTTTTTATCATCTCCAGTTCTCTCCTGTATTCATTGCCCTTCCACCTCATCCAGGATTTGACAGACCAAGTCACCTTCCTGGCCACCCACTAGATCTGCTGTGGAGGAACTCCAAGCCTCTGTGTTCTGGATCCCAGAGGTGTTTCAAGCTCCTAGAGCCTGAATGGAGTCCAGCCATTGCTCACTCTGGGGTTCATAGGCACACATTCAGGCCACAAACTTTCTATCTGGCACCCCCCTCTGAGTGCTGGAACTTACTGACCAATCAGGTAGCTCCTCTGAAGGCAACGTTGACCTTTCAGACTCCCCAGTACCTAAACACACACCCATCCTAGAACTCCACCCAAAGGTGTGAAGCTTCTGGGTTAATTTAACTCTCACAGCAGCCTTCCTAATCTTAATCTGGTGCAAAATGGCTCACTTCCCAGTTCTCTCAACCTCTGCTCTCCTCAGACAAGAGGAGGAAGTGTCTTTTCCCAGCTAGAGCAAACCCATTTTCTCAAGATGTTTTACTTTATATAGATCAGTAATTTTCAGCCTGTGGATCTATATCTAAGGGTTCCATGAAAGGTTGTTACCATAGAATAGTTGTTTTTAACCTGTGGTCCACAGACCCTTAGGTGTCCACAGACTTTGACTAAAATTTCCAAAGGGGTCCACACCTCCATTTACATTGTGTAGGGATTTGCAAATGAAAAAAGGTTGAAAATCACTGGAATACATGATTGTTGAGTACTGATCACTTACTGCTGTCTATAGCCTGGCAGAAACCCGACACAATTTGGCTAACACATGGGGGAGCCACATATGCATTGGTTTTCCATGATACAGTAATTTCATGGTACAATTTCATAAAATCATCCACAATTCTGATGTGGTACAGACAGAACCCTCAGTTTGTTACACAAACACAAGGGAATAGTTCTGCAGGGCTATTTTTCTACTGGTATTTATGACCAGAACTATGAATCATTCATCTACATTCAAATTTTAATATTGCAAAATGCTATTTATTCACCTGAATTCATAAAACACAGCAATTGTTTATTCCTTTGCCCTTGGATGAATCTAGTCCAGTATGAGTCTGAAAATGTATGTATGCACAGTTCTTCCCCATTGATATGAAAAACAATGGCTATGCGGGGAGAATTCTTTTTGATAAGGTCATTTTCCTGGCATATGAAAGGGAACTATTGAACAAGGTGCATGGAGAGTGCAAATGTATTGTTCGACTCATATACTTTACTGACTGTGCGCTGAAATAGAAAATGTTCTGCCTGGAATGCATCTGTCATCTGGTGGATCACCCAAAGGGCATGCAGAAATAAACATGAATCATTTCAGGCATATGCCGAAAACTTAATAATAAAATATTAAGCAGTGAGGATAATTGTTGAATGTGGTATGAATACACTGGTATAATAAATAGAAGGAGACTAAAATCTAAAGGGAAATATCCAAGCAATTTGATGATGCAGCCTCAAGTCATTCTCAAAGCAATAAGCATTGATGGTATAGATGACTTTATGGGCTAGATTCTCTACACAGTTAAGATCCCCTGGCACCACTCAGGTGGCACAAAGATGCTGTAATCGGAACGAAGGTCTAGCAGAGAATTCTGTGTCAGTTGGTAACCCCCTGTCCTGGTGTGCCCAGGCATCATACTTCTGTCACTTGTCTCTGATATAGGAGGTGTGGGGGATCTGAGGTGTGGAGTCCATTCACAAATCTTTGTCAATGGCACTAATTAGAAGAAGCCTAGCAATCTCTATATTAAACTGGAACCATGAGCGATCTTCAGAGTCAAATAGCCTTGAGGTTTCCCATCACTTTCTTGCACTGAATGGTGCTGTGCACTGAAGAGAATCTAGGCCTTTGTCCTCAAAGGATTGGTACAAAATTTAAATGATTGGTTATATAGTGAAGTTTCCAGTATCCTTAGCCAAACAATGGACTGATGGGCATTCCTTAATTCCAAAGTTCCCAGAGCCATTATCTGTGCACTATGTAATGTACATATTTTTAGTGAAGGACTAAAGACTGGCCTGGGAACCATTCTGCATGAGGCCATTTATCTTATTCTACAAAGAGTGAAGACAGGCTTATAACTAAGATAGTGAATTGGAAGTTAGAGGATCTGTCTACCTCTGCTACAGACCTGTGCAACCTTAGGTAAGTCTTGATCTCTCACTCATGTCTCCATTTGTAAATGGGTATAATAATGTGTTCCTTTTCCACCCTTGTTATGTCTTGACTATTGACAATAAATTCTTCAAGGCGGGGACTTTCTCCTAGTGAGCTTAGGGGGACACAGCTGTACCAATGCAGCTGCGCAGCTGTAAGATCTCCCATGTAGCTGATCTATGCTGATAGGAGAGAGCTCTCCTGCCTGAATAATTAAACCACCCACAATGATTGATGGTAGCTATGTCTGCAGGAGAGCCGTCTCCTGCTGACATAGGGCTGTCCACACTGGCGCATCTGTTTCTGCAACTTATGTCAGTCAGGGGTGCGTTTTTTCCCACCCCTCAGCAATATAAACTTCACTGACAAACTGGTAGTGTAGACACAGCATCCTGTGTGTATGTGCATTGCTTAGCTGACAGGGGTCGGCAAGCTCTCGGAAGTGGTGTGATGAGTCTTCAATTGTTCACTCTAATTGAAGGTTTCAAGTGCCGGTAATACATCTTAACATTCTTAGAAGGTCTCTTTTTATAAGTCTACTAGCGAAAATACCTGGCGTTGCTCGGGTCCGTCGGAGGTGGGGAGGGGGCAGAGAGCTGAGCGAGTGCGGGGTCCGTTGGAGGGGGCAGAGAGCAAACCTAACACCCCCATCTCACCCCCCCCCGACCAAACCCGACACCCCCACCGCACTTACCCCTCGACCAACCCCGACTCACATTTTCACCCCCCCACCCAAACCCAACACCCCCACGTCACCCCCTACCAACCCCAGCACCCCCTGACCGACACCCACACCTCACCCCCCATAGACCAAACCTGACACACCCACCTCACTTCCCCCCCAAACAAACCCGACACCCCTACCTGCCACCACAAACAAACCCGACACCCACACCTCACTTACCTCTCGACCAACCCCGACCCCCCCTTCACCCTCCCAACCAAATCCAACCCCCCACCTTACCCCCCCACCAAACCCCTCCACCCCCTGACCAACCCCAACACCCACACTCACCCCTCACCCACCCCGACACCTTCCCCCCCCCAGACCAAACCCAACACCCCCAGCTCACTTACCCCCCCGACCAAACCCGACACCCCCACCTCACCCCCGGACCAAACCCGACACCCCTACCTCACTTACCCTCTGACCAAACCCAACTCGGGTCCGTCAGAGGTGGGGAGGGGGCAGAGAGCTGAGGGATTCTGGGGTCCATTGGAGGGGGGAGGAGGCAGAGAGCTGAGTGAATGCAGGGTCCGTTGGAGGGGGTATTATGACATCATAACTATGTCACAGAGAACAGCAGCTGCCAAGCTGATGTGATTGGCCTTTAAATAATTTCACCCCTGGGGGGCGTCAGAGGTGAGATTTGAAAAATTTTCGACTCTTACCCTGATTAGGACCCTAAGACCTATAACTGTACCAAATTTCCAGTCTCTAGCTCAAACGGTGTGGAAGGAGTAAAGTGCACGTACATGCACGCATACACGCATACATACACGCATACACCATTTGACTTTTATATATATAGATATATAACTAAACTGCTTCGATAACCTGTGGTGAAAAGATGGATTGCAAACAGATCTTAAAATAGGAAAGGAAAATAATAAATTGATATCTTTTTTCTAAGAGGGTAGTGATCTACTGTGAAACTCAGTGGTTATGTTTTCCGTATGTTATGCAGTTTAACCTGGTTGTAGTAGTTGGTTTTATGCCATTTCCTCAATGCAATATTTTGTAGCTACATGTTTCAGCTGTTTTCCAATACTTATATTGATTTTGAAAGATGGCCAATGCTTTTGGCTTTTGTTGGTATGCAAAGAGTTGAGTGTTAACCTTTAAAATTATTGATTCTTTTTCACAAAGGTGCAAAAAGCTGGGGGGGGGGGTCAGCTTTAACATGCTCTTCTATATTTTACTTCCATTTCTTAATTGCATTTTTAAATGCTTTTTTAAGAATAGAGTGAACATCCAACCAAAAATGTCAAAATAGATACATTAGCCTGGCCCTGATTTCATTTACACTGGTATAAATAAGTACTAAAGCCGACTGCAGCCAAAAGAGTTGCATCAATATATGGGACAACAGAATCAGGCCCATGCTATGTCCATGGAAGCTAAGGATGTTCAGTAACTCCCAAGACTGGTCCCATACTACATTTGTATGTATTAAATACATAACATTGATAATTTGAGATGAGGCTAAAGCTCTAAAAAAGTCCTGGTTTTGGACTTCAGTATCCCAAAGACGGTAGTATACAGACCTGAGAATCTTGCTTAGTGTCATCTCTCCTTGACATCTGTTGCTGTGTTCTGCCAGCTGCTGCTTTGAAGTGCTGCACATAGGGTGACCAGACACCAAGTGTGAAAAATCGGGACAGGGTGTGGGGGGTAATAGGAGCCAATATAAGAAAAAGACCCAAAAATCGGGACTGTCCCTGTAAAATCGGGACATCTGGTCACCCTAGCTGCACAGCATCCTCCTGTTTCTTTAAAGGCAATTTTAGAAAGGTTTTGTGCTTGAAACAGACTGAGATATTTAACCATCCTATTACACAGTAATAAACAACTGGAAGTCACAGCGTCATACGTTAGCATAATTTACATGAGTCATATTTCTGTAGCAAGTATTTAAACAAAAAATTGGAGGAGAGGAACAAATGGGGTGGGATGGAATAACATCCCCTTTTCTAACTGCATTCAAGCAGGCTGAGTCTAGCACTGCTTAACATTACAAATCCAGGTGTGACAAGCTGGGCGAGGTAATATCTTCAGTTTCTGTTGGTGAGAGAGACAAACTTTAGAGTTCACACAGAGATCTTTATTCAGGTCTTCTTCCTTCACCAGCAAAAGTTGGTCCAATAAAAGATATTACCTCACCCACCTTGTCTCTCTAATATCCTGGGATGGACAGTGTTACAACAACACTGAATACTTTCAGGTGTGTCAGATTTACTGTCATATTGTTCCATGTCTTTATACAGTTAATGTTCTAGGAACCTACCCTGACCCTAGATTGTGTTCTATGGCAGGAAATGGTAGCTGGTGTAAGTAGCTAATCAAAAAAAGAGCATCCTGCAAGCGGGAAGCCTGACCGCAGAGCAAGGAAGGAAGGAGACATTCTAACATCAGAAGCATATACAACAGTGACTAGGGTTTCACAGGCTATACTTTAATTTGTTCTGTTCAAGCAGGAATAAAGTTGTAGATATGCATATAAAAAAGACTAGAATCTCCAATATAAACCCCTTCCAATTATGGATGGGATATTATTTGCATACCTAGTTCATAAATTTGGGTTCAATGGTACTATCCCCTATGAACTATTCTGCAAGATTTTGGCTTCATTCAGGAACTAGGACCCTTCCAGTTTTGGATCCAGCCCAGAATGAACCACCATATGCATGGGCGGCAAGGGAACCCTTGGCTTGGGGAGGCAAGGACCCAGCCCCACCCCTTTCATCCAAGGCACCACCCCTTCCACACCCACTGGAGCTCAGCCCCTACTGTGGCTGCTGGCCCCTACTCCAGACTAGCGTCCCCATCCCGCCTCTCACCTGTGGCTGCGGAGTGCCAGAGAGCTGGGCAGTGCAATCCCAGCCCCTGAATGTGCTCCCCAGCTGAGCTGTCACTCACAATCCGGGCAGGCGGTGTGGACGGAGTGCTCCCAGCCCCAGCGCTGAGCAGACAGCATGGCCCCCAGCCTGCCTGCCCCAGGGAACAGCAGGCAGGATTTTGGCTTAATTCAGGAACTTGGCCCTTCCAGTTTTGGATCCAACCCAGAATGAACCATATGGGCGGCAAGTATCATAGGCATGGGAAGGCTTTGCTTTCCCAAACAGCCTGACATCTCCCCACCGATGCTTCACCTCCAGCCTCCATCCTGCCTGCTGTTCCCTGGGTCAGGCAGGCTGGGGGCCATGCTGCCTGCTCAGCGCTGGAGCTGGGAGCACTCCGTCCACACCGCCTGCCCGGATTGTGAGTGACAGCTCAGCTGGGGAGCACATTCAGGGGCTGGGATTGCACTGCCCAGCTCTCTGGCACTCCGCAGCCACGGGTGAGAGGCGGGATGGAGACGCTAGTCTGGAGTAGGGGCCAGCAGCCACAGTAGGGGCTGAGCTCCAGTGGGTGTGGAAGGGGTGGTGCCTTGGATGAAAGGGGTGGGGCTGGGTCCTTGCCTCCCCAAGCCTAGGGTTCCCTTGCCGCCCATGCATATGGTGGTTCATTCTGGGCTGGATCCAAAACTGGAAGGGGCCTAGTTCCTGAATGAAGCCAAAATCTTGAAGAATAGTTCATGGGGGGGTAGTACCATTAAACCTAAACTATCGTCCTGATTGTCCTCAAACACAACCCTAGCCTAAGCAGGATCCAAATACCACCAGGATGACTTTTGTCTAATAAAATACTTGTAGTTAGCCAATATCATCTAAGTATATGGCTAAGTGAACCTTTTTTCATTACTCCAAGGACATCTAGAAGAAGATAATTATATATGGTCTGATGTTCAATTGTGTTAGATAGTGGATCTTTGCCAATCTCCATCATTTAGGATCTGGTCCAAAGGCTGAAGGGTACTGAAGTGATGATGTTACGTGCTAGTGTTAAATATTTGTTTTATTAGGTTTTTACATCCTGTGTCTTAATACAATGTTTGAATTAATTTTTATGTTTTAAATGGTAAGTGTAATTTGCATTGATAACAGGCAGCTATCTTGGGAATACTGTATAACAAACTTAGAACCTTGCACTGAAAGCCATCATCTTGACATATTATTGGATTTCCACAGTCATTCATGGACATCCTTTTACCAATGTCTTGACATAGTTATTTCTGCTAACAGACGTGCATTGAAATAATTTTTCTATCAACTTGACATGGCATTGTCTCTATGGACTTGTACAGGCATTTAGTGTGAATGGAGAATTAGCATTGCCATTTGGCCATTTATATTTCTACAGTCACAAAACAGTTTTATATTCACCATAAAATAGTCCAATTTAATAATTTTAATTTTAAGTGGTTTATTCTGTTGTGGTTTTTTTGCCAGTGCTTCCTATTTAAAAAAACCTCTCTAATACCAGAGCTGAATTTTATCTCTGTATATGTAAAATAGTTTAATATATTGAATTTGTTTTGTTTTAAAATAAAAACAAAGTGTAAAAACCCCCCACGGTCACTGGGGTCTGCGAGCAGCAGTACTTGCAGATGCTCAGGTAAACAAATCATCTCGTGGCCCGCCTTGGGTTTACCCCAAACGAGCCACAAACTAAGTCTGGGAACACCTGATTTAAGCTGAAATTCTCATTTTCAAAAAGAGGTTTAGGCACTTGGGAGTCTAAATCTCATTGATGGTCAATGGGATTTTGACTCCTAAGTGCCTAAATCATTTTGAAAATTAATTTTAGATTCCTAAATCAGACAGACATCACAATGCTGAGAGCAGCAACACCTAAAAAGCTTTAAAAAATTGGACCAATGAGACTAGATTTTATCAATCAAAATCCAATTCTGTAAATCACCCAGAAGTACAATTGTCCTTGAAAAGAGACTGGACAAATTCAAAACAATGGAGACTCTAAGCAGACCTGGTGTGGCACAGGTCCTCTAACATCAGTAGAGTTTTGCCAGTTTACTTTATCCGAGGATCTGGACTAACATTAATGTTTAACCTGAATGTTGAATAGCCATATTGCTGGATATTGCTATAATATCTTTCACCACCAAAAAAATACAACTTGAAAATGCAGAGCATTCTCATGATAATGTTTCATTCTCATTTTGTACAATTGTGTCCTGATTTGTTATATTCCATACTACACACCATACAAGTTCAGGATTAGACCATAACACAAAGGCTCAGTCCATATTTTGAGGGGGACTATTAAGGGCTTTCTTCCTTAAGGAGACTTTCCAAGTTCTGCATCTGGACTGGAAGCAGGCCTCCTGTTCTGCATGCCTCAGGGAAGGTTTTGATGCAAGTGACCATGAGCTGTTGCTGGTGTGTGTAAAAAAACTCTTGAGTTGTTCCAGTCATTTCTAAGAATAAAGGATTAAGTTGGAGGAGGGCAATTGTTACCACTGAGAGATTTGAAATTTAATATAATTCAGACACATGCTGCAAAAAGTGGAAACTAAGTCAAATTACAAAGGATGAATATAAACAAATAACACATGCATGTAGGCACAAAATTAGAATAAACTAGCTAGAGACAAAGAATAACAAAAACATTCTACAAATACATTAGAAGTAGGAGAAAGACCAAGGACAGGGTTCTATTCATTTCCTCCAGAGCATCTGGCACCAGCCACTGTCAGAACACAGCACACTGCTCTGGGTGGACTTGTCTGACCCACCATGTCCATTCTTGTGTTCTAATGCCCGGCAGTCGATTTGTTTTCTACACCTGCAGCTATCTGCTTCTGTTGACAAAACCCGCAGTGCTGCGTATTACACAAGAAGAAATCCAGAACTATTTTTACACAATATAATTTTAATCTTAACCAGCCCGGCTAAGATGACAGCTGACAAAATGTAAATACTTGTCATTGTCCCAGGTAAAGTACCCAGTGGAATGTTTCTAGAATTTATAAATAGCACTTTAAGCTGCCAAGCCACAAAGAAGAAATGTGAATATTTAAAGGCATTCCCTAAAACCTTCACAACTATGTGCTTTGAAGACATTATCCGAGTCTCCTTGAACTCGATGTTTAACTGATGGAGCAGCTTGAAAACTTTAAAATGAAGTGAGCTGTCACATCAGGTTAAAGATGATTTAACACATATTGGCCTATATGAACTATTATTGAACATCGCAAAATGACAGTATGTTATATATCATTGAAGGAGGGTTGTCATAAAGGCAATTTCACCAAAAAGTAAACCCAATTCACCTTTAGTATTTTGCCTCAGATTTCCCCCCCCCCCTTTTCTCGGTATAGTGCATCCTCTCCAGAGTTTATAGTTATTTTTAGTCACTGTCTCATTAAGAGTATAATTAGACATACTAAATTAAGTCTCAGGTAAAGCTACTGATGTACAAGAAACACAAGTCTTCCTAGGAAAATGGGTGGAAACCATTAAGAGTTGATTAGCACCAGTGATTTTTGTGAGAGCTGTGATAATTTAAACAGATCAGTTTATTAGAGGTAATTTTAAATGGAGACAGGAGACATTTGACTTGGTGAGGCAGAGAAGAATCTGTGCATTATGCTCATCATCAGAACATGCATAGATGGAAGGATGGAAACAGTACACGATCGCAGGTATTAAAAGGGAGTTTAGGAAGGGGAAGGTGGCTGTGATCTCCTATTGAGATCAGGAAACTAGAAGCTGGAACGGGAGGCTACAGACTGCAATAAGAATGTGGAAATTACAGAGAACCGAATGGAAAAAAATATAGAAAATATAATGTAGGTTATAAAAAAATTGCTGGTTTGATTTTCTGACCAGTTTCTGACCATAGTTTGCAAATATCTCCCTAGCTGTTAAAAGCTTTCAAAGGATTAGAAACAAATTAAGTACACTGCATATTTAAAGAAACAACCCAATTATTGCAAAACACACATTTACACAAAGAACTAATAATCTTCATGGCATAATATTAATACATTCAAAAAATAGGATTTGTTTGGAAATTATAGATTGTCAATTATAGATGAGAAAAATATTTCTGATCCTAGACAGCTCTTTAATTAAGAAGAAAAAGACATAGCAAGATTCAGTGGCTGGAAGTTGAAGTTAGACAAATTCAGACTAGAAATAAGGTACATATTTTGAACGGCTAGGGTAATTGTCCATTGGAACAACTTACCGAGGGATGTGGTGGAGTCTCCATCAGCCATAATCTTTAAATCAAGACCGTATGTCTTTGTAAAAGTCGTATTGTAACTCAAACAGAAGTTAAGGGCTTGATACAGAAACTACTGGGTGAGGTTCTTTGGACTGTGTTATGCAGGAGATCAGATGAAATGATCCTTCCTAGCCTTAACATTTACGAATATAAAATAAACAGGAAAGAACACATCAGCTGCAGCTTGGCTACAAAATTCTCATAAATAGACCAAGACTTTTAAAGGTCCTATTACATAATTTAATGTAGAACGTTAGGATGGAGTATTGATTGCATGAATAGCTGCACAGGCTATTTGTAAACAACAAACAGTACAGAGTATTTTGCTATATACTTCTTTTTAATGGAAGCAGCAAAGAACACATGATTGTCTCTGCAGTATTTAGGCTTTCTACAGGTGCTCTCTCTGCCTGACAGAGAGAGAGAGCCATAAGACATTTGGCCCATTTATAAACATCCATTTTCAAGGTCTTATAATTGAGGCCCTGATTCTTCACATACATGAAAACAGAGGAGTTGTAATAGTTAACCCGTGCAGCTGCTGAACATCCTCTCCCATCCTTTGGAATCTTGATCCATATTATGTGACTGGGACCAGGGAAATAATAAGTGTTGTTCCCATACACTATTTATCCACTTTTAGAAAATATGGCCCTTATTTACATGAAAGATGGGAAGGAAATTTAGACTTTTGAGACATTTTGGTCATATAATACTCTTATCATGTCAATACAATGTAATCTGCTAGTAACCATAATCAGGTATACTGTAGGTGTTGAAACAGTTGTTTTTATTAAAGATATATTGTATGAGTTCTCTGACAGTTTTCACAAGAGCTGACTATTATTATCTATCTACTGTCTATTTCTACCAGTGAAACTTTATTGGCAATCCTGGTGACTAGAAATTGATGTTAATAGATTACATTTCTAAACTAATGAATGAACTGCTGGACAGGTTTGAAGATCTTGCTGAAAATGCCATTTTGTCTTAGAGAATGTTTACTGGTTAACCAATGAGAGGATGGGCATGAAGGCCAAGGGGGGATTAATTGATTACAATGTCAGAGTGAGCAGGTTAAGGCTCACATTGGAGTAGATTTGATTTGACACTGTAAATGAGAAAGGAGAGAGGAACAAAGTATGCAGCACACTACAACAGAATAACATTGAGAAACAATAACGTAGGTCACTAGAGAAAAGGGTTCTGAAAATTGTTAGCATTTCAAACGTAGTAACTATATAAAAGTTACATTTTTTTTACCATGTCTCTCTTCAGCACAAACTTTGTACACTATGTAGAGAATAGCTGCTGCCCACCTCGCTCCTCCGGCCACACTGCCCCCTCCCCCCACTCCCATTCCTCCGGCCACCCTTTTTTTCCGCTTGATGCGGCAAAAAAGTTAAAGCTGGCCCTGCCCAATGCAGTGTAAACTGGGTATTAGGGCATAAGGAATGTAATGATATCCAGTATGTTCACCTGTTTAAACTTCCTTTGTTTTACCTTCCTGCTTGATGACTATGTCTATTGCTTAAATGCAAGTTAAGGCAAGCACACAATCCTTTGTCTAGGACAGACCTAAACTTCTCTTTGCATCTTCTGTTTGGGGTTTGGAACATGTTTTAATAACGCCATACAGGGCAATCTTATAACTTCACATACAATGTTGCCATACATATTTTACCAAGACAATATTGACCTGTGCCTGAAAATTATGAGTTTTTAAATGATATCTCCCAAGTCGTGCCTTGCACAAAAAATATTACAATAGTGCATAGGGTGTGAACACAGAGATATATTCTGTCACACTCTCTCAAGTCTTTCAAATCTCCTGTTCTGGAAGGAAAGATCTAGTGCCAGACATTTTTCTGGCACTATTTCTCTCCAACATCCTTGCCACACATCAGTTAATGGCAGGATTTCACTCCTAAATTGGATTTTAGATGGTGACTTTGAGATGGAAGGCTGTAAATCGCATTATTAAATCCCCTGAGCTGCCAAACACTGTGCCTCTCTGTCCTTTCAAATAACAAATTGTTTCTTTTAAAAATAAAAGAAAAAAGCTAATATTGGTAGCACTTGTCCTTATTATCAATAGCTTTCTAAATAAAAGGAAGAAAAACACTCATATTCCAATCAAGATTACTAGGGTATTAGAGAAAATGTTACCTTGGATTACTTAAAACTGGAAGATTTCAATTAGATCTGTACCCTCTTGTAGCTGTAATACCTCTGCCAAGGGTTAGCAGCAAAAAGGGCTGGGTTTGATTTTGTAGCAGTTCCTTCTGAAAAGATAATTGACAATGACTCAAGCTCCCACCCAGAACCTGGGAAACTATATGGGCCCTTGTTTTATATTTATTTTCTGTTGAACAGGCTGGTAGGGGACAGTGTGTTCTGAAGGAAGCAGAGTCTTTGATCACAGCAGATCCCTGCTTAAGGGGTGGGTCTTTCCTGATTAGTGGCCCTATAAAGGCAGCCAAGCAGCCAGCTAGTAGCACAAGATCCAGAAAACAGAATTGAAAACAGGGGAGTTTGAGTGGAGATCTGCTGGAGGGGAAGAGAGCCAAACCTCTGTTCCTAAGAAGCAACAACTGAGTTCTCAGAAAATTTGTTTGCTTCCAGAGTTTTTTTCCAATTTGCAGAGGCTGGTAGGGGGCAGTATATTGTAAGACTATACCAAGCTGGGGAAGATGCTTAAAGAAATGAAGGCTCAGGTGATCTTCAGTGGGATTTTATCTGTCCCTAGAGTGAAGTCAAGACACAATTATGATGATCAACATAAGGTTCGGGTGCTATGAGAAGGGCTTTGGGATGTTTGAATACTGGATAGAGGACTGATCTTATGGGTTGGATAGAGGACTGATCTAATGGGTTGGATTCCCCCTGAGTAGGGATGCAAACAGACTTCTGGGGTGGAGGTTGGCACAACTGATTAAGAGTTTTAAACTAGGAATTTGGGTGAGATGGTTAGGAGATGTTCATGTAATATCCACACCTAATTCTAGTATTAAGCAGGGAGTAAGAGAGGATACAGCAATAGAGAAAGTAAAAACAATGGGTAGGAAAATGGTCATGAAGAAGAAAGATAGTTCCAATACCAACAGTCAGGTAGGTGATGATGGCAGTAGAATGACTGTACTTAATTGGGTAAGGCATCTGGGAAAAGACAAGCAGAAACAACTAAGATGTCCATACATCAATGCAGGGAGCATATGTTACAAAATTAAGAAACTAGAATTATTGATGCAGGAAGTGAAACCAGATATCATAGGGATTACAGAAACATGGTGGAATTATAATCATGACTGAACTATGGGTATTGAAGGGTATTGCTGCGCAGAAAAGAAAGCAATAAAGCTAAAGGTGGTGGAGCAACATTGTATATTAATGGGGAAGTAGAATGTAAATAAATTATAAGTGATGGAAGGGACAAAACAGATTCTGTTCAGGTCAAACAAACAGACTCGACTGGCAGAGTGGAGTGGCTTATGGTGAAGGCTGCAGCAGAACCCCATGGAGAGGCAGGGGAGTCGGCCTTTGACCACATAAGGTACCCCTTTTTCTCCCAGCCCCATTTTCACACAGGCTGGGGGAGGGATGAACTTTTGAACTTTGGGCCTGCAGCCAGAGACAGAGACTTTTGCATTGCTGGACTTTTGAGTTGTTGGACTTTTGGGACTTTGTGTGACTTTGGGATTGTGGGACTCAAGATCCAAAGGGAAAGGACACAGCCCACCTGTTTGAGGTGTTTCCTCAACATAATGCTGTATTGTTTCTCTCTGTTATTAAAAGGCTTTTGCTACACTCAGACTCTGTTCTTGCGAGAGGGGAAATATTGCCTCTTAGACGCACCCAGAGGAGTGGTACATGGTTGTCCCAGATCACTGGGTGGGGGCTCGAGTTGGTTTTCAATTGTGTTATTGGAACGAAACCCCTAGATACTGAATCCAGCCCTTGTTGCTGCCAGCTCTGACGGGCAGAAGGGTTACACATTTGTAAATTGGAAGTAAACAAACTATGCTGTCCTAGCTGGCCTTGTAACCAATCTCCTCCATCCCACCCCAGTATTTAATCACAAAATGAAAATATTTTTGGAATCAGCCAATCAGCTATATCAAGAATAAATACCTGTCCACTTCCCCAATTTCCTGCAGAACAGAATAACACTCTAGGCCACCAGTATCTTCTGAAATCCATATAGAAGAGGTTCACAGAACAAATTTCTACATTAGTAGTGCACTGTTCATCCTTGCATGTAGGAAGCGTGGACTTCTGGAATCAAGATATACTGTGGATTTTAGAGGACAATTTTGCCCTAAATTCCCCACTCAGTTTTGAACAGATGGAGGGAACTGTCTGCGAGTATCTGTTGAGGAGCAGGAGGAAATGACCTTCAGTAAAATAGTGCCAGAAACTTTTATAGTATTGAACAAATTTCTTGACAGACTTAGCTATTCAGACCCCAGATATCCAGTAATGAGTTCTCTTAAAATGGTAGCTGTTTTTATTCCATCAGAAATTTAGAGCACAATTTCCTTCTCAGTTCACTTGCTGCTGCTTGCATATTGTTATTCCAGTGTTTGCCATGATTATACAGTACAATGGCTATATCATTCTTTTGCTCTTAAAACCAGATCTGCTGACTAGAATTACTTTAATGATATTGTATATTCTGGAAATTGAAAGGTACATTTTTTGGATAAATATATTTTAGTAGCCTAAATATAATTTTATTTCAATTTTTTTTTAACCAGAAGATGATTCTGACTTTCATTTTCGGAGTTGGCTGACCGATTCTTTTCCTTTATTCACTCTGGCATGGGAAAGATTTAATATGGATGTGCAGCCACAATTATTATTAGACGGTGTTTTGGACTATACCATCTGCATTATAAAATCTATTGATAAATCAGAAAGCTACTTACATTGCAGACCTCCTTAATGTGTTTACATTTTTTTATTGCATATAAATTTACTGTTTGGCAATCAAAGGAAAACTGGCAGCAGACATCTGGGAAACATTATTTACCATGCCAGAAAAACAGATACATTAATAACTGAGACATCTTTAGACTCATTCAATAAATTATAGATATGCTATTCAAGCTGCATACTCAGGTCTTTTTTCCATAAATGATTCCCTCTTTTTCCATACTCAAGTCTTTGTGCATAAAGACTATTTTTCCATATTTCTTTCTCTCTTCAAAGTGACACACATTTGGAATAAACAAGTGCATGAATGCTAACTTTTTCTGAGATTCATAAAGATCATGTTTTTTTCTTCCAAAGGATTCTAAGTGATATTACCTCTACAGGATTAGGCCAATGAAAGCTGCCTTGCATCGACCTAGCCATAGAAGTGTCTTCACTTAAATTTGGCTCCTGTCAATGTAAGTGAGAATGCCAGTTTAGTAACACCACCTCCTTGAGCAGTATAGAGTGACAGTCAATGCAATTAGCTCAACACAGTGTCAGTGTAGACCTGTGTGGCTTACATCAGTTGTTACTGGCTTTCGGGAGCCCTCCAACAATGCCCCAGACCGACAATACAATCAATATATGTGCTCCTGGTGAGGAAGCATACCATTGACGAAGTGTGCGCACACACAAGTGATTTAGTAACGGTGGTTGCTGTATGACGACATATGTTAGGTAGACATAATTTTGTACCATAGGTCTAAGAGAGTCTAAGTTAGCTTGATTTACATATCAAAGAGACAGAAAAGGAAGTATGCTTTAAAAATAAAATAAATGCTTTAATATATCATGTCCTGGTAGTTACTTTTCTTGTAACATTCCTTTCTTCTGGATTAGACTGAGTGTAAATTTAACATTCCTTATATTTTGAGTAATAGGTCTAAATTCAGTAGTGATGAATTTATTCAAGTGACATGTAGGTAAATACATCTAAGGGAGTCTGAAAATGGTTCTTGCATACACATTGGGATAATTTAAAAATTCTTTCTGATCCATCAATCTAGCCCCCAATCCAGCACTTAACCATAGTTTCATTTACTTCAGTAAGACTACATATGTGCTTAAAGTTATGCACTTAAATGTTTTTGCTGGATCAGGGACTTAGATATTTGGGGCTTGATTTGCAAAAGATCTCAGCTCCCATTTAGGCAGCAAAATAAGTGACCAGATTTTCAAGAACTTAGTATCTTAGGTGAATGTAGCATGCAAGGCTCTTTTGAAAATTTAGCCATTAAAGCCAAATCCTGGTCCACTAGAAGTTAGTGGGAGTTTTGCTCGAGATTTCAAGAGGGCCAGAATTTTGGTTCTTAAAATTGGATTTTTCCCTTGCTTTGCACATTGACTTTCACAGATTTTAATGAAACAATATAAAGTGTGTGTAAAATGCTACTAATTACTCTCTCTGAATATCCCTCTAACATCATTTTTAGCCAGCAGATTTCTTGACTTTCTTTTCTTTTGGTTCAGTTAAGGATATGTGGATTACAGAAAGAGTACCATCTAAAGAAATTACTTTAGGGCACAAAAATCCACCAACCCATTCTAACATTTACATGCAGAATCTTAAACAGCCTAGTAGGACTGAAAATCAGAAACATCCAGGTCTGCAGAGAGGAAAACTGAAGTTTAATGTAATGTCACTCTGCATCAATAAAAACAGTAAAGCATCAAATACAATTAATATAGCTTTAAGAAACACAAGCTGGTGTTTTGTTTGTGATTCAGTTGTGGAATATTTATGATATGGCAACCCTATTGAAAAAGAAAAATGTATGTGGCCTGGGGAAAAAAATCTCTATCCAGCCTCGTATTTCAAACACACAGAGAACATAATAAAGGACCAGTTTGACTAAACCTGAGCATGCTATTCAGAGATAAATTGCTGCTGATGGTACTAGAAAATTGATTCAAACCCTTGTCTGTGTGTAGCACATAGGAAGTCGTTGAATAATTTGGGTATTTGACCTATCTCTTCTTCCTTGCAAATAAAAATACCTAGACAGGAGAAGAGATAAACACAACAAAAAGGAAAGAACTATAACTTTTGCTTAATTGTACAATCTGGGCCAAATACAGTCCTCTGGTAATAGAATCAGAGAGGTTAGGCCGTGCAAAGGGCCAGGTTTGCGTATGGGGAGCTGGGAAAAGTTTGTGTTCTTATGTGTGGCAAGGAGTCTAGCTGTGCAGGGGATATCTGGGCGTGATGCCAAATTGGAGATAGGAAAATGGAAGAGGCTGGAAGCTCAGCCAACATATGTATCCTCTCATCTTCATTTCCCCCACACCTGCTGTCGGGGTGCATTTAAACTGTGGAGACCATTTGGGTACAGCTGTCTCTTTTGAAACTGACTCCAATGGCTTGGAAGGGAGAAGGTTTCCTTCCCCTCAGCTGCCTTGGTGATACCCATTCATGGATACCCCAGGCAGGGATGCCTGCATCCTAGAAATGAATGCATTCGTGGACATATTGTATTGATGAGAGGGCTTTGGCTTCCTCGACCATGGGATGCTGTTCTGGGAAAAAGGTCTCTTTGGAAAAGATGGGGTCTACCTGACACAGAAGGGCAAGATCATCTTCACCCACTGACTCTCCAACTTAATGAGGAGGGCTTTAAACTAGGCTCAAAGTGGACAGGTAGCAAAAGCCCACAGATAAGTATAAAAGATGACCTCAACAAAGGACTGGATGTTGGGGATGGTAAGTGGGACATGGAAAATTACAGGAGGAGCAACAAAAGGGAAGTCAGGGGAATCTGCTCAACATCTCAGATGCCTATACGCAAGTAGTATGGGGAATAAATAGGAAGAACTGGAAATATTAATACATAAGCTAAATTATTACTTAATTGGTTTCACACAGATTTGGTGGGATAAGACTAGAGTATTTGTATGGAGAGGTATAGTTTGTTCAGGGAGGACAGGCAGGATGAAAAGAGATTTGTTCTGAAATCTAGAAGGAAGTTAGAGGCAGACCAGTTTAAAAGTCTCTGGATAAAGATAAAAGGGGCAAATATATGAGAGATATCATGATAGGGGGTCTACTATAGACCACCAAATCAGGAAGAGGAGATGAGGCACCAAAAAAAAACCCCAAAAAAACCCAAACCCAAGATCTGGCAGTGATAGGGGACTTTAGCTCTCGGAATTCTGTTGGAAGAAAAACAAATATTTCCAATAAATTCTAAGAATGTAATGGGACAATATTTTGTTTCAGCACTGAAGGAAGTAACTGCGGGACAACCATTTTTTATACTTGATTCTGACCACCAGGGAGCAAGCGGTAACAAATCTCAAAGTTGATGGCAATTTGGGTAAAAGTGACTATGAAATGAGAGATTTCATGATTCTAAGAAAAAACAAGGAGTGAGACCCGCAGAATAAGGAAAACAGACTTCAAAAAAGCAGATTTTAACAAACACAGAGATCTGGAAGGTAAGATTCCATAGGAAGCAAATCTAAGGGGAAAAAAGAGTTTAGAAGAACTGGAAATTTTTCAAAGAGACAATGTTAAAGACATAAACTGCAAACTCTCCCAATAAGAATGAACGATAGGAAAAGACTAATATGGCTCCATCTGGAGTTCTGTAATGACCTGAAAATCAAACAGGAATCCTGCAAAAAGTGGAAACAGAGTCAAATTGTTAAGGAGGAGTACAAAAAATAGCATCAGCATGTATGGACAAAATCAGAAAGGCTAAGGACAAAATGACTTACACCTAGCCAGGGACATAAAGGACAATTTAAAAAAAGTGTTCTACAAATATATTAGAAACAAAAGAAAGATGAAGATAAGTATAGATCATCTACTTATCAGAAAAGGAAAGCTAATAACTAACTACATCAAAACGGCTGAGGTGTTTAATGCCTATTTTGCTTCAGTCTTCACTAAAAGGGTTAATGGTGACCAGATATTTAACACAATTAAATGTATTCAGGTCAGTTGGTCCTGATGAAAACTAAACCTTGAATACTTAGGAACTAACTGAAGAAAACTTGGGCTCGTTAGAAAATATCTTTGAGAACTCATGGAGGACAGGTGAGGTCCCAGAGCCCTGGAGAAGGGCAAACATAGTACCTATCTTTAAAAAGGGGGAACAAAGAGGACCCAGGGAACTATAGACCAGTTAGTCTAACTTCAATAACTGTAAAGATACTGGGAACAAATTATTAAACAATTAAATTCTAAGCAAGTCATATGTTCTCAAAGATAATTGATAATAGTTCCAAGTTGCTTCAGCTAGTTCCTTAAGTACCCAAAGATGAATTTAATCAGGCTGAGCCAACTTGAATACATCTACATATCTAAATATCCTTCAACCTGTTCTTTGCCTATCCCTATTTTGACTTGTGTTCCTTTCCCCTTGTCGCTAATATAAATTTTGTGCCTTAGCCTTTCTGATTTTGTCCATGCATGCTTTGGCAATTTCTCCAAGGTTCAACTTTTTGCAGGATTCCTTTTTGATTTTCATTCAAGAACTCCAGATGTAGCCACATCGGCATCATATTATTTGTCCTATCTTTTCTTCAGGATAGATAACTGTTGTGTCTTTAATATTGTCTATTTGAGAAACTGCCAGCTCTCCTTCCCTTAGATTTTCTTCCTATGGGATCTTACCTACTAGTTCTCTTAGTTTATTTTGAAGTCCATTGTTGTTCTCATTCCTTCCTTTCTTAGGATCACAAAATTTATGATTTCTTGATCACTTTTACCCAAATTGACTTCAACTGTTAGATTCACAACCAATTCCTCCCTGTTAATCAGAATCAAATCTAAAGTACCTGCCCCCCTCATTAGTTCTTCCATCTTCTCAAACAAAATGTCCCTAATATATTCTAATAACTTATAACACTTAAACCATGGAAGCATAGCACAGGGTAGATACACACCACAGCTTGCTGTGAACTCAGTGTTCATGTAGAGAAGCCCCAATCTATCGGGATTCTTAACAGTCTCTGTCCTCCAAATAATTCCAGCTCCAGTGGAGCTGCATTGCTAGGTCCTTCTACACTGACCACAGGTACTGGAACCATGTAACTCCCATTCAAAGTGGGTGGCACCCGATAACATAGAAGATGGCCATGAAAAATTTAATATTGACCATTAGTACTAACTTTTTTGTGGAACTTACATTAGGTTGGGGTGGGGGGTGGGGGGAAAGATGCCTCCTCCCCACCCCATTCTTCACACAAAGGTATAGATTATTTATAAATTTCAAACAGTCGCAGTATCTGTTTTGCGTTGGGAAAACATACAAAAGCCTCGGTGCTTGTTTGAGCGCTTTCCCTTCACCACCTCCCCCCAGTTCTTGTCACACAGACAGAAAGCAGAAGGACAGAAAGTGTGAAGTGCAGGCAATGCAATGTTTATTGGGGTTACTTTCAAGCAAGCATGTCCATAACTCTGATGACTCAGAGCCTTGTTTCCTGATGTCCTGTTCTCCCCTGCCTTTAGCAGGCAGAATTAACCTGAAATGCATGTCCTTGGTCCCACCCCTTACAATTTATGGGCATGTTCCATTTTGGGGAGCCATGAGTCTGGAGTCTTTGTCCCACCTCTTTTGTATCCCATGGGAGAGATAAGGAGTGAGGTTGTGCTGTGGTCAGGATGGGCATTTCTTTGTCCTTTAATATCTTCCCTCAAATCTTCCCTTTCCCCTCCCAACTGATTGCTTGACCTTGCCTCGGGATAGGAGTTGAGGCAGTCTTAAAGTGTGTGCTCATATATTATACTCCTACCATGCCCAGTAACACTTTGAGTATTCTTTTCTGTTCCCATTATACTGTACTGTTCCCAACAAACCCATCTGGCTAGGCAGAAGCAACATATATACTGTCTTTGTCCTTTGTTCACACATATTAGTAAGACTATAAGTATATCAAGAATCAAATAGGCAAACAAGACCTAAATTTCTATCTCAGGTGAAAAGATGGGCCTGAATTGTACATTATCAGTAACACTCCTAACAGTGCTATTCAGATCAAATATCTTCTTGGAAATTTCACAAGATTGCTTTCCAGTAATCCCTGGTTTGAATCTAGGTGGAAGCATCAGCAGAACAATCCTTCATGTAGTTTTTTTGCGTTTTTGTTTTTATTTTACCAGGACCATGATATACAATCACATTATATTTTTAATTAATTAACCATTATTTTTCATACATTCAAAAATATTTGAATTCTGTTTGTTCTGAGTTTTGAGGGAAAAAAATCAAGCAACTTAAATTTCTTTCCTTTTCTAGTTGAGATCGCTGGCACAAGAAGCTGTAGGTCTTAGATGTCCACAGCACACTGGTATGTCATCATTTTGGAAAGAGTTTGAAAATATACTGCTGGCCATCTGTTGCATTGACTGAGAAGCAGGCATTCCTGTTTTCCTTTACCAGACCTTAATTATTCATTGAATCTTTTAAGCCTTCTTGTTACAATATACAGAACACTTGAAGTGAATGCTGAGTAGCTGGATAAAAAGGCTGCTTTGTGTATCCATAAAATCTGTTTCTGTGTCCATCCCAGTCAACTGTAATAGGCTTGTTTGGTTTTGAAATACATGTTTCTGTATTGCAAAATTGGAGTTTGAATTGTAGCATTTCATTTACCCTGTCATATCTGCTTTGATTTAAAAGAAGACAGATACTTACATATCTGGATTCCTGAGTGAATTTCTTTTGTTGACTATTTGAATTGATTTGTTTCTGTGTACAAAATGGATATAGTAATTGGTAACATCTGTGGTTTTTTTGGGGTAGGGAGGGAAGGCTTCTCCTACTTTGTTTACCACTTTTTGTTGAACTGAATTATGCTATCATCTGTTTGTTAAATATTTGGAATGCAACTTTCCCCTTAGCAGGTGCTGGAATATTTTAAATTATTTCCCCCCTAAAGCTGTAACTCTGAAGCAGGCAGGTTGCTGTCAAAATATTTAGGTTTGTATCTTTTTTTTCTCTTTTTTAAAAGAAGCACTGAATTCTAGTATAGTATGTAAAGTCAGTCATTTAAAATGTGACAAGATTTTTCACTGATAACATGTCCTCATAAAATGTCTTTTCAAACTTTGATCTTGTTAACTATTAAGTTTTCCTGTTGAGTGTGTTGAAATAGAGATGAACAAAAGCAAGACGTAGACTTTCAATTCCGATTGAATTTTGGTGGAACTTATAGTTTAATAACCAGATTCAAACATATTTCTATCAGCTTGGTTCAAAAACATGTGTTGCAAACCAAATGTTTACAAAACTCTTACTACAAGACTGTGGTGTCATCACAAGCTCCAAGCCCTGAACATAATGCCCAGGTCCCAATTCCAGGTCAGGTAAAATGTTCAAAAGTGTGTAAAGCTACATCTACACTACAAGTGGTTCCTTATTCCAGATCTGATCCTTGGCTTGGCTATTAGTTCCTGGTATTGGGCACTGACCTTTGGATTCAATTCACTTCCTGGCTCCTCCTTCAATCACTAGGTTTAACAAACTCTCCAGTGTGGCATCTCAAGTCAGGTCACAATTACCCTCAGGAGAAGCACCCTGGCTCCACCCCTACTCTTTCTTTGCCCTAATGATTATTCCACATGTTTACTAAATCCACAGATCATGTCCCTCCATGAGCACACTGATTCATTCATGCGGCCCTGGCCAATGGATCTGAGAGGGGCATCCATTAACTCAAAAGGATGCCCTTCTATGCATGCAAAGTCAGACCTGATTCACAGTTTAGACCCAGCTGTGAACTTCAAAGCAAACTGGCCAACCAACCTGTGGGCTGAACACACAGTATGGTTGCCACATCTCCAGATACCAGCTCTGTGACACGTTCTCTTGATTCTGAAGGAAGGGCTAAACAGGAAGTGTTTATCACCTTTCTACCCCTGAATTATCATCATCATAGGCATGTACTGCTTTGACTGAGCCAATCTCACTCTCCCCATAATCTTATAGTACTATGACTCACCTTGCCATCCCTTAACTGTTTTTTTGAGACTCTCATAGTCAGGGTGTCAGATCTCTGCTCCCCAATGCAAACCCCTAAACTCTAAAGCCACATCTGAGTCTTTTATTTCTGACCCTTTAATAATGCTGATCAAGACCATTCCTCCAAAAACCTATCAGGGGTCTGATAACCTTGCATCCTCCTGCAAAGTATGCTGCTCAATAAATGACCCAACATAGTTTACATGCCAGCCCACAATGTACCCAGGACATCATTAATTCAGAATTAGGTGAAATTCTGAGACGGCTGACCCTGCCTTCAATGGAAATAAATTCCTCAAAGACCCCATCATATAGTTCAGTGTTCATGGTGATAGTTGCTTTGCATTAAGATAAATTTGGTCAAGAACCAAAATTCCAGAGGCCCAACTTTAGCTGAATGGACCCTTGCTGGCTCCCAGTGGTGCTGGAACTAGAAGTGCTGGGGTTGCCCCCTGGCTTTAAGTAGTAAACACCAAATACAAAGTTTCCATGACTTCTATCATCAGCACCCCCACTATAAAAATGGTTTCAGAACCCCTGCTATCTCTCAGTACCTTCTCTTAATTTCTGCCCACCTCATTTTCCAAGTGACTTGAAGAACTGGTGATTACCAACATGGACCACTGCTGGACTTTTACTTTAGAAGTGCCTCTTTTATTCCTGATCTTGTCTCTGCAGGTTGTAGCTACCATTAGGAGGGGAAAGAACTCCATGAGAGTTATGTCTTTTTCATAATTCCATCGTAGAGCCAATCAGCACCTCTTGCCCTGGAAAACCCTAGACCTGATGCCCCACAATGCATCTGAATTAGCTTTTGGGTCCAACTCTAATAGGATAGTGCTATGTAGTGCGCACTCCACTTCCATAGTGAAGGAGGAAGATGCATGTTTTCTCTCTGCAGATCTGGGATGATAAGGTCTTTAGTAATTTATGTTGTAAAATAACAGATTTGTAACCTGGCTGAATTAAAAATGGCTGTTGGAAACTTCACTTTGGCATTTTCCAACTTTCTGAGATTTTAACTGTACAACCTGAGCATGTTACTAAGACAGTCTTTTCATATAATTATTTTTAATTTTGGCTTCAGTCCCTACATACCAGGCACCAGGGAAAAGTTCATGTCATTTTGTTTCCTTGGTCACCGAGTGAAGCATATTGTCAAGGCTAATTTCTATCTCAAGTGTTTTGTATGACAAATTCTTCCCTTTGTTGATATCACTAAAATCCTAGGATATACTCTACAGTTCTCTGCAAGTTCTCTATGCTGAATGGTTGCAATCAGCTTCTAATCTATACAGATTTCTCAATAGATTTTTAGCAGAGTATAAAGCTGTTTTAGGTACAAGATTAATGGGATATCAAAAGAACTTATTAACTATTTTTGTTTTCAGTAAGTAGTAGGATCATTCTGTCGTTTCCTAACATTTGTATCACTCTCATTTGCTTTAAGATAATTTACTGAATAATTAAATATGCTCTGAAGAGCAGGCAGGAGCTATTGTTTTACATCATTTAAGGTACCTTGATGTTCATTAGAATTCCTTTTTTTTCTGGATTGTTATCATTGTAAGCTGCATTCTTTAGGGAATACTTCATTTGTCATTCCATATGTGCAGTCTTTCCAGGAGAGAAAAACAATAAACACACACACCATATTCTAATGTGAAATATTCAGCTCAAGGGATGTGGCTGTTATTTCACTCTGTAATTTTGTTCCCTTCTATAATGATCATATTAAAAGCTAACAGGTTTTTATCATTTTTCCAGTCTTCTCCTTTGTGTCCTCTCACATAAATTTAGTCACAATCAGGATCTGTTTGTCCCTTTTCATTTCCCCAAGGCTGCTAATGTCATTTTTTGTTGTTTGCAACTCTAACATGACAACAGTTACACTTACTATGTGCATATCGCTCCACTTCTATCTATCATACACATATGTACATATTAGAGCATGCAGGTTTAACCTTTGAGGGTTTTTTATGAATCACATAGGTTAAAACTTAATCACATAGCCAAAATTAAATGTGTGCTCTCTCCTTCCCAAGGGAGCAACTGTATGCACTACATGTCATCACCAACATCTGACAGGACAGCGGAAAAGTGTTGGAATTGGCAGTGGATGGAAAACAACACTAGCTAACAAAACAGTCAGTGCTCTAAATTGCAGCTCCCCGTGTACCCCCACTGGATCATTGAAGAGAGGGAGGAGGATACCACTATCAGTGTCTGAAAGAGCCTAGTGCCTGTCCTGCTTCCACTGTACTTCTAGAAGTGTGGGGGAGGGGGAGGAGAAGAGATTTCAGAACCTTTCTCCTCTTCCACAAAGACTGTCCCCTTCTAGAACATTCTCCTTCTAGGGACGGAGATCCCAGGAGCTGCTTCCCCATTGTCCATTTCCTGATTGGGTGCCCTCTTTATCCTGATTGTTCCAGCCAGAGGAATAGTGGATCTTATCCAACAAGAAAGGGAAAGTAAGAATAAAATCCCCTGAAATTAGAAAAAAACAACGTACGTTGTAGCAATATAAACAAATTACCCTCAAGTGAAGACAAATTTACTAAATAATCTCAAGAATTATTTTTACCTATGGGCAATTATTTAATGCTACTGTTCTTGGAGCCCACAGAGTTCAGATGGGTTTGTACTCTGGGGAGTTAGCCCAGGCCAACACTTGCAGCTTCCCATGCTTTCATGGTTATGCAACAGACCATTGGGGATGGTTTAATTATGCTGACGGGAGAGCTCTCTCCCATCAGCATAGAGCGGCTAAACAGTGGTGCAGCAATAGTGGTATAGCTGTGTGGCTGTAAGATCTGTAATAGCCTATGTCTGCTCACACTGGGAATTACCCCCCAGCTACAAGCGCAGTTATAGCCTTAGTATAGGAAGAGACAATGGATGGATACAAACAGATTGACAGGAGAGTACAAATATAAATCTCATTAAAACCAAAGAGAGGGTATTAATCTTGACTACTTTCCTAATAGAATCAATATCAGTTAGAAGGTAATTTATACTTTTTTCTCCTGATTTTTAGGATTAATGATCTCTTCTTAAAGTAGTAAAAAGTCAACTTTTCGGAAGAGATTTTATACAGATTTTATACAGTTGATTGTGTGTGTCCCCATTAAGTGCGTTATGTCGGAGGTGTGCATCCACAGTACCATGGCTAGCATCGGCTCTCAGAGCGGTGCACTGTGGGTAGCTATCACATAGTCCCCACGTCTCTGTCCCCATTGGAATTCTGGGTTAAGCTTCCAGTGCCTGATGGCTAAAAACGTTGTTGCGGGTGGTTTGGGGTACATGTCATCATTCTCCCATCCTCAGGGGCAAAAAATCATTTCACACCAGAAGAAAATTCTGACCTCAGTTTTGAATGTAGTACAGTAGAATCTCAGGGTTATGAACACCGCAGGAATAGAGGTTGTTCATAACTCTAAAATGTTCGTAACTCTGAACAAAATGTTATGGTTGTTCTTTCAAAAAGTTTACAGCTGAACATTAACTTCATACTGCTTTGAAACTTTATTATGCAGGATTAAAAATGCTACTTTCAACCATCTTAATTTAAGTGAAACAAGCACAGAAACAGTTTCCTTACCTTGTCAAATCTTTTTTAAACTTTCCCTTTGTTTTTTTAGTAGTTTACATTTAACACAGTACTGTGCTGTATTTGTTGTTGTTTTTTCTCTGCTGCTGCCTGATTGTGTACTTCCAGTTCCAAATGAGGTATGTGGTTAACTGGTCAGTTCATAACTTGTAACTCTGAGGTTTTACTGTATATTTTTTTTCAGAAACAAAAAAAAAATTGTGGGAAATTAAAAAAAATGTTTGAAGTTTTCCATATAAAAGAATTTTAGTTTTTCCACCTAATGTACTAAATAGCTATCCATGCTGTCACTACTTTTGGTATTTAATCTCAGAAAGATATCCAAGAAATAGAAATTTGTTATGAATATCTAAAAAGAACTCCACTCTTAATGTCTGTGTGAAAATGTACATTGTCTTCCATTTTCCACCCTAACACCTATATACTAAATAAGCTCCCAGCAAAACCATGCTGATCACCTGGGAGTATTTTGCTAAATGGTGCTGCCCATGATCTTGAAATCATCACTCACAAAACTAATGTTGCCTTCGGAAGGCTTCATAAATGTGCTTGGGGAAAAAATGGATTTCATAAATACAGTATCCATGGAATATATTAGGAGGCTGAGTGAACCACCTTGCTGTAATGTTCTCAAGCCTGTACCCTGTATACAGGAACCGAATCACGAAGTGTGATGGCTTCCATATGTGCAGCACTGGAAAACTCAGCTTTAAATGACATTCCTCAATGTTGGTGTTCTTGATCAACAAAGCTTACAGAAGGGACTGCTCCAGGAAATGCAACTGTGTTTGACTTCTTGTTTAAACGCTCTCCAGTGGATTCCTGAAGAAAGTATCTGCTGCCCACTGAATGACATCAACGTTGCAGTAGTCACTTGAGAAATTTAGGCAGCTAGCTGCAGTGACTGCACATTAGAAACAATCAAAGAAGAGACAAGCCTGCGTGTGAGACCAGTTGGCTGTTTTCTCTTTTTCATCCACCAGTACCTTCCTTGAGATTAAGGGGTTTTGATGACACACTGGACTGCATGTTGCATCTTCTCAATATAGCAGGTGTATTCAACAATGAAATTAGGTTCATACCCATCATAATTTTTCATTATGCCTAGGAAGATTATGGTTCTCTTAACTGAATTATGTCTCCTAGATATGAATTTAATACTTACTTGCAGTACATCATTTATTATATCAAGCAATGTGAGATCTTGATTGATGTTGAATGTTAAATTAATAGGGATTGTTAAACATAGTCTGTGACTAATATTATTGGTATCTTTCTGATACTCTAGATTAAGGAGACTAGAGAACACTGTTTGCTATCATAATGGTATTACTTCTGAAATATCATAGCCTGTAGAGTTCAAATACTCTTCTGACATTCATGCATGAATGTTGCCACCTTTGCATATAGCTTGGGTTGCATAATAGTCTCCAATCTGAACCTTTGTTTTCAGTCATTCCTAAATTTTCTGTTGACATTTTCCATGTCTGATTTCTGCTAATAACTGATTTTTCTTGAAAGTTTTCAGAGCCATTATGGATTAGGAAGACGGTGTGTGTTTACAGGAGGCAGAGGAGAGAAAACAGCCCATTATGGAAATAACCTATAGATTTTAATAGGATAAAAACCCTGAGATACTATATATGTGTGTATGTGATATGATTCTATGAACATTATTCTAAAACACTATAGAATTTAATAATGAAGGATATCCTTTCTGTAGGTTGTTTGAACCATACTCTAGCAGGAACATTATTCTCTGTTAAATGATTTTAAATTGTTCAGAAAGCATCTGGAAAAGTTATTTTTAGCTATGAAATCAGGTAGAACTTTCCATAAGGAGTTCTAATGCTAAAAGTGGAACAGAAACTACAACATCAGTCATCAGTTGTCCTTTCATCAGTCTGATAAGGACCAGTGCCTTCAGTGGAGCCAGGATTTCACCCATTGTGAAAAGAGGGGACACATTTATTGATCATTCCAATTTTTTTAGCTAAGTAGAGAGAAATATTTTACTATCCATGGTTTTGCCTTTGTCTATAAGGGCATCTCCCCCCCCTCCCCCCTTCTCTCTCTCTCTCACTCTCGCTCTCGCTCTCTCTTTTTACTGTTCAACTTTCTGTGGATGTTGATCAGAAATATATAGATATGATTTTACTTGAATATATTGTCTCTTATAACAACCTGTCTACAAAAAGAGGGTGATTTGATCAGAGATTCTTTGGATGCTTCTGAAAATTTGCTTTCATGTTCTGGTCTTCCTGAATTTCTTTAAGCTTTTTGGGAAGGTATCTGCAATAATCCCATATTATAGTTAAATTTTATATAGCTTCATGCAGTATTTGATTTACCCTTTTATGTTGAGTGAATTCAGTTGAGTGTATGAGATGCTTGTGGACTAGGTATTTAAACCAAAATACTTTGATGTTGATTAAAAAATTAGTTTGACATTATAAAACCAAGAAAAAATAAATCAATATTAGGGTATTAGAGTAGGAAGGGGAGGTTGATGATTTAGTTGGTGTTGGTCCTGCTTTGATTGGACTAGATGACTTCCTGAGGTCTCTTCCAACCCTAACATTTTGGGATTCTGTGAAGAAGCCCTGCATGAAAACATAAATCAAGTATTTCAAAAACCACCATAGTATTTAAAAGTCTTACAGAAAACAAAATAGTTGAGAGTTTTAAAGAAGAGCAACATGCAGGTATATACCATTTTACACTGTCCAGAACTTTGGCACATTTCCATTCCCCCTGTCCAGCCACTTTTTATTTTTACCTCTACTTTTCTCCTTTTATTGCCATTTAATCACCAATGATCAACCTGTTCCAATATTCTTAAAGTAACAACTAAAAGAAACACACAATCAGAGCAGAAAAACTATACTCCGCTACAAGTCTCTAAAGTGTCATCTCATTCTTCCATAATATTTTTAAATCTGTGTGGTAAAATCCAATGTTTTATTGGTATTTTGCTTGCAATGTGGCAAATTTCCAGGTTGCATCTCTTTGTATACATCTGTGGTTATATAAATGAAAATCTATCATGCTAAGCCCTTTAAAATATATCATGGTGAACTCCATTAAAAAGTATGTGTGTAGATGTGGATATATTAAAGGCAATGCAGGTACTGACACCCATATTTAAAGTTGCCTAACATTTCCCATTATCAGCCCCAGGTTCAATTGTTTATAATTTGGCCAAATTTAACCCATTCAGGCTGAAATGTCCGATGCTGGTTGTCTGCCTATGTCAGGTTGTCTCCTAGAACATGTCAGCAAACGTGGTTCAGCCATTGCTGAGAATGAAATTAGAGAAAAATACATTGTTTCCTCCATTTTAACAAACAGTTGCAAAAATTCTTTATTGGAAGCCTGACCTGCTCCATGGTCTGGAGTAGGAGTTAATATTTGGATGGGGGTTGTCCTGCTTTCAGAGATGTGCCTTTTTGCCATCCCTATGAAAATTCACCTAAAATTGACCAAGTTATAAGTTTTTGAAAAATCTCAACTAAATGTGATGCATTCTGTTCAGGTTTAAGATATTTTCTTTAACCATCAAACAGTGGAATATTTTGACACCTATTTACTGAAATATAACTTCTTTAGAATTGATTTATTTGAAATAAATATTGAAGTTTATCTAAAATATTATACTTTAGATATATCTACTGTATTATCTTTACAACATTTTAAAGTTCTTCCACTGATTATATTACCTAAAACCATGTGAGACAGATTTTTTTCAAGTTGCAATTTGACTTTCTTAAATTCCTTAGTTTGGACTCTTTATCAGGTATATTGAGTTAGCAGCTGTCAGTGCACTGCACAATCTATCACTTGCTTTATATATCACATTACAATTTAGCCTCTATTTTGTTAACTTTGCAACAGAATTTTGAATTTCACTGGAGAATATCTCAGGACAATTCAATACATTTGAAAGTTATCTTTCCACTTTAAAAATGACAGGAAAAGTATTATTTTGGAAAGTTGATCTGAAATTATGTTGCTGCTAATCTTTGCAACAAAGCTAAAATAAATTGATTTCCCCAAATCTGAGGGTATCGCAGAGAATCATAGGTAGCAACTTTGAAAATGTTTTTGATGGTTGAATGACATTCAAATGCAGTACATGCATTATTTATAATCATCATTCCTGTGGGGGGGAAACAAAGCCAATGCTATCTGTTGATTTTTACATTATTTATCAGAAACATATTTCTGAAGCCAATTCTAAAGTGCACTCTTTATCCTAATTGCACTAATCCTAATGCACCTAATCCTAATGCATCTAATCCTAATTGCACCTAATCCTAATGCACTCTTTATCCCATTGAGATCAACAGAGTTCTTCCTGCATAAGGAGGGCTCCTCTCCATTGGAATCTTAGTTAGAGATGAACAAATCAGTTCAAATATACAGGAGTGACTGAATGGTCACCTGAACTTAAAACCTAAATTGATCCCAGTGTTTCTGGGGATATCATGAATTTCAGTTAGTTTAATTTTGCTTACCTCTGCATTTTCTGACTCACTGAAAATGCAAGTAATCCAATATCAGCAGTGGGATGGTGTCCATGGTGAACTGGGAAATATTAGATTTTATATGAAATCTTGATTATCCTTTACAATTTTTACAATTTCCAATCAGCTTTCCATACCAAAGAGATTTTGGTAAGTTTCAATAACCTTCAGAGTCTGGCTGCTTATTTATAACAGCTTAACTTCACAACTTGTTGAGATTTCTCCAGCGCCAACTGAATTAGGAAATACAATTAATAGAGAATACAATAGCTTTGAGAGTTTATTGTGAGATATAGTGGGGTGATTGAGAAATAACATTTAGTTATGCTTTAGCAGGAAAATCTTCTATTTTTTTATTCTCTGATTGTTCATTGCCTCTCACTTGTATGCTGTACATACATTATCTGAAAAAAGTAACTTTATTAAGAAGAAGGGAGGTAAAAGTCATGTATACAACTCAGCTCTAGTGTAACATGTATACAACTCCCTGCCAGTGTAACATTGTTCCTTCATGCTTTGTCCACTGTAGTTCTGGAACTCCCAAGCAATGACCTATCCACTGTTTCCATAGGAAGACTCTTCCACAGCTTAATAAATTTCATTGTGATGAAGTATATCCTGATATTAAATCTATTTTTCTCTTTTGGTTTCATCTTTCCCTTCATCCCTGAATAATTCTCTTCATCACTAGTATTCACTTCCTTAATATGTTTATAAACATTTATTATGCCATCTCTTAGCAGTCTTTTGTGTACTGCACCCCTAGTAGAATTATATCCACTGAAACCGTAAACCAGCTAGTATCAAACTACAGCATGTAGAAGGCTCTACTTGTCATATAAAGTGATGACATAATTGGGATTTCTCATCTGTTATTAATTAGGGGGAGGTCCCATTTAAATAACTTTTGCTCCCCAGTCACATTGACATTTCTTCTCATCTCGCTATAAAGTTCTGAGGCTATTTATGACTTGATTGAGGGTTATTTTATAGTCATCACATATATGATGACTAAGTTTTGGATCAGTACAATTGGTGCAACCCATTCTGAATAATATGCTTTGTTCATAGTATCCTAACTTGAAAGCCTTCACAGTTCTTCTATTTTACCTTCCAGAGCATGTCTTGAAAACATTGTACCTGCATTACCCACTACATTACCCAATTTACTGTCAAGTACCTGGTATATGGATAGCACTTTTTTCAAGGTCACTTTTCATATACACTTTGTGTAACCTTCTGCCAATTTAATTGAAGGAAAGAGAGGAAATTTCTGTCTAACAAGGCTGATCCAAACCTCTGCATTATAGATCAGCAACTCTGCCCTTTGACTTCCATAGGTTACTGATATCACCATCCTAATTTTCCAGTTGCAGGCACCATTTGACCTGGAAAGCTTTTAGCTTGACATTTAAGTCTTGGAGTGCTTTTTCTTCAATCTTTTATTTACATCATTTTTCAAGGAAGTGAGGAAACTGATGCACTTGAGTCCACTTCCAAAACCATGGCTCTCTATTTCAGTCTACTTTGATCATAATTTCAGGATGGTCTTCTGATTTCCTGCTTTTTAAGGCACAAGACAGAACGTTGTTCTGAACCAATTTCTCCAGCAGGTTTTTCCTGATTTGTTGATGGCGACTGTAATTTTGAATTCTTTGCAAGTTTCATAAACTTTTTTTCTCTCCTCCCTAACTGATGAACAGTAATTTTTAGTGCTATAGTTGTTCCTTAATGTCCAGCTAATGTCTCCTGGTATTCATGATATTTTACTGAATAGATTTGTTTACTGCAGTGAAAACATTCTGCTTCTTCTTAGTTTATCTTGTGAACTGGGACACTGCATATTTTTACTTATTTGCCTGTTTCTTTGTAGTCACATGCCTCATAGCCACTCTTACTTTAAGGTCGAGTTCTGCTAGTAGCTTTCTTTGTGTTTTGTATATATTTAGCCCCCACACTAATCTGGCCCATAAATCATCCACTGCAAATTGTTGAAAATGAAAATGCGCTGCCATCTTCAGTTCTGCCAGACAGGAACTTTTTGTTTCCTCTGATAAAATTTAATTATTTCAACAATTCTAAGTGGCTTTTGGAGTCAAGTGTTTTTATAACCAGTGCTTGTATCTTGTGCTTGTTGGCACATCTGGGGACACACGTGTCTTAATCAGACTATGGGATAGATCAGGGGTCTCAAACATGCAGCCTGCGAAGCCCTTCCCTGCTGCCCGCGAAGCTGTCTGCTCCTCCCCCCATAGTAGTTTCTGGGAGGGAGGGGCCAGAAGCATAGGCTTCTCTGCTGCCTGGCTGGGCCACTGCTGATCCCCAACTACCAGGCGCTGCTGCTGAGGCTTCAGTGTATGAGCTGGGGTGGCGCTTCGCAGGAGCTCTCTGCAGCTGCGGCCAGGAGCAGTAAGCCAGGCTCCCCGGCGCCCTCCCACCTCCCTCTGCGGGAGGCTTACCACTCCTGGCCGCCACTGCAGAGGGCTCCTGCGAAGCTCCCTGGCTTCCAGATGCTGCTGCTGCGGCCTCAATGAACAAGCTGGGGCGGCGCTTTATCAGCATATTATATTTGAAAAAAGCTTGAATCATCTGAGGCTGGTAATTTCTTGTTAAATTAGATTTGTTTGCTTGTGTTTCCAGCTCTGGACTTCCTATATTGCTCTTGCTTTGTTTGCCAAACAGCTGTTGGCAGCGACTAGCACTTTCCAGGAGAAAGCGGGGAGCTGTGTGGTCAGAGGAGGAGGTGGGGCAGGGGTGGGGCCTCCTGGAAGGGGTGGAGTGGGGGCGGGGCTGGGGACAATGAGTGGGGGTGTGTCAGTGATGCGACCCTCGGGCCAGTGCACTAGTCCTCATGCGGCCCTCATGGTCATTTGAGTTTGATACCCCTGGGATAGATTGTAATTTGGACTACATGGCCACGGAGAGGAATGAGTATTGAGCCTCTCTGCACAGATTGAGGATCAAGCCCAGGCACACAGGAGGAAGCACCTACTACTCTCTAGAGTGGTGGGCAGGAAGTGAAAGCAAAATGGTGGGGAACAGGTAAAACTATGGCTTAGCCCTTCCAATACACTGACCTGTGCAGCTGATCCTGAGGCGGGGGGGGGGCCTTAATTTGTTTCTGGTATGACCTCTCCCTCCTAGAGGGGAAGCAAAGAAGGAATTGTGACTCAGAGAAATGCTTCCGAGGCACAATATGCTCTGTTACTCCTGGAGTGGTGCAATTAACACACCACCCCCTACCTAGAGACTCCAGCTAAAGGCCCTATAAATTTCATCTCCACTTGCAATCAAAGAACTGTTTCTTACCATTTATTTTATATCATTTGCTTTAAAAACTTCCCTTTCTACATTCTCTTCAATCTTATCTTTTTGAATAGTACCATATCTTCTCCTGTTCACCTACACAAATTACCAAATAAGCAATTTCACTATTTGTTTGTGGCTCTATAATAGAGACTCTGTCAGACTGAGTTCTTGAATTACGTTTTTCTAAAGAAACACAAATGAGTCACCTAATGACTCCTGAACTCACACCAGGTAGCTAATTTCCTTGTCAGTTGCATGCACACAGCTCCCATTGACTTCAATGGCAGATGAACAAGCACAAAGGATGGCATAATCAGGCACAAGTTGTTCAAAGTTATTTGATACATTCAGCTACCTGAATTTCAAGCTGTGCAAGACATCTCTTGGCCAGGGTAGTAATGCTTTTTTCACTTAAAAATTATCACCATATTCCCTACATAGTACGTCTTTCTTGTACCTCATCCTCTTCATGAAATTCTTAGGACAAAAGACACATAGGACCCTGGGTTCAGCAATTGCAAACTTTTTCAGTAATGCTACTGCATTTTTACCAATGCAGAATAGCTTTGTCTGGTACATTGTATTTATTGTTTACCAGAATACCCGTGTGAGAAACTGCTTCAGCATTAAGTATAGGGGCAGAACCACAGGTGGTATAAATCAATGTAGTTCCATTGATTTCAATGACAATTGTGTTTTTATAGTATCAGAATGTAAGATACTATTTGTCTCTTAATCTTTCTTCCTAAATCTTTCTTTCTGCCAACGGTCATTTTTATTGTTCTTCCATGAGCTCATTCCAGTTTATACTTCTAATCTCTCTGAGCTCTTTGAATTATTTCTCTGTCTTTACTGGTATTCCCAACTCCCCAACTTTAGTATCATCCATTAATTTTGTGAACATGCTGTTTTCTCCATCTTC
Organism: Sternotherus odoratus; assembly: GCA_032164245.1. NCBI lineage: Eukaryota > Metazoa > Chordata > Testudines > Kinosternidae > Sternotherus > Sternotherus odoratus. The sequence continues at coordinate 42,167,253 of JAVMKO010000002.1, forward strand.
TGGCTTACTGATGGACCATGTTCACTCACTTAGAGAGTCAGAGAAGAAGGACTAGTCATCAATAGTGAAACTACTCCTTAGCCAGGAATTAGTTAGTCCCTTTTTACCCCCAATATGTAGTTTGGTCAACTTGTATTTCATGATACATTTATCCCCATGGCAGAGAAGAAAGATGAGTCTCAGAGATATTTAGAGCAAAGGATTTATTCAATACCAAGCACCATTCAATTGTGGTTTGTTTCAAAATTCTATCTATTCCTAAAAGACATGAATGCAGACACTGCATATATAAGAGAGTAACAGCTACGTCTTCTTATACTATTGACCATTATAATGGGATTATAAAGGTTTTACAAAATAGGTTATGAAAGTCTCGTGTATCCCTGATTTACTAATCTACATTGTCTCATTTTGGCTCTTTTTTGAGCTATTGGTAACTAGTTATGTAACTTGAGGGTGAAATCCTGGGCTCATTGACATGAATGGGAGTTTTGCCATTGACTTCTGTGGGGTGAAATTTTTACGTCAATACTTTTCTCCTTTACCCATCATACCAAAATGAAAAATTATGTGGACAAAGTTAGTTAAACTTTTTAGGGTGTGTGGCAAAGGTTGCTGGAGCCGCATCTAAATCTAAAATCTGTTTGCCCGTCCCTTTTATGAACCCCAAGTAGGTAATTTCCCTTATTGCACGAAAAGAATGGTTTTACAGTTAAGGTACTCAACTGGGATTCAGAAGGACTCTATTCAGCTCCTGGCTTTGTCACAGACTTTCTGTGTGACCTCTTAGCCTGAGGGTATGTCTATTGGCGATAGATTTATCGTGTCTCATGAAGACGCGATAAATCAATCGCCAAAGATGCTCCTGTCAACTTCGGAACTCCAGCTCACCAAAAGACGCAAGCTGGAGTCGACGGGGGAGCCCGCTGCTGACTGCTGCCACTGTGAGGACTTCAGATGCGCCGACTTCAGCTACATTATTCACGTAGACGAAGTTGCGTATCTTAGGTAGACCCCTCCCCCTATTGGTGACCAAGCCTGAGATTAAGTGATTTACCAATGCCTACATGGCCCTGCAGCTCAGACTATGTGGGCGTGCTAAGCTCCTATTCCTCCTGTGGACACAGCAGGTGCAAACTAAATGGTGTATTAACATAGTCGCTTTAAATAAGACTCAATTAATATGAACTAAATGAACTAGTTCACACCTGCAGCATCCATGTGGGGGAATTACAGTGCAGCATGCTAGTCTGCACTGCTTTTCACAGCCTGTCATCTGATTTTGGGGCTGTGTACACAATCCTTCATTTCCTCATAAGGTGTTGCAAAACCATAAGAAAACTAAACTCTAAACTTAAACAGATAAAAAGGTTGAATTGAATGTACTTATTTGTGCCACTGGCCCTAACTCCTGTGAATAACATCTCCACTCATGCCAACAATGGAGTCACACTGATGTAAAACAAACATATGTGAGATTGGGATACTGCCCTTTGTCTGTATATGGAGTCAGAGTACCATGGAGTTTCCAGAGAAATGAAATGACTGCTACAGGTGAATTTTTCAAGGCTGCTGTTATGACCTGTAATACAGAAGATACCCAAAATGTGATTGTAATAGCTGTAACAGCAATATTTCTAAACTTACTTATCATAGTAAATGCTGGTGAGTGGGTTACTGTACTGGCTCCATCAGCTAAATATTTTAGTACTTTATTCTTCACTCTGAAAGAGATGAGACAATGAGTTTTCCTAATAAGATTGTATAAATTAGTGGTACTGAGCCTGAAAACACTTATACACCTGGATAAGATCAATGGGAGTCATGTGAATAAGGTTAGTCATGTACATACTTGTTTGCAGAACCCTAAAAGCTGTAAATAAACTAACTGCAAATTAAGTTTCTTATATGCTTATCATATTTTTTCAGAAATTGCTTCAAAGAGTTTGTGAACATTGTAATCATGCCAAGGGAGAAAAAATCTAGATGTTGTGTCTTTGGTATGCTTAACAAAAAATGGAGCTTTATTTTGCAGCTTTGATCATCAAAGAATGGCAGCCTTTACAGACTACCGTGGTTTACATTTTTATATTTGCAAAGTGAAAAAGTAGAGATCAAGTTGAATTTAATTAGGGGGTAGGGGAAAAGATGAGCCAATACTTCAAAAATCTTTATTTTAGGGCTAAACTCTTCAAATTTTACTCATGTGGGTCACCATCTACCCCAAGTAGTCCCAATGACTGCTTACATTAAGAAATGGCATAATTGTCCCATGAGTGTTTTCAAGATTTCAAAATGTTTTCCTGTCCTGAATCAGGAACAGAAGTTGACATTTCAATTTTTTTTCACAAATAGATAATCTAGAAAAAAAAATGACTCTGGTCAATCATAGTATTACATTTTGATAATTTCAAAATGTTTTGTTATTAATATTTGGAGATATACCTATCTCCTAGAGCTGGAAGGATCTTGAAAGGTCATTGAGTCTAGTCCCCTGCCTCTACTAGCAGGACCAAATACTGTCCCCTGATGGATTTTTTTGCCCCAGATCCTAAATGGCCCCCTCAAGGACTGAACCCATAACCCTTGATTTAGTAGGCCAATGCTCAAACCACTGAACTATCCCTCTCCCCTTTTAGTTTTTACCATCTTTATATTTTGCCCTTTTTATGTTTTTAGTATAGACTGATTTAAATTTCAAATGAAAATTCACGTTAAACTGGAAAATTGAAATTTTTAATTCTGAAAATGGAAATTTCAAAAATTAAAAAAATGTTTCCCTCTTTTTTGTCATTGGGAGATTGATTGAAATGAACCCATTAACAATTTCAATGTAAAAAAACAGGCATTTTCCAACAAAACAAGTTGTGTCAGAAAAGTCCTGACCATCTGTAATAATACAGCACTTTAATTAAAAAGAAATAATTAGAATGAATAAAACTTATGCATTAATTCTTACTACTTTTTGACCAAGAAATAATTTGTAAAGATTAAATCACTGGATTTAATGGCAGTTTTAGGTGAACAGGGAGTGCAGGATTAACCCTTTGGATATCTAATAATTAGAACTGTTGACCAAATGCATTGAGACAAATTTACCTGTACTGAGAGCATCTCTCATGATTGTGTAACTCATGTTCACCTATCAAGAGAAGACTAGTGTACCAAAATGGCAATGCAATCATTTAAATATTATTTGCTAATAGAATTCTTCTCATAAAACATGAGCAGGGAGCAAATGTGTCAGAATCATCAAATCAGACTCACAAAATAGAAAACTTTGAGCTACATAAGAATGTCAAACTTCTTCCTATACAACAGACAATAACTGCATAGTCTCAAATATGTTTTCACAACTAACGATTTCAATAAACCCCTCCTTAAAATACTTCTTCAGCTTGGCTATTATATAATACTCATCAAGGAATGAATTTAAAAAACCCCACACCAAATGCAAGAACTTCAAATTTCAACATATATATCATGGGCTTTTTATATATGTTTTGTATGTATGTTTAAAATGTATTTGGGCTGCACTGTCAGGGCCTGCCTTTCAGAGTAACTGAATACCAAGACCATGTGAATTGTGGTTGCATAGCAAATAAGATCACCTCTGTCTTAATAAGAATCAGAAAAAGGCTACAAGCTCAAATTTTTATATTCTCACTCATAATGAGCAGCATCTTATTCAATGATTACTTCCATTGAAATTGATGAGACCACAAATGGAGAGGGGCACCATTCAATGCCTTCAGAATATAACCTCTTTTGGGAGGTACTCTGTCTTTCTGTGGTTATGTATCCTGGAGAACATATTATCAGCTCACAGTAAGTAACTATACTTGATTAAACTATGCTTTGACTGACAGCTGATACATACATTAATGTAAAACGTTGCAATTCCACTTCATTGTCTTTCATTAATCTTGTGGACCTTTTAATTTGGATCCATGAAGAAACCACTAATTTTTAATGAAGAAAAATAAAGATGACTTTAAATTATTAAAAAGTGTCTCTCTTTACACATTCTCAAACGTAACTTGAGTTCAGACAAGGGTCATTTTAGTCAAACACTACCTACCATACAAACCTGAAAAGACAAGTTTGCAATCCCCTTAGCATTTAATGCAATAGACCATGATGGTTAAATTTAATTAAGAAAAAGTAAATGGCTTTCTGTTAACAAAATTAATATGTATCTCTGAGCCATGACCCTTTCTTTCAGTTATTACTCAGAATGATAGTCCTTTTCAAACTTTGTATAAAAAAGAAAATGAATTTCATCATACCGATCTGAGGTAGGAGAGAAAGGATAAAACATTTGTAAATTATGGTCACTCCAATTTCATTATTTTTGTAAGTCACTTGAGTACATTTACATATTCAAGGTCAGATCCTCAGCTGCTGTAAATTGGTGTTTTAAGATTGATTTTAATGGAACTGCTAATTTACCACCATTGAAGATTTGGCCCATAGCCATTTCATATAGTGCTGTAAATTCCATTTTAAACAATGGAAACCTCACAGGCCACATTCCAGCCTTATTTGTTTGAACTTAGCTTCAACAGTAAATATAATCACCTTCCAGATAACCAGATCTATAAATAGAAATTTAGCACAGGGGAATGATTTTTTGATTATTCCAATCTACAGTTATAGTGTGGGATTTTCAAAAGTGCACAGTGGTATGTCCACACTTTTTTCTTCAGTGTATTCTTAACTGAGGTTAACTGTATAAAATATCAATGAAGACATAGCAATTTGACTTTTAACAAAGGTTAGCAGCTCAAATTCAATCGCTAGCACCCTCTACAGCCTTGATCTCAAATTGCTAAACTGAGGTAAAAACCAGGTTAGCTAACTTGGGCTAAGAACATGCATTCTTTTTTGGCAGTGTAGACATTCCTTAACTCACATAGGTGTTTTTGGAAATCTTAGGTGTAGTCATAACTGGTTTGATGAGTAGCATCGCACTGTAGAAAAATACCAATGGAAAAAGGTCTTATTCAATATGATATGGTTAATGTGATTCTGGTAGACCAGGTGCCCCCCATTTGAAAAATGTCAAAATGTTATTCGGGATCAGACTGAAAACAAATTTTGAAACCTCAAATTTTGTCATGATACGGAATTGTTGTTTTCTGGCCAGCCCTAACAAGAACAAACTTCAATTTCTGATCAGAATCTTGAAATTCAGAGGCACTGATTTTGTTTTAATCAACATGTTTGCATGTGAGGGAATTAACCTCAACAACAGTATTACTTGGGAGAAGTTCATCACAGCTCTACCCTTATCTCTTACTAGGCCACCTCCACCTCCCTTTACTCCATCATTGAAGTGAGCCTTGACCATCCACTGGTCTTTTTCCTCCCATAACTCTCTCTTCTGCTTCTTCCATGCTTTCCTTATGTATGGATCATCTTCCCTGACCTGATACTTAAGACTGTTCTCTTCCCTTCCTTCAAATTCCTATTCTAACATCCACTTCATCCATGATTCCTACAAAAACTGGAAAACCTGGGAAGCTGGTAGCACAGTTGGATACAGTGGATATGTAATTATACATTTTAAATGTATTTAATAATTATTAAATGTATTACATCCCTCATTATTTGCATGAATCTTCATTTCCTAAATAACAAGCTGATCAGGGAAGATCTATGTCTTTTCATGTGTGTTGTGAGTGCTACCAGAACATAAATAAATAAAATAATAGTAAGAGTTTCAAAGTTAGAACAAGGTTTGGAGGCTACTTTAACTGGTTCATTGATTTCTAAGAGGAACCCAGCTCCATTCCTTCCCCTCCCCATCATTACCCTCAGGAGATCGAATATGACACATTTACATTGTCCTCAATTTAAACTGGTTCAGAAACTGAGTCTGTTTCAGAACCCAAGTCTTGGTCTCTTGCATTGCAGCGTTCTTCAGCTTTGCAGCTGTTTTGCTAAGATCTTTAAACAAACAGAACAGTTTTCACCTAACATAAAGGCAAAGGATTTCCGAGTGAAAATGTATTACTATGTTTCCTGGAGCAACTCTGTAATTACATTTTTGAAGGCATGCTTGTTTAAAAATTCATAATCAATTTCTCATTCCATGGGCTGAAAAAATATAACTTTTTGTACATAACATCTGTGCCTTGGCACTAACAGCTGGATTTTTTATAATGTAATAAGTATAACAGATATGCAGCCAAGTAAAGCAAGTATATAATTCTATTAAGAGATTCTAGCAGCATCATAAACTATCAGCATTCAGCTTAAACATCCTGTCACCAGAATCCTAGGATATTTTGTTCCTTGTTGCATATTCTTGCACACTGTATTTTGTTTATGTACTGCTCTATATGTTTCAAATGTGTGTTTTTTTTCTGAAGTGATTTTGACTAGATTCCATACCAATCTGTAATCTCTCTCATAGTTAAAACTCACTGGGGCAAACTGATACATAAGATGGTGTAAATTAGACTCACCTTACACTACATTAAACCCTTACACAAACTTTAGGTTACTTTAGGGTATGTCTATATGTCAAGCTGGAGGTGTAATTTCCTGCTTGTGGAGACATACCCACGCTAGCTCTGATCAAGCTAGTATGCTGAAAATAGTGTTTAGTTGTAGCAGAACAAATGGCAGGAGAAGATAGCCCCCCTGAATAAGTGGCTAGTGTCTTGGACAGGTACCTACTTATGGCAGCTCCCGCCTCTGCAGTAACATTATTTTTAGCACACGGTTTGATCAGAGGTAGCACAGGTATATTTCCTTGAGCTGGAAATTATACCTTTAGCTCAAAATGTAGACATATCCTTAGATGCAACCTACCTCTGATACTGACCTTTTGATCTACCTTCAAGGCCATGCAGGTTGGACCACAATCTACATTTCAGGCCTGGTTTCATATCATGCCTCAAGCCCCTTATTTCCCCACCAACAAAATACACCTCAATACACCATTCATTTCCTTCTTCCATTCTCATCTGTGTGCATTTTCCCCCATCAGCTCCCCATTCCCCTAAATTCCCTGTGCAGAAGCTGTCCAGACGGCTATCAATTGCTGGCAGTTCAGCTGTCCCACCCCCCACTGCCATGTGGGCTCCTGCCCTCTGCCTTGGAGCTGATCCCAGAGCCTCCTGCTTGCTGTGCGGGGATTCTAATTTCAGGGTGCTCCCCTCCCTCCTGCTCCTGCACCCCATTTGCCCCTTATCTCTATAGAGCTGGCTGGGGACACGGAGGAAGAAACAGAGAGATCTTGGGGCAGCAGCTGCTGTCTCAACTTCCTGATCCACTTCAAAAGACAATGTACTTAAGAATGGAGTCAGTTGACTGAAAGGGGCAGTATGCATCTCTCTCTCTCCCACACACACAAGGTATGTGTCTGTCTCTGTCTGCTATGCTGTCCCCCCTCCGCTCCCTCCATTCGTGCTGCCTTGTAGAGTGTGAGAGGCTACATTAACAAGAGTGTGTTATGCCTTGAAAGCTCAGCCAAAAGCTAGTTCATAATTTAGCAGTAAGGCATTCCCTAGGAAATATCCCACACTTTGACTCCTCCACCTCAACCAAGTTTCACAATCATTATAATTGTGTACAAGTATTAAATTGTTTGTTTAAAACTTATACTGTGTGTATGTGTATGTATATAATATAGTCTTTTGTCTGGTGAAAAAAATTCCCTGGAACCTAACCCCCTCATTTACATTCATTCTTATGTGCAAATTGGATTTGCTTAACATCATTTCACTTAAAGTCACATTTTTCAGGAACATAACTACAACGTTAAGTGAGGCGTTCCTGTACTTTAATCAGATAATGTCACAGGAGAAGAACAGCTTATTCACACCTGGAGAAGTATTGTGGACAGGTATGAGAAATGGGCTCTGATACTTCAATAGAATCCGAGTGGCCTCATAGTAGGAAGTTCTGTCAGAAAAACAGCAGTCTAGTTTATTTTCACAGTGCACTCCAATTTTGTAAGAAGTTGTCCAATTTTAACTGATGAAAACACCTCCTCTTTCCCAAATTTGGGAGTAGCTTTTGCTTGAGCCATGTGATCTGACATAAGAAGAGCAAAGTAGACTGGTGTGTAGATTGAGTTAGTTATGGAAGAAGGCATCCTCAAACTAAACCCTGCTTAACTAACACCATGCTTCCTTTCACTTGATGACCACTGCCACAAATCAGTTAGACCTAAACTCTAGATGCACATAGCTGACATTTAGCATTTCAAATTACCTAGCCTGAAGTTAGCATGGTCAAAATTGCCTCAAAGCCAATCACTTTATACTTGGTGTCAACTCATAACAAGCTGATATTTCAAGGTGTTGGAGACTTTGCTCACATAGATGGTATCGGATGTATTAAAAACTATGGTAGGTTTTGTTTTGTCTCTGTCTCACAGTCTCTGTAAAAATAAGAATGTATTCAACAAAAATAGGGATCTGTTCAAATGTCTAATGTCCACATGAGAAGTACCCCCTATTTACTAATGTTAGAGTACTGTTTAAGGTGTCATTAACTTTTGAATTATATGTTCTAGTAGAGATTATCCTTACATTCATTTGGGCCCGAGTATCTTCCTTACCAAAGCCCAAGTGAACTGACTTTGCATAGGAGGACATAATCTGTTTCCCATCCAAGCTGCACTGTACAAATGTAGTCTCCTCAGCAGCTGTGCCCCTTCCTGTGCAGGTAATTGCAGACACAGTGATTATATTTCTTCATCTCCAATATCATATCTTCCTTTAGCCTGAAACCATGGAGCAGTTTTGCTCTAGGTGGGCTGGCTATCATCTAGTCACATGTAGCCAAACTGCTTCTACTGTCTTTTGTGCAGTAAATGCCTGCAGAAATGACTGAAATGAATTTGCCCATTCAAATGTTTAACTTCCTGTCTGCACTTCTTTTGAAGGTAGTGATAAAACCACAATATAATTGCTAATGTTTGCCTCATAAGACACTTCCTTATTGACCGTCTCCACACCGTTCATTTTACAGACATCTATCATATCCTGCCTTTTACATCTCTTTTCTAAGATGAACAGTTCCAATGTTTTTAATCTCCCCTTATAAGAAAGCTCTTCCATACCCCTAATAATTTTGTTGCCCTTCTCTGTATCTCTTCCAACTCTAATATATCTTTTTTTTTTAGATGAAGCACCAGAGAAGCACACAAGGTGAGGGCATACCAGGGATTTATGCTGTGGCATTTATGATATTTTCTGTCTTATTACCTATCCCTTTCCTAGTGGCTTCTAACATTGTTAGGTGTTTGACTATTAGGTCACATGACAGAAAACTCTTTCTTGATATGTGACAGCTAATTATGTATATACACATATACTTGGGGATCATTTTGTATGTATAGTTGGGATTATGTTTTCTAATATAGATTACTTTGCTTTTATTAAAATTGACTTTCACCTGCAATTTTGTTGCCCAATGACCCAGTTTTATGACATCCTTTGTAACTTCAGTTTTAGACTTCATTATTTTGTATCATCTAAAAACTTTGCCACCTCATTGTTTACCTCTTTTTCCAGATCATTTATGAATATGTAGAACAGCATTGGTCCCTGTACATATTCTTGGTACCCCTAATATTTACCTCTCTCCATTGGGAAAACTAAACATTTGTGCCGACCCTTTGTTTCCTATATTTTAAGCAATTACTTATCTATGAATGAACTGTTCCTCTTATCCCATGATTGCTTGTTTTACTTAATAACTTTCGGTGTGTGATTTTGTCAAAGGCTTTCTGAAAGTCCAAATAAACTATAGGCACTGAATCACCTTCAAGAATTCTAATAGACTGGTGAGGCATGATTTCCCTTTACAAAAGCTGTGTTGACTCTTCCCCAATGTTGTGTTCATCGATGTGTCTGATAATTCTGTGCTTTACTATAGTTTCAACCAATTTTCCTGGTAGTGACCTAAGGTTTACCAATCTATAATTGCCAGGGCAGCAGCTGCTGTCTCAACTTCCTGATCCACTTCAAAAGACAATGTACTTAAGAATGGAGTCAGTTGACTGAAAGGGGCAGTATGCATCTCTCTCTCTCCCACACACACAAGGTATGTGTCTGTCTCTGTCTGCTATGCTGTCCCCCCTCCGCTCCCTCCATTCGTGCTGCCTTGTAGAGTGTGAGAGGCTACATTTTAAAATGCCAGGATCACCACTGGAGCCCTTCATTAAAAATCAGCATTGCATTAGCTATCTGGCACTCATCTGTACAAAGGCTGATTTAAGCAAAAGTTTACTTACCACAATTAGTATTTCTTCAGTTTCATATTTGCATTCCTTCAGAACTCTCTTTGGTTTGTTTGTTTTTCTTTTCTATTTATGTGATGTTGATCCTCCGTCTCCAGAGAAAATACTAAGCAAAAATTATATTATTTCTATTTGTGTGACTTGGAGCCCCAGGCAAAACAGCATAAGATTTTCCTTGCCCAATTAGTCCCCAACAACCCTTGCCTGCCTTACCTAGTCACTGCAGATATCTGTCAGTCTAGCTGGGATTCCTAAAGTTTCATCCATTCTTAAATTCTGACCATCTTTTACCATAAAATTCATCCTCTTTTTTTCCTAGCCATGATTAGGTGCTGTGGAAGTTAAAACAATGAGGCTTTGATGCTACTGTAACTTATGGTGTGAAAACACAATGCATGGGGAGGCTCTCACAAATGCTTCAATCTCAAAAGATCAAGACTAGATAGATCCTGAACATAGCATTGCCTGCATGTCAGGGAATTGTGCTATTTGCTGAACCACTGTGATGATACTTACTGTTTATATCTTGAACTTACTCCTGAATGAATTAGTGTTTTACTTAATGAGCCAGATGTATGCTGATTTACACATCTCTGACTCTGATCCACTGTCTCTGCATCTCTACAGAGGTATGGTCAGGATAACTTTCAGTTTCATGATTAGGATGGTTAGTTTAGAAAAGCAGTGTTCAAAAAATTATATTCATAGCTCATGTAGATATCATCATCATTCTGCTGCTGGCATCTGATTTTTTCCATAGTTTATTCCTTGTGTTCATATAAATGGGCAATGTGAAACACCAAATTCTTATTCTATCAGTTATCAAATCTGTGTATTTCATGCCAGAAATCTGTGTATTTCATGCCAGAAATACTCAGTTCATTCTTATTCTATCAGTTATCAAATCTGTGTATTTCATGCCAGAAATACTCAGTTTGTTCACTGGAAATTGTAGGAGAAATAAAAAGGGTAACAGTCTAAAGAAAAAGTTCTAGTTAGGAAACACTGGGAAGCATATTGTTAAAATATTCACCTGACCGATTTGTGAAGGTCATTTCATTCCAGATCATATCATCATGCCCTTCAGTGCATGCTGCCTTCAGCTACAAGACCATTACTTTATCTATTTTTAAAAGTTCAGATAAAAATTATACATTTTAAATTGATAGCTTTGTCATTTCCCATGCTCATGACTGCATGAATAAGCATGAGGTATACATACCAATGTGTTTTATTGAATTAACGACTTTAATTAACAGATCTCATTTTAGTGTGACAAGACACATTCTTATATGAGCTAGGCAAAAATAGCACCTTTCTTAACAGCTGAGGTAAATCTGTGTGTGTGTGAATATAATTTTAACAAAAATAAATATTTGCATATGTTGTTGAGAATATGGCATCTTTACATCACATTGTTAGCGGGAATGTGTTTGCCAGTATAGTTTGTATGTCTAATTAAAGGCGTGTATGTGGCCAAGCAACTTTGACATGGACACATTTCAGAGACTTGAAACCAAATATTAAATCCAGTCTTAATATCGATTACAAAATTAGAAAGCAGTAAAATCAGCTAGGCAAACAGACAACAAAATATTTTTTGTTTGTTTCTATAAAGCAGACATGGCTATAATTAAAGTAATTGCACTAGCAGCAGAAGCCTTGCTTTGATGTAATATTATATTTCAGTTACATTAAATAAAAAGTGGGATCTGTCTCAGTAGAACAACTAGTGTTTCAGGAAGATATTTTTTGTTGTTTCTTGTGTAATATCCTACCATAGTTCACTCTGAAATTTTGTTTTGCGTCAATATTAAGAAATTAGCACCAAGAAAGAGAGAATAATTTTTCAAAAACAGTGAGCCTGCTTATTATAGACTAAAAAATATTATGAGGAGCTGATTCAGTTCTACTAAGAGCTAAAATAGAGGGTCCTAATACCCTAGTTTTACTGTAACTCTATTGAGGTTCTCTACTCACTAATATATATATTATAGCAGGAGGGGTATCAGAATGAATGGGATGAGGCCCTATAGGGTATGTCTTCACTGCAAAGAAAAACCTGTGGTCACTGCGTTTCAGAGCCTAGGTCAAATGACTTGGACTCAGGCTCTGGGGATAAAAATAGCAGTGTAGACATTCCTGCTCAATGTGTAATGCAAATTCTGAAACCCAGTGTGGAGGGAAGGTTTCAGAGCCTGATCTGCAGCCCAAATCCAAATGTCTACAATTTTATTTTTAGCCCCAGAACCCCAAGTCCATAGGCCCTAGTCAACTGACCTGGTCTCTGATACTTGGTGATGTGGGATATTTTTTTTTTGGCAGTGTAGACATACCTAGAGCTCTCATCCAGAAGTATCTATTGTCCTAGAACCTGGATACTGGCAGCAGTACATCCAAGCATGCTTTCTTTCTCACTATTCATTCTCTCATCTTCTCACAACCCCACCCTCAGGCAACCTAGCTGGTGCAGGAGGGAAAACCTACCACAATATTTTCTCATTTCATTTCTTAGTTGACAGAGTAATAAGAAGGGTCATCGGTGTCAAGAACTGGTTTTCATTAAGCCATCATCCTACCCTTTTTCCTATTTATTATCACTCATACATATATATATATATATATACATCTGCTGTATGACTTGTGCAACACAGATTTCTCAGTGAAGCTCCAAGTGCCATAAGGATGAAGTACCATGGGGTTCTAGCTTTCGCTTAGCTGGATTCATAATGCTAATTGTGAACCATGGCATTCTATTAACAATATATGGAATACCAGTCAAGCCAATGGACCAATTATAAGACAGCCATAGTTTACAATGAGAACTCCTGTTATTTCAGTGACATTTGTATGTTCAGTTTCTTATAGCCACGAGCATCAATTCTCAATGCTTACATCTCCCCCATCTGCCATTAAATCTACGCTAGATGCAGCAGAGGCAAAACAGATGTTCAAGTGAAGTTTTTTTGCTCATCAATAAATAAGGTCTTCTCATACATTATTGAGCCCCTAACTTATGTCTAATAATATAAAATACAATTCATTCTACTGTTGGTTCCAGGCTTCTGTGAAGGTTCATGTGAGTAGTCCTATTGAAAATGCATTTCTAGTACCTATAAATGCTGGAGGAAGACAATGCATTTATGACTGGGAATGGGCAAACTTGTTCATTCAAAAGAACCTCTCTCTCGTCCTCAATCTTTGCCCAACAATAGAAATAAATGTTTATTTTATGTACAATGCTCTCCAGATGTTGTGGTATAGAGGCACTTCATGACGGGATGCTTGCAGAATTTTCCTCAGATGGAATCATAGAAAGGGGGTGACACAGGCCAGTACTCTAGTGCACCAGTTGAATATTGACTCAGCTGAGAAAGCAACATCTACTCAATCACCAAGACTACTGTAGGAATACTGTAGAAAAAGACTTAGTTTAGTCATTATGCCTGAGATTTTCAAAGTTGCCTAGTACCTCTGGACGCCAATTCAGACTCAAAGGCAATTAGATTCACAGCTTTGATTGAAAGCCAATGGGAACTAAGCACCTAATTCCCATTTTTGCCTTTGAAAATCTCCCCATAGATATCCATATCCCCAACTTTAAAAATATCAGCATATGGCTTTTTTATGACTGTGGAAGCTTGGTGTTAAAACAGGATGCAAAAAGGCCCTTTTAATAGAGGCTTTGGGATGTTTCTGAGTTATAGCATGAATTTGATGATGGTTCTGTGTCTATAATGTATTCATCCCAAGGTGAACTATGCATGCATAAGTATAGCTTTTTTTTAATTGACAGCTTTAAAAATATTGAAAAATCCAACTGGCTTCATTTAAGACACCATAAAATGAAGATATAGGTGGTGAATGTCATGGGTGGGGAGTTGTGCACCCCGTGAGTAAAAGTGCAGAGCCTTTGGTGATGTGCATAAATAATCAGTAACACATTTCAGAAGGTCTTATCTAATAAATCTCAGCTCGAAGTACTTAATTAAAATATTCCATCTAAATCCTATATAATGGCACAGCTATCTTATAATTTAAAAAATTAGATTAATTTCAATACAGCTAGAAAGGCCATTTAGACATTGCTTGCTACTGGCAGCTGAGGAAAGAACACTGCAGAGTGAAAAAAATAAATATAAACTAAATTTGTTGGACCAGATTTTTGGATCCAGTTATCTGCTTAGAAGGCCAGACCCAAAGCCTACTGAAGTCAATAGGAGTCTTTCTGTTCATTTAATTGGATTTTGGATTAGGCCCAGACTACAGGTACATTAGTATGGCTAACCTCAAGAGATCAAAAATCATGAATCAGAATCCAAAAGTCATGAAATTTAAAAAATCATCAAATCATGTTTTTACTGTCTTTTGACTTTTTAACTTCCCGCTACTCCTCTGCCAGTGTCTATGTGGTAATTTCTGGTCGAAAAGTCAATCATTAATGCACACACAAATGCACATATCTTCCTGGATGATCAGATGGAGACTTCATTTACCTTCTTCTTATCTTTTAGACAGAGAAATTGCCATCCATTTCCTATTACTGTCTTGACTCTCTTCTTATACACTTAATTTCCTTTGATAAGAGAAGGGCTGGATGCTAAATAGTTTGAGAACCAATAATCTAATGAATGCATCCTGATTCAAACTTACATATAGAACTTAGAGGGTTAATGAGTTAAAGATACACATATTAAAAACTTTACATTTATATAAAGTCATTTATATAAGTGACAATGTCACAATAAAAACAATATGGGATTAGTTTAGCCTTTTGAAAGGAGAACTTCCCTTACTTTCCCTCCCACCCTACCAACTTATCTGGCCTACACTGAACAGCATTCCTCTCCCTGCCATCACTCCCTCCTTCCCCTAATTCTCCCTCCTATCTCTCACTCCATTCTTTGGCAACTCCTAAATCTGCCTCCTGCTCCCCCTAGCAAGAGAATGATTTAGGATTTTATCTTCTCTGCTGGCATTCATTCTCTCCACCAAATTTTCACCTAGTCTCTGCTGTTCCTCACAGTCCCTGTGTCCTATCTATCCCCGGGAACCATAGAGGGGCAGTCATTTTGCCTGCAGGCATGGCTTCAATGTCACTGAAAATTGTGAGAGGTGACAGCCAGATTTATTAAGGGTAGACTCAGCCACTCATGCAAGTAAACTATAGAGAAATGATGGCCATATTAATTGCTTCAGCTTCATTGCTACTAATAGAAGACAGTGGCCATTTTGAATAAGGGCAAACTTGTGAGTGGGCAGCCTTTGACCATATTTTCACAAGAGATGAAAACACCCCAAAATTAGTCTCAATAAAATCACAAGAGTTGGCAATGCTATCCCAGACTTAAAGCCCATAACTGAACTTCCCTGGAGGTGGTGTTGCTTGTATCCAAGGCCAGTGCCCTTGCAGTGAACTCAAGCAGCCCATGGACTTCTTCAATGTTCTTTGGTTGCAAATGCAGCTGAAAGAATAATTGTGGCCCAGAGGCATCCCAAGCTTTCCTTATTTTCACTATCATGCTGAGATGGACTTACATATCACTCCCTACTCTGGTTCTGTACCTAGAGGGGGTCACCCTAACACTGAGGCACTTCTTCCTGTGCTAGGTTTAGTGGGTTTTCGACCAGGGTACGTGGCGGTGTAGTACTAAGTGGCTGCACTTATTTTACTTATTTTAACAAGCCTTGGAAACATCTTTATTGCTATGCTATTTTTTAGAATCCACAGTAACCATACTGAGCATTTATCTAGTGCCTTACAAATGAGTTACATTTCAAGGCACTTTACAAACTTTAAATAATTAATATTCCAGACAGAAAGCATCTTACAATTTTTTTTCCGGCAAGACATTTACAAATCAGCTGGAGATTTCAGCAGTTGGGGGTTTCATGTGTCACAAAAGCATGACTCCATAGCATGCATTTCAGAATGTTGAGTTGCCTGCCAGCATGAATCAAAACAAATATTATTGTAAGATTCATTTACCCTATTAAAATGTTTATTCATAGATCACATTAGCAGTTAGCTTTTTAATGATTGTCTTTAAAAAGAAAAAAAAACCTCAATCTGTTTTTATAACAAATACAACATATAGATCCTGATTCAACAAAATATTTCAGTATGTATATAATTTTAAGCATATGGGAAGTCCCATTAAAGTCAAGGGGGCTACACACACATTTAAAACTATGCTTAAGTGCTTTTCTGGCTCAAGGCCATAATAGTTGCACAATGTAAATCCAGATGTGGTTTTCCACAATTGTCATGCTCTATTTATCACAATTAGAAAATGGGTAGCAAGATGGTTTTATAGCAATGTTATTATTGTCAGAACTTCCAGCCACTAAAACCTTTAAGAAACCCTAGAACACTAGTATCAATGTCCTGTCGATGCACAATGTAAAAGGCTTGTGATAGAAGAGCTGACAAGTCTTAGGTCCCTAATATATTCATCCCAAAGTGTATTTTGGTGTACCCTTATAAAAAGAAGTATAGAATGTAATCGTGAAGAAATAAATAGGATTATATGGGAACTACTATAGAGATATATAGAATGTAATACAGAATTATCTCCTTCCTATAGAAGTTTGCTCATTTGATTATGACTACCTTATCAGATTTATAGTAAGGATATAATTCCCAATTATATGGTATAGGATTATCAAAAATGTACAGAAAAGTTACCATTCTCTGTTACTAAATTCTGTAAGACTTCTCCACATTATGCTAAATTTGACTAACAATAATAGCACCCAGCTCTTGTATGGCACTTTTAATCAGTAGATCTCAAAGCACTTTACAAAGCAGGTACATATCAAAGTTTGGGAAAAATATCAGCAGGTGTGCAGCTTTCACAGTTAAAAGCAATGTGAAAAAAACTAACTCATGTGCTAGTGCACTTGGTATGTGGGTGAGGCAAAGTGCATATTGGTTTCTTCCTTTCATATCAGTTTGACCTGTCAGTGTTTCAGTTATTTAAAGGTCTCTGAATAGTAACAAGGATTTAAGACTGAGTGTAGGGGTTGAGGCAATGCCTCATAGCCTTAACCCTGCTGATCACTACGCACCAGGAAATGCCCAAGCCCGAAGTCATTATTGCTCAAAGTTAATTACTGAACTTCTTTCTGTATTTATGTACTGCCTAGAGAAGGCAGCTGCACATCCTCTAGAGTAGACTCTGTTATACTAGCCTGTTGCTGTTGCATCCTTTTAAGTTTGAAGCTGTCCTACCTATTGGAAACAAAGTGCTAGACATACCAACATTAACACCAACAAAAAAATGATATCCTGTTTTGCAGCTTCTGATGTGTGACCACAACATATGTTTCTTGCTCAGCAAGATAAGTAAATTGTGTTCTGCTCAGAAGGAATCTGTGGAACTATCCATGGTGCTGAAAATTGAGTGAGTGGTCTGAGAAGTTGGCTGGAGCTGAAATGAGCAATCTTGTGTCTGTCCTCATGTGTGAAATAGCAGTTAAAGTATGGCTTATATAGATCCTTGTAAGTGGGACATGAAAAATGTATAAAATGTGGTGCAATTTTTTTCCTTACAAGGTTTATTTCTCTTTTTCTTCAGCGGGTCAACACACACTGGAACTATTTCTTAGACATGACAGTCCTATCCCCTCACTTTCAAATTTAGGCATTTTCTTCCTAGTATAAACATTACTGAGGGAAATGTTATTTTTAAAAACAACTCCTGTTTGGATTTCACATTTGTTTCTATTATTTGTTCTTTTAACCCATGTAATAAAAACATGTAAACACTATAAAAATTAAAGGAGGTCAACAATTTGGTATTCTTTGTTTCAGTCATCTCTCTGTTTAAGCACTACTTATAAAGTCATAGATTGGGTGTAATAATTAACTACGATTCTTTCTACTGCCTCTGTAACCAAAAGGCACAAAATGAAGTTTGTTTTTCAGTAGGATCTACATAAACAAACTGGCTGATTGAGAAATGAGAAGGTGTCACCCACACAAGTCTGCAACCACTGTCAAACTTCCCTGCCAAGACTAGATAGTACTCATTCCCACAAAGTCTATTACTGTTGTCTCTTTTTCACTGAAATTAATTGTATGTGATTCTACTTCTGAATATGATATTAAGCAGTAATGACCTAAATTATACTTTACAGCTGTTTTCCATTCATGGGACTTTTCACAAAAAGTTCATTTATACAGGTCCGGTAAAGTGACGGCAAGTTAACTTTCTGTTAGGTAGCATATACTGTACAAGAACATTTTAAAGACCAAACAAATGTCTCAGATTTTGAAAAGTATGCATACAAAACTCAGCACACCCAAGCATTGGAATTTATATATTCACTAAATGTATACAAGGTGTATATGTTTGTGCAAATCACGATTTGCATGCATGCATCAGAGTTTGATGGTTCCAATGAAATAAGTTGGACTTCTGGCTGAGTGGGTTCTACTTATTGTGAGTAAGGGTGCTAAGATTGGGGCCTAAGGGCTAGATTCTGACTTGAACTAGTCACACAGGCAAGGCACTGATAGAAAGTAAGAATCAGTCTTACCACCATCGTAATACTACTTGGACTTTGGATACAAGTACATAGTAGTAAGCAGAATTACTGGAGCACTTATGATCCCCCAGGACCTGTGGATAGGGATTTGACAGGGGGAGTGGAGAATGGATGGAGCTTTGCTATTCACTGGTCAGAATATCAGAGCAGAAGGGGATTAGAGAAGACTGGAATTTACTGCTGGTATAGGCCACAAGCAAGAAGAAAGACAGGAATTGTGTCTCAGATATGTCTGTCTGTGCCTCCTGGGATGACTCCTAGGGAAGTACTGTGTACCCATTACCCCTTGCTTGAGGCAGTGCCTAAAGTCACAATCTACCGCCAAGTAGCTAGCTTTCAGTTTTCCTTTACCTACAGTACAATTGTCTAGGCAAACTGTCTTGCATCAGTCAGTTGGGTTTAATTATCACTGTAGCTCAGTACTCAAGCCTCCAAATTTAGGCAGGATACGGAGTTACAAAGTGAATCCAGGATAAATTTTTGAATGGAATGAAGCAGGTTTGCCAGCATATTTCTTCAGAGGTTTGTCAACTCCCTTTCCACTACCATGATAATAAGCAGAACCGTTCTGTACTGAGAAACACGGTTGTCCCTTCAATTTGCTGCACTGTGATGCTCTAACCTGCAGCCCTTCCTGCCAATCATAAGTCTATTTTCCCCTATTATGGCTGATGCTGTTGTAAGCCTCTGGCTTACTGCAGAAAAAAATGTGGAGCATCATTTCCCACAGTAGTGTGCATGCATTTGATCAGCCACCATCCACTCGCTCTGCAGTGTAAAACAATGTCCATTGAAAAAATATTAACACGTTGGCTTCCTAGACACAGTTAGCATTGCTAGCTTTTGGCTGTCATACTGATTACTATAATTAGATCTGCTACAAAATATTAATTATACCATTCTGCAAATGATCAATCACAGTTCTCATTTGAATGCTCTACCCTGATAAGCTATTAGCCCTCAGCACCTTCCGGCAAAGTTGTACATTGATGTCAATCTGCATCTTGAGTTGACTGTAAGAAGCAAAATTATTAATAAACCATGGGGAAGAAAAGAAGTACAAACACAAAGGAAGCAACATTTTTAAAAGACAAATAACGTTCTTTTATTATTCCGAGGCATCTCTGGTTTTCATTCCTCGGCAATGATTAACGCTGCTAGTGAAGAGAAAGTCTGCATCACTAAGGGATATTCAACCCACTGCAGCAAATCAGAAGAGACCTCTAGGCCTTTGGTGGAAAATATATATATGAAATGAAAGTGAAATATTTATTTTTAAGAGGCAAATCCTGTCTGTCTTTCTCTCGGAGGCTGTGAAAGCTGCGATGGGTCTGCTAGACAAAAATGGAAAGGATGCTGAATAGCCATGCAGAAGGTGCCTGTCACTCATGCAACAATGACCTCAACTCTGCAGGAAACCTCTGTGCAGCAGGCTATGGCTTGAGGCAGAGCATGAGTAGGCATCAGTAGACTGGGAACAGGGTGGGGCCAAGGGATTTGATTCTGTGCAGGTCCTGCCTCCCCGGGGAAGGTTATGAGCTACAAAGCCTGCTGCAGCTGCTGGAGCTTTTGCTGCGGAGGTGTCAGGCACCGTTTCCCTTGTCCACTTCTTCCCTGCACGGACCATGGCCTCACCATTTAGGCCAGACAATGGGCAGAGGGCTCACATTGGGCTAAATTAATTGCTAATGTTATTTCAGTGTTGTCTATGGAGTTACAGCAGGTATCTATATTTTCCCCTATTATGGCCCAATGTGTTTTATTTATTTTAATCTCTCTCCCCCACAGCAGACTGATGCAGGTTACTGGAAAGGATTGTGAACCAATCTCAGTAAGTCAGATATTTGTCTTTCCCAGCATGTTTTATTCTACCTTCCATCAATCCTTGTTTTTAATAGAGGAAATGATCCGTTTCCTGAGTTCCTCAGCACTCCACAGCAGCCCTCCTGTAAAACTTTCTAGATAATGATCAGAATTTGGGGCTTGCTTTCAATATTTAACTGCTGGCCTTTTCTGTCTATTCTGCTTTCCTATCTTGACCCAGTTTCTCTGCTCTCAGCAGCCTGTTAGTGAGGTTGTAAAGTTTTGCGGAAAAGAACTAAGCTAGATTTTTAAACTGATCATAAGCTTGGTTTTTTATGCGGTATGACTCAAGCCAGTCTTTCTAATACTATCTCAGTAATTAAAATATACCTATTTACCCTATTTTAAGTATCCTTCACTGTCGCTCTTACCGTTTCTCTGCCTGTCTGGTCTCTGAATGGGAACTGCCTATAGCAGAAATTTGTGAATTTCTGATAGGGAGTTCTGTCTCAAGATCAACCATCACACACCACAAGGGATATGAGATGCATTGGCTTAAACTTTTTTAATATGGGAAAAGTTGGTGTGCCAGGCAAGAGTGAAGGGATAGAAACAGAAGAGATTAGGAAGGGAGGGAAAGTTATAATTAGAGATAAGGATTTCAACCCTACTTTAAAAAATCATGAAATTAGTATTTTAAAGGAATGAAAAACTTTTAATCTTCAAGATCTATTTCTCTGGCAAAATGCAAATTCTGACTGCTACACAGTTTTGTTTTCTTTTTAACATGATTTTGAGACAATTTGAACCAAATACCAAAGGTAAAGTGGTTTACTTTGATAAACTTCATATCTGGATCTACCTCCAAATGTTGTGGCACAAGTCAGTTTCTCCTCTGGTAATCCCAGAAGCAGCATAAGCCTTGGTTTCAAACAAGAGTCTCAATTGTTTTAATAGCACAGGATTCCATTTTATCAGCCAAACCTCAGCAAAGATTTATCAAAGTGACTAGTGGTTTTGGGTGCCCATCTTGAGAGCCCTTAAAGCATTTTGATTTGCAAAGTGCAGGCTCACAGAACTTTCCTAAAATCTGGTTCCTTCACGATGTTTCAAGCTGAGCATTCAAAATTATTTGCCACTTTGCAAAAAAAATGGCCACATTTTTTAAATAACGCTTCTCGTGAAAATTCATGGCTGCCGTTATGGGGAAAATGTTTTGTGAACATCCAAAAACTTTCAAGAAGCTAAAAACACATTAAAATGAAGTTTGCGAAGTTTCACAACCCCTCAAAAACTATTGGGTTCTCCTATCTATAGTTACAATCTTTAAAAATAATTATCACCCAGAGTGAGAGGAAGATTATACAATCTTTGAAAGAAAGACCTTTGGTTTGCTGATGTATAGCTTGTGCTAGATGGGGGATGCAAATTCAAATGGCACTTAGACTTTCATTCCCTGGATTGGAATTATTTGGAAACACAATCAATGAGGTGTACAAAAGTTGCTAGGAAAAGAAAGCATTTCTGCTGCTGTTCCATTGGCTCCTATTGCTTCCATCAGAATGAGGAAAGTCTACTTCCTCACGGAGTGGCCAAAAGGCAGGAACAGAGGATGCTGCAGCTAAAGGACTGGCTGGAACTAGAGGTTAAAGTGATGGGAACTGCAGCTCCCCTTCCTCTGATTAAAAGAGGGACTTTTGAAACACTGCTCCTCCAGAGCTCTCCTCCTTGGCTGATGAAGGACGCTAAATACAATACTGGTTCCTGAGTTAGAGGTTTGACAATATCATTGCTATGTTAAAATACTTTGATGACAACATAAAGAACATATATAACTTTGGGCAAATAATGACCAAGACTATCTCTTATTTTACTGGATGAATTCAAAAATTTCATAGATTTAAAGTTCAGAAGGGACCATTGTGGTCTTCTTGTCTGACCTCCTGCATAACAAAGGCCTTAGAATTTCAACTAGTGATTTGCTTTATTTAACCCAATAATTTGTGGTTGAAATAGCACATATCTTTTATCACATATTAAATCTGAATTTAATACTCCAGTTGATGGTGAATCCACCACATCATATGGTGGTCTCTTCAAATGGTTTAATACTTCACTGGTACAAATAGAAAGTCTGAACTTGGTTGATTTCTGCAACAAGCCATTGGGTCTTGCCATTGTCTGCACCTCTATTTTCTCTTCAGTAAATCAAACAGATTGAGCTTCTTTAGTTTCTCATTATAAAGCCTATCTTCCACATTCTAGATCTTTCTTGTAATTCATCTCAGAACTCTTTCCAATTGTTCAACATCCTCTTTAAAATATAGGCACCAATATTGGACACTACATGTCAAGGGCAATTTCAATGTTATATACAGTGTCAACAACACTGTCCAGCTGCTGTTTGATATTCCTCTGCTAGAGTCATGTTCAATTCAGTATCAACAATGACCCATGAGTCTTTTGTAAGAGGTAATAAGAAAAATCAAAATCTTGACTATTTCTAGTCATTTTAAATTCTGTAATCCGGAGCAGAGACATGTTTTGAGCAGTGGCAGATCCAAGAGAGGTGATGGGTCATTGTTGCTGACCTTCAATTTACCTATTGGCTTGAAAAGATATCACACATGCACTTAAAGCCCGGTGGTGGGGAAGTCGCTCCCTCTGCCTTATATTAATTCCACCCCTGAATAATAAAAATTTGAGCTGATAGCATGCAATGCCCATTGTCCTAGTCTTTATAATAAGGATCCCAAAGTACTTAATAACCTTTAAATAGTAAAGTACCTTTCCTTGCTTTTAGTATGCATTTTTCCAGTAACAGAAGCAAAAATCAGAAGGCTTGTGGCATGTACTGCTTTATAAATAATGCTATCACTTGCCACACACAAATAAATTAGGGCTGGTCTTCACTCGTGCGGCGTGGGATTGATCTTCTGGCGATCGATTTCTCGCATCTGATGAGGACGCGAGAAATCGATCGCTCGCGGCTCCCCCGTCGACTGCGTAACTCCAGCTTGCCGGGAGGCGCAAGCTGGAGTCGATGGGGGAGCGCGCCGCCGACTGCCGCCACCGTGGGGACGAGAGGTAAGTCGGCTGCAGATACACAAACTTCAGCTACGTGATTCACGTAGCTGAAGTTGTGTATCTGCATTCGATCCCCCCCCGTAGTGGAGACACGCCCTTACTTTCTATTGACTACCAATGGCCCCATAAACTGTCTGAGCAGATATACTCTACCAGAGCTTCTCTTGATGGAGCATTTAGTGATCACTTTGAAACATTTTTCTTTCAAAATATAAAGTTCAGCACACATCTATAAACATGTTTAGCACGGACATTTTCTTTCCATTTTAGATATGTGAAAGCATTTGGGGAG
The DNA here is from genome assembly GCA_032164245.1 of Sternotherus odoratus. Lineage (NCBI taxonomy): Eukaryota > Metazoa > Chordata > Testudines > Kinosternidae > Sternotherus > Sternotherus odoratus. The sequence goes on from JAVMKO010000002.1 coordinate 42,191,252, forward strand.
TTTTGCTATTATCTGGCAAATTTCACACAAAAATACAATTCTCCAGGTGAAGTTTTGCTGTCTTTTGCGTTCTGATAACAGCTAACAAAATGCATCTTTTCCTTTCTGAAATAAAAATCTTTCAAGTAAACCAATCTTGTCAGGCATGTGAGTTTCCTTGAAAAATAAGCAATGTGCTGGTTTTACTTACCTTTATTTTATCTGAAAGTGAAATGTATATATCTATTAGGACTGAATGAAGTGCTAGAATTCATGGAAACCAATGGATTCTGAAATCCAGTAGTTTGTACTATTTTATAATATTTAGGGATAGCTGATTTGGAGTATTGGGGTCAGTTTCTTATGAAAACAAGAGTCATTTGTGAAATGTAGATCTAGATCTAGATTGGGATTTTAAAACATCCCCAAATGTGGTGATTTTTGGTATCATATTTTTGACCCATCTCTATAGTTCAATTGTTTATTCTGTCTGGGGAAAAAATCACATTCCCCTCTCCCTACATTCCCTTCTGAATTGTAATTTTATTGACTTGTCTAAACTGGTTTACAGAGATGCACAACAATACATTTTCAAAAAACTCCTTTGCATTACTGAGAAACAAACTGTGTTCAGACTGTATATCTACCAAGGATAGTTGATTGTATACCATTTTCATCTGAACTGAACACTACAACATTTGCCAGTGTAGGCAGCCCTGATTTTTATACTTTCCTGACTTTTCCATTCCTGGCTGTGGTTTTAAATTATCTTTGTGCAGTAGGTAAGGGCATTTGCAAATAGACCTGGACAATATACTCTTATGAGTGTTCTGCTTAATGTTGCATCTAACTACTTCTTGGCATCACTTTTGCAATATTAAATAGAAACATTTGAAAAAAATGAAACAATTATCTCCATAAAATGTTTAAGCAGTCTGTGCTGTGGAAAGTATTATGACTACTTTTTCAGATCATATCCACTACATTTTCTTTTGTCAAAGCAATTTTACTGACCACAGCAAGGTATATGATAAAGTAACACATGTATGTATGTTTGAGTTATAACAGGCAGTTACCAGATAATTAAGTAGCTGAAAATGATTGATCAGATAGGCATGCCATGCTCAATATCATGTTTTCCAAAATAATCCTATCATTAATACATTGTAGTACCTTCAAAATTATTTCATCATGTCCTAAAACTAAATTTCTGTATAATTGTAATGTTCAAAATAATCTTATTTAAGTGTGTGAACTATTTTTTTGTTTAATATCCTTCAAATTCACTGAAGTAGACCATAAAATGTATCTTAGATATATTTGCCACTACCCAATCTGGCTAATAAACACAAAAAGATGCTAAAGATATGATAGAACTAAATTGTAGCTGTGCGTGATTTATGGTGAAATCCTGGCCGCAACAGCCAAAGTCCCATTTCATTTCAATGGAGTCAGGACTTCACTCTTAGTTTTCAAGAGCAGATTGCTGGATATCTACAAGATTATTATTTTAAAACGGCAGATTTGTGCTGTAGCCAAGATGTACCATGAATTTTCCATTGTGATGGATTTCTGTTGCTTACTTGTTTATAAAAGATTGTACTACATTAGATAATGTTGTGCCATATTAGTTTGAACCCATGAAGAATGATACTCAAGCCATTTGACAGAAAAGATGTAATAGAGGCCATACTTCATCTTCTTGAGTGTATATTGCCAACAATTGTTATCCAGTCTCTTTTTATTTTATCATCATTTTAATTTTTTTTTTTGCCAATAAGTTGAACTGGGTTCTTGGAAATAATATAGAGCATCAGCAATGTGCTTGAGATGCCAGATGTATGCCTGACTTTTGAGATGTATTTTTGTGTGGTATGTATTTATGTGAAGTAGGTGAGAAATGTCCTTATGCTATTTTCTTCTCTAGCAGCCTATTTTCTCCCCTCTGTATTTGATCCAACAATTAAATTGTACTTCTGTATGTGCTATCATTGTGGGATCAGGCATAAGGTTAATTTATCTGCAGAAGGAACAGAACACAAAAATGTGTTTAATAATTAGCAGTAACAGGAAAGGAAACGAAGTCAGCAGAACAAAAGCTTCATTAGTCTTTCCTGTCTGAAAAGTTCCTGTGGCATGAATGCCTTTCCTTTCAACAAACACCATATTAAGCCTTGGGATTTTTTAAAAAGTCTTTATTAATTTTATTCTCGGTGTCAAATGCAGAAAGAACAATGGGTCAAATTCTGTTTTCAATAACATTGAAGTCATTGGAGTTATTCTGGATTCACAAAGATAGATCCAGGGCCATGACTTAACTCTAAAATTCCATGATCTACCTCTAAATAGTCTCATCAGAAGATGATTTATTAGGCCTGATTCTGACTACAGTTACAGCCGATTCCAGACAGGTGTAACTCCGTAACGGAGTTACCACAGTCTAAAACCAGTGGTAAGCAAGAGGAGAAACATGCTCATTGATTTTCCAGTGGTTTCTCTCAAATAATTAAACCCCAATTAAGGAGCAAACATCAGAGAATGTATCATTTTACATAATACTAGATTTCCCCACACACACTGGATATCCACCTCTAGTGCCCTATGAACTTCAAAAGTAAGTACTATATTCTGTTTCCTTTCCTATTAGACCTAGAACTGTGATACTTATTTTGAATAATTGCAGTGGACTGCTGCTACTAGATCACATTTTTACTTATCTGCTCCAAATAACTATTTATTTTCTAATTGATTTCATACACCTGTGAAATTATTCCTTTTTCTAACTTCAAATAGCCAGCTTGTAAATTGTAGGATTTATTTTAAATTGCATTGATTGATAGTTCTTTGTTACTTCACTGTGAATTCAGCTTCCACACCACCCTAGGTTTTCAGATTAATAGGGTGAAAGCTATCCTTTACGATTTTCTTAGACTGCGAGACTCTTAGGAGCACATCAAGAATGAATACAGTGACCATAAACACAGTCACAAGTAAACATTCTTGTTTGTATTATAATATATACATTCCACTGACATACACATCCTCACAACCTAAGACAACTCAAGCAATAGCCAAAGTCGCATTCATATTCACATCCCCAAATATATTATAAAGTCTGGCGGATCTCTCAATCATCAAGAAAGGGGTGGTTCCTATTGGGGTCTTCCCACTTTTACCCAGTGTGGCAGGGTGCTGGCCAGGAGTGCCTGAGCCAGCCCTGCCGCCCCTTTAAGAGGGAGAAAAACCCTCTGCAAAGCTCCCTTGCAGGAAGCCTAATCAGCCACCTGGGCTCAGGCTTGATGAGTGACACCTGGCAGCCTCCTCAGGGGGATAAAAGGCCTGCCAGGAAGCAAGCCCAGTGTGGTGGGGATGGTATAGAGTGTGGTGGTGGTTTGGAGCTAGTCAGAGCTGTATGTTTAGAACTGTTTAGAGTTGTATGTTAAGAGCTGGACTATAAAGAGTGTGTAAAGCTGCAAGCTGTAGAGCTGAGCTATCAAGAGCTGTATGCTGAAAGACTGTACAAAGCTGTACATATTGGTGGTGGGGTCTTGCACTGTAAATTAAAGAGCACTGTTGGAGCAAAGAAGGGTTTCCTGCCTCTTCCTGAGAAGGGGTGAGAAGGCGATCTGTCACACCAGCCAGGGAACAACTTTTATACTGTTGTTCTGACCACCCTACACCTTCTCCATATGCATGAGTTCTCCAACTTCTTTTTCCGTATCTGTTGTCATAAACATACAGCTAAGGTTAGCCTAAATCCCTCCTTTACCTGTAAGGGGTTAAGGAACATAAATAGCCTGGTTGGCATCTGACCAAAAGGACCAATAAGGAAAGAAGATCCTTTCAAAGCTGGGGGGAGGGGAGATTTTGTTTGTGCTCTTTTTTTTTTTTTTTTTTTTTCCTCTTGGATAGAGAGAGACCAGGGTAGGAAAAATATCTCCTACTAAACTAATACATATAAAGTTACAGCAATTGTAAGTAATAGCAAGGAAATATGATACATTATCTTTTGTTTTAACTTGTGAATTTTCCCTACGCTAAGAGGGAGTTTTATTACTGCTTTTTGTAACTTTGAAGCTAAGCCTAGAGGGGAATCCTCTGTATTTTAAATCATTTTATTTGCCCTGTAAAGTTACCTTACATCCTGATTTTGCAGATGTGATTCTTTTACTTTTTAAAAAAATCTTCTTTTAAGAATCTGGATTGATTTTCAGTGTACTAAAAACACAGGGGTTTGTGCTCACCTATACCAAGTGGTGAGAATATTATTCTTAAGCCTCCCCAGGAAAGGGGGTAAAGGGTCTTGTGGGAAAATTTTGGGAAAACAGGACCTCCAAGTGGTCCTTTTCCTGAATCTTTTTCTAAATCACATGGTGTGGCAGTAATACCGTCCAAGGACAAGAAAAGGATTTGTGCCTTGGGAACGTTTTTAGTGTAAACTGGTAGAAATAAGCTTAGGGGTCTTTCATGTGGGTCCCCACATCTGTACCCCAGGGTTCAGAGTTAACCTTTATATCAACCTGTTTCTTGGGCAACCTGAGGTTCAGAACAGAACTTCCTGGGGTGTTTCAAGCAGGTGTCTTGTGATTAATTTTTCCATAACATCACCTTCCAGCACATCTTTTACAGTAATCATGTGATCTTATTGGGAAAAGGTCAGTCTTAGATCACCCACTTGTGTCAAGTATCCTTAAGTCTGTGGCCTAGTATTGGTAAACTGAAATCCTACAGGCCTTAGCGTGTAACCCATGTGTTACTGCCTTACATTACTTACATTCCTAATACACTCATCACACCTAAATACTTGTCAGTCTTATACTGCTATAATCCTACAAAATATATTTATTTATCATACATTGATTATATAAGAGGGTGGCACTGTTTGGCTTGTTGGAGGAGGGGGTATGTTGCTTTAAGTTGGGGAAGAGAGTGGCACTACAGATGCTGCTGCAAACTCAGAGTGGGTCAGACTGGCCTCAGTGGAATGGTGTTTGTTTGTTTTTCACTTACCCCACACTTGTTCTGGGGGGTAAGACGAGGGACTTTGTTATTTTGAATAGAGAAGGGAGTTAGGCTATGATGTTGCAACTCATTATGTAAGTGAGGGGCAGATATCTAGTGCAGGTACTCCATAGGGAAGGGATACAGTGAGTGGGGAAATGGCTTCGAAGGAGGTGTTTATTAAAGGAGTGGGGGCAGGAGAGGTTCAGGATGCCTATTTCTGACAGGGCAGGGATCCATCCCCCCCATCTCCTTTATAGCCCACATTAACTCTCATTGGAGGAGGATGGTAAGGTCCAAACAATGAGATGGCTGGGGACCAAGCTGGAAAAAGGGGTGGGGGACTGGCAGAAGCTCCCAAATAGATATTGAAATGATCTTGGAGTTACCTGCACTGTACACTTTTATCTGACAGGTGGTCCCAGACATTTAATAATAAAGTTGTGACCTGATTAAACCTTATCCAGAGTCTTCTGTCCTTTGGGTATAACCGGACAATGATCACAGCTATGTTAAAGTCAATGGAATATGCTGATTTACATGAGCTCTGAATCTGGCCCTTCGTTTCATCACCTGCTCTCTGCTGAGTGCCAATGTTCAGTCCTGCAATGTAGTAGGATGTTTGGGGATCAGTCAGCTAAATAAGAAAGAAATGATTAGATCCATATTTCAGCTTCACCACCTATTGCAACTGTTTGTCCCCAAAAGTAAAGATAAGACCATACTATTTTCCTGTGGCAACTTTCCCTGTCATGACCAAGTTGTTGTGGGTTTTTTTAAAAAATAATCCATGGAGACCCTATTGTCGCTGCTAAAATCCCAGTGAGTAGACATTACGGTGCCTCTTGCAGATGGTGCCTGGAAACCAGTACTTTGGCAAGTACAGATCACTTCCTTTCTTCTTCCTCCTTGGAAGGAACAACGGAGTAGATTATGATAAATGTCTGGATTGGCAAGGAAGCCTTTCATACCCTGAATTTTTGACTCATGTGTCAATCACAGTTCAGAGAATTTTCTTTATCATGTTAAATGCATTCACAAGACGTCATCTCTACAGGTTAGACTGTAACACACTTGATATTTTGTGTGGTTTATTAAATATAGTTTTCCAAGATATGTTTAGAGTGTATTCTTCCTCCAGGCACTTCAGAATCCTATGATATAATTGTGCTGATTACAATGTTGAAGCGTTATTTCTACATAGGCCATTTACGACCTATTTAAATAAACTAAGCGTTTTTTGCCTGTGTTAAGAGTAAAATTGAGCATAAACTAAATGGAAATTAGCTGGGTGGACTTGTAGTAGAAACCTGGCTCTGTGTTTATCTTGCCATTATTACAGTGGAAGCTGCTTAAAGATAGACTTATCAAGTACAACCTGATTTCACCTCCCCCACCCCCATACACACCTCTTATTTGATGCTCCTTTTAAAAAATGAGTCAGTCATTTTCCCCTCACTTGTTTCAGAGTGGAACCGGGAAATGCAGAGGTGCATGATAATTAAAAAAATAAAAGATTAACTGCATTTCCCTTAAACCTCAAATTACAGTGAGAATAAAGGAGCATTTCACTTTTTGTATTTTTATGTTAAACTGGTTCATCAGTTGCTCAATTTAATTTCTCTGGTCTAGCTAAGGCACTGAAAAGTCTTTTCTGTCTTTTTCTGACTTTGAAATTAATATTTTCAAAATCCAAGAGGATTTCAAGAAAGAGGAGGATGGATTAAAGGAAGTCACACATTTTCTGTCAAAACTATGTTTGGTGGAAAATTAGATTTTCAGTTATATGAAATATTTCACAAACGTGTCTGCTTTTCTTGGAAAATATAAAGCTTTTGTCAAAAACTGTTCAGCTGAATACTGAAAAAATATTTTTTTTTCATTTTTATCAGAATTTTCAGTAGAAGAAAAAACTGTTTTTGTATCAACTCTGATTGGTTGACCTATTATGCTGGGTATTTCAGACAGCCATATAGTGCTCTGATATAGAGGACTCTGTAAATATTTACAATATGTTCATTTATATGCTTTCAGTTGATTGACAGAAATGAAAACCAACAAATTTCCTTTCTTGTTACTTCATTTGTCATAAAAATGTCATGTCAGTCTCTGCTCATACACAGTTCTTTTGTGATGGATTCTGTTGCATCAAGTAAGTTCATGCCATTTTCTATCAAATCAAAGTCCAGTGTGACATAACACAGCATAAGACAGTTCATGCAGCCAGTCTGCATATTTGTGGGGAATATTTTTTCTGAGAATCCTCTTCCCAATCCATACTGTCCAGTATTAATTTAGAAGTGGCTTTTATTTTCTCTCTAGGCATCTATGACACATGAGTAGCTGAGAACAGCAGAGACCATGGTACTATATACCTCATTAAGGTATCTCTTCTCACTCTCACTGCAAACATGACAGTCATAGGAGACCATTATACATCCGACATAGATAATTGGTACAAGTTTCTAAGCCACCTTGATCTTGTACAGACTTGGAGCTTGTCAACACACTGTCAGTGCCTTGCAATAGAACTCTTATTAGTTAAATATACTTGCCAGCACCTCAGAAATTGTATGTTTTAAGCCTGAAAAGCTTAAAGAGTTTGACATGTTGAAGGTTATCACTTTCTTTTCCTGGATAATTACTGTCAATGTTAATAAACACATTTCTTTTACAGTCTGTTGAGTGATAGGAATAAGTTAAGAACCTGTATTTTATTTATTTATTTTAATTTTAAGGTCCTTGTCATTTTTGAGAATAATTTATGAAGTTATAATCAGCAGGTGATATTGTAATTATAGGCCTATAGTAATTTGCACATTTAATTATCTCTCTGCTCTTACGTTTACAGAGTACATGTTAAAACAGATAGATCTAATGTAAAAGGATAGGGAGCTGCAAGGACCAACATTAAAAGTCTCTGACTTATAATTTCACAGGATTTGGAAGTAGGATAAATGGACACAAATCAGATATTAGGAATGGCAATATACAAAAACCTGTACGAGAACACTTCAATCTCCCTCGACACACAATAGCAGATTTAAAGGTAGCCATCCCACAGCAAAAAAAATTCATGACCAGATTTCAAAAACAAACTGCTGAGCTTCAGTTCACTTGCAAATTTGACACCATCAACTCACTATTAAACAAAGACTGTGAATGCCTCGCCAACTACAAAAGCAGTTTCTCCTCCCTTGGTGTTCACACCTCCAGATCAAGTGCTAGAAGAGGGCCTTTAGCCCTCCTGATTGAAATAACCTCGTTATCTCTAGCCTGATTCTTACCCGCATATTTATACCTGCCTCTGGAAATTTCCACTGCATAAATCTGACGAAGTGGTTATTCAGTCACGAAAGCTTATGCTCCAATACATCTGTTAGTCTATAAGGTGCCACAGAACTCTGTGTCACTTTTTCAGATCCAGACTAATATGGCTACCCCTCTGATACTCAAGTTGAGTAGTCCCACTGAAATACTGTGACTTCTTGGTTGTATAAGGATTGCAGAATTCAAACCTAAATAACTATACAGGTTACAAAGCACAAACTACATTTAAGGACATGATTACAAAAAAAAATCATTCTATGGGTGACACATGAAACAAAACAAAAAGTTATGAAATTAAACCAATGATTGAAATGAACCGCCTTTTAAATATTTATATTGCACACAACATAGAATCTATTATTTGCTGTATTTACACAGTAAAAACTGGAATAATAAATTTTGATCTATTGTTCAGAAATGCTCTCCACTATCACTGAAAGATAAAGAAAGAATATTGAGAGTGGAATTTGTTGCTTGTAGATAGCAAAATTCATGGGGAGGTGCACATATTAAATAATTTAGTGCATACTAAATATTTCTCTTTTTCCAGTACAGAGAAGCTTGTTCATGGCACATTTGACTTTGAAGACAGCCAAATTAAGTGCCATCACTAGCCTCCTGAGGGGATTTTCCCATAGAACTGGCTGTATTCATAAAAAACTTAAAATTCAGAGACCATAACACAAATAATCTAATAAAAATAATTTAACCAATACATTGCTCTGCAGACATAAGTGATTCTAAGGCTTTTTGATCAAGTAATTTGAATATCTTGTAAAGCAGCTGACTATGCGTCTCAACAACTAAAAGTCTCATTTCTCTGATAATTTACTTAATATAATGAGCAATGGGAACCAAAATAAGTTTCACACCATCCAGTGCTTGGTAACTGTTTAAGTACAGTAAAACCTCCATTAACAGACTAATTTGGGCGAGGGGGTGTCCGTTAAATCAAAAAGTTCGTTATTTAATAATAATAAAAAAATGAGCTATCGGAGCAGCAGCCCGCCCGCCACAGGGTCGGGGCGACAGCTCCGCAGCCTGCCCGCTGCCTGGACCCGGGCGGCAGCCAGGAGCCGGCAGCCAGCCCGCCCGCTGCCTGGACCTGGGCGGCAGCCGGGAGCCGGCAGCCAGCCCGCCCGCTGCCTGGACCCGGGCGGCAGCGGGGAGCCGGCAGCCAGCCCGCCCGCTGCCGTAACCCGGGTGGCAGCCGGGAGCCGGCAGCCAGCCCGCCCGCTGCCTGGACCCGGGCGGCAGCCGGGAGCCGGCAGCCAGCCCGCCCGCTGCCATAACCCGGGCGGCAGCCAGGAGCCGGCAGCCAGCCCGCCAGAAATGGATCAGGAATGCATCAGACTTGCTCAGAAATTTTGTCCGTTGCATCTGAAGTCCGTTAAATCGAGGTCCGTTAAATTGAGGGTTTACTGTATTGTTGAAAAAGAGAAGAAGAGACTCAAAGAGAAACTTGGGATTCTTTACCACTGCCACTTTTCTATATTCTCTTATATTGCCACAGTATGGCCAGGCCTTATCATTAAAAGCTGTGGGAATGTTATCTGATGTCTGTAGCTCACACACCAGAAATACTTATCGTATTTCTAGGGATAAATAAAACAAATTTGATGTGAAACATTCAGCTTATCTACAGTTTTGCCAATGGCATAATGCAAACTCATTTTTTTCCCGGTACTATACTATTGTCTTCTGGCAAATCCTTGACATTTGTTACTCTTCTCCTCTCTTGTGGGCAGTTTGCTATTAGTAATTAATTCAATTACATCATCTAAATAGACACTAGAGAATTGTGTGCCAACATTTCAAAATATAATGGATAATGTCATGTATGACATTGCCTGTCAGAAAAAAGCTTTTCAAGGGTGTTGAATACACTCCAAAGACACCTTCAGCATCAATGCAAACAAAATCTAAGAATCAAGAAAAGATGAAAGATGAGGGTTTCAAGATGCAACAGGAAAGTTGACTGAGAAATCATCAAGTCATAAGCAGATGCTTGGAATTGTTTATTAATATTTTCCAATAAACCTGGAAAAGATTCAAGGTAACATATCTCAGCACACTGTGAAGCACTCTCTTCTCCATCATTTTCATTTACTCTTCCTGCTCTTTTTCTTTAGTACTTGTCATATTTCCTCCCGTCTCCCTCCAACTAAGCATTTTATTTCCAACATATTTTGCCTTCTCTATTGCTTCCTACCTATCTCTATTTCCCTTCTTCTTTCATTATTATTACTTATTTGTATTATCATGGTACCTAGCAACCCTCAGCATGGACCATGATCACATTTTGCTAATCACTGTACAAAGACAACAAAACAACAGTCTTTTCCCTGAAGAGCTTCTCTTTCTGATATCTTCAATGTTCTTTTTCAGCCTTTTCCCCCCCTAAGCCCATTTCTCCCCCCCCCCCCCATCTTTTATGTATTGTTTTTGCTGTACTGGGGTGTTCTGTGATTTCCTGCCTTTTCCCCAACATATCCCTTCCCTCTTACTTCTAGGCCTAGGATTCACTACACTTTGCTGCCCACCTAGCCCCTAGATTTCCCACCTTGCACTGCCCCCTTACCAGGCCAATTATCACTCAAACTTATTTAGAGCTAGGTTTATCAGACTACGTGCCTACATCAAGGACTAAGAACCCCTCTGCAGCCTACCCAGATGATGGGACTGGGTATGCAGGACTAAACAGAGCTACTTGCTTGCTTACTTCTTCCCAGGAGCAGCTGGGCAGGAGGTGAGCAAAAAGCAGTGCAGTTGAGCTGGTGTGAGGTGGAGATAAAATTTGCTAAAAACTGTGCCTAAAGTCACAATCTAGCCCTTAATCATTAGACACTTCAGTAACATGATATGTAGGCAGTTTAATAAATGTGGGATAGCCATGTTTCATGAGCTAAATAAACACCTCAGCTGGGGAGCATATTTAACCAGTATGCAATTATTATCTCCTACATAAGAACATAAAAATGGTCATATTGGGTCAGACCAAAGGTCCATCAAGCTCAGTATCCTGTCTTCTGACAGTGGCCTATGGCAGGTGCCCCAAAGGGAATGAACAGACAGATTATCATCAAGTGATCCATGTGCTGTCACCCAATCCCAGCTTCTGGCAAACAGAGGCTAGGGACACCATTCCTGCCCATCCTGGCTAATAGACATTGATGGACCTATCTTCCATGAATATATCTATCTCCTTTTTGAACCCTGTTATAGTATTGGCCTTCACAACACCCACTGGCAAGGAGCTCCAGAGGTTGACAGAGTGTTGCGTGAAAAAAAAATACTTTCTTGTGTTTGTTTTAAACATTTATTTTTCACTGTGCTCATATGAGATTGGCCTTTTGCCATTTACAAAGGGGACAATAATTCTTAAATCTCTTGAAATAAGTTTTGATTTTCAGTGATTAATTACCAAGTATTGCGGACTAAAGAAAAAAGAATCTATATTTTAGAGGTGATACAGTGACTGGGAGCTGAACATCCAAGGGATCAAAGTCATGTATCTGTGGGCAGCTCATACTTTATTGCCACTTGTCTTTATGGAAATCCCAGGAGTGTTTCCTGTCTTTATATCTTTATGATCATGAGCTGCAATTTGACAGCATGTCACATGGTACAAGATCAGCAGGTTATCCAGTTGTTATTGTCTTGCCAGCTAAGGATTCATATAAAATAGGCTGTTGGAAGCTTGTAGCACAAGATATAGCCAAGAGCACTACTATGTGACATAAAAGACTGCATTAATAGCTACATTTTTCTCAGTTGAGACATAAAAATAATATATAAATGCTACAACGGGAAAAAAAGGAAATGAATGGGTTTTGCAATCAGTGTAGTTTCTTTGTGCATTGGCACACGGCAGCTTTCTTCAGTACTCTGTTTTACCATAAAGCACTGCATATTAAATGAGCAATCTTAACTTCCTGCTTCTGTGCTTTTCAGAATATCCAGGTTTGTTGGAAGCATTGAAATAGTGTATTAAAAGATTCACAGATGTACAGGTTCTGCCATTTCTTATTATCCACTTTGAAATCTAGATAGGATTTTGAATTTGGGCTGTAGCGATTTGATCCTTTAATTTCAATTCATTTTGCCCTTCCCAACCCCTTGTTTCCCTGAGTGTTCACAGGGAAAGCAAAACTAGAAGGACCTATCCCAAAGTCCTTACTAACCTTACTCAGACTACTCATATGAATGAAGACTGCAGGACAGGGCCTCATGATAGGTTTCTTCTTAGGATTTTCCCTCACGTCACTTCTGGTTCAGAAACACCCACATTCCACTAGGAAAAGAAGTGTAGTGTGCTGCAACTTAATATGTTTTAATTTAACATTAGTGAGCTAATTAAGTCCTGTAATGCATGGGATAGTTTGGAAGTTGACCATTCATTCAATATTCACGGTCTTTAAATCCAAGATATTTTCATATTATTATAACTTTGGCCCAGGCTAATTTACAAGGTTTGCCACAAAATCTTAGTGTCCTAATCCAGGAAAGTACACAGGACTTCAAGGGATGCTGAATATAGTCTCCACATATAATTTAAACTAGAGCCTTAGCTGTTGTTTAAACATACATGCTCAGAGGAAACACATCAGCAGCATACTTGTTGAGAGTCAAGTACTGTATTTGTAAACTCTATTTGTAAAAGACATCTTTCCTTCTTTCCCCAGAAGATACTCTGACAAGGTGGCTCCTCGGACTCCCCAGACTCAGGTCCTTTGGGGCTCTGGTGAGGCAAGTGCTGTGCCGGCACCCTGCCTAGAATGCACCAAATCCGGCTTTCCCTCCCCCTTAGCAGTTCTCTCTGGCTGAGTTTGGCTTCTCGCTGGCTAGGAAGGGCTAACTCCCTCCTGGGAGGGACTCCTTGTCCTGCTCCCCTGCCCGCTGGCAGCCTCTCTGTCTCCTTCGCTCTCTTCTCCCTTAGCTGGGGAGGACAGCCTCCTCAACTGGGTTCAGCTGATCCTGCTTCGGCCAGTGGTAGCCTTGCTCAGCTGGACCCAATTAACCTGCAGTTACCCTTCTCAACACAACCCTCTCTGGCAGTCGCCTGCCCTGGGTTTTCCACAATACCTATTGGGTGAAAATCAACCATCTTTAAAAGGAAATGCACCACTCAAACTTCACTGGATATACAACACAATTATATTCCTGTTACAACCTCTGCTTTCACATTTCCTAGCCCTTTGTGATTTTTTAACTGCAGCCTTTCCATTGTGGTAATGTATTGACCCTTCTGCTGTATTCTGAAAATGGAGTTCTTTAAAAGGGTTTAAACTCCCGTGATAAAATATTGCCTAAGTGATCTGTCAATTCATCTTTTGGGGGGTAGATATTTTTGAAGCTTATTTGTAAAGAGAGATTGAGTTCAGTTCTTTGGGAAACTCTTTGCTTACAGCATATTTACTAAATCCTGTTTTCTGAATGTAGTTTATCACTAATGGAGTTTCTCTGAGTATTTCAGGTCAGTGAAATAGCTACTATGTGTGCTATTGCTGGGGTAGATGCATGTTCTTAGATGAGAGCTGAGGAAATTTAATCCATAGAAATAAGCTGTCTAAAAATTAGCTTTTCAAGTGGGGAGAAGCTCATAATTCCTCTTCCAAATCATACCTGATATAGTGAGGATACTCTGATATACAGGATGTATATCAATATACAAGATGTATATCAATGTCATATTGAATCATGGCTTAAAGTGAGAGGCAGCAACAATTGTCATGTGATACCCTTTCTGATGATGTGGTCAAGCTGTTCCTGGGGAGCACATCCACGTTCCAGTTGTCAGGAAGGAGTGAAAGAGACAAATGAGCAGCCAGTGAAGCATAACTCAGAAGACTGAGGCTTGTGAGAGATGGCCTGAATCAAGATAGCTGGAGGTCCCGGCTCATGACCATAAAAGGAGAAATCTTCTCAGAAAGGATAAATTCTGAAAGAATTCCAGAGGAAATGATTATTTTAATACTTTTGAGATTTAATTTACTTGTGTGATGGGTTGGATCACAGAAACCCCCTTGAGGTTGCCAACTGTTGTGCTTAGACTACTTCTGCCCCTGGTTTCCTGTCCTGGAAGCTTGGGACTTCAGTGCCCTGCCTGTTTTAAGCCAGACTCGCTAACCTGCTTGAAACCCAGACCCAGGTCTGAACCACATCCCCTAACAGCTGTGGGCTTAATCTGAAAGCTGGTTAGGAAGTGTTCCTGTCTTTAAAACTCAGATGCTCAACTCCCAATGGGGTCCAACCCCCCAAAAAATCTGTTTTACACTGTATAAAGCTAATACCGGGTAAACTCATAAATTGTTCACCCTCTATAACACTGATAGAGAGATATGCACAGCTGTTTCCCTCCCCAGGTATTAATACATATTCTGGTTAATTAATAAGTAAAATGTGATTTTATTAAATATAGAAGGTAGGATTTAAGTGGTTCCAAGTAGTAACAGACAGAACAAAGTGAATGACCAAGTAATATAAAGTAAAACATGCAAATTATCTCCAATACAGTAATAAAACTGAATACAGATAAAACCTCACCCTCAGTGGTGTTCCAATAAACTTCCCTTTTACAGATTAATCTCCTTCTAGTCTGGATCTAGCAATCACTCACATACCTTGTAGTCACTGTCCTTTGTTCCAGTTTCTTTCAGGTATCCTTGGGTGTGGAGAGGCTATCTCTTAAACCATCTGAAGACAAAATGGAGGTGTCTCCAGGTGTTTAAATAGACTTTCTCTTGTGGGTGGATACCCCCCCCCCCCATGTAGAATCGAGCTCCAAGATTGAGTTTTGGAGTCACATGAGCAAGTCACATGTCCATGCACTACTGAGTTCCTTACCAGCCAAGCCACATTCCTGGGAAAGCTCATTTGCGAATTGGCGTCTCCAAGTTCATTGTTAGATTAAGTGTTTCTTAATTGGGCACTTACTGAGAATAGTCTTTTCTCAGGAAAATGACCAACTGCCTCACTGAGGCTATTAAAAATTAACCAAGTACGTAGCCAATATTAATAACTTCGAGTACAAAAATGACATATGCATATAAATAAGATGAATATATCCAGTAAATCATAACTTTTACAGAGATATGTTACTTGGTATATGTAGCATAAAACATATTCCAGTTATATCATATATACATTCATAAGCATATTTCCAGAAAGCCTTATGGAGTGCACCATCACAACCTGTATAATTAATTATATATTAGGGCACCTAGAACCTTGGATAACTGTCTTTATTTTTATAAATCTAACGAAATAAAATAAGTATAACAGTTTTGTTATAAAAATCTTAGAACTCGAATACACTTTGAAAATTTTTGCTGTTTTAAAACATAAATAAAAGCTGAAGGCTTGGATCCACAAAGAGCCCGGAGTGTTCAGTGTTCTAATTCATCCCAGTACCAATGGGAGTTGGACACCTAACTTTTAGGCTTCACTGAAAAACTCAGATATTTCTGCTCTAAAGTCCTATTTACACCCCAGCTTGTCTTCGAGAACAGATAAACAAAATGACCATTAAAAATTACAGTGAGAGGATTCTTATACCCTTACACATGTGAAATAATGTGAGTGGTTCCATTTAAGTTAATATGCAACCTGAACAAAGGTAACATAATCTTGCCCTAAATAAACTTTTATGGTAGTATTAGTCCTGTGTGCTGAGGATTATCAGCATTTCCAAGGATGGGACTGTCAGGATTGCCTCCCTACTCTGAACTCTAGGGTAAAGATGTGGGGACCCGCATGAGAAAAGAAATAACCCCCACCCCAGCTTATTTTACCAGCGTAGGTTAAAACTTTTCCCCCAGAACACAAACTTCTCATGTGTCTGGACTTGGTACCAGCCGCCGCCACCAAACTAAGCCCACAAAACAATGGGGTTGGGTAGTTTTGGACCTGTCCTTCAAAAACCCCTCAAATCTATCCCCCAAACCTCTTCCCTTTACCTGGGAGAGGCTTGAGAAGAAAACAAACCCCTCACTTTTCCTGTGAGACTTTTCCTGATTCAAAGCCTGAATCTACACAATGGAAACAAGCAGTCAGAGTCTCAAAAGAAAGATTTTAATAAAAGAAAAAAGAAAGGAATAAATCCCTTGTACAGAAATCAATAGAAAAACCCACTTGCATCACAACAGGATCACAAAGGACTGATTCCTCCCTAGGGATTCTCCTTCTGCTGAAGCTTAACAATATAAAGAACACAGCTAAATTCCACACTGGAGATTTTATCAAGTGATACACTTCACTTACTGCTGAACTTGACTTGTTAGGATTGTTAGAAGATTATAGATAGGTAGAGTAGGTGTGTTTCATCCCATAGCCGGAGAAGACCGAACAAGAGAGAGAAACTGAAACTAAAACTCTCTTTGTCTTCGAGGTTGATTAGCATCTCTGGTTCCTATTGGTCCCTATCCCCCTCTTAGGTTACCCTTAGCTTAACCCCTTACAGGTAAACAGTAATTCTAGGCTACTTTATACTTATGACAGGGACCAATCAGCAGTGTCTGTTTGCATCCTCCAGGATTTTGCCAATATCAACACACTGTACTCAAAAGCACAAACAGTACTGAAAATGAAAACAGGGCCTGGAAAGTGATTAATGATGTAGCAGGAATCTAATAAAGAGGAACAAATTACATTGCCAAGTTCAATGTAGGTATTCATACTAATAGCCAATTTGACCCTTACCAGTTCACATCAGAGGTAGAAAGACTGTAATCTTTCCTCTCTGCACCTCATTCTTAATTAATGGGGATACTAATTTTTCAAGGCTTCAGTGACTTTTAGAATTAAGCCTCTTGAATGAAGAATATTAAGTGAAAGAAATGATGGATATAATAAAATAATGAAAGGTACAAAGAAGGTAGATAAAATAACTTCTGCTTATCCTAGCTCATAAACACAAGAACAACTGAATTAAATTAAAAGGCAGCAAATTGAAAACGAATAAAAGGAAATACTTTTCCTCACTGTGGAATTAGACTGTGGAACTCACTGCAACAAAATTTCACGGAGGCCAAGAAATTATCAAGATTCAGAAAGGGACTGGACACTTTTATGGATAACAAGAATATCCAGAGTTATATAAGTGAATGCTAATAAATGTTGGAAAGGATATTAAACCACATGTATCAGGGTTTTAACCAATTTCTACTAGCAATTAGGTGGATTAGTGCACCTTCCTCTGAAGGTTACAAGATTACAAGGTCCCAAAGGATTGGACACATGACCTCCCAGGTTAACGAATGTTTCAGATCTTACCCAAATACATGCTACAGCCAATTCTTATTAACTAAAATCTAAAGTTTAATTTATAAAAAGAATGAAATGTGAGACTTAAAATTGATTAAAGGAATCAATTACATACAGTAATGGCAAAATTCTAAGCTCAGGCTCCCAGTCTGAAGTCCCCTCCCACACTCCAAATCTCTCATTCTCAGCCCCACCCACAGCCATTGTCCTCCCGCTCCTCTCTCCTCTTCCCCCTCCCCCATGCATCCCAACCCCCGGCCCCAGCCCAGTGGAAAAGTAAGTGAGGGTGGGGAAGGGCTTGTATTCACTACGCTGAGGAGGGATTGATCTTTTGGTGATCAATTTATCATGTGTTGTCAAGACATGATAAATTGATCGCCAGTGGCTCCCCCGTCAACTCCAGAACTCCAGCTTGCCAAAAGGCACAAGCTGGAGTCGATGGGGGAGCGCGCCACTGACTGCCGCTGCCGTGAGGATGGCAGGTAAGTCGGCTGTAGATATGCCGAATTCAGCTACATTATTAATGTAGCTGAATTTGCGTATCTACAGCCGATCTAGCCCCCCTAGTGAAGACCAGCCTGAAGACTGATTAGAAAGTTGTCTACCCTATTTAGAGAATGTTGGAGATAAACCCCTGCTCTACTGTCTAAGTTCTGATACTGGATCTGCTGATCCACTTACTTTCAACTTTTTTCTTTCTTCTGTATTCATTTTTTATAATTTTCTGTTTTTTAAATATATTAGCTTCCAAAGTTACTATAAGATCTGGATGTATACATCTCTCTATTTGTTCATGAACAAGTTATTTGTATGTGTGTGCATAAATAAATAACTTAGACCACAGTATCTGAAAAGTCCATCTTTGGGATTTGTATATTATCACTTTGATTTTAACATCTTAACTAAATTATTTGTTATTGTCTTACGTGCTTACGTCTTGCCCTGCTGAATCAGTCATGATGCAAAGGCAAATTTACAGTCCTTCAATCAATTCATGAGAGAAACGGCCACAGCAGCTAGAAAAAGTACAAGCTGATCATACATTGCCCTACAGAGCCTGCCCAAATCCCTGCTTGTTATTAAGATATAAAGGCCTCAATTCAGCAACACATGTTTAGAATCTTCCCTCTTCAGTACAACTTTAAGCCCCATTGACTTTAAGCTAAGCATGTAAGTACTTTTCTGAATCGGTATCTAGAAGCTGTTTGGTTACCAGATAAGATTTCTACATCAATAGAACAAAGTCCTAGGTCTATAGATTCACTACAGTATCAGTCATTTGAGATCTTGATGCAAGATTTCATTCTTCTGAGTCTAGACTGGATATTGCTACTCATAACACTTGCAAAAGTAGACAAGATGCTCAGAGCAAAGGCAAATGTACAAATGTACCATAATGAAGGGTCTTGGTCTGAGACCTAGAACAAAACAGATGAATGAATGAATTTCACTTGAAATAAGAAAAATAATAATCTTGGAATTAGGAGAGCCATGCATCTAAGTAGTTACGGGAGACATAAGAAAATTTTGAACATATAAAATTCATGAAAGCTAGGAATGTTTCACAAGGCCTCAGATATCTATATTTGTAGTGGATGAATTTGCCAATATTCTTACCTTATTGTTAAACTCTCTGGAAGATTCACTCTTCCCTTTGGATTTCAAAGGGTTATTTTAGCCTCCTAAGTAAAGGGATAATAAATCATGATACATTTCTTTCTCTCTCAGATCCACATTGTTGCATTAACACCCCTTGGCTTCATTGTAACTTTACAGTTTCCCTTATGCAAGGTGTGGCTTGCAGGTGCCCTGCCCCCGATCATACCAAAGAACTGATACGGATTAGAACTAGTCAAAACAGTCTGTTTGGGGGCAAAAACTTTCTAAATTTGAAAATTTTCAACCTGCTCTATTTGCAACTCAATTTATTCCCTGATCTGAAGGCAAAGTCTCTCTCTTCACCCCTTTTGTGAACAATTCCTTCCACTCCATGCCACCCTCTAGCCCCTTATCAGCCCTCCTGCTTGCACCTGGAAGTACTTTTCTCTCCCCATCACTCTACAGCTACAGACACAATCTGATCAGGGAGTACGGGGGACTTACTCCCTGCTTACTTCTCCACACCGCTGTGTGAAGTCTGAGACAGTCTCTAGCCCTTTGTGTTTGGGAACATGTAATGTGGTTCATGCATGGGGGAGGAAAGGAAACATTTATTTAATAACAGGAAAATTCTTACATTCCTCAGGGCCACTGAAGTCAGCCAGAAGAAATTATTTTTGCTGAATGCTGAATTTAATTGCCTGCGGTTTTTCTGCTTCAGTCTTCTTCCCAGCAAAGTTAAGGCTATGCAAAGATCAGAAGCAATATTTTCATTTACTATGATGACTGTCAATTGAGTTTCTTTTGTCTTTAAAATTAATATAGATTCATAGATTATAAAGCCAGAAGGAATCGTTGTGGTAATCTAGTCTAAACTTCTGTATAACACAGGCCATAGGATTTATGTATATAAATATAGTGTTCTATATATACACAATATATATTTTTTCTATATAATCGTATATAAAACTTTATATTACACACACAACAATTTGAATATTGTTCATCTGAGATTATGACATTTGTATTTTTCCACCAAGACATTATAGGACTTTTTCCATTACAAAGATTTAAAAGATTCCCTCCTGATATAACTATTCAGGTGTCTTGTTTCTTTACTGGTTACGTTGATGTAATATTTTAAAGTTATACAAAATATTTTAAAATGCTGAATCAACATTTCTGTTTAAACAAATCTCACCTGTTAGACAATTATCCCCTCTTCCTTTATAATATGTATGTATTTTCCTGCTTTATTTTCCCACATTAGAAATATTAAAACCTGAGATTTCAAGAAACTCACTGAAACAACTTCTCTGAAATGAAAACTAGAAGACATCCAGAAATGCACTGAAACCCAAAGAACAATAACTTTAAAACAGAAACTTACTACTGTACCTATAGTGTATTTCCCAGACCTAATAATAGCTCATCATACAACCTATGGGAATTTGAGAAAACATACAAAGATAACTGTAAAGTTATACAAAATTAATGAAAAAAGAACAGAAAAGCTCCTGCGAACAGTCAGAAATTGTAATGAATTTGACAAAACACAAAAATATGTGTTAGCAATGAGTTAATGTCAATAGTATAGTTCTGCTCTGTTGGTTGAAAACCAACAATTAATTCTGATATTTAAAAACAAGAGAAAAATCATGAAAAACAAACAAAAAATCCAATTTGTCAGTAATGATCATAGCACTGTTACCGTTGGCTAAGATTTTCAGCAGTGTTTAGCAATTATGGAGGCCTTGATTTTGAATTCCTAACTTGAGACCCTATTAATAGGGAATGATTTTTGGAGGATAAGTGCTCAGAATTTTTTGAACATTGGGTCCTTTCATATGACAAGGTGAGCATTTAAAAACAAAGGCACCCCCCCCCCTTCCTCCCAAGATCATTCTTTAGCTCTGAAAATCTTGGATACATTTTTTGTACATTACTGTAGAGCGGGGTCAGCAACCTGTGAGGTGATTTTCAGTGGCACTCTGCTGCCGGTCTGGGATTCCATCCACCAGCCTCTTGTCAGCCAGGGTCCTGGTCGCCAGTGCTGCTCAGCCCACTGCTGGTCTGGGAATATTGGAAAACTCAGCAAGGAAAAGCAAGGGCAAGGATCACACTAAAATGATAAGATCTGAATTTTAATTTAATTTTAAATGAAGTTTCTTAAACATTTACTTTACTTACAACAATAGTTTATTTAAATAATATAGACATAGAGATAGCCCTTCTAAAAACATTTAAATGTATTACTGGCACGCAAAACCTTAAATTACAGTGAATAAATGAAGACTTGGCACACCACTTCTGAAAGGTTGCTGACCCCTACTGTAGAGCATCACTATGGTTTTTTAGGAGTAATCCTACTAAAGAAGCTCACAACACAGTTAACTGCCTCACCTTATTTTCCACAGAGGAAAAGACACAGGTAGAAGATCTTTGGAGCAAGCAAGCAGAGAATTCAGTAAAGAAACTGAAGAAGGAAAGGATATACTGTAATATAAAGAGATGTAACATCAAGAAAAAAACAAAATAAAGTTCACTGAAGTATATAGAGAGACAAGGTGGGTATATTTTATTGGCCCAACATCTGTGTGGAATGAGACAAGCTTTTGAGCCACACGGAACTCGAAAGCTTGTCTCATTCAATAACAGATGTTGATCCAATAAAAGATAAGACCTCACCCACTTTGTCTCTCTAATATCCTCAGCCCAACATGGCTATATCAACATTTTCAAACTGAATAAGAGATATTTTATTTATATTATTTTACCAAAGAAGTAAATCTTGGATGAAAAAAAGGAATTTTTGAAATGAAAATATTTTTATTAAATAGTTGTTTATATTTTTGTGAAACACTTGCATGTTTATTTTCATCCGTCAGCATTATTGTGAGGCTGTCAAACAATTAAACTCACAGCATAGAATTTTTAAACAGCAAAGTTCAGAGTTTCATGCAGAGATGAAGTTTTACTGTAATTTAGCCACAGCTTGCTATATAGTCTACTCATGGATCAAAGTCTTTGCTTATGAGATTCTTTATGGTGAAGGAAAGAGTCACGTATCAGTGCTGTTTATTTTTTAAATTAAAATGCAAATTTAATTTTATAATATAACAACTTTCAAATTTCTATTTACTTGTATTCTGTTATAGGAGCTTCTAAGAAAAGGAATCAAGCGTGAATAAATTCTGAATCAGTGAAATGGCATAAGAATATATTTGGATTAAATTAACCAAGTAGCTAACTGAGCCCAAGTGTATATCCAACTGGGCAACATAGACCAGCTACTTTACTAATCACCAGGAGTTTTCATTAATTTGAAACACTCACAAACTGCTTTTAAATACAACTCTTTCTAATTCTGAGTTTCCCCATTTTTTAGATGGCTTAATTTAAAACACATAGAGATGCACTAATCCTTATAGTGGTGCTGACTTGATTCCTGGCTTCAACAGCCCCTAATGGGCTGTGCACCACCGTAAAATGACCAGAGCCACACTCTTCTTTATGCCAAGAAATAGTGACACGGTTATAGGGGGTGGGAGTGTGGGCGTCACCTGCTTAGAAAGAATCCCCAATAAAGGAGGCTTCCTTAGAAGAGGTCCTGAGGTTGTTTTGCAGAACCAGCATAAAGTGGTTGCAATACACCTAAGAATGACCTCACCACACATTAAACAGTGGGGGCCATTGGCTGACTTTGTAGGAAAAGATGTGTATCAACTTTATGGGCTAGATATCCCAAGAGTGTCTTTCTGCACCAGCTTCAAACCACGTCAGCATAGGGACGCCTACCCATTCCCCGCCCTAGGTAACTGGAAGAGAAAGGAAGCCATTTAGATCCACTCCAGTACAAAAAAAGTCTTCTTTCACCTGGACCAGAGCAGCACCCATCCATGGATGTAATTCAATACCAGGTTTGGCCATGCTCCTGCTGTGGGAATTAGACTAGTCACTCCTGTCTCCGGAGATGGGAGGATTTTTTTCCCTCACTGCCAGGTGCGAATGGGAGTGTGGGGTTGCCTTCTCCATAGCAGGGTAATGGCTTAGTTGGGGTGGACTTGAAATGGGGGTTAGGCTAGGATAGCACAACTCATTTTGTAAGTGAGTGGTGGATATCCACTGCAGGTACACTGAGAAGTGTAGTGAAGGTGACCATCTCAACCTCCAATTCAAGTCAATTGGATCTGTATCTCCTCAGTTTCTGAAAAATAAATCCACAGATATTTTGAGCACCCAAAAACAGAGGAAATCTAGGAAATGTAGGCTTTAGACCTCAGTTTATTGAAAATAATCTTATTGTTGTTATTTGGTGAGACTTACACAGTATTACTTACAGGTTGCCACAGCTCTTCAAAAATGCTGATGAATACCTGGCACATTTTGACATATTTAGAACAAAGCATTTCCATTTTGCATTCATAAATTACTTTGTTTTGAAAGTCTTTATTTTGTAGTATATTATAATGTTGTGGGGTTTTTTTTAAAAAAAGAGTAAAATTCAAAATAAAATATTTTGAACAAGTTTTTCTTCACAGAAAATTTTGAAGATTTTGGGTTTTGTTCTCATTTGAAATCATTTCCATTGGGAGTTAGGTACCCGATGGGATTTTAAATTTCTCTCCCTTAATCTTTCTACCTCATCCCCTCTAATGTGTTGAAGGTGGGTGGGATAATTAAGCTTGAAAGGATTACATTTATCGTTAAATGTCAGCAAACATCAATTTCACACACAAGCCAATGAAAAAATATTTGCATGAATAATAATAAAAATTTACAGATAGACAAAGTAAGAAACATGCCACTTGAGAACTGAGTTTAATTCAATAATATTTTGACATATGATGTTTACAATTTGTGTTTTAATGGTTATAAAGCCTTAACTTTTTCAATTTTGATATCTGTCAGTAAAAAATTGTCTGACTTCACCCATTATCTGACCCTCCCATAATTTCCTGCAACTGAAAACCTATTGAAATAAATAAAGTGATTAAAAATATCTGTTGAAATGATCAAAGATGAAAAACAAATTCTTCCAGGCCTTTCTTAGGGTGTCTGAAGATTACCTAATATTTATAAAGTGCACTGTTATTTTAATTTAAACCATTGATTTTTAACTATTATTCTGAAGGATTCTTTTGGAGAAAATTTGAAAACAGCATAGTCTACATTCATTTATTTTAAAACATCCATTATTGTTCTTTTCCTTTTTATAAGCAATTATGCAGTATTTTATCATAAAATACATAAAAAAGCTTCTCCATATTTCCCTAAACAGCATATTAAAATATTAACAAAATGCTATTCTTTCCCTCAGGTTCCCTTTTGCATCAATAAGAAGTCTACCGCAGTCTTCCAAAATGCTTCAACAAAATTGTTTATTTTAAAACAATGTTCCCCTGGGCTCCCCTTCATAATGTTTTAAAATAATGAAACAATTATATATGACTAGGCCCTGTTTCTCTAAACAGTGTTCTGAAATATTAAAGAGAATCCCATTGTTAATCTTCTGCTCTCCATTCTTGGCATCAAGACTATTAATTTATTTAGTAAAAATTTAGTTGGTCTGTTCTTTCGTCCCCTGTTCCCTATCACCAACATCCTTTCCAGATCAGAGGGATAGCCGTGTTAGTCTGTATCTGAAAAAGTGGCAAAGAGTTTTGTGGCACCTTATAGACTAACAGACATATTGGAGCATAAGCTTTCATGGGTGAATACCCACTTCATCAAATGCAATACTTTTTCAGTATTAAATCCACTTTGATTTTTCCACAAAGTCTTCACTCCTTATTATGTCTGAAATTTGAAGCTGGTCAAAAATCAGAATGTCCGTCCCATGGCAAAAATGACCTTCTCCTATTGTAGAATTGAAGTCACTAAAACTCCCACTGACCTAAATGGAACCAGCATTGAGTCTTCACTTGCAAACTCCCTTTGAGAAGGGCTGATGATACAATGAGTGAAGTGGAGGTAGGCACCAGAAGTCAACAGGAAAGTACAAAATCCCTGCTGTCACTGACTGGACACCTGTGCAACTTTACCAAAGTCTCTGTGTTTGCAAAGGTATAAATGAGTTCAGAAGCTGACCCAAAACCTTTAATTCATAACCCTAGTAACGTCTCATTTTTTAAACTTGTAAAATAGTAATATTCATTTATTCACTTCTATTGAGAGTGTACATTTGGCTGACTAAATTCCTCCCAATTACTTGTTAGAAAGATTTCCTAAGTGAGTCTGATAAGAAACCAGTTTCTATAACCAGAGAAAATGCTACCATTCACGTTTGTGGGAAATATTATTTTCATGCTACCCAAGGAACCATCCATTTTCCTTAATATTGCACTCAATCCAATTGAACTGCCCTTCAGTTCAGTTGCTGCTGAATATTATGTAGCACCATAGGTATGCATAATACTTGGCAGGTGTGAAGCTAAGAAAGGGGAAACCTGGGCAGAATATCAGGGAAAAGATTCCTGACACAGATCTCTATTAGTTTGTGAATAATCTTCCAGTGGAAGCAATGGAATGGCTATTCAAAACCAGATAGAACAAACCACTAGTTAATGTACAATAGGGAAAAATCCTGCAGTGGCAATGAAATGTGCTAGATGGCCTAAATCATCTACTTGATTACTAAGTGCTTTGGTCTGAATTCATTTCACAAGTAACTACTGTGTCTTCCATGCCTTTACACAACAGTCCTATGATTCTGACAATCTTGTTAGTATAGTGTGCCAAAATGTGTGCATCTTAGCCAGTGTCTTCAAATGATGTATTCTTATTATTCCTCACTCCCGTCCCACCCCTCTTCATGCCGGTGTCTTCAGAAGTGCAACAATATTCGTCACCAGGTTGATGAGTGAGAACTAGATTATATTGTTTCCCTAGGAAGTTTCACACTGTGCCACAGATTTCTCAGATTCTGAGCACTAGCAACTACTTCAATTTTAATTCCTTCCCCTCCCCCCATAGCTTCTCTCCCACAACAGTTAAATACCTGTGTCTGATATATTGTGGGAATTTCCAATGTATCTATAACATTCATGAGTCATTTAGTAAAAGCTGCTGCATAACCATATTGGCTACATGTCAGATTTCTGAAACAGCTCTAAAACCCAAAGCAAAAGCCTTTCCTAAGCGTGAGTGCCTCACCTGTGCACATCAGGGTCTTTGTAATAGCTCTGGGTTTGATCAAAAGGCAGGACCCTACCAAACCACAAAGTATTAATGGGGACTTCTAACTGATCAACATAAATAATACACAATTAGTAGATCAGGCAACACTCAAGAAGTGTCTATGCTAAGAACAAACCTATTTAATATGAAGAATTTCTGGGTCTTGTTTTAAGGGTACCCAGAACTTTACATATGTATGTATAGCGTGTGTATAGTTAATGACTTGTCTGAGCTGTAAGTAAAGCATTACAGCTTTGATAACAGCAACATTTAGCCACTAGGTTTAATCAACTCTCTGTGTTTTACTACTATACAGCTACGGGCACATCTGAATAAATCTGCAGAGCCACTTGACATTAATCTCAATCTGTGCTTTGCCATCACTCTTATCATCTCCCACTGTGAATGTGTAATGCTCATCTGATGAGCTGTCACTTGCTTTTCACATATCTGGGCATGGCATTGTTCCCATCCATCATTTATAATCTATGCTCAGCCTTTTGTCAGTTACTTCTATTTTGACTTTAACATACGACTGGATGTAGCTCAAATTTTTCATATTTATTACCACTTTCTTCTCTGCACCTGAGTAATTGTGTATATCCCTGTATGAACAGCCGTAAAATGTGAAGAGTTCTGCTACCTTCCATCTAGTTAGCTTGTTTCATTATTAGTGCATGTTAAAGCATCATGCTGCTTTTGGATCTTGGATGGGATGGAACTTGGTGTGGACCCTACATTTTCCAAACATGTGGCAATCAGTCTGGGTAGAGTCTGCAACTACTCCCCTGAGAACAGGGAGCTGCCAATGTGACAGAATAGCCAGAGAAGCTTGCAGATATTCCATGGCCTAACAACTACAGAGTCTCTTTCTGCAGGACAAGACCCTCTGGCTGAACATAAATAAATGATGTCATATTCACCCAAATTAAAATGTATAGGACCTGCCCTGCAGGTGGTTTAAATAATTAGTGTAAAAAATTAAGTTAGACAAAAGGTAGCTTATTCATATGTACAGGTTCCTTAGTGGCTTCTACAATTTGTTTCCTTCCATGTATTATGAAATGATAACTATGTCACAGAGAACAGCAGCTGCCCAGCTGATGTGATTGGCCTTTAAATAATTTCACCCCTGGGGGGCATCAGAGGTGAGATTTGAAAAATTTTCGACTCTTACCCTGATTAGGACCCTAAGACCTACAACTGTACCAAATTTCAAGTCTCTAGCTCAAACAGTGTGGAAGGAGTAAGCGCACATACATACATACACGCATACATACATGCACGGATGCATACACCATTTGACTTTTATATATATAGATTTACACACAGTATATGTTTTAAACAAACAATTTAATACTGGTACACAGCAATAATGATTGTGAAGCTTGGTTGAGGTGATGAAGTCAAAGGGTGGGATATTTCCCAGGGAATGACCTACTGCTAAATGATGAACTAGCAGGAGCAGCACATGGCAGTGGGGGAGGGACAGCTGAACTGCTGGCAACTGATACCTTCTAGGCAGCTGCTGCACAGGGAACTTAGAGGAGCGGGGAGCTGCTACGGGGGGCTGCCGTTCCACCCTAGTTCCAAGCCCCCACCAGTTAGGTCCACCAGGCTGCTCTTCCTGCAATCAGTGGACAAAGCAGGTGGCTGCCAAACAACATTAGAAGGGAGCATTGCACAACTTTAGACGAGCATGTTCTCTAATTGATCAGCAATGTAACAATGAAATAAAATTAACTGGGACAACTTTAAGTGAGCAGTTCCTGTAATAACAGCAATGTATCTGTGCAATTGCGACTGTCAGACTTTCAAAATGTAAGTAAAAGACTGGTGAAATATTTAATACATTATAATAAATTAAAATATATTTAACATTCTATTCTAATGGAATGCAATGGTGAAGAGGGCCAGAATTGCTTTGCAAGGTGCTCACATATTTGTGCCAATACAAACGTCTAATAGATTAATAGACAAAGAGCATTTATGTCATCTGCCATTATCTACCAAACCTGAAAGCTATTAGCTTTGAAAAATGCTACTCATTATCTAATTAGCTTTTACTTAATTACCATAGAAAACTCAAAAATAAAGATAAGAAAAAAATTAGCATTGCTTCGCTCCCCCCCCCCCCCCCCACCCAACTGACTTAAATCAGGCTAACATGAGTCTGGAAGTGCATTCCAGTGAGGCTCTGGCAGGGCATAACAGTCCACTAGTAGGGATCCATTTGCAGGGCTGGAGCCAGTAATCCTTTTGGACATGAACTATATTCCTATGTATTTATCCTTGCACACGACTGGAATCTGATTGGGGCTCACAGGTCATAAATTACTCAGGCAAATCGCCACACTGGTTTCATTGAGACTTCTTCTAATGACTGCAGAATGGAACCCAAGGAGGCTGTAGAAAGAAGAGGGCCTGAAATATAAGGCCTTGTATTAGAGGCCTGCACTAAAGTAGTCAAAATTTTGCTTATATAAAGAAAAGTTAAGTGGTGAGGACGAGGCAGGCCTTGCTCACAAAATCTGGCAAGAACAGGGGTGATATTGCAGAAACACGCATTCCTAAGTAGTGCTAGGCACAAGGATATATACACAACCACATTCCAGAAAGGTGGTACCAGAAAACCTTGATACCAAACACATCCCCCAAAGATAATAGGAACAAGCTGACGCCTTGTAAGGATAACAGCATAATGAATAGAGATGTTTTGATCAAACCAACATGTACAAGGTAATGGGTGGAACCGAAATACCTCAGAGGGTGGCACCTAGATACATCAGGGGCAATCGTAATTTGTTCGAATCGGTGTATAAAGATGTATCTCAGAAGGAGTGTCTTTGGCCAGCGGCGTAAAGTCCTGCCACCGACTGAGCTGTGTCCCTTGTCATGAACATACATGTCTTAGTATCCTCGTAGAGACTGCAAGGTGCTATTACTGTGCTTCGTTGACAGTAAACCTGTCTGGTGCCTTCTCTATTAAACCAAGTCTTGTGCCCTTATTGGCTAGTTTGACTGGAACCTGCTGTTCAGATTATCTGGCCAGAGCCAGGGCAGCTGGAACCTGCTGTTCAGATTATCTGGCCAGAGCCAGGGCAGCATGCAGAGAGAACATACGAATGCAGTAGAACATGCATTCCCCCAGCCCAGCCGGCGCTCCCCCCCCCCCCCGGCTGACAGCGGCTGGGGGGCTCCCCAGCCCAGCCGGGCCCCCCCAGCCCAGCCGGCGCTCCCCCCCCAGCTGACCGTGGCTGGGGGGGGAAGCCCAGCCGGGGGGGGGGGGCCAGCCCAGCCGGCGCTCCCCCCCCCCCAGCTGACAGCGGCTGGCAGCAGTGCGGGGTCCTGCGGGAGCCCGGGAGCGGTGCGAGCCCGGGAGGGGCATGAGCCGCCCTTGCTGCTCTCCTCCCCACCCCGCACGCCCTTTCTCCCCCGGACCCGGCGGGGGAAGCCCTACCGTGTGGCAGAGCCTCCCCACCCTCACCCACTTTGCAGGCGGTGGTGCGCCGCTGCCGCCGGCCAGGCTCACTGCTCCTGCTGGGGACACGCGTGCTCGTCCGCTCCGGAGGAGAGCCGCGCCGCCTCCCCGCCCCTTCCCCGCTCTCCAGGCCCGGCGTCAAGGGGGGATGACTACGGGTACTGCTGTGTATGAGGCCCCGGACTTAAGAGGGCCCCCCCTAAAGTCCGGGGCCCAGTACAGCTGTACCCGTAGTACCCCCCTGTCACCAGCCCTGATTCTTATGCCGGGTAAAGTAAGTCACAAAGTTCCATGAACGTGCCCTTACGTGTGCAAAAGTTTCTGAGCCACTGCGAGTCATCCCAGACCCGCAGCACTATGCGATCCCACCAGTCAGTGCTTGTTTCCCTGGCCCAGAATCGGAGTTCCATAGCATGAGCCTGCCCCATTGCCACCAAATTTGCCAGATTGTTGGTCCTCCTACTTCCAAAAACGTTAGTGTCCCTGTCCCTGTGCACGTCCATGTCCACCTCCTCATCACTGTCGTCAGTTTCCGGAAAGCGCAGTTGTGTCCGGATCGCCTTCCGCTGCAGCTGATGCAGCATAAAGTCCACAACAATGCGCAAGATCTTCACAACGGCCAGTACTGCAGCAGTAGCCTGAGCACGGTCCATGCTTGCACTGCTATGGCGTCAGCGCAGTGCGGAGAAAGGGTGCGAAATAATGAGATGCCTACCCACAGTGCACCGCTCGAAATGGCGTCAGTGGCGTGAAAAAAGGGTGCGAAATAATTAAATGCCTACCCATAGTGCAGCACTTGAAATGGTGCCTGCTGGGGACTCCGGGAACTGTGGGATAGCTACCCACAGTGCACCACTCGCTATGTTGATGCTTGCCACAGTTGTGTGGACAGACAATGCCAACTTGCTGTGCTTTGTGGGGATGCACAAAATCGACTCTATACAGTCTGCTTACAAAAATCGACTGCAAGGAAATCGACCTACTGTTGTAGTGAAGACATACCCTTTATTTTAAAATAGTTAGTGACAGAGAATCCACCACAACCTTTGGTAATTTGTTCCAATGCTTAATTACTCTCACTGTTAAAAATGTATGCCTTATTTCTAGTCTTAATTTGTCTAGCTTCAACTCCAGTCATTGGATCATGCTATATCTTTCTCTGTTAGATTGAAGAGCCCATTACTAAATGTTTGGTCTCCATGTAGGTACTTACAGACTGTAATGAAGTCACCACTTAACCTTCTCTTTGTTAAACTAACTAGACTGAACTCCTTGAGTCTATCACTATCAGACATGTTTTCTATTCCTTTTCTATCCATTTGATAGTGCATAACCTGTAAAAAACTGATTCTTTCATGGAACAAAAAAAAAGTAATATGTAGGGTATGTGCTTCCTCCATTTGTTCCTAAACGAAGAATAACAGGTCCAAACTGTGTGGTTTTCATTGTTAGACAAAATTAACAAGATGCCTAGACTGGGATTCTGAGGAATACTGAAAGGGTTTATAATCCATCAAGCATGATTTCAGGGTGTAAAGGGATTGTAATTGGTGACCAAAAACTGGTAATGTTCCAAAGCAGACTAAGGGGGGTGGGGGGGAGTTGAACAAGCACTTGGATAATATGATTTAAGGATATTGCAGCGAAATCTAATAATTAGTTGACACAGTTGATTAGGAATAATAGGAATAAACTGTCAGCAGAGAATACAAATAATTTGATTTATGTGTTTGATTTTAAATTTCAACTGTAATACAATAGGTAAGAGTCTAGAAAGAAATAATTCAAGATATAAGAACAGATGTAATTACATTCTGAGCTCTATTGATCAACATATGCTGTTGTGCCAAAGTGATTTGTTGATGTTAGCTCTTATTCTTTTTTTGAAAGACACATTCCTGGCCTCAGAGAAAATACTGAGAATATTGGTTTATTGAAATCTACATGGTGAACAACTTTAAAACAAAGAATGGGTATTATGTTACCTGATGTACAATTAATTAGTAAACAGTAGGTTTATTTCTATTGGCCAGATTCTGATTCCCTTTCTCATACTGAGTAGTACCTTAATCATTCAGTCTTTCCACTAATTTAAGAGGACTTTTCAAGGAGTAAGTTGCTACTTAATGTAAGGCAGGGCATCAGAATCTGGCCCTATAATTATGCGTTTTATTAAGACATTATGGCAATCGAAATATGGGTCAGAGTGTAACTCTCAATTCCATTGTTTATGTGGAGTCCATATAAAATACAAATATCAATAGGCCAGGATTTTCCCACCCTTGCTCACATTTGTATTTTACTCTAGAAGTGTCCTAATGTTTTTCACTGGGGTTACTTATTAAGCAAGTAATACTTTGCATGAGTAAGAGTGGCAGCGTCCGTTCTTAGATGAAGGTGATATATCACAGCGAACAAACACAGCTATG
Source organism: Sternotherus odoratus (assembly GCA_032164245.1). Taxonomy (NCBI): domain Eukaryota; kingdom Metazoa; phylum Chordata; order Testudines; family Kinosternidae; genus Sternotherus; species Sternotherus odoratus. The sequence goes on from JAVMKO010000002.1 coordinate 42,223,514, forward strand.
TTTGAAGAAGGCAATTAACGTTGCAAAGTCAGGCACTCAAAATAAATTTCAGAATGAACGTTGTCACCACAACTTTAAATTCTGCCTCTTTGTGCTAACTGCATCTCTACTTGGCCAGAAAATGGAAATACCTTCCCAAGAAAAAGTTCTGTAGCCTTTGATTAATTTACTATATAAATTACACAAACCACTAACAACCGGTTTTTTACTCTCACAGCTACGTAAGAATTACAATAGAAATTGAGATTGATGCATCATGCAAATAAAAGAATGAAGGCTTTATTAAGGTCCACATAAACAAGCATTATTGCACTGACAGAAAAATAAACAGAAATATAGATATGGAACTAAATATAGAAAAGCAACAAACAGCACAGAGACCACACACCCACTCTGAATCATGCATTCTCATGATTCCATGAAAACCATTAAGATAAAGAGAGAAAAGCAGTAAGTGGAAGAGGCACTAGAAGTGATGTAACAATTCAGTTTCCACAATCCCATCACCTCCGACCAACTAGGTGTTGGTCTCACAACCTTTTATAATCCTACTGTCCCTTACACCCGCTCATCCCCACCCCAGACATGCCAAACCCACACCAAAAAAAGGCAGAAACTGGACTTGTTTTTCGCCTGTGAGTTGCTTGTGGGATCTTAAGGGGCAGTGTGTGTAGTGGGGCAGCTGCCTCATCCCTGCAAGTCAGCCGTGGGAAATGGGTGGGGCAAGTAAAAAGCTGGGCTGATTGGGAGGCAGGCTCAGTTGGGGGTCATGCCCCAAACAGACTCAGCTGGCCCTGTAAAGGTCAGGGAAGCCAGGAGCTCAAAAAAAGAGTCTCCTCTGGCTATAGAGGCAGACAGTCCTGGCTGCTGGGGAGCTTGACAGGGTATGTAGAGCGGAGCAGGGCTGGGGGAAGGCTAGAGGAGCTGGGGGAACTCTGACCTGGAAACCCCCCAGGCTGCAGGGCCTAGCAGACGGCTGAAAGGGGTATTGGGGTTGCAAGGGCAACCCATGGGTAGACAGAGGTAATAGGCCAAACCTTCCTTGCCTATGATGACTGGATTATACAGACTGCAGTCAACCTCAGTGAACGGGGGTTCGACGGTGACTGGCAATAGCCCATAGGCTGAGGCAAGGTGGGGTAGTGGGTGGGGGTTCCCCAGGGAGGGACACTCACCATTCCAGGGGACATGCCTCCATGCTGTTGATGCTCAGTAAAAAAAAACCTGTGTTAACTAAATTTGTGACTGAACTCCTTGGTGGAGAATTGTATATCGCCAGCTCTATTTTAACCACATTCTGCCAAATATTTCATGTTATAACAGTCTCGAATGATGACTCAACACATGTTCATTTTTAAGAACACTTTTGCTGCAGATTTGACAAAACACCAATGTGAGATTTTTAAAGATAGCTACACTACTTGACCCAAACTTTAAGAATTTGAAATGCCTTCCAAAATCTGATAGGGATGAGGTATGGAGCATACTTTCAGAAATTTTTAAAAAGCAGCACTCCAATGTGGAAACTACAGAACCCAAACCACCAAAAAAGAAAATTAACCTTCTGCTGGTGGCATCTGAGTCAGATAACGAAAATGAGTATGCATTGCCCCACACTGCTTTGGATGTTTATTGAGCAGAACCCATCATCAGCATGGATGCATGTCCCCTAGAATGGTTGTTGAAGCATGGAGGGACAGCTAAATCTTTAGCACATCTAGAGTAAATATCTTGTGATGCTGGCTACAATAGTGCCATGAGAACACCTGTTCTCATTTTAGGTGACATTGTAAACAAGAAGTGGGCAGCATTATCTCCTGCAAAAGTAAACAAACTTGTTTGAGTAATTGACTGAACAAGAAATCAGAACTGAGTGGACTTGTAGACTCTAACGTTTTACATTGTTTTATTTTTAATGCAATTTTTCTTTGTACATAATTCTACATTTGTAAATTCAACTTTCATGATAAAGATATTGCACTACAGTACTTGTATTGGGTGAATTAAAAAATATGATTTCTTTTGTTTTCAACAGTTCAAATATATGTAAAGAAAAATAAATATAAAGTTAGCATGGTACACTTTGTATTCTGTGTTATAACTGGTTTAAGATTAGCAGCCATGTTAGTCTGTATCCGTAAATAAGATCAGGAAGACTTTGTAGCACCTTAGAGACTAACCAGTTTATTTCAGCATAAGGTTTTGTGGGCTATAGCCCACGAAAGCTTCTTCCTCATTTTATTTGTGTTATAATTGAAATCAATATATTTGAAAATGTAAAAAACATCTAAAATATTTAAATAAATGGCATTCTATTATTGTTTAACGGTGTGATTAATTGTGGGGCTTTAACTTTTAAAGTGTCCGGAACTTTAATAATTGTTTTAATTGATTTATAATGTTATTAAATAAGAATAATAAAGGTGATACAAGGGGGGGGAAAGGGACCAAAACAAATCCAGAGTTAAAGCAATAATGTATAGATTGTAAACTGTTTCTTCCTTTCCTCAGAAAGAATGAAGAAATTAGCCTTACCATTATCATTAATAAGTTATGGTTTTAATGTTACTACAAGCAACACCATTAAACTAAGTTCTTCTCTAACTTCAGAAGTAACCTGAAAAAAAGGAACAAAATTAAAAAAAAATAAGAATGAGAAATTAAATGGATTTGCACATCCTAGACATTGCAAAACTTTCAAATAATAATTATAAGGTTGTTGCAGTAGAACAATGAAAAGAATTAGAATAAACCCCAAGAAAGAAAGACTTGCAGTCATCTGAAAAGCCTAGTACTTCAAGTTTTGAAAGCAAAAATTAAAAATGATGTGGAACATTTTAATTAAAACATATGCCATAAAATTGAGGAAAATGGTTTAAATATAACCTCTCAGAATATAGTACATGGATTAACATAGAAAGTTCAAATATAAAAAGTGTTTTAAAGGAAAATGGTTAGTATAAACCAATAACTCAACATCTTCTGACTTAGATGTGTGTTTAAGGGGAAAAGCATTATTTAGGTGTGGCTTTTCTATATATGTGGCTATATTGCTTATTATAGCTAATGCTGCTCTAGAGGCCAAATAACTCTAATAAACTCAGTTGCTGATCCTTCTCCCAGTAAACTCAATGGCAAAATTTCCTTAGTAGTGTCTAAATGTTTTCTTCGTGGTATAACTAGGCACTTGTTACAATGGTCAATGTCAGTGAGACACGCTCAGCATTGACCTTGGAAGTAGAGCTATCTGGGAATTTTTTGACCAGATGGTTTTAGATTGGAAATATAAATTCATTGAAACCAAAACATTTTGCAAAAAAAGTATTAGTTTTGCAAACGTTTTTATCAGGAAGATGTTTGAGGTTCAGGGAGAAGAAGAGAGGGAAGTGGGGAGAGAAAGAGAGCAAGACTCCCCTCCCCCTCCTTCAGAATAACCAACAGCCCAATGTTTGGGGGAATCCCATGGGATGTAGAAAACACAGATTTAAGTCTCTGCCTAATTCAGAGCAGGAAGTTGAACTTGCATGTCCTAGCTGAGTACCCAAACCATCAGACTATTCTAGAGTGAGTCTGCCCCTTTTTTGTAATGAAAAATGTCAAAATGTTCTGCTTTTGTTCTGATGCAGAATAAAAACAAATTTTAAAACCTCAAAATTTTTCTCTAAATGATTTTTGGTTTTTAGCCAGCCCAAATCTAAAGCATTAAACACTGAATATCATTAAAAAGCAAACACATTAGACTGAAGTAGGATAAATAGCTCACTGTATAAGCACTTCAAGTATAGGAAATAGTGCAGTACAGAATTCATTTAATTTTTAACAACATTCACTCTATTGCCACTTTAGTCCTGGCTCTCCTAGACCCCACACTCCACTGCTTCAAGTCTATGTACAGTAAATGGGAGCAAGAAACTTTATCAAGAAAGTAAATGTCCATCCTCATTATAAGTGGAGTAACGGTAGGACTCTACAGATGCTCATTATAATCCAGATGCAGGAAATGCAGGAAGTGTACTTGAGAGAAAAAATATGTTCTTTCATGTTCCTGTTTCTTTCAATGTTCAGTTAGAGTTGCAAAATTTAACTCTGGCCTTAGACATCCCAAAGTACAAGGGATTTCAGAGGCAACCAGGATTTCCAGGTATTTGACTTGGCCCATTAGACTGAAATGGGCCAATTAGACTGAAATGTTTAGATTTCAAACTCCTCCCTGAATGTTCTGAAATGTTCTGAAATGTTCTCATGTCATGTGCCAGTTCTCAAGTGACTTGGAAATATGCTTCTTCCCCTGAATCCTTTTCTGCATGCACCTGAATACCCTGCAGCTACTTATTTTTCTTCTGATATTCAGAAACACTTGGCTCAGCAAATCTGATCAGCATTCCTAGTATTTGAGAAATGCACTGTTCAGTTAAATCCTACCTAGAGTAATGAGGTTTCAGGAAACAATAATCCACAAACAATTATACTGTCCATTTGTCTCTTTCTAATATATTTAGCAAATCAATAAAAATTAACCACCAAGCCATTACCTCTAATAACAGTGTGCCCACTTTAATTATAAAGAAACAGATAGTGAAGGGTGTTAATTAAAAGCTAGCTATTTATGATTGCCACTCATCCTTAGGCTAATTCAGTATATTGTATTGTGACGAAGGGGTGCGAAAGGAGAAAAAGAGAGTATTTGAGGATATTAAATGATGCTGTCACTCCATTTAGGTCCAGAAAAATTGTATATAGTTTGTTGATAAATTGTATAGTCAATTGCTTGACCACACTTCGTTTTGTTATCTTGTTATGAAGTATACTCATGAGCCCAAATAACCAATGTCAGTCAGGTTTATTAACACGGTACAGAAAAAGGATTCTATATGATACCAGCCTCTGAAGAACAGTCCCATGCAGTGACCTTACAGTCACCTTACACAGAAGGTGGGCTCCCCAAGTTACATATTTTAGCTAGTATTATTTATATAATTTTACAACTTACATATTTCTTTACATGTTACTAAAATCCAACCCATCAGTTTTTTCCAGTTCCCTAACTTGTTGTTTTGTGCCTTCCTTATCTTTGTTTTGGATACCAGCATTCCAGGTACTGATCCGTGAAGGTACTTTCCTAGCTTGTACAAAGTCATAGAATGAATAAATCTTGATTTTGACACATTTCCTATCTGCTTGTGCCAAATGCTTACTTCAACAAATGCAAGGTATTATGGAATACTTAGCATAAGTAAACAAGATTATAGTATAGGCCAGTTAAGACTATACGACTATTACAATATTTGTGCTTAATGTTATTGATGCTTAATTCATACTAATATAAGTTGTGTGTATGTGTGTTACAGATAATACATCTTGCTAATATGAAATATTTTATATGATAGCCAGCATATATTAGTCAACCTGGTTCATACTAAAATTTAGAAAATCCATGGAGAAAAATTTAAATTAGGCTGACAATTTAAAACAGACTTAACCCCGAAATTAAAACTGCAGAATCAGGACCCTACTTTCCAAATTACTGCTAAAAATACATTTAACTTCTGTTTTACTTGAAAAAAACTCTTTACAGGTTTGTCTGCAGATTAATATTTAGACAATACTCATGCTTAGAGGCCAGAACCAATTGTTTCAGTATTTATATAGAAATAATATATGAAAAAATATAACTATCTGATTTCAGTAAGTTTTATATTTGCAGTCTGCCAGAGCTAAAAATTGATTAAATGTAGAGTGAGAACTTCCTAAGGTCTTTCTCATCCCTAGTTCAACAAAAATCTCAATTCTAAACATTGCTGCTCAGATACTCTGGTGAAAGGAACCCTAAAGGAATCTAGACAAATAGATCAAAAAAGAGAATAACTTCATGAAGTGGGTGCATCTGTTAGGACAAACTCAGTTTCCCTCGCTCCTTCTCACCATGTATTCTTCCTCACCAGCAATCACATAGTTAAACTCCCAAGGGTTGTAAATCATTCGCTCGAGGCTTTAGAAGTTCAGTGCAATAGTGCTTGACAACAAGTTGTTTATGTACTGTTATCTATACCAAGAATGTGACCTTGCCTAAACAATTACAGTCTGTAGGCCTCACTAGATGAGCTAATGTGTTCTATCTCCAGATTGCATTATATGTATGTAACAACTTTGCTAGAGAATGAATAGACTCTTATTCATAAGCTTGTTGGCATCATGTAAGCTTTCTCAAGGTCCCCACACCAGGTGCTTCAAGAGAGCACTGACCTAGGACTGATGTCAGGGTTTGCTGATGCACATGCTTCAAGTAGGTCTTTCCCTCCCTCCACCCATTCCCCCTCCCCTTTGAATATACTCTATAAAAGTCTGCTTGGTACTGATAATAAACGGAGCTGCTGCTAACCCCCTTTCTTGACCGAGAGGAGGGTGCCTCAGTTTCCCCTTTGATCAAAGTTGAGTTGTGTGTTTCTTCAATGGTCTCTGACAGCTTGTGAGCTACTCGCCTCAACTCCGTCACAGCAATCCGGAGTGTAAAGGTAAGGGGGAAAGATGGGCCATTAATCTTCCCCTGACACACCCATGTGCAACAAAAGTGCAACAAAGCTTTCTGTACTCTGCATGCTGATCTTTGTTTGGGCAGATGAGGGTGGGGGAGGTTACGTGGGCAGATTTTCCTTTAGTGAGGGTGAACAGCATAATGTTCGCAGTTCAGAGCAGGATCAAAACGTTTGGTGGCTTGTCCAAATCCTTGAGCCCACTCTCCATCTGAGAGGCAGGTGATCAGTTGATCATTATTTAAAAATCCCATGATCATTTGGAAAGGTGATTTGTTTGTTCATGACTCTTACTCATTTCATTTATCTTTTGTGGGAGAGATTTATTAGCTCATTGATTCTTAAAGAGACATTGCACTTGATCAAAGCCAAAACCTTTTGTTGTAGTTGTCATTGTTGTTCTGGACTCCCAAAGTCTCCCTCTTTGGTTTCTGTTTTGAATAAAATAACTACATTTCATGTGATATGGTGTCTGGACTCTGCATGGCACCTGCTAGATTGGTGGTTAAAAGCCTGTAACTTCGTACAACTGATGTCAGCAATTAGGTCTGTCACACTAAGTGGCAGATTGTGTGCTCCTTCACTTACGCTTTAAGATGCAGAAAACCAGACCCTGGCAAGCCTTATGTTTATGATTGAACTCCAGGTGAAAGAAGCCTTCATTATATATTCTGACTAAAAGTAGTTGTGGAGACTAAAGATATAACTGACTTAGTCATTGGGGAGTCACCTTTTGACACATAAAAGAAGGTAGCTTTCCCCTAAAGGTCAGACAGCAGTGAATGTTTACAAGTTATTCCAAGCAAGCTCAGCTGGGAGTTGTCACCAGTTGAGAGAGTTCAAATCAGCAAGCAGTTCACATCAGTTCTGGTTCTAATTTACTTCAGAAATAGATAGCCAGAAACGTAGCTTCACTATATTGGGTTCAGAGTCAAGAAAGCAGTGAATTAATGTGCTAAAAGCTGCAATGGGTCAGTGCATCTAAACTTAGTTTGAAATTGACTTTCACTTGCAGAACATTTGTGTGAGAGCCAGATCTGAATAGATAGGAAGCTGAATTTTTGGTTAGAAAAGATATTCTCAGATTTACATTAGTTTGCTAATACAAGCAGCATTCTCTGTCAAGAAGCTGTATGCACCTTTGCAGGATTTAGAAAAGGTTTAAACAAAGGTGGAAAAGTTTTTCAAGAAATATCTAGCCTTTTAAAAATATTTCTTATTGCAATAATGACAAGTATACTGTGTGTGTCTATTTCTCCTTCCCTCAAGCCACCCAACAGTGGAGCTCCTTGCTATGCTATAAAATCCTTAGAAAATGTGTCACAGAGCCTGTATGTCTACATCCAGAAATGGTAGGACAAGAAACATCATCAGGCCTTATATGTATATCTTCTTCTAGTTCCAAAGATTAACGTGATTTATATTCATTTTCTGGAACAAATATATACTTCACTACTCTTATTTTTCTTCGTTCACTTCATTCTAGTGTCTTACAATGTTTAAGAAATTGATTAATTCAATAATAACTTTTATTTTAAGTAAGCAGTACTAGCGGCATCATTCTTTTCCCTCTCTAAAGAAATATAGATGCCACTAGAATAGTTGGTGAAACTTAAACATGTTCTTAAGCCTGCAGAATTGGGGCTTAAACTGGAAGAGATTTGGACCTTAAACTTTTTCAAAATGGCTGTCTCCTTAAAAAAAATAGTGGGCTCAGGGAATCATAGGAATACAATATTTTGGTCATTCTTTCATCAAACTCAGCAGCAGTAAGGGTTCTCATTCTGTGACATGTCTAGAACTCTTTCCCCCAAAGATTAAAAGGAAATTTGGTCCAGATCTTACACAACTATAAATTGGGAAACCGGAGTTCAAATCCCTATTCTACCTGTGTCTCCTTGTCAAATCATGTAGTCTCTCTGTCTCAGTCCCCCATCCATAAAATAGATGTAATAGTACTTCCCTACCCACAGGGGTGTAGTCGAGGATAAAATAAATTAAAGACTATGAAGTGTTTTGAATCTACTAATAAGAATTCTATTTATTAAATGCAGAGATTCTGGGGATTACAACCAATAGCCCCTCTAGTCCAGTATGCTGCCTTTTGACTGTAGCCAATGCCAGATGCTTCAGAGGGAATGAACATGACAGGACAATTATTGCTTGATCCATCCCCTGGGTCCAGTCCCAGCTTGTGGCAGTCAGAGGTTTAGGGACATCCAGAGCATAGAGTTGCACTCCTGACCATCCTGATGGACCTATTTTCCAGGAACTTATGCAGTTCTTTTTTTAACCTAGTTATACTTTTGGCCTTCAAAACAGCCCCAGCTTTGAGTTCCACAGACACAGTGTGTATTGTGTGAAGTACTTCCTTATGTTTATTTTAAATCTGCTGCCTGTTCATTTCATTGGATCATCCCTGGTTCTTGTGTTATGTGAAGGTGTAAATAAAACTTCATTATTCACTTTCTCCACACCAGTCATGATTTTATAGACCGCTATCATGTCCTCCCTTAGTCATCTCTTTTTTAAGCTGAACAGCTCCAGTTTTTTTAATCTCTCCTCATATGGAAGCTGTTCAATACCCCTAATCATTTTTGTTACCCTTCTCAGTAGCTCTTCCAATTCTAATATAGCTTTTTTGAGATAGGGCACCACAATTGCAGCAATATTCAAGGTGAGGGGGTACAACGGATTTATACAGTGACATTATGATATTTTCTTCTCTTATCTATCCCTTTCCTAATGGTTCCAAATAGTCTATTAACTTTTTTTGACTGCTGTTGCACATTGAGCAGATGTTTTCAGAGAATTATCCACAATGACACCTTGATCTCTTTCTTGAGTAGAAACAGCTAATTTAGATTCCATTACTTTGTGTGTATAGTTGGGAACACATTTTCCAATGTGTATTACGTTGCATTTATCTGCCATTTTTTTGCCCAGTCACCCAGTTTTGTGAGATCCCTTTCTAATGCTTTGAGGTCAGCTTTGTTCTTAATCATGGTGAGAAATGTATCATTCTCAAACTTTGCCACCTCATTATTTACTCCTTTTTCCAGATCATTTATGAATATGTTGAGCAGCACTGGTTCTATTACAGATATTTTGGGGACCCTCATTTATTCCTATCCTTTGTTTCCTATCTATTAACCAATTACTGATCCACGAGCAGACATTTCCTCTTTTATGACTGCTTACTTTCCTTTAGAACGTTTGGTGAGGGACTTTGTCAATGACTTTCTGAAATTCCATATACATAATATGCTCTGGATCACCTTGTCCACACTTAAAGAATTCTAATAGATTGGTGAGGCATGCTTTCCCTTTACAAAAGCCCTAGTGACTCTTCAACAAATAGTGTTCATGTATGTGTCTGATAATTCTGTTCTTTACTATAGTTTCAACCAATTTACCTGGTCCTGAAGTTAGGCTTACCAGGCTGTAATTGTCATTGCCAGGATCGGCTCTGGAGTCTCTTTTTAAAAATAGGCATTATATAAGATATCCACCAGTCATTTTGTGCAGAGGCTGATTTAAAAAAGTAGATTACATACCATATTTAGTAGTTCTGCAATATCATGTTTGCATTCCTTCAGAACTCTAGGGCCATTTGGTCTTAGAGACTTATTTTTTTTTTTATTATAATTATAAATGGAGATATACCAATCTCCTAGAACTGGAAAGACCTTGAAGGTCATCGAGTCCAGTCCCCTGCCTACACTAGCAGGATCCGCCTGCCTACACTAGCAGGATTGAGTACTGTCCCCTGACAGATTTTTTGCCCCAGATCCCTAAATGGCCCCCTCAAGGATTGAACTCACAACCCTGGGTTTAGCAGGCCAACGCTCAAACCACTGAGCTATCCCCCCACCCCCAATATTACTGTCGAATTTAATCAATTTGTTCCAAAACCTCCACTATCGACATCTCAATCTGAGCGAGTTCCTCAGATTTGTCACCTAAAAACAATGGCACAGGTTTGGGAATCTCCCTCACATCCTCAGCAGTGAAGACTGAGGCAAAGAATTTATTTAGCTTCTCTACAACAGCCTTGAGTGTTCCTTTAACACCTCCATCATCCAGTGGCCCTACTGATTGTCTGGGAGGCTTCCTGTTTCTAATATACTTTTTTTTTTTGCTCTATGTTTTTGTTTCCTTTGCTAATTGCTCTTCAAATTCCTTTTTGGCTTGCCTAATTATATTTTTACAGTTGACTTACCAAAGAGTTTGTTCTCCTTTCTCTTCTCTTCAGTGGGCTTTAACTTACAAGTTTTAAAGGGTGTCTTTTTGTTTCTAACCACCTCTTTTACTCAGTTGGTCAGCCACGGTGGCATTTTTTTTATCTGCGTGCTTTTTTTTAATGGTCATTATTACCGAGCAGTTCAGCTATATTCACCTCTTGGCCCAAATCCGATGCAACACTTAGGACTAAATCAAGAAATGCTTGATTCCTAATAAAACTAAATCCCTTCTCCCAAGCACCATTGTCTCATCCACACAATGAGACCCTTCAGTTTTTCCTGTCTAACTGGCCATGTGTGGGGAACTGGGAGAATTACAGAGAATGCCACCATGGCTTACCTAGTAGCCTATTTGTGGCCTCTGAGACCTGTCTCCTACCTTTCCCCGTGTCACTGGTAGCAATATGTACCATGAGCAGTGACTCCTCCCTAGTGCTGAACATAAGGCTATTTAGAATGACTTGAGAGCAGGCAATTTACCATGCAGTTCTCCTGTTCATCACAATCCATCTGTACTTCTAATAAAAGAGGGAGGATGGACAGGTGAGGGAAGGATAGTGGAGTGGAGGGAGGGTATAGTATGAGGAGGCAGGACAGTTGAGGGGATGGAGTGGAGGGAGAGGCAGGGCAGCTGGGGCACACCTTTGCACACTGCCTTGTCAGACCACCAAAAATTATAAGAGTGGCCCCCAAAACAGGAAAGCCCTATGTCTCGGTGATTTGCACACCTAGAATGCTGCCCAGACTCTACAGGCACCAATCAGTCTACACTACATTATGGCAGGGGAGAAGCCCAGGGTTCATCTCCCCCAGGACCACAGAGATACAATAGGGTTTTAATGTCACCTTTGCAGAAACACCCCTTACCAGATATAGACAGACAAGATTCTGGGGTCCACATAATTTAACTGCTTAGGTTTAATTATAAGTAGAATGGTGCCTCACCATGCTCCTGCTGTCATTTTATGACAGACACCCTGGCAGGAAGATAGGCTAGATATTTGAATTCTGCCTCTTTCAAATTATCACGCAGCTGTCATTTCAGTTAATTCCATTTCTCTTGTTCTTTTTGAATCGTGTAAAAAGGAGAAGTACAGGAATCAGTCATACACAATTATTAAATTCATAACAGTGCACTGGCACCAAGATGGACATTTCACTGCAGCTCTTTATCTGCAGCTGCTTCACGCAACTAGTTTCCAGCTAAACTAAGACACGGGGAGACTGCAGCACAGATTTTCTTGAAGCACAATGAATGAATCATCAGTGTATGCTGGAAATATCAAAAGTGCCCCAAACAGAATAAATACAGGAGAATGTGCAGCAGGAACAACTAACCTCCATTTGTTTTTGTAGTTGTTGCTAAGGAACAAGAACAACAGAAACACCCACACACGTTCATTTTCATTTAAAGAACCAACATACATTTTATTCTCCTTTTGGAAAGGGAGGGCATGAAATAAGAGTAGGAAGAAGGAAAAATATGAAGAATACAGTGTGGCAAAATTATATGTGGAAACCAAGAGAGCTACTTTTCTTCCTTACTATGATTCCAGGAGATGTATTTTTGCCATTAATAATGTGTCCGAGAGACCGGAGGACAAAGATATTTTGTTGTTGTTGATAAGAAGTAATTGAAACAAGAAAAATAGGTGGGGAAAACCTTCATGTGGTTTGTATAATGCTTCTCCCAGTGGGGTCTTGGTTAGCGATGGGGCTCTTCAGCACTCTTGCAATACAAATAGCGATCCTAGTCACATTGTTACCAAACACCAGAAGAGAGACATCTTCTCTTTGGAGATTTTAACATCCCACTAGGTTGGGATCCTGGGATCCTTCGCTATTAGGTCAAGTCCAGAGAACAGGGCCTAGGTTCTCTAGGTTTCAGAGCCCGAGATCCAGGCCAAGCCACAACTCCAAAGCTCTGTCCACACAACTATTTTTAGAGGGCTAGCATTAGCTCTGCTGACCCAAGTCTGTCAACCCCACCTGGGAGGCTCACTGCTGTGGGCTATGCAGGCATTTCCTAAGTATACAGATCTTTCTCACCAACCAGGGCTGGATGTAGGGTGGGAGCACTTTGTTCTCTCTAGATAGGGATGACAAGGTGGATTTCCAGGACAAGGACAAGAGAACTTTCTTAAAACCAAATTTCATTTCATAATTTAAAATCATAGAAAAAAAATGAACCAAAACACACACAACTTGCCATACACAAGGCTCTCAATGTTTCCAAGACAGGCCTCTCTCAATTTAAGTTTCAGACCTTGATGAAGTGTCTGCACATACTGTTATAAACTAAAAGTCCTCTATGACCTCTCTGGATCTCAGTGTGAAGCTGTCACACAGCCTGTTTTCCTGTTCCTGAGTGAGTGTCTGCCCTAAGTTTATCAGCCCTTTTTCACAGTCCATGAATGTCGGTCATGGGGATTACATTTCCTTCCACCTCAACGTTTTTCCTGGTTGGATGGACTTCCAATTTGGACAATCAAGGTGAATGGCTGAGGATCTTGTCTAGATGGAGCCATTATATTTTAGTGATTTCTATTTATGACCTGGGTTTTTATACATTGGAGGTAGCTAATGTCCCTCCTGCTACAAAGGAGGATTATTGGCCAAAAACTAAATACTTCTAGAGTTCCAGAACATACTTGATACATAGGACATAGAAATCATATATTGGGCACATACAAAATATACATTTAAAACAGTGACCCATAAAGTTCTATTATCACACATAAGTGGCAGAAGAACTTAAGGAACAAAATGTTGTATACCATGCCGCCATACCTGTTTTGGTACATGGAAAGTGCCACAACGGAGCAGACAGCAGAATAGCAAACACCTGATAACAGCTTGGACATCAAGAGCTAATGGGTATCCTCTGGATGCCAGAAAATTCAAACAGACTCCTATTCCAGACCATCTGGCAGCTTTCACAGCATCATAGAGAGGATTCTTCCTAGGTGCATCAATTTCAAGATGTTTTGGTATGGAATACATTTTAAACAAGCCACATTCTGGGCCTCAGTTTAGATGGCACCCTACCTCTGATGACATTGAGAGTGTGCATGAGATGATATGATAGGAATTGTGCCCTTTGGAGAGGATTTTGCTTCTAAAACTAAAAGCAAAGCTGGTGCTGTGTCATGCCAAACTCTTTAGACATTTAGGAAATAGAACCAACTTCATTTCTTGGGCTCCACAGTCAGAAAGAGCCAAGAGTGCTGTGGAGCTGGCCTGTTCACTTTGTCAAGCAGCACTGACAGGCTATGAAGGGAGTCTGGCCTGCAGGGCAGTATGCAACATAGGGCCTCCTGAGAGGAGAATCTTAAAGTAAGGAAAACTAAACAAATCCTTGCAGCTGTGGCATGGAGGCAGAAGGACCTATCTTCTCCAAAACACAAACAACCCAGAAGCAAGTCATACTGGTCTTCAGTATACTCTCAACACTATCACAGCTTAGTTGTTGTGAGTGGCATGGAGGAGATTTGATTTGCATTCCCTCCTGTGGAAATGATTACTTGTGACAATGCGGGAACTGAGTATGTACAGGACATAATAAAATGACATTATCCTTACCACCAAAGAGAAGGATGTTAGGGAGATTACTTTCCATGAGACCAGACAAAAGGAGAACATGAGAAACAGCTTCTACAAAATATGAGTGCATGATCTACTGTTATACATTGCCTGGTGTGCCAGTGTTCCACTGCCTCTGATTGATGGAGAGTGAAACAGGGGAAGAGGGAGCTCTCCTTTCTACAGTTAGCAGAGACAGGGGAGATACACTCCCCAAAATTTCCCTTCCTACAGAGGCCCAACCACTTCACTCTACTGGATGGACTAGGTCATGTGTTATCTTCTGACTGGTTTGATTTGATGGAACTGCTTCTTAAGAAGACAGATAAGAGACTTCTGGGTTTAGGAGATGACAGGTAAGTTTTACCTTTGACTTCTGTAAGGCACAATCTTTCTTTGGCTGTGTGATTTAGTATATTTTTTATATGACACTGTCAAGGTATGTTTGGGTTTCTTTAACTTAGTATCCCATATGTCTAAACTTTCCTGACAGAAATGACTAAGATATGGCAGTAATGTAATTAAGAATGTGTGTAGTTAATGTAAGCTCAATAATAAGCATACATTTTAATCTTCATATATATACACATACACAAGTGTAGATATGTCCAGTGATAAACTGAATGCATTCACAAGGGGCAAAATATATCTAAGGCACTTATATGACCCTATGATTTTTTAATGTATTTATCCTGATAACACACCCATGAGGTAATGAAGTATTATTATACCCATTTTACAGATTAAACACAGAGGGAGACTAAGTTACTTGTCTAAGATCACAAAGGAAGTCTGCGGCATAATGGGGAGTTGTACATGGTTTCTTGAATCCCCAAGCTTAACCCCTAGTCTCTGGAATATTTTTCCTCATCTTATGGCCTACTTTAGCAATGTTCAAGATTCATGTCCTTCCAAAAAGTTGCCAGAGATTTGAATGTGATGTCTCTATACCAGCTCATACATGTCTATGACAATGCAACTCTAATTAAAAATTAATA
The DNA here is from genome assembly GCA_032164245.1 of Sternotherus odoratus. Lineage (NCBI taxonomy): Eukaryota > Metazoa > Chordata > Testudines > Kinosternidae > Sternotherus > Sternotherus odoratus. The sequence goes on from JAVMKO010000002.1 coordinate 42,238,868, forward strand.
AAACAGTTAAATGAAAGGCAGCTGAAGGATACTGCAAGTCACAAAATACTCTAATATTTTAAAACAATTTTGTTCCAGTTAAGCCTTCTACATTTCTTACTTAATTGGTCTCTTTTCTCATTGATTGATTCATAATAGTTAAGTCTGTGTAACTGTCATAATAATATTTCCTACTATAATTGAGGGTCCTGATCAGAGAAACATCTACTTTGATTGTTTGAATGTAGACAGTGGTTTTTCCTGAATAAATCACAATGTCATTCCCTCAAGTTGAATAAATCCAGCTAAAAGCAAAGATCTCTCACTCTGCAGAGGTGAGAAGGAGAACAGGGTGATGTTGTGCTGCAGAATGTGTTCTTACTGTATTCTTGATTCACAAAGAAAATAATGTACAAGTGAACTTTCTGTGGTCTGATGGAAAATATTCAAGGACAATGTGATGAGATGTCAAAATCCCATACTGGGCCAGAGCAGGAAGAGTTTAATGGCCTGACCTGCAAAAATTTCATCCTGAGACATCTGCCAGAAATGTCAAGTGTGGACTGAGTAATGATGAAAGGGACAAGAAATAATCAGAGTGACATACAGGCTTCATCTGGCCCAGGGGGAGGAATCAGGGCAATAGGGAACTTGTCTCTGTTATGGATTTAAGGAATGGGACAATACTACAGCTATTTGGAAGAGAGAGGAGGATCAGCAGGACTTCCATGGAGCAAAGAAGTTCAGCCTTCAGAGTATTATCAATTTATTCGCTCTGTTCATCAATGGGATGATTCTCTGGGCCTCCCTTGGAAGGGAAAGCCCAAAGACCAGCTGGATGTGAGATTCTCTATTTGGAGTGTGTACACTATTTAAAATTCCAGTGAATGGGACACACATGCCAGGTTCCTTGAAGGATGAGGAAAGCCTAGAAGTAAACTAAAGATGGTTGAAGACTTTTTGTCTTCTGGAGTTGATCCTAATCTATATCCAGTTTCGTTTTGAACTTTTGCTGATCCTTTGGCCCACAGCTGCTCCAATTAGGAGTCAAAAAACACTGGACTTCCCATATAACTAAATGATTGGGGGGGGGGGGGTCCTGAATGGATGGAAAGAGGATTCTGGAAAAAATTGAGAATTATTTTATTGGATTACAATTTTAGCCCTACCTTGTCCTGAGGCTCATTCTGTGGTTTACCTTCTCCTGACATGACTCCAGCACTAGCAAAGATGGAGAAATACCATTTCTGAGAACAAAGACTGTGGACCAGAACAAACAGTACAGTCAACATTAAGTGTGACAAACCGCGTTTCAAGTAAAAAGAAAAGTGGAAGTACCAAAGCTGCTCAAAGTCAATGACATCTGGTCAGTGTTTGACAATAAACTCTTTCCACACAATAACTAACTGGCAGCTAGAGGTATGCAAATAATTTTTTGGCTTGCTGTCAGTTACAAAAAAATCAGAAAAATACCAACCAAAAGTTGGGAAAAAATCATTTTAGGTCAAACAAAATGTTTCACTGAGATTTTTGTTTTTAATTTTAAAAATTAAATTGAAGGAAATTTCAAAACAAAAACTCATAAAATCTAAAAATCAAAACATTTCATTTTCATCTTTTCTTAAACTCACCATTTGATGAAACCAGCACAAATGTCCAAAACATGTTAGTGTTGCCAAGTTGCATTTTTAATTAAACAAGTTTCAGTCTAAAAATTTTCACCCTGCTCTGCTGGAAACAATATTGAGCTGGGCGAAATGCCATTCAGTCGGTTGAAAGTAGTCACCTGTAAGGAGTGATACCAGCACGTATTCTAAAAGTGTATTTTTTAAACATAATTGATTTGTGACCCTAAAAATGGTGGAAGAAAACTGTACCCCATTTTCTATTTCAAAAATGGAATCACCCTAGAACAGTCATGCACCCAAGTTAGCAGTATATTATTCTACACCCCTTAAAAAGGTGTTTCCCCAACACAAGCCCCTAGGTATCAACAAAATGTGTGAGAAGCACATGGTTGCCTTCCAGAGCTGCTCTGTTATGCTCCCTGTGGAGCATACAGTACTATTGCAGTGCCATTTGCAATAGGGCAGCACTTGCAGCAGGATTGTGGTTGCTCCTTACATGGGTGTGCAAAGAGGAGAAAGAGCTCTCTGCTCCTTTTTTCCTTATTTGTGCAACAGTAGTCACAATGTGGCCCTTGTGCTGTACATGTCCTTGTATATTGGGGAAGGGGGTGTATTTGTTTCGTTATATTTTAAACTAGAATGAATAGCTGCTACATGCTGACATGCATCGCTGCATACGTTGTACATTCAGCTACTTATATAACACACAACCACAGTAGCTGATTTAATAAGATACGCAACACAGCATATTGGCATACTGGAGCAGATCAAGCCAATAATACTGTAGCAAATATATTATCAAGATAAGATTTCCTCTAATGTATTATGGCAAAGAGATGATTTTATAAAATGCTTTTGATCAGTAAATACTACACTACAAGCAGAGATGTATCAATTAGAAGCTCAAAGCATTTGGAGGATGTCTTTGATATTAGAAATAATGACATTTCCTTTAGCATTTGGGTTATTAATTATTATACAGTACTATCTCGGTTTAATTAGGACTCTAAAGTGGAGTCTCTAATGGATCTATCCCATTTTGAAAATAGAATACTTGAACTGCTAACTGGAATATTTGGGAAAACTATTAATAGAATTGGTCAGAAAATGGAATTTCTATTCCATGGGAAATTCCAAAAATAAAAAAATGTTTTTTTAACTCAGATTGAAAAGGTTATATTTCCCTGGAGAAAAAAATTCCAGGTTTTTTTTCTATTCAGAATCACTGAAACATTTTAATAATGTTGATTTGTTTTGTTTCAATTTTTATACGATATTAAAATATTATATGTTATTTTTTCTAGAAAGAGTAGCTGGAAGCAGAGAAGTTACGTTGAAAGCTATCAAATGGAAAGACAAAGGTGATGGTGATATTTAAGTCTGTTGAAAAGACAAACCTATTTCTATCTAAATCTTAGGGGGCATTGAAGTATATTGAGCATTTCAAAGGACTACAAAGGATGCCAAACATTACTTAGGTATCTGACATAATACTGAACTCATGACAGCTGCTCGGAGAAGTAAAGGGTATTTCCATGAAGTGTAAAATGAAATATCTGCAATCTCTTGCCTTCAGCATCTTGCTATATGTATGCGAGACAGGGACACTAAGAAAACAGGCCATTAAGATGTTTTCTGCGTTCAAAATTGAAATGCTACAGGCAATTGCTGCATATTAGCTATAACTTGCACATGACTAATGAGGTAACCCGAAGTTACAGCATAACTGGAATGATATCTGTTATCCTCAAGACAATCAGATGATGAAGAAATCTTGAGTTTTCAGGTTACATGAGTCAGATGAACAGAGGAAGCTTGCCAAAGCAAGTTTTGCAGGGACTAGTGCTGGGGCTGTGGGCAGCTGCAGTGAGTGTGGTTCGATGATGGGTCTACTCCAACTAGACAGGATGCAGTATAGCACACTTCTCAAGACTGTGTAGACCACAAAACATGAAGAGATTACTAGCTAATGACTCCTGTCTGTTGTGTTTACTGTTCACTGTGATGTGACTCTATGGTCACATCACAGTGAACAGTAGGAGAATGATGATGTAGATATAAATATATAATATTAAAATTAACATTCCAGATGTACAACAAATAGGAAAATGATCCACTGGCTTTGCCAAATCTTTCCTTTGTTTCTTGGCAAGATAGTGAGGGGCCATTAGTTTATATTGTACCATATTTCCAAGTTAGACAAACTCATCAACTCCTTCATACACTTTCTCATCAATCACACATCTGCCAGTGTTGACAACATTCTCTTCTATTTTCATGATCTTGGTCTTCTATGTACTAATGAAAGTCCTACTTTGGCCACTTCTTTTATATTCATAAGAAGTCTTCATGTTTCATCAAGTTCATATCCAGTATAACTAGATCATCTGCAAAGAGTCTCACAGTTTCTCTCTTGCCCAAACAAGACTAGTGTTCTCGGCAGGAGCAATCACTCTTCTCATCACAAAGTCTATGACCCTGAAGAAGAAAAGTGGGATAGTACTCAAGCTTATCTTGCGCTAACAATTTAAAATCATTCGGTCAGGAGGCAGCACACACACTGGCCATACAAAGATTTTATCAAAGTAACAATCTTTGCTGGAATTTCAGTGTGTCAGGATCTCCCAGAGGGCTTCGCTATGGATACTATCAAACACTTTTGTAAGATTATAGAAGTTAAAAATAATTTTATCCTAGTATTCTAAGCCTCTCAATAGGTCTTCTCAAGGCAAAAAATCTGGTCTGAACATTACCTACCAGATTAAAATCCAGACTGTTCTTCCCTGAGAACACTGGTTTTCATCCAATTCAAAATGATAAGCAAAAGACTTTGAGGTATGGATAACAGTATCACCCCTCTCCATTTATCACAAATAAGCAGGGCCCCCTTTTTACCTCCCAGCTGGTGTGTAGACATGTCTTCCTCAACGTTGATTTCTTCTAGTGATATAGGAAAGGCTGCTGTTTCTTCACATCTCACAATGAGTGTTAGTGCTACTGGTTGTCTAAGCCTAGCCTGGAAGTGTTCCATCCAACACGCTTTCGGTCCCTCCTTGGTGATTAAATTTGTATCATCTCAAGCCTTCACAATGACACAATGGTTTGAGGATTGTGATGTCAGTTTAGTAATAGAAAAATGGTTTTAGAATCCCCTGTCTTGTATGCCTCATCTGCTTCTCTTGCTTCATTTTCCATCTTCTCTCTTCTGGTTGATTTTTTTAACTTTCTTGTCTTTGTCTGCATATTTTTGTTGAAGAATCGTTTTTACTGCTGTTGCTTTCTTCCTGAATCCTCTTTTCATTCTTTTCTCTCTTCAATTAGCCTCTGTGTATTTTGCTGTAGCCATTCTTTCTTAGATTCTCATTCCCAGTGTAGTTCTAGCTGCATCCACACTTGCTTCTTTGAAAAATTTATGTTCTTCAATATCATCCATCCACATCTCTTCAAATTTATCGATAGGCTGCAGCTTGAAATGTATCTTCAGTGCTGGATCTACTATCTTTTCAGTATCTGTCTTGCATGGTGTTACCTTATTTAGTTTTATTTTGATTGTCCGAACAACAAGATGGTGGTCACTTCTGACATCAGCACTCATATACACCCTGGTGTCCAACAGTGATTTTCTCCAGTGCCTACTAATGGCAACATGGTCGGGCTGTTGGGGGAGGAAGTTGAGTCAAGTTTACAACCTACCCATAAAAAAATGCTTTCTGTTACAGAAATAGTTATAGGGGCCTAAAACCTAGGTTGCAGTAGCTTCCACTGATGCAATCAAACCTATAAGTTTGACCCTGGACTTTTTGTCCATACTTGGGATGCCAAAGAACCCCATTGAATTTTGGAAGAGAAAGGGTGTAATTTACATATATAAACTTAACCTGAATTTTGAGTCCCTGCCACCTTGATATTATCTGAACAGTTTTCTGCTGTTACTTATATGTTCTCTATCATATAATGTGTCTAGTGGATAACATGAACAACATAATGGAAGTTCAATTGTTGCAGAAGGAACTTCTATGAAATTTTTGGCAATTGTAAACTACCCCACAATGTGATCTTGTTCTCCTTGTTTATTTAGGAATCATAAGGCATTTGGTGTTTTCAGAAGTCTTTAAAAACTCTTTTAGATACTCAAGCTGCTGTGTAGATAAATCAGTAGCTGCAGTGCATGGGTCATAACACTTTTCTTGAACCATAAAAATGGGATTTTAACCAAGAGTACTAAACATCACAGGCCATTTATTCTATGTTCACAGCACAATTCAGCAGAAACGTGACTATCTTACCCAATAACTAAATCCCAAAAGTAAAAGGATGCTGTATCCCATATTGTTGAAAATAAAATCATGGCTTCTTTACATAAAAAGACATGAAATGTACTTTGGAGGAAATGGAGAAACAGCAGTATGTCTCAGATACCGATGTAATGACACTACTAATATATCAGACTAAGAAAAAATATGGACATTTAAAATCGGTTGACAAATCTGGATTTATTACATCATTTCAGATATTAGCAAGCTTGATTTTTGGTTTGTGATAGTGGAATATTAACACTGATTAGGTTTTGGCCCATATTAATCCCCCGGGTCACAAGAAAGTAATGTATACTACCTTAGGCCTGCAGGTGCAATTATACAGGGCTTCCATTTAGCTATGACAGCTTTAAATTTGGTGGGGGCTATGAGTAACCCTACTGGAGGAGAATACTGCAGAGAAGATCCAAATAAGCACATATTTTGGCCATGTTGGCTTAGGCTACTTTGTGGGACATATTAGCCCTCTCCCCTCCCCAGCCTTGCCCTATTGCATCTCCAGTCCTCACAGGCACTCCTGGACCTCGAGTAAACTGGTGTTATATGCAAAAAACAGTTCAAACTTGCATGTCACAACTTATATACCTAAATCATCCATGTTTAGCCCCTCAAACACCATAACAGACCTGATTTTCATAAATGGTGATCACCACAAATGTCTGCCTAATGAGAGCTCCACTCTGAGACACAGCAGTCAAGAAAACTCAACTGATTTCTTTCTCCTCCCTTCCAACAACAACTCCACCACTCTCCCTGTTTCCAGTCCCTCCCCAATCCCAAAAAATACCCTCGGACATCCCCTCATCTTTCAAAATCTTTTTCTGGGCCTAGAGAAGCACCAAAAATTTCTACCTCATTGTGGATGGGTAATAGGCCTCCTGCTACCTGCCTATCTTTTATCACTAGCTAGTCCCAGTCTATTCATATTCCTGTTCCACATTGTCATTTCTTTCCTGCCCCTAAGCGTGGCTTCTTGCTGTTTCCCGTTGCCTGACCTGAAGGAAGAGATGGGACTAGGTGGAAGATCCAGACAAACCAATCAGGATTCACTCTGGACAAGAATCCCAAATGATCCTGCATCTCACAGTACATCTACACTGCAGTTGAGAGCGAGTCTTCAAACCTGGTAGACAGACTCATGCTTGCAAGGCTCAAGATAGCTAAAAATAGCAGCGTGGCTGTTACAGATCACAGTCTCGAGCCTAGGTGGTCAGGTAGGCTCGAGACCCCAAGCTCCAGCCCAATTTGTAATGTCCATACTGCTATTTGTGGCAAATGAGCATGAGTCTGCCTGTCCGGGCTGCGAGACTCACTCCCAGCTTTAGGGCAGACATACCTCACAGTGGCTTTAAACCCTCAGCATGCATCCGACAAAGTGCGTATTAGCCCACGAAAGCTTATGCTTCAATACTTTTGTTAGTCTTTCAAGTGCCACAGGACTCTTTGTCGCTTCTCCAAATCCAGACCAACATGGCTACCTCTCTGATTCTTCAAACCCTCTGTTCACAGTTCAGCTCCCCATGCCCAGTTCCCTACAGGGTTGCTCTTAAGTCCTTATGATGTTTAACAGCTGAAGATTAGCCAGAGCTCTAAGGATCAATCCTTACCTAAAGGATCACTTCAATACTAGTCATGGGTTTCGTGAAAATGAGCCAACTTCAGTGGGGTATTTGACAAATTTGGACTAAGATATAGCCATCATATTCATTTTCATTAGTGATCTAAAACACAGTTCGACTCAAGTCCGCAGAATAAATAAGATTTTAATAATCCATTAGTAGTTAATCAGAAAATTATGACTATCCTACTGAGCCTAAAACTGCATAGAACTGAATTTAGAACACTTTACTTTAAAGTATTAGCAAGAAAATATTAAAGCAGTGACATTTGGAGAGCCTGCACAGGGCATACAAACCAGTGAGCAGCTCAGGATTCCTGCTCCATTTCTTCGCAGTTACATTTTTACTGTAACAAACTGGTTCCAGATAGTCAAAACTATCCCTTTTCCCACTGAAGTTTGATCCACTAATTATCTGTAAGGAATCCAGATTGTATATCTTTTCAATAACAATGTATCTCCCAAGAAATGCATTTGGCAGTATCACTTAGAAAGAAAAAAAAAGGAAATCAATGTAAAAAACAATAAAGCACATAGACAACTTGAAACCCACAGCTTTAAGTGTTTTATCCTATAAAGAGAACAAAAATAAATTAATGGCACATGGAGTACAAAAATCCCATCCCCGCCAAAAGAAAAGAAAAACCAAAATTGGTTGGGTAGCACTGCAGGCTGGTTGATTTGATTTAAAGATAGTCGTGTTTAACATATTGTGGAGATGGGTAATGGTTATATGGATTTGTTACTTGCAAGTTGTTATTTTTGTTTGACTGTTTCCATTCCACTCCTCCTCTCCCCCTTTCTTGTATCTAGTTTCCTCAGTCTTCTCCACTAGAGCATCTCCACATGCTCCTCTAATCTGGCATTTAAGCCTTACGATTTTTTTTTCTGGATGTGTTAAATGTTGTCCTGGGGTATTTAATTTAAAAAAAAAAGGCCCAGGAAATTGTTCTAAAAATACATCTGCTTAAACTATGTAAAAATGCAGAGAAAATGAAGCCATGGCATGAATGAGGAAATAAGGTATTCTTCATTAACTGGCTTTAGGAGCAAAATGCTTGGAGCTCCAGTTCCTAAATCACACTGGAAGTAAGTCTGTCAGCTCAGCTGAATGGAAGGCTGACTAAAAACAAGTCTGTGATGACCTAAGTGCAACACACTTTCTAATAGTCTTTGTGGCATGGATCCAGCACCTCGCTGTATTGTTGCACCCTGTGCCCCTAAGGACACCCACTCTCTATTGCTTAAAACAGATGAGACTGCTCATGACAGGAAGCAGTACACCAGGACTGAACCTTCCTTCTGCTTTTTTTAAATTTGTGTGTATATTAAATATGAAAGAATTATATAAGAGATGCAAAGGACTGGATTTTCCTTTCAGGGCCGAATTCAACTAAACATATAAGAACGTGCTTAAGGCCATCTCTTAAAGTGTTTAAGTCCCATTAAAGCTAGTAGCATATAAGCACATGCGTAAGGTGAAGCACATACCCAAGTGCTTTGTTGAATACAGATCTCAATTTGGTTTTAAACCAGTATGACTTCAGTTACTTCACTGGAGCTCCTCCTCATTTAAGTATGTAAAAATGAGAAGAGAATCAGGGCCAAAATGTAGAAGAATAATTTTAAGGCATGAAAAAGCAGCTCCTAGTTGAAGAACAGTAGGCTAAATTGATTAGGTGATTAATCAATTTTTTTTCATAACACCTGGAAAATAATTAGTCATCTGTGGTGTTGTAGAAAAAGCATAAACACCAGATGTTTCCATTCTGTTGTATACCTTAGCATTAGCCTATGAATGTTTGTATTAAAATTAGTTAGATTATTTTTTTAAAAAAATTGAACTAATTGCATTTAACATTATTTTGGAAAATTGGGTTTGTTTTCATAATTGTAGCATTGCTTTGAATTAATATGCACAGAAGCATTGGCTATTTCCATCATTAAGTCTTGAAAAGACTGTTAAACGTTGATATTTCCTTATCTATTCTGATTATACCTTTCATTAAGAAGTATAGACTATTCATAGATGAATCACTTTAATGAGATTATATAAGCATCATTGAGATTGAAGAACAAAGTTAAAATCTAGATAGCTGCAGAACAGAGAGAAATAATTTAATCAATGATCTGATTTTATACCCCATCTGACGATAAAACTCACAACTGAACAGAAAAATTAGTTGTCAACAACAGAGGAAGAAGTACACATCCCTGTCACTGTGTTCTTCAAGTTTCATCCTGAATATGGATCTAGATGCAAATTTTCCTAGAGATCAGATAGAGATGGGGATTTCACAAACATTGTTCCTATCTCTAATTAGGGAAGTGTTTAATTAATACTACTGGAAAAAAATATCATGTAAACTTCAGATATACTGCACAGCCTGGCATGATATTGCAATTAGGGCTACAAAGAGAGAACCCCAGTTTAGTTCCAGATTGGTGCAGGGGTCATCCATTACAGATCTCATGGCAGGATCAGAACTCATTTTTGTGTCCAATTTGTGAAAAAAGTATTACTATGTTACTGGAAATGTTTTGTTCAACATCTCTTTAAAGTTAAATATTAAAGTCTAATAAAAACCGAAAGGAGTTATTTTATAGTCTTAAAAATGCAATAATAAAGTTTATATATATATATAAATATATAAAGATTTTTTTAAAAAAACACAATTCTTCAGCATCTTGAAATTGTTTGAGGCTACTTCAGAAATTTATAGAAATTGTATAAACTTGTGGCAGGACAGCAATAATTAACTCTGGATTACTAGTATATGATGTTATAGTTTCCCTAATTGCATTTACAGGGGTCTATTTTCTGACTTTAATCTCCTTAATTATAATTCATCCACCAAAAAAATAGGCCCCTAAATAAGGTTACCTCAGTTTATCTATTAGGGATACAGTACATATACTAATGTTTCAAGTGTATTAAAAAATTGTAGCTTAGCATTTCAGTCTTTGAAGGATCAGGGTCTTATCTAGTATTTTGACCTGGTGAATACATTTTTGATCAGCTAGCTAAATAATTTCACTTGATAAAGATTCTGTCTCCCAGTGTCCCAAGCAATACTGTTTGGAATATAGAATGTTCTGTTTTTAACTCATTCACAAATTTGATAAAGCCTAAATTTTGGCATACCAAAAAATTTCTTTCTAGTGGCTATAACTCAGAAATAACTCTATTGTAGAGATGGAATAGCATCCTACTGCATTTGCTTTATGGACAATAATTGAGCCATTACCCATAAGTTCATTTTATTCCAGTTCAGCAGAGTAGTTTAGATGAAGAATTAGCAGCTTAAAATAGACACGTACTACTTGCAATTTCAGTCCAGTACAATCATTTCCCCTGCTTTTCATTATGCATCCCAAACAACATGGCAGATGTAAGAGTAATATACTGCTCTTAATCTGTGTGAATTCCTGTCAACAGCAGTGGAAGTTCTGGTGTGGCTCAAGGTCAGTGTAGAGTGGTTGAGGCTTGATGCTGTCCCCATTAAAATCAATGGCAAACCTTTCTTGACTTCAGTAGTGCAGGCTTGGGATCTTAAGGTATGTCAACACTGCAACAACACACCCGGGGATGGCCTGTGTCAGCTGGCCAGGGCTCAGGCTGTGAGGCTACAAAATTGCAATGTTGACATCCTGACTGGGCACTGGAGGAGTCCAGAGCCCAGGCTACTGCCTGAGCCTAGCCACCAACACTGCAATTGTATTGCCCTGCAGCCCAAGTCAGCTTACACAGGCCAGCTGCCAGTGTGTAGACATACCCTTAGTGAGACAGCTAAGTGTAGACCTGGTAAATTACAAAATTAGCTATTATCCCTCTGCTATTAGTGTGATTTACTGGCAATTAATGTCTTCTGTATTTCACTCTGTTGGTTCGAATGTATACTTTACCCACAAAACACAATGATGCTATGCCAGAGATGAATTTGGCCCAATGTGTATTGACTACAAGCTGTTGCAAATTGTAGACTCTTTAGTACTGAGTCCTATACTGTTTGCTTTTATGTGCAATTGCATTGTTCACTCAATTAATGCTGAATATTCATGCACTGTTCATATTTGGATTTGGTTTGCAGACAGTTCACTTATCATAAGCATTTGGCTTACATTATAACTGAGAACAAAGTGAACAGTTCATAGTCAATAAGGATCCAATAAATTTCTCCCTTTTTATTTATATTGCTGAATAAATACTTTGAAAGTAATAATTAACAACTTCTGCAAAAAAAATTAGTTTGGAGATTGTGAATATTAACAATTTGTGCAGTGCTGGTTTGTTAAGGTACATCCAATGGTTTGTGTTCACTGACTTGATGACTTACATAACTAAGAAAAAAAGTACGAACTGTACATCTTACAATCAACTACATAATTCAAAATTTGCTTAATATTCAGGTGTTTGATATTTAAATCTGTTTTTCAGTGGATGTTCATGCCAGAAAAGTTTGAGCACTTTAATGTTTGCAGAAGGTGAATATGAAAAGACCATGAATAAGATATGAACAACCAGAAAATAAAGTCACACTCACATAGCATGAAAATAAGGGGGGGGGGGGAGATATGGTCCTTCATACAAAAGTATTCTTTTTTTATTATGTTACTGTTCAGTGTTTATCCCATGCACCCTCTCTTTGTACCTGATGAGCAGCTACTCTTACAGTTTCCTGCTGAGGAACACAATAAGCCTGCAGTCTTCACCCAAATTCATAATTTCCTGTGTTCGGAGAGAACTAAACGAAGCTGGACTTCACTGGCAAATAGGAAGGTATCAGTCAGTGCTCCTCTTTCTTGCCTCAGCCCTGTTAGTGATAAAAGTCATAGAAACACAGCATTTCTCCTGCATTGGTAGCCCAAACCTCACCTAGGAGGACTCTGCTCTTCCATTCACTTGCAGGGGGTCTCTGCAATGCTCAGATTAAGTGGGTTTAAAGTATGATTAGTGGGTCCATTCACAGCTGAAATTCAGCACACAGTAAAAGGGAACACTGGGCTACTCCTCCTACTCCTCAGTATCCAGCAGGTATCCTGGCTAAACCTATATACCCTGACCATTACTTTCATTTTGATACTGAGGTCTCCTTTGTAGTTTCAGACAAGCATGGTTCTTTTACTCAAGCTGATCAGGCTTTCTAAGCATGGGCCTTTAGTAAACATGAGTTAATAGTAATTATAATATAATGACTGTAATAAATGCCACTATAATATACTGTTAAGTAACAGAAAATTACAAAGTGACAGGGGAGGTGAGTTAATATCTTTTGCTGAACCAACTTCAGCTGATGAAAAAGAGAAGTTTTTGAGCTACAAAGAGCTCTTCTCCAGCCCAGACCCGAAGAAGAGCTCTTTGTAGCAAACAAACGATTATAAATACATTTTGGCTTAACTTAAACAAAAGCAACCATCTCATTTAGTCTAGTTTCATCAGAGAAATAATTTTTTGATTTAACCTTACAAAACACATCACTAATAATAATTTTAAGGATACTTCATTATGCAATAATAGTCCCTTTTCAATATTTTATAGAATAATGAGCTAGTTTCCAAGTAGATAAACAATGAGTGAACTAGATTACTGGTGAGTAGCACAGCGCTATTATTCTCTCTCTGGCAAGCATTGTTGATATTCATGTTATTAAGTGGAAGATATACATTCTTGAGTAGTTTTAAAAACATTTTTAAAGTGGACAGGAAAGTGGGGGCATAGGTTGCTGTACAGATTTTACCACTGAAGACTAATCTACTCTTATTATAATTAAGAGACACTTGAAAAAACCTGGAATAATTTACCAAAGGCAGATTACACTTCCAAATAGATATGTTGATCAAGAACCCGCTTACCTTCCTCATACATCAAATGGAGCCAATAAGACTATGTGAATAAGGTGAGCAGGATTTGGACCATTATTTTGAGGACTATGATATTATGGAAATAATGGTGTGTTTTTACTTACCAGCCACTTCTCACAAATGCAAATAAAGAGGAGATGGAAGAAATGTCAGGTTCTACTTTCCATCCTTTGCTAGTGAATTGCCGACAGAGAATTCTTGAATGCCCAACCAATTCTGATTTTGAATTGCTCGAGCAATGGAGATTCCATAAAATAGATTTAATAATTTAGAAGATCTCACTAATTATTCTAGCCTAACTTTTCCTTTGCCTATTTTCATCCTACTATAACATGCCTTATACCACCCTAAACAATTCTTCCCCCTACTTTGGTGCTTATCCCAAGGATTGCAGACTGGATTTATATAAAATAAAAACAATGTGAATCTTTTGCCAAAATTGGAAGTGAAATAGATCTAAACTTTGTGATGAACCATGATTATCCCAAGGTCTCAGGTGGCATCCAAAATAAGGATCTTTAAGTCTGCAGAGCCTGAGAGCTCTATAGGACATTAACTTTGCCTTCTTAGGCTTAGGATCACTTTTTACTCTGCTTCTTATAACACCATGGGGCATAAATGATTTTCACGTAACCTAGAGTTGTTGTGAACTGGAGGTTAGTTAATGAGGGTTTATCTATAAAACACTGTATTTAACTTCCTATTTATTTCCATGTACTTCTGTAAAGTCCATTCAGGACTGGAAGCAAAAATGTTTAAATATTACAAGAAAGTTTATTTTTCTAGGGTGAAATGCTTCCTCCATTGATGTCATTGGAGTTTCACCATTGACTTCCGTGAGACCAGGATTTCATCTCTGGAATTTCTGGCCAGAATGTGTCATCATAGTGTTGTAAATGTTATGATAAATTCTTAGACTCCTGAGATTTTCAGACAAGTCTTACCTATCCCCAGAGCCAAATTCACCCGTGGTGTTTAAGCCCATCTATTTCCCAGACTCAACCTTGTCTCTAAGAGGAAAAAGCCACCAGGAAAAGAAAATCCATGCCAGTTTCATCAAGGGTCAAGCAGCTGCCAAAAATAGTCACCAAAGCAGGAAGAAGAACTCTCCCAATGAGGCTCAGAGCAGTCTCAGTCCTACGATTCTGGTTGCCTTTTCCTTTAAGATGAAGATTATGATCTGGAGGATCCAAATCACTCCTTCTTGTAAACAGCAGACTCTTCCTCGACAGCTTCCTCCAGCTGAAGCCTCTTAAAAGTAAATGTAGAAAGCAAGGCAGAGTTACTTCTGAACACCAGAATCTCTAGAAAAGCCTGTGGATACTAAGTAGTCCACTCCAGAGAGGAAGATGTCCATTAGCAGAGCCACTCAGATGCTAATCCCCACTAGGTACTTTAGCACTCAGGAGAAGGGGAAAAGATGGGGCCCAGCCAGGATAACTTCATGCCTCTGGATCCAGAAGAGTATTAGTTCCCATGTGGTACCCACAGCCCCAATTCATGTGGGCTTGAGAGAGAAAGAAATTCCAGTGAGGAGCAAGTCCTAAGGGCCAAAGAAACTGAAGCAGCGTTAGCAGAACCGATACAGTGTCAGCAGAATGCTCTCGCTTGGTGTCCTCTGCCCTGTGCTTATCAGAACACAACTTTGTGTCTCATATGCCTCGTTCTTTAAATGAACATTAGGGCTGAAAAGCTGTGAAGGCAAGAATGTCTGAGATAATGACAGGGCCAAGTCCTAAGATGCTATTTTGAGATTTGTTTTAATTTAGATTCCAACCACATTAAACTGTATTTGATCCCAAGATTAAAGGAAGCTTATAAGATCCATGAAAGTACAAAGGGTAATTTAGGAGCCTAAATCACAATGAAAGGACTGCGATGGATGAGAGTCTGGGGAAAACATGAGCCAGCACAGGACCTATTTCTTGACAAGCTTATTTTTCTGACTACCCTGGTGTAGCGGGTGACCACCCGCTCCCCCCCTAAATAGGGTCTGGGGTAGCCCAGGAAGGGGCTTGTAGCAGCCCGGGACAGGGGTTGTAGCAGGGAGCCTGCTAATTCCCAGGCTGATGGGGAAGCAGGCTCAGCTGGGTGGCCACGCCCCAAACACTCAGGCCTGTATAAAACCTGAGAGGCAGGGGCCTGAGAGAACAGAGTCTCCTCTGTAAGCAGAGGGAGACTAGCCTGGCTGCGAGGAGCTGTAAATAGGGTACCTGGACTGGGGCAGGGCTAGGGCAAGGCAACTGGGAGCCAGTGAGTGGGAAGCTCTAGTGCGAGGGCCCCAGGCTGCCGAACCTAGCGCAGGCCTGTCCCACGGGGTACTGGGGCTAAGAGGGGGCAACCCTGGGCTGGGTAGAGGCAGCAGGCCAAACCCTTCCTGCCTGTGATGAGCGGCCATGAGACTGCAGTCGGCCTCAGTGAGCAGAGGCAAGTGGTGACTAGCAGTGGCCAGGTCTGAGGCAAGGTGGGGATAGTGGGTGGAGGGTTCCCTGGGGAGGGGACCCCTAGACTCAGGGGGGTTCTGCAGGGGTGCAGCACCCTCAGGCGAGGGCACCGGGGTCCGGGAGGGACACGGGGCCAGTAGCAGGAGCAGACATCAGCCGGGCAGAGAGCGCTCCGGAGGTAAAGAGCTAATTCCCATGAAGACCAGACGGGGGCACCGCCGGGTGAGTGACACACATCGCTACACCTGGCAATCAGGCAAACTGAGGGAAGATAGGGCATCACATCCAGCAGCCAGAACTTTGCTGTCACCACACTGGATCAGGTAGCCCCTTCATTTTAAATTGATTGCCTGCTCTTACAACCCTTTTGAATTGTTTTCTGCACTCGTTACTGCCTGCAGCATTTACCAATCTAGTAATATCTGAAGATCCAATTAATGTGCTGCTCGTCCCTTCTTCCTGATAATTAACTAAATGGAACCTAACATTTGTCCCTGCAGTACCCATTATCAGAATATTTCCTGCCCGACTTGTCAGTACATTTCCTTTTGTCATCATTACCTTTTTTTAAGTTCTTTACTTACTTTTCAATCCATATCTTGCTGTACATCTGTTTGGAAACTGATAGGCCTCAATATACAGTGTGCTACATCACACTGTACCAACTGAAGCTTTCTCTATTAGCAATGGGGATTTGAAATCTGCTCATCAAAGGCAGGCAAAAATAAGTTTCTTATGCTATTTATATTTCTTTTAAGAGACGATACGATATATATTGAATTCCACTCCATTACTTTGAAGCCACTGAGCCTATGAAGTCTGCGCTGGTGAACTGGTAAATTAGAAAATCAGAACACTACATTTTCTCATATTCCAACTGCATTAAATGAACAAGAGGGCTGAAAAACCAAGATAGCAAGAATGACTGAGATAATGATGAGACCAAGTCTTGATACACAAGTTCTCACAGTTGTTGTTTTTTTAACTTTAGACTCCAACCCACATGAAAGATTATTACCTCCCAGTAATAAAGGCATCTTTTAAAACTCATAAAAGCATGAAGGGTAATTTTTTCCAAAAGACCCAAAGTGACTTAAGAGCCCAAATCACATTGAAACTCAGTGGGACTAAGTCACTTAAGCACTTTAAAAAACATGACCGCATATAACCGGTTGGAAGTAGTATATTCCATCTGTTCCAGGGTCTAGTGTGAGGCGAGGGGGAACTGGTATGGCACTGTCTCCTTTGGCCATAGTGCACCAACCCTTGGGTTGAATGGCAAGAGCAATCTGGGGTCCAAAGCTGTGTCAGTATATAGGACATTATGATTGTACTATATCAAGTCCAGGGGAGGCAAAAAGTGGAGGACATAATGTGGCATATAGACCTATGATAAGTCAGGGGGTGCAGTAGGGAAAACCACAATGGTGGGGGGCAGCTGCCTCCATTACCCCACAGAAAATGATTCCTGTGGTTATGTGGACTGTCTTGGGGGAACAGGCTTTCATTACTGCTCCCCCTCCTCCCCCATGTAAGAGCCAACCATAAACTGTCCCTTAACACCATTAAATGTCCATTTCTCCCAACAAATACAAAAATGTCTCATGTTACCAAAGCTTAGTAGAAATGAGGCTATCTGCTTAAGAATGTGACTGGATATAAAGGTGTCATGTGTTCAAATGTCTATATATACCATCCTATTTAAACTCATAAACAGTATGAGCCAAATTCAGCCCCGATGTGAGGGATGAAACTCCAAGGAATTTAGTTCATTCTAATGTCCTTTGATTGTTGAACTATTATTATAATTGTGTCATGCTCTCTTGTTGCATTTTGTTTCATATTACATTGTAAACTCATTACAGCAGGGCTGTGTTTCTGTCTATACAGCACTTAACACAATGGGGCTTCAATCCTTAGCACAATGGAATCACAATACAAATAAGACGTGGAAAAGAAGAGAAAAGTTTGGAAGGATGCTTTGATTGTAAATAGTACAAGTTATTTTAAACAAAAATAATCAATAAAGCCAATGGTTGAAGAAAAATCTATAGAAAAATAGATTTTATTGGTTAAAGAAAGGTTTTAGAAACGTAACATTTCACTGAGTCGATGCTTTACCAGTTTTAAAGGCTTCAGTTTAAAATGCATTGGCACATTATCTGTAAGAACAGAACTTATTCATGCATGAACATAATGAATCAACCAACAAAAACAAAGTAGTAAGATTATTAATGAGCCATTTACTTTAGGCAGCCTTAATGACTTGTTTCTGAGCTCAGAGAAAGTTCTGTAATGGAAGCCATAGAGATGCAGCAGCAAATCTCTTAGTATACGAAAAAAGTGGAGAAGAGTTTTGTTTTGGCACCTGGGAGTAAAACCTGATATGGCAAGACCTGTCAAACACACACACACACACCTTTCCCCTTCACTCTTTTGTCCCCTTGCTGCCTCCATTGCTCCTTCTACTCTTTACTTCTTAAGGTTAACTGGAGAAGTGTTTCAAATAAAATCAGAATTCATGAAATCCTCACCTGAAACATAAATAAAAAATGTTCTAGCAGTGCTTTTTTACTTTAGCTCTAGGTTTAGACACTTCCTCAGTTCCCCCTTGCTATTCCTCACTTTTCCTGTGGTGATGGGATAGTTTAGCCTTGCAGCTGAATTTAAAAGTCCTCTCCCTTTCAGGGGAGAACAAAAATACTCTCCAAAAGCAAAACATTTCCAAACTTTCATCCATCCATGCAGGAGCTTCACAAAGTCCTTTCCCCTTCATGAGCCACAACCCTCTCTTTAAGCGCTGTGTGACTTCAGCCATCTCCCCTTGGCTCAGACTTCTTTCGGTCATGGCTCTACAAATTGTCTTTCTCCCTGGTTGCACAGGTCTCAGGACAACACCAAATAACCCTACTGGAGTGTGGAATATTCTTGCCCTTAACCACAGAATCCAGCCATGAGGCCCTGAATTATGTCCTCTACAACCTCAAACTTCCCTTTACTCTTCTCGCAGGATTACTTCCTATACTTGCTTGCCTCTTAGGTGCCTATCCTAGTTTTTCCATGTTTCTTCAGTCCAGTCTTCACACACATCCCTGGGCTGATTCCCCTGGCTTTCTGTCACCTGGATACCCAATCACAGGTCCAGAGAGAGGACTTAAAGTAGGATATTTTATGTAGATGTGTGTGGAGAGTGATAGGTCACCCTAACTATAGGAACTGTGCAGTTGTCCACCTACAATAAATCCACAGATTTATCCATAGCTGAGATGAATCTAGCAAAAATGCAGAATGATTGTTTCATCTACCTCAGATCATGAACAGAATATGTATCAGATATTGCTATGAAATCAAAATCCATATATAAAAACACAAATAGAGAGCAAAATTACTTTGTTTTCATGACAGAACAGGCTGATCTGGATCCAAATTGTAATAGCTACCCTTCCTCCCCCCTCCTCAGTTTCTCCTGGAGCTTTCCCACTGCATGCTTGGTCACACCGTGGAACTCAGATTGATAAATTTCATTCTGACCTCAGATAAGTTGAACAGGTGATTTCATCATTGCTATATATGCCTTCATTTCAGGCAATATGAAGCCTTTTCTTTCTGCTGCCCCCTCCATCTCTTTACTGTGGTTCTCACTCTAGTTAAGCTTGGATACTTACACGATCTGACTTTTTGTTTTACTGTTTCATCAGCCCTCCAATGAATCTATCTGTAATATGATCCCATCTATGATTTACACCATGAGAACTAAAACTTAACAGCACATGAAATTTATTGCATATTGTTTGATTCATTTGTATTGAGCTACACAGAACATGAGCTACATCGTAAATTTTTCTTCACATTGTTTTCAGAGCAAATGACTGGTCATAGTTCACATGCAAATATGAAGTTTCTATGGGCATTTTTACTGCTTCATAAAAATTAGAGTCAGAGGTTTATTGAAAGCCTCCACCTTCTTTAATGGCCTTATTTTATTTTTTCATATGTCAGAACCAGTCTTGATGCAGGATCTTCCTTTTCAACGTATATTTAGGCTATGAAATATAGTAGTTTATATTTAGACTTCCTCCCTCTCTGCTAAATAACATGGTGAACTGACAATTATGCCAAATTATTTTTTCCACTTAGCATTAAATTTCATGCTTCAACTTTCTACCCATTTCTCCATCTGTTTAAAACCTCCTGCAGTCTAGTGGTGTGCTCCTGACTATATACCATCCCACCTGTCTCTCATTTGAAATGTATGTCACCATTCAGTCCCAGATTAAATATACTCTCACTTGGATCTATGGGATCTTAATGGGGTGAGGAAGGGAGAGAGAGCAGAGATGCCTCATTAATGGAAACCAATCCTGGCCTTAGTGTACATCTTTGTCAAGAAGCATAGATTTCATGTGTAACTATTGGAGGATCCAGCCCTTGGTAACTGGGTGCCTCCAGCACCCATCAGATGCTGATCCTATAGCAGTGTAGCTTTCCTGAACTCCTTTGGGAAGTTTGAATCTTTGGATTGTCATAACAGATTGAAGAAAAAAAGAAAGATCTCTGTGCCAATTCAAACCCCAACCCTGAAACAATGACAGTAGCATCACACCCTTTTAAAAAGTTGTGTTTAAAGATGTATTTTTAACAAGTTTGCACATTGGTTTTGTAGTGACTGATTTAGATTTTGATTGAGAAGAAAAAGGTTCACCTTGTGATTAAGGCACAGAATTCAGGACATGTGAACTTGATTCTCAGCTGTACTAGGATGACCAGACAGCAAGTGTGAAAAATTGGGACAGGAGGTGGGGGGGTAATAGGTGCCTATAAAGGAAAAAGCCCCCAAAATCAGGACTGTCCCTGTATAATCAGGACATCTGGTCACCCAACTCTGCCATAGGTTTTCTATTTGACCTTGGAAATGTCACTTAAACAGCCTGTGCCTCACTTCCCCATCTGTAAAATGGGGATAGTACTATCCTAATTCAAAGGAGTTAGGAATGAATTTATCTTCATGATGCAAATATCATGGTGAAGAATGCCCTACCAAAGTCAATAAAATAGACAACTATAGTATTGCTTTAGACATTTCAGTGAGCCAGTAAATCCATTCATTGTAAAGAGGAATGACAATCAAAACATGGAGTTGTTCTGTTTCCACCTGCTGGCTGGGAGGAACTATAATCCAAGCATTTCCATTTACACTGCTATAGGAGATAGTGTTCTTTCTTTGAGCTAAAAAAGGTAATGAAAACTACTCCTTATCAATTTTCCCCTCAACATGTGACGGACCTTTAATAATATAATAAACAGTACTTTGGTAGAGAAAGAAAAAGGTCTCACATAACTGCCCTCAAAACACACTAACGTTTGTAGGTGAGGAAAGGAGAACACCCCTAGCACCGAGACACTACACAAACTAATTAAGGATTAATATGTTGCTAGCCTATTTAATTTTGAATGACCAATCTCTCTTGCTAAGGCTGACTTTTGTGTCAGTTGAGAAGACGATTATTACAGGTCCCTTGCTACTGTTCTGGGGCAAATGTGTAGCTATGTAAAGTGAGCTGGGAAAGCAAACATAGCAAGTGTTGTAGCCATTTCAGCCCAGGATATTAGAGATAGAAGGTGGGAGAGGTAATATCTTTTATTGGTCCTGAAGAAGAGCTCTGTGTAAGCACAAAAGCTTGTTTCTCTCACCAACAGAAGATGGTTCAATAAAAGATATTGCCTCATCCAAGGGCTGGTCCCCACTACAGCTTAACGTCGACTTTAGCGATGTTAATTCGACATAAACCTGTACCCGTCCTCACACAGACGCCATTTGCGTCGATTTAAAGGGCCCTCAAAATAGACTTCTGTACTCCTCCCTAATGAGAGGAGAAGCATTTAAATCGACCTCTCTGGATCGAATGTGGACTAGTGAGGACGAATGGGACGTTATTGGCCTCCAGAGGCTGTCCCACAATGCTCCATTCTGACCGCTCTGGACTGCCTCACTGCTCTACTGTGACCGCTCTGGACAGCACTCTCAACTCGCTGATCTGGCCAGGTAGACAGGAAAAGACCCGGGAACATTTGAATAGCATTTCCTGTTTGGTCAGCGTGGCCAGCTCACCTGCACAGCTCAGTCGCCATTCAGAGAAATCAGCAGCACAAGCCGCCATGCAGACCTCAGCATTACAAGACGCCATGCAGAGCTCAGCAGCACAGGAGACCAGCCAGAGGAAAAGAGCTCCAGCATGATCCAATCGTGAGGTGTTGGATCTCATCGCTATCTGCGGAGAGGAATCCGTGATGTTGGAACTCCGCAACAACAAACGGAATGCCAACACATTCGCCAGGGTCTCCAAGGCCATGCTGGAAAGAGGCCACAACAGGGACGCACAACAGGGACGCGCAACAGTGCCGCGTAAAAATTAAGGAGCTGAGGCAAGCGTTCCAGAAAGCTAGAGGCAAACGGATGCTCAGGGGGTCTGCCGCGGATATGCCAGTTCTACAATGAACTAAATCAGATAATGGGGGGCGCCCCCACCACCATCGCACCGGTTTGCGTGGACTCCACACATGGGATAATGCTCAGGGCCAAGGAGGATTCGGATGAGGAGGAGGAGGAGGAGGAGGAGGTAAATGTCACGGAACAGCAGGACGCAAATGGAGAAGCAGTATTATTACCAGACAGCCAGGAGCTTTTTATCACCCTGGAGCCAGTACTCAGCCAACCCTCCCAATCGGGTACCCAAGCCGGCGAAGGGAACTCTGGTGAGTTTTTTTTTTTTTAAGGGATTAGATGACTCATGATTTTTAAAGGAAGTATTTATTAATGATTAACTTGACCTAAGGAATTGGCGTGCTTTCATTGCTGGTCTGGTCCCTTTTCACTCAAAGAGCTTGTCAATGTACTCGGGTACTGACCGGAAGTCCTCTGTGGACATTTCAATGAAGCTATCCAGAAGGTAGCGATGAATCTTACGCACCAGATTTCTGGGGAGAGCCGCCTTGTCTGGCCCCCCGTGATAGGAGACCATCCCATGCCACGAAACTAGTAAATAGTCTGGTATCATTGAGCAGCATAGCATTGCGGCGAATGCTGCAGGACTTTGAAACGATTCCAACAACATGTGTTCTCTATCTCTCAGAGAAATTCTAAGCAGAGTTATGTCATTCATGGTTGCCTGTTTGAAATACGGACTGCAATTAGTCTGGACACAGGGAGCAAGACAGCCTGTAAGCCCCCCCCCCCTTTTCACCCCCCACCAGCCCATTGCGAGAGCAGTTAGAGGAGTTTTGAGCCTACAAGCGGATGCTTCCACAGCCAGCCCGAAACCAGAGAGTTTTTGGTTTTGTTTTGCATTTCACGGTTCACTGGGAGCCACACGGTAGGGGGGAATGGGGTGGGGTTACTCTGGAATATCAGAGCACTGCTGTAAAGAGTATGGCTTTGCTTACCATAGCCTGCTGCATGGTGATTTCAGCAGTCGTGGTGAGGCTCTCTCATGCATGACTTTTGACTGATCCAGTAACTTTTAGGTGAGGAATATGACCTTGTACAGAAACCATATCAGGCCTGTGAATACTGTGTTTTTCCGCTGCATAGTAATCCCATTGTTCTCCGCGACTGTATGTGTCTCATAACCGTATACCTTTCTTTCTTCAACAGCTGCACAGTTCTCTGAATCCTCCCTCTTGCCCCTCACGCCGGCTATCACAGATACGAAAGCGTAAAAAGAAAATACGTGATGACATGTTTAACGAACTTCTCCATAACTCTCACGCTGAGGCCGCACGGCAGACAGAATGGAGGGAAAAATTGTTACAGTTAAGGCAAGACTCAAGAGCTGCAGCAGAAAAGTTGCAGGAACGTGAACGGCGGACGGATGCTTTGCTCCGCATAATGGAGGAGCAAAGTGCCATGCTTTGTTGTCTGGTGGAGCTTCAGCAGGCCCAAAGATTGCCTCTACAGCCTCTGTGTAACCACCTCCCCCCCTCCCCATGTCCCATAGCTTCCCCGCCCAGACACAGGGTGAGAACCGGGGGGGGGGGGGGGAGAAGCTCTGGGGACTGACCTACTCTACCCCACAAGCCAGCACAAGCAGCAGCAGGTTGAGTTTCTCTAAAAACTTGTAAAAGCTGATGTCTTCCCACCCCCCACCCCCCGCTCCTCCACCACTGCGACTGCTGGTTTCCCTCCTCACACACCCCTTCTTGGCTACCTTGGCAGTGATCCCCTGTATTTGTATTTGTGATGAAGCAATAAAGAAACCATGATTTTTAAAACAGTAAATTTATTTCCTCTGCAAGCATCGGGAGGGGGGAGGGAAAGAGGGTGCAAGGACGACAAGCTTAGGGCTGAGCAGAGCAAGGGAGCGGGTTCTCAAAAGCCATCTTGGGCACTCATAAAACTGGTTTTCAAGGCGTCCCTGAGGCGCAGCGCGTCATGGTGCGCTCTTCTACTTTCCCTGCTGTTTGGCTGCTGGTAAGTAGCAGACAGGAAATTTGCCTCTGCCTCCCAGCCTGCTATAAACGTTTCCCCCTTGCTCTCACAGAGATTGTGGAGCACAGAGCAAGCAGCAATAACAATGGGGATATTTCTGTCGCTGATGTCTGAGCGAATCAGTAATGAACGCCATCTCCCCTTCAGTCGGCCAAATGCACACTACTGCCATTCTGCACATGCTCAGCCTGTAGTTGAACAGCTCCTGACCCCTGTCCAGGGCTCCAGTGTAGGGCTTCATAAGCCAGGGCATTAAGGGGTAGGCTGGGTCCCCAAGGATAACAATCGGCATTTATACACCCCCCACAGTAATTTTTTGGTCGGGGAAGAAAATCCCTTGCTGCAGCTGTCTAAATATCCTAGAGTTCCTGAACACACGAGCGTCATGAACCTTTCCCGGCCATCCCATGTACAGGTCGGTGAAATGTCCCTTGTGGTCAACCACTGCTTGCATGACCATAGAATAATATCCCTTCCGGTTTCTGTACTCTGCGGCCTCGTTGTCCGGTGCCAGGATAGGGATATGAGTCCCATCTATAGCCCCACCACAGTTAGGGAATCCCATGGCGGCAAAGCCATCTATTGTAGCTTGCAGGTTTCCAAGGTTTATAACCCTGGGTAGCAGCAGCTCGACGATTGCTCTGCTTACTTGCATCACAGCAGAGCCCACTGTAGATCTACCCACCCCAAACTGATTCACGACTGACCGGTAGCTGTCTGGTTTCTCAATTGTGAGGGCTGCTCTCATTCTGGTATTCTTGCGCCGGAGGGTCGGGGAAAGCAAGTCACAAAGTTCCATGAACGTGCCCTTATGCATACGGAAGTTTCTGAGCCACTGGGAGTCATCCCAGACCCACAGCACTATGCGATCCCACCAGTCAGTGCTTGTTTCCCTGGCCCAGAATCAGCATTGCATGGCATGAGCCTGCCCCATTGCCACCAAATTTGACAGATTGTCGGTCACCCTACTTCCAAAAACGTCAGTGTCCCTGTCCCTGCTGTGCACGTCCAGGTCCATCTCCTCACCACTGTCATCGGGTTCCAGAAAGCGCAGTTGTCTCCGGATCGCATTCCTCTGCAGACGGTACAGCATAAAATCCACAACAGTGCGCGAGGTCCACACAACGGCCAGTACTGCAGCGGTGGCATCAGCGGGCTCCATGCTTGCAGTGCTATGGCGTTAGCGAAGTGCGGAGAAAGGGCACGAATAATGGGATGCCTACCCACAATACACAATATACTCGAAATGGGGTCGGCGGCACGAAAAAAGGGTGTGAAATTATGAAATGCCTACCCATAGTGCAGCACTCAAAATGGTGCCTGCTGGGGACTCCGGGAACTGTGGGATAGGTACCCACAGTGCAACGCTCGCTATGTCGACGCTTGCAACAGTTGTGCGGACAGACACTGTCGACTTGCTGTGCTTTGTGGGGACACACAAAATCGACTCTATACAGTCTGCTTTAAAAAAATCGACTTAAAGGAAATCGACCTACTGCTGTAGTGAAGACCTACCCTAACTTGTCTCTCTAATAGCAAATGACAGACGCTTTCTCATCTGAAAAAAAAATCACTGCCTTTTCAGAGTGTTGGCAAGGATTAGGTGTTTGTTTCGTCAAATATAGCACAGGTTATTGCAAGAAGTCTAAAAGTACTCCTTCACACAACGCATAGTCATCCTATGGAACTCACTCTCGGGGAATGTTGTGAAGGCCAAAGGTATAATTGAGTTCAAAAAAAGAATTAGATAAGTTCATAGAATATCAGGGTTGGGAGGGACCTCAGAAGATTTAGTCTAGCCCCCTGTTCAAAGCAGGACCAATCCTCAATTAAATCATCCAACAGATTTTTGCTCCATATCCCTAAATGGCACCTCAAGGATTGAATTTACAACCCTGGGTTTAGCAGGCCAATGCTCAAGCCACTGATCTCTCTCTCCCACTCCCGATGGAGTATAGCTCGCTCATTGCTTTTAAAGCAGGTGGGAGGGCTGATTTACACTAAACCCATTTCTTTTCTGTGAGATGCATTAGAATTTTAACTTCTCATGGTCACTAGCATAAAGGTGTGATCTATAATCACACTGTTCGTTAAAACTGGCTTTGAAACAACACATCCGTTCTCAAGGCTACACTTCAACTGCAATGAACATGCTTTCTGATCTTTGCCTTGACTTAAACTATTTGAAATCTTGGTTACAAAAGCCTCCTGTCCTTTTAAAATAAACCCAGCATGGAATTGCACTGTGCATCCTAGCAGGTCTCAGGACTTGAAACATGCATTCATCATGAGTTGGAATTCAAATATCCAACCCAACTTCACATCAGAAAACATCAACTAGAAGTTTGTAATGGTAGTTAGCAACAATTCTGTAACACTGAATTCTACATATCATCACTCTTCTATAGATCCAATTATTAATAGTGCTATATTACAGATTCCCTAGATGGATCTATAGAAGAGTGATGGTATTTAGAATTTAGAGTGTAACAGAATGTAGGGTAATGTTTAGAGGGGACTAGGAATAAGGATTTATATGTCTCATTTACAGCTTTGTCAGAGTCCTTGGGTAACTCACTTAACTGCTCTGCAATTTAATACAATCTCCTACGGGCTGCATACCATAGGTGCTGACATTCTTAGATCCTGGGGGTGCTTGACCCCTGTTTCATTCCAGGCCCTGCCCCCACTACACCCCTTCCTTCAAGACCATACCCCTGCCCCGCCTCTTCCTGCCCCCTGCTCCCCCAGAACCTCTTTAATGACACTGAACAGCTGATTGCGGTGGGTGAGATTTGCTGGGAGGGAGGGGAAGGAACCGATCAACAGGACTGCTGAGTACCCACTATCCCCCCCCCCCCCCCGAGTCCTCCAGTCCCAGAGCACCCACGGATTTGGTGCCTATGATGCACACAATAGTACTCAACTTTTACACAGGGCTGCTGTGAAGCTTAATTAGGGAATAAGTGCTTTAAGCACCTTTAATGAAAGTGACTAATTGTAATGCATTATTATTAGAGTTATAAACTAGGTGTTTGTAAGGTCTATAAGGCTTTGGGGATTTATTTAACAGTAATTTTCATAAGAGCAATTAAGTAACATGCTTATTAAAAATGTTGGCCAAATGTTTTGATGAGGACTTGAAGAAAGTATCTAAGCAGTTGATTAGGAATTACAGGGTTATTTTTTCCATAGCACTCAGCACCATGGCCACAAGAAATTAAAATGTAAACATGAGACAAATGGAACAGAAAGTACTAGCAGAATATATCAGTATTAGCAGTGACCCAACAACAGTTCTGATTAGGTCCTTTGATATTGTGCTATATTTTCTAGACAGCTAGACATCATCTTGAAATATTGGGGTTGATTGCTCCCCAGAAAGTGCATGCCATCAATCTTATCTTAGTCTACTTACCTATTTGCTCTCCAGCCTCCTTCTGAGAAAAGAATATCAACAAATAGAATTCGAGGACTTCCAGATCCATATTTAGCTTCCAATAGATGAATTATAATCATAGTCACATACCAACTGCTCTCAGAAAAATAACATAGGAACATAAGAACGGCCATACTGGGTCAGACCAAAGGTCCATCTAGTCCAGCATCCTGTCTACCGACAGTGGCCAATGCCAGGTGCCCCGGAGTGAGTGAACCTAACAGGTATGATCGAGCGATCTCTCTCCTGCCATCCATCACCCCCCTCTGACAGACAGAGGCTAGGGACACCATTCATTACCCATCCCGGCTAATAGCCATTTATGGACTTAGCCTCCATGAATTTATCCAGCTCTCTTTTAAACCCTGTTATAGTCCTAGCCTTCACAGCCTCCTCAGGTAAGGAGTTCCACAGGTTGACTGTGCGCTGTGTGAAGAAGAACTTCCTTTTATTTGTTTTAAACCTGCTGCACGCCAATTTCATTGAATGGCCCCTAGTTCTTCTATTTTGGGAACAAGTAAATAACTTTTCCTTATTCCCTTCCTCCACTCCACTCATAATTTTATATACCTCTATCATATCCCCCCTTAGTCTCCTCTTTTCCAAGCTAAAAAGTCCTAGCCTCCTTAATCTCTCTTCATATGGGACCCGTTCCAAACCCCTAATCATTTTAGTTGCCCTTCTCTGAACCTTTTCTAGTGCCAGTATATCCTTTTTGAGATGAGGAGACCACATTTGTACGCAGTATTCAAGATGTGGGCGCACCATGGATTTGTATAAGGGCAATAAGATATTCTCCGACTTATTCTCTATCCCTTTTTTAATGATTCCTAACATCATGTTTGCTTTTTTGACTGCCGCTGCACACTGCGTGGATGCCTTCAGAGAACTATCCACAATGACTCCCAGGTCTTTTTCCTGATTGGTTGTAACTAAATTAGCCCCCATCATATTGTATGTATAGTTGGGGTTATTTTTTCCAATGTGCATTACTTTACATTTATCCACATTAAATTTCATTTGCCATTTTGTTGCCCAATCACTTAGTTTAGTGAGATCTTTTTGAAGTTCTTCACAGTCTGCTTTGGTCCTTACTACTTTGAGCAGTTTAGTATCATCTGCAAACTTTGCCACATCACTGTTTATCCCTTCCTCCAAATCATTTATAAATAAGTTGAATAGGATCGGCCCCAGGACTGACCCTTGGGGAACACCACTAGTTACCCCTCTCCATTCTGAAAAAGTTCCATTTATCCCTACCCTTTGTTCCCTGTCTTTTAACCAGTTTTCAATCCATGAGAGGATCTTCCCTCTTATCCCATGGCAGCTTAATTTACGTAAGAGCCTTTGGTGAGGGACCTTGTCAAAGGCTTTCTGGAAATCTAAGTACACTATGTCCACCGGATCCCCCTTGTCCACATGTTTGCTGACCCCTTCAAAGAACTCTAATAGATTAGTAAGACACGATTTCCCTTTGCAGAAACCATGTTGACTTTTGCCCAACAATTTATGCTCTTCTATGTGTCTGACAATTTTATTCTTTACTATTGTTTCAACTAATTTTCCCGGTATGGACGTTAGACTGACTGGTCTGTAATTGCCAGGATCACCTCTAGAGCCCTTTTTAAATATTGGCGTTACATTAGCTATCTTCCAGTCACTGGGCACAGTAGCCGATTTAAAGGATAGGTTACAAACCCTCGTTAATAGTGCCGCAATTTCACATTTGAGTTCTTTCAGAACTCTTGGGTGAATGCCATCTGGTCCCGGTGACTTGTTACAGTTAAGTTTATCAATGAGTTCCAGAACCTCCTCTACTGATACTTCAATTTGTGACAATACCTCAGATTCGTCACCTACAAAAGACAGCTCAGGTTTAGGAATCTCCCTAACGTCCTCAGCCGTGAAGACTGAAGCAAAGAATTCATTTAGTTTCTCTGCAATGACTCTGTCATCTTTAAGTGCTCCTTTTGTATCTCTGTCATCCAGGGGCCCCACTGGTTGTTTAGCAGGCTTCCTGCTTCTGACATATTTAAAAAACATTTTGTTATTACCTTTTGAGTTTTTGGCTAGCTGCTCTTCAAACTCCATTTTAGCTTTTCTTATTACATTCTTACACTTTATTTGGCAGTGCTTATGCTCCTTTCTATTTACCTCACTAGGATTAGACTTCCATTTTTTAAAAGATGCCTTTTTCTCTCTCACTGCTTCTTTTACTTGGCTGTTAAGCCACGGTGACTCTTTTTTAGTTTTCTGGCGTTGTTTTTTAATTTGGGGTATACATTTGAGTTGGGCCTTTATTATGGTATCTTTGAAGAGAGTCCATGCAGCTTGCAGGGATTTCACTTTAGTCACTTTACCTTTTAATTTCCGTTTAACTAACCCCCTTATTCTTTCATAGTTCCCCTTTTTGAAATTAAATGCCCCAGTGTTGGGCTTCTGAGGTGTTATTCCCACCATAGGAATGTTAAATGTTATTATATTATGGTCACTATTTCCCAGTGGTCCTTTTATAGTTACCTCTTGAACCAGATCCTGCGCTCCACTCAGGACTAAATCCAGAGTTGCCTCTCCCCTTGTGGGTTCCTGTACCAGCTGCTCCAAGAAGCAGTCATTTAAAGTATCAAGAAATTTCATCTCTGCATTTCGTCCCGAGGTGACATGTACCCAGTCAATGTTGGGATAATTGAAGTCTCCCACTATTATTGGGTTCTTTATTTTGACAGCCTCTCTAATCTCCCTTAGCATTTCGTCATCCCTATCACTGTCCTGATCAGGTGCTCGATAATAGAGCCCTATTGTTATGTTCTTATTAGAGCATGAAATTACTATCCATAGTGATTCTATGGAATGTGTGGATTCATTTAAGATTTTTACTTCATTTGATTTTACACTATCTTTTACATAAAGTGCCACTCCCCCGCCCCCACGACCTATTCTGTCCTTCCGATATATTTTATACCCTGGAATGATTGTGTCCCATTGATTGTCCTCGGTCCACCATGTTTCTGTGATACCTATTATGTCAATATCCTCCTAACACGAGGCACTCTAGTTCACCCATCTTATTATTTAGACTTCTGGCATTTGTGTACAAGCACTTTAAAAACTGGTCACTGTTTATCTGTCTGCTCTTCCCTGGTGTGTCAGATTCTTTATGTGAAAATTTCTCATCTGATCTGGCCCCTCCTTTATCCTTTTCCATCCTTTCCTGTCTAGAACCTAGAGAATCTTTAACGACAGACCCTCCTGTAAGAGAAGTCTCTATCCGATCCACGTGCTCCTCTGCAGCAATCGGCTTTCCCCCATCTCTTAGTTTAAAGACTGCTCTGCAACCTTTTTAATGTTAAGTGCCAGCAGCCTGGTTCCACTTTGGTTTAGGTGGAGCCCATCCTTCCTGTATAGGCTCCCCCTATCCCAAAAGTTTCCCCAGTTCCTAATAAATCTGAACCCTTCCTCTCTACACCATCGTCTCATCCACGCATTGAGACTCTGAAGCTCTGCCTGCCTACCTGGCCCTGCGCGTGGAACTGGAAGCATTTCTGAGAAAGCCACCATAGAGGTCCTGGATTTCAACCTCTTTCCTAGCAACCTAAATTTGGCCTCCAGGACATCTCTCCTACCCTTCCCTATGTCGTTGGTACCTACATGTACCACGACCACCGGCTCCTCCCCAGCACTACTCATAAGTCTATCTAGATGCCTCGATAGATCCGCAACCTTTGCACCAGGCAGGCAAGTCACCATACGGTTCTCCCGATCATCACAAACCCAGCTATCTATATTTCTTATGATCGAATCCCCCATTACTAACAGCTGCCGTTTCCTAATAATTGGAGTTCACTCCCCTGGAGAGGTGACCTCTGTGCAAGGGGACACATACATACCTCTGTGCAAGGGGATACATAAATATCATTGTAGGAGCACCATGTCCCTGCTGAGAGCCTCACCAAAAGCAATGGAGATCAGTGGGGTCCACATGAACAAAGCAGCTTGCAGGACTGGGGCCTGAGTTTCTATTCAATTCTTCCCTCCTCAAGTACCCCTCTCTCCAAAGTGGGTGCTTTCACAAAAGAGGAGGGATTTAATACTCTTATTAGTTTAAACATTCTTTGTGGACACCAAGAAATAAAATCCACTCGGAATTTTCTGACAATAAAACACGTCTCCCAGTTACAACCCATCTTATTGGTAGACTTGGTAGAATTTGTTTTTATATAATTTGACAGTGTTTATTTTTAAGTGTGGAATTTTATTTAAAAGTTCACAGTTGTGCCAAATTATAAATTAAGCTTTTTTCTATTTTTATCCATTAAAATTTTTACAGTTGCTGGGAATTATGGGGGTCAGACAATGATTAAAAAAAAGTTAACCATTTACAACTGTTAGATCACAAATTGCCAACATCATATGTCAAAGTTTACAAAGTAAATATTCTTAAATCAAAGTAACAGCATTTTCTTACTTTGCCTATATGTAAATTTCAGTTATCATCCATGGAAATATTTTTTCTTCTGTATGCATACACTGAAACGGACATTTACCCATGAAAATCTACCTTATAGCCTATTGATATGGTTCCAAAGACCATGTTATACAAGAGTATCCTAAAATTATATTAAAAAGTGTATTTATTGGGAACTCTCTCTCCACCACACTCAGCAGGAGCTAGATTTGGTATAATTTATTATTAGTTGCGGGGGGGGGGGGGTTAGTTTGTTTTTTAATGTACAGTAAACCCTCGATTTAACGGACCTCGATTTAACGGACTTCGGATTTAACGGACAAAATTTCCAGTCCATATGTCATATGTGAAAATTAACACCCTGTTAATTTTAAAATGCTTTTAACCAAGATTTGCTTATAATTTAATTAACAGGTTATTTTTTGTTATTAATTCACTGTTACAGTAGACTCCCGATTATCTGGGTGCGGGTTACCTGGGCTGCGGATTAACCAGGATGTCTAAACGGGTCGGTAGGGGAAGCCCCAAAGCAGCGGCAGGCTCAGCCTTAGGCTGCTGCTGCTTTGGGGCTTCTCCCACTGGCCCCTTACAAGCTGGGGTCTCAGCCTGCTTCCAGCCTGGGTGTAGGGAATCCAGGCTGGCGGCGGGAGCTCAGACCCTGGCTGGCAGGAGCCTGGGGGGAAAACCCCAAGGCGGCAGCGGACTGAGCACTCAACCTGCCGCCGCTTTGGAATTTCCCCCCAGGCTCCTGCCAGCCGGGGTCTCAGCCCGCTGCCAGCCTGGGCTTCCTACACCCAGGCTAGCAGGGGAGCTGACTGGGGCAGGTGGTGGGACCTCCACCATCCACCCCCAGGGCGGCCGGCGAAACACCCCCCACCCCCACCCCAGTTGACGCGTGATTATCCAGGATTTTATTAACCGGGATTAAGGTTTTCCCGATCATCCTGGATAATCGAGAGTCTACTGTATAGGAAACTTTTCTGTGAAATTTAAACTTTTCATATATACTTAATTTAATTACACAAACGTGTCTACATAAGTAAAAACAGGTAAACTAACTAATTTGTCAATTTTTTAACATACGCATTCGGAAAACCTACTTTATTATATAACGGACTTTCGGCTTTAACGGACACCCCCTCGCCCGAATTAGTCCGTTATATTGAGGTTTTACTGTAGTGTTTTTGTGACAAGGTTGCACACTAATTGTGAACCCAGGTATTTGCTAATGGTAACAGCTGATCTTAATTTCCTCAGCAAAATTATTAAACAGTAGCAAAATTACTGTCTGCCATTTAACAAATGAAAGTAGAGGTGACCCTTTGAAATACGTACTTTATAATTGCAAATAGTTGGAATATCATACAAGGCATCCCAAAGATGAAAGGGTATTTCAGCTTAATTGTGATGATTCTCATTTTGAGTAATACAAAACAGTCATCTAATGACTACTTGATAGAGAAAGTTCAGTTAATTAAAATCCATGTGACAGTACTTGAAAGTCTCTGCTGCCTATTCAACATTTTGGTCACTGTGTTTGCATGGAAAGATTTGACTATAAACACATTTTTAGAAGACTAGTTCTAAACTTTGATGATTTGGCACTGGGGCTAACTGCTGGGATTTGGCTATATTTTGACATTTTAGTCTGGGGTGATTGAGACCACAAATCAGCTGGGTGGCAATAAAGACAATAACACACATTTAATTTAACACTCTACTGATGCCTAAGGGGCTTGCGCTCATGAAATGAGTGGGTTGTGAAAACTAAATTCTCAAATACCATTCCTCCCAGAGCTCCTATACATAATTAATTAACCAAAAATCAAATAAACTGGTAGCTGATGTTTACAGTATTATTCAGGTGCAAGTTCCCATTGTTATTTTGTTTGCAGGAAATACAAGACTAGTACAGTCAAATAAATATAAGTTCATTTACTCATTTTTTGTTTCTACAACTAATGAAGCCTCTACATTGCATTAGCTTGCCATTTTTTAAAATATACATCTCTTCTGTGTGATGTTGCGTATAACAGGCAACTCAGTTTACAGCTAGAGGAGCTCTCTCTCATTGGCCTACTGAACAGCAAGCTGCACTGTACATTTGTTTGTTTTTTTAACCAGGACATGCAGGAGAATGAAACCATGACACACAGGGATGGAATTTAAAGCAAAAGTTGCAACTTAAGTAACTTTTGAGTGTGGCGGTAGAGGCCAAATTCACAAGTATAATGCCCAGCATTTACTTGGGTACAATGAACTTATAAATAGCCTCCATGCCAAATAATCAGTTAATATTCAGTTAGTCCTCTTCAGCCTAGCCCCCTAGGATTTAGATCCTTTTGCTTTCCCCCCACAAAGGGCAATGAAAGTACACACAAGGCAGACCTCAGTCTGCAAAGGCTTTCTGTAATGGGGTACTCACCTTTTGAGTGCACCAAGTGGCTGGGTGTGGTACTGCCAATTTTGTCCTGTTCCTGCTGCCCCTGTAGGTTGTTGACCTCATTAAGCAGGTCTTCAGTGGCTCAGCCCTCCGGCCAGGTCATACAGTTAAAAATGGACAAGACCCCTCCAGAATATCAAAAACCCAACAAATTGTCAACCTTCACCAGGGTCTTCATTCCCATCTCTGAGCCAACACTTGGGCTTCTAAACAAGTTTTGTCCCCTCCTCAGGGCTAAGACCATTTTCCCGGTGCCTAGCGGGGAAACCTGGGTCTGCCCACTACTCTGGGTCCCAACCCAGGGACCCTGTAAACAGCAGCCATCTACCACTTCCTCCAGTTTGCTGCTGCTATTTCCTGGTCCTTTTCCCACCTGCCCCTTTCTCTCCATCCATCCATTACCTTAGGATTATAGTTGTCAAGTCCTCATTCCCAGGGCCAAGAAATCAGCCTGTTGAGTTCCTCTGTCCAGAGCAGAGCCCCCTTCCTTGCACCTCTGCTCTAAGACAG
Organism: Sternotherus odoratus; assembly: GCA_032164245.1. NCBI lineage: Eukaryota > Metazoa > Chordata > Testudines > Kinosternidae > Sternotherus > Sternotherus odoratus. Next base: position 42,274,057 of record JAVMKO010000002.1, read on the forward strand.
GAACTGACCCTGCAGAGGCCCTGCCACGCCTTTTACTTGAGCCCACTGAACTCTGATTGGCTGCTTCTATACAGTCTTTCTAGGCAGGTCTGGAGGACCCACCTCTGCTGCTCCTTGCTGGAGCAGGGTGTAGTAGGCACTCAGATCCCCCAGCAGGGGGCCTCATATACTCTATAGCATTCTCTTCCTCCCTCCCGAGAAAGGATTTAGGGTGATGGCCCTATCTGAGATTAACTTCTACTCTTAAACAGTCTGCCCTGCTCACTCAGGATCTCCTCTACCAGGCCTCTCTGCACAGAGAGCTATCTCCCCCTGGTTTCTCAGGGTCTCTTTCTCTCCCAGACCTCTCAGCCTGGAAAGCTTTCTATAGTAGTCCCGTAGCCTGCCTTCCTCAGATTTGTCCCAAAAGGGAACCTCCTTTGCTCCTTCCTCCAGGGTCTCCTTTCCCTATCTGAGCTCTGAGCTCTATGTAAGGCCTAACTCCACCTCTTCCACCTCCACCTCTTCTTCCGTATCCTCTTTCTCTCCATCTGGGGTGGAATGGATTAATTGCCTGCTAAAGCAATTAATCCATTCCAACCCAGATGGAGAGAAGGACACATTGGATCACTTTCTAATTAGGCCCTAATTACAGATCCAAACCCAGATCTGCAACTAAACTGTTTGGCTTGAATCCACCTCTAATATTAACATTAAAAATGTTCATTTTACTGCAGCAAAGACTGAAGCTCTGGCCAAATTTTAATTTTTAGAAGAAGTGATTCACACATCCCTGAAATCAGGTGCTGAATTTTAGCTGCACTTCACTTCTATTGATACACAAATGACTTTAAATACAAACACCAGTGAGTCACTAGGAAGTGGGGGTTGTTCTTAGGTGAGAAGTAGCTATTTTGAACTTATTGATTGGAGGGCACTGTGACTTTAATTGTTAAAACTCACTGTAGATTTGATGTCTATCCATTAATTCTAATTGGAGAATAATGAATGATTTGGTGTTCAACTATTTTAATCCTACACTGATTCTACAGCTGTCTACTAAACTACGTGTGTGCTGTGATGTAGGAGTTATAATAGAGAGAAAGGGAGGTAGAGATGAGGACATTTATCTTTACCAAAGGGCACGATAAGGCCCAGACACCTGTTTCAATGGTTTCAAAAAGCTAACTATGGCCTTGACTATTATAGTGAAAAGATACTAGGAAAGAAATTAAATAAAATGAAAGCACCTTTATATGTCACAAACAGTGGAGAGTCCTACTGGGAATCACTTACAGTGCACAACACAGAAAATAACGGGCTGAGATTTTCAAAACTGAGTACCTAAAAGGAGGCTTCAAGCTCCACGTTTTAGTACCTAAATAAACCCCCTGATTTTCAAAAGTGCTGAGCATGGAGCTACTCCACTGAAGTCAATATCTTCAAGTATCAGGAGCTTTTTTTAAGACAATCCTAAAGTAGTTGTTACTGCCAGAATATTGATTTGATGTATAATGGTGATGATCTTTGTGTTTTTCCCTTTATATATAGTGATCTTATCTCAGAAAGCATTTGCTTCCCCTTCAGTACTTTGTTCCATAGAACATCAAGCTCTGCATTAAAGAACTTGGGCTTCCTCTTGTGTTTGCCTCCAGTTTTGTCTTAAAAGACATATTTGGTGGAAATGCACATGTATTGGTGGGTTATACTCAATATATGTGGAACATTGGAGTGGCCTAGTGTGCTGGTGAGATTTCACAACGTTTGTATGTATGTCTAAGGACATGCCGGGAGGTGCAAGCTGGAGTCGACGGGGGAGCGCGCCACCGACTGCTGCCGCCATGAGGACGGACGGTAAGTCGGCTGCAGATACGCAAACTTCAGCTACGTGATTCACGTAGCTGAAGTTGCATATCTGCAGTCAATCCCTCCCCCCCCCCCCCAGTGAGGACCAGCCCTAAGAACTTGCTCCTAAAAAACTCAACAATGGACATGTTGTATGCCTCTTTAGAACGTGTTTTATGGCACTACACGGTATCAGCATATTTACTAAGAGGTGTGCATTACTTAACATTTCCCTCCCTCTAAAGCAACACTTTAACAAAGTGGAAGTTATTTGTAAACTGAAAAAACCAAGGTTTGCATATAACAGATTTCAATTTGTTTTTTGTCTGCTGTCAGTAATGCATCAACAGGTTCATTAACATTTGGGGAAGAAAATTCAACTCTCCCAAGTGGCCTGGATCCTGCTCAGACTGGGGCTGTTCAGGACTCTGTCATGGGAGCAACATTTGCATTCACAGCCCAACCATGTCTGTTAGAACATCCTAGCCTTATTGTTTATGCTCTGCCTCACCTCAAGCAGTGCAGGATTTGTGGTTGTAATGATTCCTCCAGCTTCTCCACCGTATTCCCAATCTGAACTGCTCTGGGGACATGATTCTTTTTGTGAGAGGAAATTGTTCTTCAGGAAACACAAGATTCTTTGCTGCACTGGTTCATGGCACAGAGCCAGCCAATGGCTCTGAGTGTAACAGAGTCCTTATCTTCTCCCTGTCTATGAACATCCCCATTGTCCACATGTAACTTTAGCGCCCTTGTGATCAAGATGGAGTCTGTTCTGCAGATAGCTCTGGCCAAGAGAAAGCACATGCAGGAATGTAGCAGGGAAAGTCCCTTCCACGCCCAGGGCACCTGTTCCAAACCCCCCAGTGTGAACATGCACACACCAGAAGAGTATAGGGTTGCATTCAACACAAGGCCCCACACGCCCAATGGTACCACAGTCTGAAAGGGCAGACACCGAGCAATGTGCCTGCACACAGAGTTCAGGAGTCCTGGGCAAAGTTCCAGTCCAGTGGTGAAGCTTAGGTGCTCCTGGTTGTCTTCAGCACCAGGAAACTTTCCCCCCAACAAACCCCATCCAGTGCCCTCTTCTGTGGCTCTCTGCAAACTCACACAGAACGACAACCTCCCCACTTCTCTAGCTACAGCCTCGCTCCTTATTCCCAAGGCAGTCATGGCCCATATAGCTCTGGGCAGCAGGAATACTGGATCTAGCTCTGGTTTGTCCTTCTTGGGTGATACCCCCCTGGCACAGTGTTCCTCCTGGCTCCTATCCTGGGGTGTCCCCAGTCGGCCGCTCTGTCCCTCTCAGACTTCAGGCAGGTTCTTGGTGTCTTCACTCTGAAGGCTGGCTTGCAGCAGCCCTTCAATCTGGAGCTGTAGACACACCCTATTGCTCTCCGCTCGCTCCCTGCTCCCTCTCCCCCAAGAGCACTTCCTCCTTCTGGAACAATCAGCACTCCCCCACTCAGGAAAAAGATTTAAAGGGGCCATACTCTCTACACCCCAAGGGGGTTACACACTTATAAAGGCTTGCCCCCAAGCACCCAACATAGGGTCCTCTGAGTCTAATCTAGAATATCTGTGTTCCTGCTTATCAATTGCTGAGGCTGACTAGTAAAGGCTCACAAGTATGTTGCACATGCTTTCATTTCTAATCTAAATAGCCTATGTCACAGCTTGAGTTTTGGAGGTTTGCCACTCTTTGGCCTTGTCTACATTGCCAGTGGCATATAAAAACTCCAGGGCCCAGCAGGGTCAGGGAGAGGAGGGGGACCTCAGGGCAGGGGGCCTTGTGAATAGGCATAGTTCGGCTTCAATTTGGGGGGAATAGGTGTAGTTTGACTTCTGTTTCCAGTTACATGTAGGATATGTGCAGCTACAAGTTGCAACAAAAAGCAGGCAATGTCCCACTGCGTTGTGTAGCGACACATGTCAGTGAAAGGCTCTGGCCGAGGGGAAAGCAGTGGAGAAAGGCTGAGCAGCAGAAAGCTGCCAGAGCCTTTTCTCACTGCATCTCTGCTGCCAGAGTCTTTCCCCAGCGCCTTTCCCCAGAGTCTTTCTCTATGGCAGGGAAAGGGTCCAACAGCAGGGAGGCAGCAGGACACTGCACTATAAAAATACCAGTGCACACAGGGGAGACAATACCGAGACATGTAAAGAGATGTGTAGGGTACGTACCCTTTTGTGTGTTTCTCTTTCTCTCTATATGGAAAGTGATCATTCATTATAAGACCTCATCTTCAGAGGCTAAATTAAATTTGGCCTATGCTTGAGTTGTATAATTGGGGGTAAGGGACCCGTGACTCCTTTTATTTAAAATAACGTATCTCAGTTCCTAACGTCAGCGTCTGAAAATAATTTGTTATTCATTCCTATTCTTCTACATTTTTAAATACCCTTCATGTAGCCATGACCTAATATGGCCCTAATGAGCATTTGTATTTTTCAGAGTGAATGCCAATTCTGTTTCATGGTGAAGTCTTGTATTTGTCTCTTTTGTTATTCAAATGAGTGTCTGATAAATGATGAATGTGAGCAGGCATTAAATTTTAATTAATTGCATGGGGTAATCAGATAAAACCAAATGACTGCAGTGTCTGCAAAGTATATGTATCCATTATTCTTCTTTTCAGTGCTTTTTACATTGATATGTGCATACAGTACATAGCAGGGGGCTCAATTTAAAAATGAGCAACAACATTAATAAAGATCTCAGCTATGACCCGATACAGAAAATGAATTATTGAATATTCCATAGAGGTTCACTGGATTCTTTTTCCTTTAGAGTTTAGCATTCAAACGAATATAGTAAAACTGACATAGATCTATTCTTGTTTATTACATTTTAGTGAGAGTAGATCTATACTAATTTTTCACTCATCTAATTAGATTAGGTTTTGGAACATGTGCGGTGTTCATCTAGAACAGGAATTCTCAACCTTTTTCTCTCTGAGGCCCCTCTTGACATGCTATAAAAACTCCAGGGCCCAGCAGGGTCAGGGAGAGGAGGGAGACCTCAGGGCAGGGACCTTGGGAATAGGCATAGTTTTACTTCAATTTCGGGAGAGTAAGCACAGTTTGACTTCTATTTGGGGGGCAAGGGTCATCAGGGCTTGAACCACCTCTGCATAGCGGGGTCCAGGGAGGGAGTGCCTCCTCCACCCCCAGACTCACCTCAGCAGACAACCCAGCTTGTCTGGGGTGGGGTGAGGGTGCAACCAAAAATTATAACTCAAGGGCAGGGGGAGCTTAGCTCAAGCTAGGGGCTGTGTGCGGAGGGTAGGGGGTAGCTCAGTGAGCAGGGAGAGGGGTACTAAGGGCTGTGTACAGGCAGGGGGTAGCTCAGTGTACAGGGAGAGGGGTACTAAAGGCTGTGTGCTTTCAGGAGTTAACTCAGAGTGTAGGGAGAGGAGTTGTAAGAGTGTCCATCCCCTCTCTCTGGACACTGGGGTACAGAGGAAGGACTCTTCTATGGTCCCTTAACTATAAACTGTTTCCCAAGCCTAAGTTAAGTCTTTTCACTCCCAAAACCCACAGTCTACCAGTGGGGAAATGGGGGGACCCAGCTGCCACCACTCAGTAATTACCCCAAGACTATGGGGTAGGGAACCTTGACTCCCCCCGAGAGTAACCCTCCCGGCCCCTCCCTTCCTGTCTGGGAGGAAAAAAAACACACAGAGACTTCACATCAGTGTCCCTTCAACCTAAAAGACACAATCCTCTTCCCCCCCCCCTTCCAACCTGAAAGCAGAGAGAGAAATTCCAACACAACCCTCCCTAACATTGGGCTGCCCCATCCAAAGCTAGGATTCCTTTATGAGAAGAACCAAACACTTTATATAGCTAAAAAAAAGGTTTAATAAAGGAAAGAGAACAACTTACAGCCAGGGCCAGCGACAGAAATTTGGGGGCCCCCTACTCTGATCGTTTGGGGGCCCCCCAGCCCAGCTGGCACTTCCCCCCCTCCAGCTGACAGCGGCTGGGGTCCCCCCCAGCTGACAGCAGCTGGAGGCCCCCCCAGCCCAGCTGGGCCCCCCCAGCCCAGCTGACAGCGGCTGGGGGGGAATGCCCCCCCAGCCCAGCCGGCGCTCCCCCCCCCCAGCTGACAGCGGCTGGCGGCAGCACGGGGTCCTGCGGGAGTGCGAGCCGCCCTTGCTGCTCCCCCCCCCTGCACGCACTTTCTCCCCCGGACTGCACCGCTGCCACCGGCCGGGCTCACTGCTCCTGCCGGGGACACGCGCGCTCGTCCGGAGGAGAGCCGCGCTGCCTCCCCGCCCCTTCCCCGCCCTCCAGGCCCAGCGACAAGGGGGGATGACTACGGGTACTGTGTACCGGGGCCCCCCTAAAGTCCGGGGCCCGGTACAGCTCTACCCGTAGTACCCCCCTGTCGTCGGCCCTGCTTACAGCTAATACACTTTACAGATATAAGGCTTCCTACTCCTCCCTCCAGATTTCTCCCCGAGAGGGTAATGACACCTTAGACCCGGCACAAAAGCTTATGAAAATCAAGATGTTACTCACAAATCAGCTACTTATGAATATAGGAAGGAAAAAAGACCTTTTCTCTCCATAACCAGAGAGCGAAAATAAAAAAAGGTCTGGCCCCAAGCTGGGACGGAAGGAAACTGAACTAACTTCCCTCCCCTCTCTCGGGGACCGAGAGCTCTTACCTCACCCCCTCTCAGGTAACATTAACCCTACACAGGCAAAACAACACTCCACACTTATGACAGGAGTATTAGGCGCTTTGTGCTGGGATGACTCCCCTGAGGTCCCTGTTGCCGGAGGGGTCTGCCAGCTGTGGAGTTGGGTCTCTTCACCTGGGAGCTCTTACCGGCTGCCTCTGTGGGAGCAAAGAGGGCTGAGAGCTGAGGAGCAGCTTCAACCTGGGACACCAGCAAGCGAGGAAGGAATTCTGTGGCTGCCTGATCCATAGCACCTAAGGGCCAGCGGGCCCCTATTTGAGAACTGCTGATCTAGAACACTTGAATGAACAGTTCCCATACGGTTTAGTTAATAAAACACCAGTGCTTTGGTTTTATGTATTTTTATGTTCACATTTCAGTTTTCAGGCTAAACTGAGACGTAGTATAAGCAAGTTCAACATAATATAGTTCAACAGAGTTGTACCAACTTACAACTGCTCTGCATTTGGCACTGCATTTCCTGTTGTGCCATGTAGGGCTTTGTGTCATATTAAATCCTAATATAATCTTCACAGATTAGACTTCTTAATGAATATTTGTGCATACTCAGTTTGGTGTATAATAAATAATCCCAAGCAAGAAATAAATATGGGATGATTTAGTTGGGGACATCCCACTAAATGGGATGATTTAGTTGGGGACTGGGATGATTTAGTTGGGGTTTGGTCCTGCTTTAGGCAGGGGGGTTGGACTACATGAACTCCAGAGGTCCCTTCCAACCTTAATATTCTATGATTCTATGAAGGCATCGGGATACCATAAGACCAACTGCAAACATGCTTGAAGTGTCATGGGGATAAAAATCGGTTGCTTAGCATTTTGCATTATGAAATGCCACTGACGTAATCATTCAGCCCTATTTCATGGGATGCTACAGAGCAGTATCATTGGAATGAACTGAAGAAGTGGCTATTAATACATAACAGAGAGGAGTATACAACATTGGAAGAGAAAATAAAGACAGAGAAGAGAAAAAAATAATTGAAGGGGAAATAAAAATAAGAAATAAAATGCAATATAAAACATATTAAGCTTTTAAATCAATATTCAGATAAGAGGTGATCTGACCTACCTTCTCCACAAGTGGATGTAGCATTCCTCGGCCCCCATGGAGTATCCCTGGTATGTTACTTCCCGTCGTCCAAAGTGACATTTGGCCGGGTTGGCCATTAGTCTGGTTTCCCCCAGCGCTTGTAGCACAGCCTTGAGGTGTCAGAGATGTTCCTCCCCTATATGACTGTATACCACTATATCATCTATACAGGCTGCCGCATATTGGCAGTGGGGTTGCAATAGCTGATCCATGAGTCGTTGGAATTTGGCAGCAGCCCCTTGTAGACCAAAAGGCATGGTAACAGAGTGGTACAATCCGAATGGGGTAGGGAAGGCCGTCTTCTCATGGGAAGCTGGAATCAAGGGTATTTGCCAATACACCTTTGTCGGGTCTAGGGCTGAGATGTTGAAATGTTTGGCTGGGTGTTTTCTCTGCGTGCTCTCCTAGCTCTGTGCAGACAGCTGGCACAGCAGACCTCAAGTGAATCACCCAATGACCACAAGATCCGTTTAGGTAAAAAGGCACTCGGCCAGGTTTATTGTCAATGAAATACAGTCCTAGCTCCCCAGATCACTGTCTACAATTACACTAGCACATGTATGCCCATGACAATGGACACAGCTCAGTGAATTACGGGACTTTCCATTCCCCCCTAGGCTGGCCAGAGACACTCCCTTTGAGGTACCATTTTATACATCAATACAAACAAGTTACATACTGCCCCTCTGACATAATTCGTTGACACACTCTGATGTAGTCTGTTACCACCAATCACCTTGTACATCACATTCTGACCTTATCTTTAGGAAGGGTCAGCATGTTCCTGTTATCCTTAGGGAATGTGTTGGTATTGAGGTGTTCTGATACCACCCTTCTGGTACCAGTGTTTGCATGAGTGTTCTGTGCCTAGCACCTCTTAGGAATATGTGTTTTCTGCAATATCATCCCTGTTCTTGCCAGATTCTGGGGGCAGGCAGATTACTTTTCTCTGCAGAGAATTTTTAGTTCCAAACAACTACTGAGACATACCTTGCTTCAAATATACAAGGCCATTATAAGACATATATTTTACATGGATGTAAGACCTGGGCACTTACTAAGAAGAAAGAATGACAGCTAAATACAATAAAAAAATTACTATTGAGATAAATTTCTGGGCCAGTAAGGGAGAATGAAATGTGGAGACGATCTAGTAGGGAACTGCAGGAGATCTATGGAGAATCAAGTTTAGTAAATGTAACTCCAGTGGGCAGGGCATATCATTATGATGAGAAAAGGCATACCAGCTGAGCATCTTTTGGAAGAATATATTTATGGTGGCTGACCTTGTGGCTGACAAGGAGAAGATGGATAGATAATATTGAGCAAGACCTAGCAACTCTTTATGTGAATTACTGTCAGTAGGGAAAATATGCTCTTGATAGAAAGAAGTAGTGGAAAATTGTGAGTTTTCAAGGACCTCCATGGTCTGACTCTATAGTGACAAGGGAAGTAGTGGCTATGTAATATATACACATCTACCAGGAAGTGGACTAGCAGAAACAGCTCATGTCACACTAGGTTATCAGATGACAAAAAAAATGGTTCAAGTCAAATTTGGGTCACATTTCAAATACTATTCCTAATAGTCAATGCCCAAAAGTCATGCACTTGAAAAAATGTTGGTTTTGATTTATAATGTCTTGAACATGATTACAATATTGACATGGGAACTTGTTTGTATTACCTTTTTCTTTTTTCCTGTAGCCATCTTTCATCTTTTATCAAGGGCAGTTTTTTTGCCTTTTTTATCTTGTTTAACTCTCTTTCTCTTCTTCAAATGTTCCTGCTGAAGTGAGGATTCTGTTTAACATATCAATATGGTGGTTTAAAAATAAATCCAATATCCATGGCTGTTTAAAATGATTGGGTGCACAGTTACATCAAAAATACGTGAATGCTGTAAAATGCTGTGGATTGAAAGTTACACCAAAAGCTGCCATTTTATACTGTCAAGGGATCTACTAAAAAGAAGGAACACAGGAAACAAAGTGTACCTAGTCCAACATTGGCTTGTACTCATATTTCAGAAGCAAAGATAAATATTTTAATTGAAAACTAAAGCTTTGAGGATTACCTGACACTAGCTAATGATCATTTAGTCAACTCCAAATCTGTGGAGGGAGACAAATTCCTATTTTTGTGGGGGGGTTAGCTGGCACATTATACCTTTTATTAAATGTATCTGTTTTTCAGAGTTTCATAGATTCTAAGTCCAGAAGAGACCATTGTGATGATCTAGTCTGCTACCAATTGGCGTAGATATAATAAACTTGTCCTGAAGTTGTTTCACATCTAGATTATTGGTTCAAATCTATCTTAAGTCATTAATGACCTGCAGCCATCATCTCACTGCTCTTTGGTGGTCTGTTTGAAATGAACTGGTTACTTCAGTCTGGTCTCATGAGGAGAAGTTCATACATCACAATACAATCCTTCAAAGATGGAACAATTGTCCCCTTTGCTGGAGTCTCAGAAAAGAGGCTGAAAAATGAAAGCCACACAAAGAAACTAATTCCCTCCTACATGGAGACGGCCCCTTGAGAACACTGAGGTGCATAGCTGGAATGGTGTTATTAGGAAGCTTGCACAGCTACTGCAGTAAAGAAAGACTTTCAATGCCTAGAACTGTCAATCTTGCACTAAAAAAATCACTTTAACATATTTTGAAAACTTCAAAGATATATCAGAATATATAGTCAGAGATGTTTTGTTATTTTGCATGAGTCCTAGTCCTGTTGGTAAAATAGGTTTTAGCCATTTATCTGAACAAAAATGACTCAAAGTGAAAGAATCACTTTGAAAAGATCAATTGGCTTTTAACAAGTTCTGCTGTCTTCCTAGACTACAACAAATTGCATTTTAAAAGTGCTGGGGTATGTACTCAGTAATGCATCTGCAGGAGTAAATCTTTATAGAGGCCCATTTTATGTCCAGACACTGTGTTGCTATAACAGTGGATATGATGTGAATAGTGGAGGTTTTGTTTTATTTAGAGGAGACAGTGTTTTTTCTCTAATACATTAATTAAAAATGGACACTGAAAACAAGTGAAAAAGCTCAATTACACCTGGACTGAATTCCACAGAGGAAGATTTGGTGATTGATGTGGAGCAATTTAAGCTACAGAACAAGATGTGTTGCCAGGCTTGTCCGCAGCACCTTTTTCATTTCCCAGTAAGAGACTTATTTAAGGAAATTAATGGACACAAGAACAGGAAGGTTATATACCTCAATTAATAGCATCTTGTATGTTCTTTTGTACTTTGTGTTGAACACTGATCTTGTGGAACTTATTTTTCAGAAAAAGAGAAAAAAATTAAAACTGTAAGATAAAATGTGAGAGAACACCCTGCTATTCTTGAATCTGTGGTGTTCATGATGAACATATTTCTCTGTTGTTCATACCAACAGCTGCCTCATGTATAACCAAAACATACAGTTAATTAATTTTAAAAAACTACAGTTAAGTAAGGCCATTGAAATAGATTAGATCAAGCCTCCAGGTGCTAGAGTAACACAAATCATTGTCATCATTGTGGCAACAATGACTGTATCTTGCTATCTATCTTTGGGATTTCATGCCCCCCAGAACTGTAGTATCTGAGCATCTCGCAGTATTTAATATATTTATCCCCACAACACCCCAAGGCAGTAGGGAAATACCATCATTTTAGAGGTGGAGAACTGAGGCACAGAGTGAGTGAGTTGCCAAGGTCACAAAGAAAGCCTGGCAAAATAGGGAAATGAACGTAGGTCTCCTGAGTGCCCTGCCAGTGCACTATCCACTAACTGTCCTTACTCTCTCCAGTAAACCAGGCCTCATCTGCCAAAATGGAATGGAGTCTTCTAGCCAGCCCAGGGTTGAGAGTAAGGTATATTACTTACCAGTACGGAGTCCTGGCTCTGGGCCCCTAGAAGTAGCAGGGCCTTGTTCAGAAAATATGGGGCTGGGAGTCAGTCTCTCCCAGCCAGCCCTTTCATGCTGCCTGCCCCACACCACCCAGGGCTCTGGCGGCAATTTAAAAGGCCCAGGCTGCAGCTGCTGCTACAGTAGTGGCAGCAGCAGCCAGGAGCCCCGGGCACTTTTAAATCCCCAGGCCCCAGGGCACCTGCTCCTCCCCCCCTGCCCTGCATCAGCAGCCCTGTAAGGGGGCCATGACGTTAAAGCACTGCCACAGCAGCTCTTTAACATGGGCCGTGTATGGGGCGGTACCGGCAGCCACTTCTTACTTGTACGCGTACTGGCTCCAATCAGAGATAGTAGAAAATATTATTCAAAGATGCTCTTGCATGGGAGCTTAATTTCAGCAAGGAATCAGAGAGTCCTCATAAACCATGGCCTTAATTGTCCAATTGCGGGTGTTTGCTATCCACTAAAGGAGACTGAACCATGGCAAGTTTTAGATATGTCACACCATTTCTGTTTAGAGATTCACAATATTGTACTACATGAGTGGCAGAACTAAAAGTATGTTATGACAAGTCTTCCCCACATAAATAGAGATTAATTCCACATCTAAAACTGAGATCTTAAAATGAGCTGTTCACACAAAAGCAATAGTGACAAAGAGTCCTGTGGCACCTTAAAGACTAACTAAAGTATTGAAGCATAAGCTTTCGTGGGCTAATACCCACTTCGTCGGATGCCCACAAAAGCTTATGCTTCAATACTTTAGTTAGTCTTTAAGGTGCCACAGGACTCTTTGTCACTTCTGCTATTCCCGACTAAGATGGCTACCTCTCTGATTCTACACAACAGCAGTGTTATCAATGGGAAAAAAATAATGTCAGACAGAATCACATTAACATAAATGGCTAAGGATGACTGAGGGACAATGTATTTACATACTCATTTGACAGTTTTATGAGTCATCAGCCATTTATTTCAATATATTGGATATATTGGTCAAATATTTTACTTCCAATTATACAAATACAACCCCAGTGAAGTTAATGCATTTGCACAGGTATAACTCAGAGCAGAATTAGGCTCATGGCATGTACTGAAACTGATACTATTTACTGAACAGTTATAAAGTGGCATCAGTTTTGTTTTTTCATTAAAAGACTAATTTCCTGATAGGTTGAAACTATATCCCAAGCCACATTGTAGTGGCCACATTTTCAAACCACAAGGCAATAGTTTTATTTATAAGCTCCATTCTGTTACATTTTAATTAATGACTATAATATATTTTTATATTTATAGTAGATTACACCTAGCTGTAATGTGTTGATTCAACTGGTCCTTTACTTACAATCAAGGTGATAATTATGTATAATTATATATATATATAGCCCCTACCAGACCTCAAACTATTCACTTTGTTCGACTATGTCAAACAACAACAGATAGGGGAAACTAATGATATAATCCTGCAGTCCACATGTGGGGAAAACTCCCACTGATGTCAATAGCATCTTTGTTGGCGTAACACTCTGCATTTGGGGCTGCGGGAGTTAACCCAAATCTAGCACAAACAATCAGCACAAAAAAATCTAATTATGATTTTTTTTGTTTCATATTAATTAATTGTTTGGTTCACTTCTATGACAAAAAAAATATTACAATAGTTGTACATTACAATGAGCATCTTTGAAGTACAATCTATATACCTTGTACAACTGTGGAGACATCACAGTAAATCATTGCAGTGAAGCTTGAGCAGTTTGATGTCATAAAAGCTTAGAAACAGATTTATGATCTTTTACAAAGTTCTTTTTATTTCATATATCATGTTAATCCCATAAGAGAGTTCTTGTTTAATTTAAAAATCATAGAACTTTTAGATAGAAGAGAACTGTTAAATAATCCAGTCAATGTCCCTGACAATGCAACATTGCTTTCTACAATACATTCTCTGAAGCTTTGTCTAATCCTGCTACAAATACTGAAGTGATGGGACCTTATACTATTTCCCTTTAGAGATTATTCTGCAGCCTCATAAATCCCACAATTAGAAAATTGTGTCTGATATTTTTTGCACAGTTTCTTTCCATTGCTTCAAACCCAGGACTGAGTCAAAAAACTTGAATCCCATTTCCAGTTTTGCTAAAGAGAGAGTATGTGACCTTTAAAAAAATCTCTAAATGCTTCTAAAAGTCTCTGCTTTTCCCAGCTGTAAAAATGAGGGTAACTATTTTTATTTTTCTTATGGTGATGGTGTGAAGCTTAACTCATTAATGTTTATAATGGGATTTGAATTCCTTGGGTAGAAGATGCTGTACGAATATTGAATCAGAGGTAGCCACATTAGTCTGGAATTGCAGAAGTGATAAAGAGTCCTGTTGCACCTTAAAGACTAACTAAAGTATTGAAGCATAAGCTTTTGTGGGCTAATACCCACTTCATCGGATGTATTGAAGCATAAGCTTTTGTGGGCTAATACCCACTTCATCGGATGCTACATCCGATGAAGTGGGTATTAGCCCATGAAAGCTTATGCTTCAATACTTTAGTTAGTCTTTAAGATGCAACAGGACGCTTTGTCACTATACGAGTATTGCTATTGTCATTATTGTTCAAGATGTACTCTCTTGGACCACCTACATATTACCCTGTCTTTTTTCATGATTAAGACTTTTAAAGTACCTGCAGATCATTATATTATCCCACTTAGTTATTTGACTGAACTATAAATATTTAGTTCCTGGAATCTCTTCTATATGTGAATTACTTAATCCATCTACATTCTTTTCAGCTCCCTACCATTTTAGGAATCTGAGAGCACAACAACACAGGGATTCAGAGGTTTACATTTACACATGCATGATAACATTTTCCCTCTTTATATTCATGCTTTATTCAGCCATGCATTTCAGACTTAACAACAAATCTGTCTTTAACTGTCAGACCATATTATAATTCAGGTGGGAAGAAAATTCACTGTAGCCCTGTGGTAATCAATGATTTCATGTTTGAATTGTACACTTCAAGGAGTACTCAGTCTTGCTGTTGACCTTACCAAATAATGCAACTTATGCTTACCCAGGCTGCCAACAATGAACATAAATTTCAACCCTAACTGCTAAAGCAAATATGGTATTTCATCACACACAAAAACAGAAGTTCATGTTTTCTTTGCAGGGATGTTGTACATTTCAGCAACTCGATAAAACGAATGCCTTTAAAAAAATCAAAGGAAAGAGAGCTATAAAAAAAAGCCTTTGGGCTAGGACTTCAGCTACTGAAAATCAGGATAGCATCATTTATGCTCTGGCACTAACATACAAATGTGAGGGGTGACCTGGAGAAATGCTGATTCACACTAGCAGAGGATTGCCTCCTCTATTTAAAGGAAGGTACTCTGACTTGCATTGAAGGGAGAACTGTCCATATACAGTTGAAAGGGAGGATCTAACTGAATGTAAAATAACTCTGTTAGCATATGGAGAAGACCAGGCTGAGTCCATAGTAAGAGGCTCTTGGAAGACAAGAAAGGGTAGTTTGGGTTATGAGACAAACAGGACAAATGTCAAGGTCCTAGGGCTGGAGATCCACTGCAGAGGTTGTGTGGGGTTTTCTACTCTTCTGCCAGCTTGTGAGAAGGTTCAGACACCTCTTTCAAGTGAGGAAGAAGGGACTGCTTGAAGCCTAGAAAGACTGGAAGCTGAGCACAAGAGAAGGGCTTAAGACTATTGAGTACAGATCTGGAGAGAAAGGTCATGCCCAGCAAGAGTCAGGGGCAGAGGATTGTTTTTGTGTTTCTATTGGACTTGAATTAACTTTAGGAGAAGTGGACTTCTATGATTTAGCTGGAGGGCTAAGTCGTCTCAGTGCTGTAAAAGTGCTGGGAACCAGTGTCGTCAATCTGAAAGAAGAGCTGAGAGAAGGTAATGCAGCAGAAAAGTCCAAAACCAGAGTGAGTCCCAGCTCCTCAGCCCATTGAACACATAGCTAGTGTTGGCAGCTTAGGCCTTAACAATTCCCATTGAAGACAATGGCAAAATTCACAATGATGGAAACTGGAGCAGAATCATGCCCGTAGCTATTCTATGAATATGTAATAAAACAAAATGGACAACTGCAAGCACTTTTAGGCAACTATAGTGAGCATTTCAGCTGATGCTTTATTTCAAATTATCTGAGCCAACACAGGCGAAAATGGTTTCCTACCAAACCTGTTTATTTATATTATCTTCCGCTCTTCATCTCAAGTCATTTCTTAGCTTTGAATTTTTTTAAACAGTTTTACAGGGCCTCTGAGCTAGAAGCACATTATATGTGCATAATCCTCACACTCTCTGCCTACCAGTAGCCTAATAAAATATATACTCAAACCCACTGACTTTGGCATCTCTTAAGCATCTGGTTAGGAGATCCCAACCAAATCCATTTGAAAACAGTGGATTTCTAAGGCCAGGTCTACACTACCCACTGAATCGGCGGGTAGTGATCGCTCTAAAGGGGATCAATTTATCATGTCTAGTCTAGATGTGATAAATAGATCCATGAGCACTCTCCCATCAACACTGGTACTCCACCACTGCGAGAGGCACAGGCAGAGTCGACGGAGGAGTGGCAGCAGTTGACTCAGTCCCATGAAGACACTACAGTAAGTCGACCTAAAGGCATCGACTTCAGCTACGCTATTCACGTAGCTGAAGTTGCGTATCTTAGGTTGATTCTCACTTCCCTCTCCCCCACCCCGCCAGTGTAGACCAGAGCTAAGATTATCTGACACCCAGCTATGAGGGGGAGGGAAGTCTTACAGATGTATACTTTAATGATCATTTGAAAGGCAGAAATGGCAATAATTAAGTTGTATTCTGTCTGTTTCTGGAGTCATGGACCATAACTATTGAACATTGTGTTTGAAGAGGGCAAGAGGGAAAAGGGAGAATTTATTGTCTCACTTTTAATGACTTCAGTGAAACAAAGTAGAGACAGTCTGAAAACACAGAGATTGTTTCAGTGGCTAACACTGATAAATGGGAGTCGAATTAGAAACCAATCAAGGAAGACTACCAGCATTTAAATTGGGGCTCTGCCGACCTTTATTCTGTATTGTTATGCTCCACAGGTTTGTGGGGAATAGCACTTTAGATAAAATTGTCAGCAACTTTGCAGACTTACATTCCCTCGCTGAGTTGACATGTTACTACATACGGTAATTGTTTAGTGCCAGAAGTATGATTATCTGCAACAAGAACACGAGACTGACATGTCATTATTTTTTTTTGATGTGTAGCAGAGCAAAAAGCTAGAGTATTTATTTTATCTTCTAGTTTAGCCCACTCTCATTTTGCCTGGAGTTTTATTGCATAAAAGACTCAAAGCACAGGAAATTTGTGTCTTTCATGAGGCAAAATTACTGTTTCTGCCAAAAACTAAAGCAACAACATAAAGGGAAGGTGAGTCATGATGATGTTACAGATGCAACCCTATTGAGTCAATAGTACCCTCCATACTTCTAAACAGCATCAATTGTTAAGGTACTTTATTTATTTTAGGTCCAAATTTGACTCAGTCGTGTCCAAACCTAGTGTTATTCCATTCAGTGGTATTGTTAGATTACTGACTTAAGGATAGTTCTTCACTCTCCAACACACAGGCCTTTAAAAATAGGACATGGATCCTTAAAAGAAGGGAAACAGCAAAAATGGTAGAGAAAGAAGCTTGGAATTATGTGGGATTTATTTCTTAGGCATAAGATTTAGATAACCTCAACTTTATGACTCAACATTTCCATTACAGCAAAATTCTAGATTACAATAATAAAGAGGGAAGGAGATTTGCCAGGGAAGAAGATAAAGAAGATAAATAAAAGTATTATCAGTTGTGTCTGAGGGCATGATTAGAAATACCAAATATTGAAACTTCCTGCGTTAAAAGTGCTATATTATTTGCCATTAAATTCTAACTTTCCTCGGATTTTGAAGTAGACTAAGAATTTAATAGAAAATGACATACCTGCTGTCAAATTCTGTACAATGGTTCAGAAAATCTATAGAAAAGTTAATGTTATTAGATTCAGTAAATTATTACAGTAATTCCTATAGGGAGCTATTAAATTTCCATAGGACTATAGAATTTAATTCCTATTAAATTCTATGGGGTTTTTTCCTTAGGAATTGTTAAAGCAACAGAACAATTCATATGGGTTAAATCCCGCACCTTTTCAGACAGCTTCTTCCTTTATTCTCATTTTGGACTTTATTTTGGGATCTTTGTCACACATTTAAAAGTGATATTTATTTGGGGTTCAGCAGTAGAAAATCAAGGTCATAACGTGGAGAGTGGAATAGCCCTTTAATGAGGCTGCTGGGCCAGGCACCAGCAATGCCTTTTGAAGGACTCCCCAGTTAAATGGTAAAGGAGAGACAGATATAGTAGAGAACAAACTATTTTGAGTGTAGTGTCTCCCCTTCCTCCGTAACTTAAAGACCAGGGTGGATAGTAAGGACACCAGCAACTGTAAATCAGATTATACAGCTGGATAACTGCAATCCCCCAAGCCAGTCCATAGGTGTCATGTATGATTGGACTACCATGAAACGGCTAATAAAACCAAACCTCGTGGAATCGGAGATTAGGGCTCGTGTGTCTCATTCAAAGAACCGTAAATTATAGCTTTTCTAATGTCCTGAGTAATATTTCTGAGCCAAGTACAAAGTGAGACTTTGTGCAGGTTGAGAGGTCTGCTACCTTGGAGGATTGCAAGTGTCCTTCTAATTCAGCTCACAATATGGTTTTCCTAAGAAGCCCCTATCGAGACTGCAGTGACTGGGAAACAGTAAATGTAACCATCACAATTTGTAATGAAATTGATTACTTATTAGGCGATAGTGGATATAAATTTTCCTAGAAATAAACTATAGAAAATGAAGAGGAGGCTTTCATGATGGTTTTGGTGGACCCTCATCTGTATGCTCCTGTCATTCAGAAATGGTGTGCTGATACCCAGAATACACATGAGCATATCTTCAAAGAACTGCAGAAAACATTAACCGTGATATTCACATTGACTTCAGCCTCCTATAATGGCGTCACTCTCAGAATATAAACTGTCATGTGCAAGAGTTTTAACTACAGATGGCTGAACTATATGATTTGTACAAAGTGAACACTATGAACTTTTATCTGAAGCCTGAAAACAAAGCAGCCCTGAACTCTTTTTCGGGTTACAGCTTGGTTAATGGAATTGCCTAGGGCCACATCTAGGTGGCCCAGCTGTGGAAAAGGTTTAGCATTTTATAAAAATCCCTACTTCTGTTTATGTGATATCTCTCCTAAACAGCTTTCTCACCCTGAGAGATTCAAAGTCCCAGTGGCATTTTCAACCACCTCCTCCTGGTTATAAGAGTGAAGCTCACTCAGAAAACAGAAAATATGCAATGTGGCTTATGTGGCCAATCACAGTCGAACATCACAGCTCTTATGTCTAATGTAGAATATGCCAAATACCTGAAGCATTTCTGATCCTCTATATAGCACAAATAAAAAATGCAATGAAATTCATCTTATAATTCTGAAAACAAAGCTATCCAAGAAATTTGCAGTCTCATTATGGATATTCTGATGTAACCCTTCTGCCAGGTGGAGTCAGCAGTAACAAGGGCCGGGTTCAGTATCTATGGGTTCCTTTTCAGCAATACAACACAAAACCGGCTAGACAATTACACACCATCCCTTGGGCGCCTCTAATAGGCGATACTTCCCCACACGCAAGCAAGTAGTCCGAGTGTAGCAAAAACTTTTAATAAAAGAAGGAAAGTAACTCAGCATTAATTTTGGAAAACACCACAACTAGGGTTCATGAACATAAACTCCGAGCAAAAGACACCTCCAAGTAAATTGGGCAGTGTCCTTTTCCCTCAGGTTCTTAAATCCAGCAACCCAAAAGTCTCTTTAATGTGCCCATCTCTTCTCTGTGCCCATCTCTTCTCTGCACCCCACTCACAGTTGCTGTCCTTAGCCAGTGCAGCCTGAGAGTTCAGAGGTTCATCCACAGGGTTCACCTCCTACCCTGTGTGGAATGTGGGGCTACGGAGGCACCTTACACACTCTGCTACTTAGGCACTTGTTGGTCACCCCAGTAGCCAATTGCCATGCCTCTCTGCTGGGTTCTTCTCTGGCCCTCTCCACCAGCCACCTGGCTGGCCACTCAGCAAGCTGCCTTCAGGGCCCCACACTTAACACAGCTCCCAATGATTTCAGCTGTGAGCCAAGGAGCCTCAGAGCTGGTGCATACTGGGCAATCTCTTACAATAGAGACACAGATACTACTGTTCCAAAGTAGATCTAGGTATCAGTGATTGCAGCACTGCAACATGTAACACAACTCTCAATTAAGTCTAAATTAGCTATTTTATTTTACTATGATTTTTTTTACACACCATTCAATGGAGGGTGAGTCCCTTCATCGGGATATGCCAAGTAGAGTTCTGCTGCCCCTGGTTCATGCAAGGATAACAACTCTTTATTACTCCTGCCCCAATAACAAGGAGACTGGGGAGCCAACACCAGCCACAAGTGATCATTTGGGCACATAATCCCATCATGCTCAGCACCTAAGAAGGCTGGGGGTGTCCATGCAAATGAGATCAGATCCTAAAGTCCTTTTCCATAGCTTACCACTAGATTTCAGGGGACAGCCCATTCATACTCGGCTTACTCTGGGAATGGAAAAAGAGGTAAAATTAATAGAGTTAACTATTTGCTGCAAATTACATGCTCGGTGCCAGCACACACCTACAGTCAATAAGCTTTGTAAAATCCTGATTTAACTGATCTATTCCTTATCTACGGATGCAAATACTGTAATGAGTGAGTCCCCCTTTGAAAGCATTCCCACCCTCTCTTGCCTTTTTACGGGATAGTGCTATTGCATAAGACAACACCTTTAATTCTCATTGAGGTAGTCTTTCTTCTGTATGCAGATGTTTTGTAAAAACTGAGGGAAAGCTGTTTTCTTTTGCTTTCCTCACTGTCCAAGGAAGCATTTGATTAGCAGTGTACACCAGCAGCCTGCAGTGTGAAAGCTGGAAGCCCATAAAATCAAATGAAATGAAGGTATTTATCCCAACTACCTGAACAGCAGACAGCATCCCATCCCAATTGACTCATGCTCCAAATTACAAATTGAATAGTTTGACTGCAAAGAGTATTTTTTTCTAAGGTGGAAAGAACTACTTGTAGTAATAGGCTTATAAAATTAAATGTGCATATTCTTTCTTAGCATCAGAATTTTCTTATTTCATTATATTATAAATGTATCTCACTGTCTTTCTTATAGCAAGGAAATGAAATGAACAGTAGCATTTTGAAAATAGAAATATCTCTTATCTAAAGAGGAGGCAATAAAGCTCCCTTACAGCTATAAATTAGGTGTAAAAAAGAGAGATAGTAAAAATGGTTAAGTTTGCCATGTATCATTAACATTTTACATTAATGCTTTTATTATCTCCTTAGAGGACTGCAAGTAGGTTGCAATTATACTCAAACAAGACATTTTTCAGGTCATAGATTATGGAGCTGTGTTGTTCTTATTTGTTCCCTGAAAACAATTTATTCCTGGCATAAGCATTGGAAAATTAAACCCAGGCTAGTCGTTCATATTCCTCTCTGTCCTTGGCTTGCAAGGAGGACATTCTTTTCATGTACAACAATAAGATGCTTCTATTTAATCTATCAATCAATCCTTCATAATAGAGTTTTAAAACTGTATGTTGTTGAATTAACACAATGCATGTTGCTGAGCCATATCTAATGGGCTAGGATGACTCTAAGTCCTATGTAGTCTTATAACTTTACTTGTTTTTGCCTTCTCTGCACTTTTAAAAATGCACTTTCTTAATAGCATCTTTCAAATGAAATTTTCAAAACTTCTTAAATAAAATACAAGCAGCAAAATGTAATTCAATAAAGGAGTGGTTATGGGGGACTTGAAGGGGTGCTTTGTTTTTTCCCGGTGCACTTTTGTAGATTTAGCTGCAAGGGAAAATCAATTTTCAACAGGGGACACATTGCTTTCTGCTAAGAAAATGAAGCTCCTGCATTTATTTATTTTTGCATGCAGCTTGCTACAGGATATTCCCTTCTGCGTACAGCTTACTGCAGCAGCCCAAATTCTCAGTCTGATCCCTACCTATTTGATCATGCACAGAAGTGAAAGCTTGAATGTAGAGAAAAGTTTGGCAGATCATGAGAGCAAAAGACATTTAAAAATCAAGGTAAAAAGATGTACAATAGTAATAGCTCCTCTAGCTTTCTTCCCTAAATAGAGTACTGATATTCCCTAAATCATCTTTGTTATATTTATGGACAGCACCTCGCACCATGAGCCTTAGCTCTAAGCGCTACCACCATACAACTCATAAATAACACCTTCCCTCCCATTTTGCCTTAAAAGGCCTACATCACAGCCAGCTGAATAGCACTATGTAAGACTTCCTTTAGCTCACTAACTGCTCTTTGGAAATTGTCTCACTCATAGACACTGTAAAATGATTGATAGCTCTCTGGTGGATGGAAGGAACGATGGTCTTAAGGTTAACGCACTGAAGTGAAACTCTAACCTGCTTTTGCTTCTGGTCTGCCACAAATTTCCTCTTTAACTTTAAATAAAATGAGGAAGACTTTGTAGCACCTTAGAGACTATTTAGAGACAGTTTATTTGGTCTCTAAGGTGCTACAAAGTCTTCCTCGTTTTATTTACAGATACAGACTAATACGGCTGCTAATTTTAAACCTGTCTCTTTAAAACTTTGGGCAAGTCATTTGATTGTCCTGTGCCTCAGTTTTCAGTTTGCAAAATGGAGAGAAGAAAACTCCCCAGCCTTACAAGGGTGGAATGATAAATTCATTAATGCTGTGAGATGTTCAGTTACCACTGCAATGAGCTCTATATAGAATAGCCTTTAATAAAATAATCATTCCTCTTCTTGGATGTATTTGGGTGCCTAAGTGTCTATTTAGGCTTTTCAGAATTGAGCCCCTAGTTATCCATACAGATTAATGCCTATGACAGGTCTGAAAAAAATGTGGTTAACAAATATGATGATTTAAAATAGCTATGCTAGTACTTCATTTTAAACACGTACATAGCAGTCACACAGAGCATGGAAAGAGCACTGTTCTTTATCAGCCTACATCTAAAGTGAGAATGAATGATGTTGCTCTCTTGGTCCCAAGTAATAAATATGCACCTCATTCTGGAAGGAACTAATGACTGCCTCAGTTTGCATTAAAATAAGAGATTTGCCCTAAGCCACTAGATTTTGAACGTCCCAAGAGTTGGGGATATTTGGATTTGGAGTTTGGACACAGCAGGGCCCAGGTTGATGATGCAGAAGAGTTCACTGGAAACTTAGACTTGACCACAAGTCACCATCTTTGGGTGTTAGTTTAACTCAGATTGACACCCACTTGGCTAAAGTACCTAGCCGCTTTCCTCTCCCTGCAGAATCACAAACAGTAACCTCAAAAATACAACATACAATTCAAAGAAGGCAGCTCTTCTGTTTCCTCTGAGTAATCTGTCTAGTCAGGACAACCCTGTCTGGGGCATGATCAAACCCTCTGTGACAGAGTTTAGGCCACGCCCTTCTCCTTAGCCTGATTTATTGCCCAATTTAGGCAACTCTATGCTCACTGTGCTGGCATCTAATGGTTCCTTGTATGACACCTAACTCTACCCATGCACTGTATAGGCAGCCTGTACACTTAACTCAGGGTTTTAAATTCCAGTAGGTAGCAGGGCACTAAAAGTTAGACTAAATCCTCATTGTGAATCCAGCCAATGGTTATTCGCATAATTGAGATCTACAGCTTGTATTTTGAAACCCGAGACGTTTGGTTCCAGAATTTGGGTCCAGGGTCACCTTGAGATAAAGCAGACTCTTGATGAATGTGGCACCTACAATGTATGTATGCAGCAATGGTTTGTTAAAAAGAGCACTGAAAATAGGACCTGCATTCCTGTGGACTTCAGATGTCTAGGTGCTAAAGGTATGATCCTCAATGATGACTGATTTCTCTGTGTGTATGCAGCTACGGTTTGTTACATTTGACAATTGACTCTGACTAACCAAAGCAAATGCTATAAGGTGTTTTATAGAAAAACAATTTCTACCAATCTGATATAATTGCAAATTGAACTCTGGAGTCCACATTGTGCTGCAGTAGTTTAAGGGAGGTCTAATTCAAAGGGATCATCTGAAGTTCTCTCTACTGCAGTAGATTAATCTTTCAGGATTTCTGTTCACCTTGGTTCTTATTATTTATCCTAGTCAATATCTCACCTTCCGTTTTTTTTATTAAGTTCTTTTTCAAACTATCAGCAGACTCAAGAGGAGTTGTTTGAGTGAAATCAGCCATAAAATTATTTACTTTGGTTTCATTCTTTTTTCATTTCCAGGAATACACAGGAAAGAAAAAAAAATGTCTCCCTACAGAAATAGCACAGCATGAGAGCATCATATCACAAGATGTATCCATACTGGTTATAATATAGTGAGGATTCATTGTTTATTAGACACAGATTATGCTCCAGACCTCAACAATCTAATTCCAATAGTCATCAAAATGTAGTATCTACAACAAATGTAAAGCATAAGTAATTAACAATAAAGAATCTACAGTATTCTAATTAATTGAATGAAAAATATCCAATCTGAGAAGCAATGGGTTTCCTACAAATTAAGGATGTTCTCTGACTACACTTAACACATTATGATACACTGCATACTCATACTTGGTGGTTTACCCCTAATCTCTAATTTTCAAGTGGGCTGCAAGATTAGCATTTGAAGATTATAAAAATGGATTTTGACAGCCCTGTGGCTCCACTTCTGCTTCTGGCTTCACATGGGAGAACCTGAGCTCATGTTGTGGACCTTTGTTTGTATGGCACCTAACACAATGGGGACTCAATTCTGACTAAGGTTCCTCTTCATTCAAGTTTAGACTTGAAATTAGATGAAGGTTTCTAACCATCAGAGGAGTGAAGTTCTGGAACAGCCTTCCAAGGGAAGTAGTGGGGGCAAAAGACCTATCTGGCTTCAAGATTAAACTTGATAAATTTATGGAGGAGATGGTATGGTGGGATAACATAATATTGGCAATTAATTGATCTTTGACTTGTTGTGGTAGATGAACCTGGTGGCCCATGATGGGATGTTGGATGGGATGGGATCTTAGTTACTACAGAGAATTCTTTCCTGCGTATCTGGCTGGTGAGTCTTGCCCACATGCTTATGGTTCAGCTGATCACCATATTTGGGGTCAGGAAGGAATTTTCCTCCCGGGCAGATTGGCAGAGGCTCTGGGGATTTTTCGCCTTCCTCTGCAGTGTGGAGCACGAGTCACTTGCTGGAGGATTCGCAGCACCTTGAAGTCTCTAAACCAAAATTTGAGGACTTCAATATCTCAGACATAGGTAAGAGATTTATTGTAGGAGTGAGTAGGTGAGATTTTGTGGCCTGCATTGTGCAGGAGGTTAGACTAGGTTATCATAATGGTCCCTTCTGACCTTAAAGTCTATGAGTCTATGGCAGGGGTGGGCAAACTTTTTGGCCCGAGGGCCACATTGGGTTTACAAAATTATATGGAGGGCCGGGTAGGGAAGGCCCCGCCCACAATCTGGCCCCCTCCCACTTCCCGCCCCTGAGAATCCCTGACCCATCCAACACCCCCCCACACCTTGTCCCCTGACTGCCCCTTCCACAGACCCCTAACCACCAGGACCCCACCCCCTACCCAATTCTCCTGCTCCCTGTCCCCTGACTGCCCCAATCCCTATCCACCTTCCAAACCCCTAACCACCACCCCAGAACCCCCCCCCATCCAACCCACCCTACTCCCTGACTGCCCCCTCCAAAGCCCCCCCCCAACCACCACCCTGGAACCTCCCCATCCCCCCTCTTACCACAGCTGCTGGAGGGGGGCAGCATGCAGCCCCGGCCCCCAGAGCACTCCCCTCGCCACACGGCTCTGGGAGAGGGGCCAGCGTGCAGCTGCGGCTCCGGGGGAGGAGGACAGTGCGCAGCCCCAGCCCCCAGAGTGCTCCCCGCGCAGCGCGGCTCTGGGAGAGGGGCCAGCGTGCAGCTGCGGCTCCGGGGGAGGAGGACAGTGCGCAGCCCCAGCCCCCAGAGTGCTCCCCGCGCAGCGCGGCTCTGGGAGAGGGGCCAGCGTGCAGCTGCGGCTCCGGGGGAGGAGGACAGTGCGCAGCCCCAGCCCCCAGAGTGCTCCCCGCGCAGCGCGGCTCTGGGAGAGGGGCCAGCACACAGCAGTGATTCCGGGGGAGAGTTCAGCATGCAGCCGCGGCTCCTGGGAGGGGCCACCGCACAGTTCCAGCCCCCAGAGCACTGTCGGCGTGGCTCCGGGGGAGAGGCTACCGTGCAGCCCCGGTCCCCGGAGTGCTGCCCCTGTGGCATGGCCAATGAAGGGTGGAGGGCCCGCAGCGGAGCCCGGGCTGTGCAGCTCGGGGAGAGGCAAGGGGCAACCCCCCGCCGCGGGCCGGATGGGACAGTGTCGCGGGCCGGATGTGGCCCACGGGCCGTAGTTTGCCCACTCCTGGTCTATGGGCTTGTCTTCACTAAAGCCAGCAGGGATCGATCTTTTGGCGATCGATTTATCGTGTCACGTCAAGACACAATAAATCGATCGCCAGCGGTGCCCCCGTCGACTTCGGAACTCCAGCTTGCCAAAAGGCGCAAGCTGGAGTTGACTGGGGAGCACGCCACCGACTGCCACCGCTGTGAGGACAGCAGGTAAGTCAGCTGTAGGTACGCCAAATTCAGCTACATTGTTAACGTAGCTGAATTTGCGTACAGCCAATCTACCCCCCTAGTGAAGACCAGCCCTATGAGTCTAAGTAAGATGATATACAAATTTGAAAGGAATGATGTTAAAAAAAATTTCAAAAGAAGATTTGTGTGTATTAGCAGATATAAAATGAGGTTGTTACAGAGAAAAGCTCAGATACAGTTACACATACAAATATCCCACTGGCTTTAGAGATTCAAGTCTTTATTCATATGGAAGGAGTAGTAGAAAACTTTTATGCAACATAAAAAATTAAGATGTTCTGGATGGGAAAAGTGGAATTATGTTGAGGTTTTGCTGTTGTTTTAGTGTGTGTGGTGTTTTTATAATGATTGGTTTATTTTTTACTTCAATAGCCTGTCTTTGTAGAGTCCATTTTGCATGATTATTATTCAGTGCCTGAAAGATGATGTGTTTTCTCATTTCCATTTAATTTTATGTGATATCTTCTTGTACAGTGTGCCCTCTATACAGTTATTTATGCTGATCTGATTTACTCACTTAGATTAACATTACATACACCACTTGATGTACTGCATATTTAATTGAGTCCTTCCTCAGATGTCTTTCTTTATGGAGTAGTGAAAGCTATAAAACATCTGCCTTTCCTTCCTGACATAACTAAGTTCTTGCTAACTGAAATTTTTAGATTATCATTCCAAAACCTCAGTAATCCTTTTGAGACTGGACTGGCACATTGCAACTGAGCCTGAGTCGGGGCAGTGCACACCTTTGCTACCCCAAGAACCGAGCAGGAATCAAATTATAACTCTGGGAGTCACAGTCTCATTCCTACTTCCCTCCAGAGCAAGGGGGAAGCAATCAGCACTAAAGGGCTGTGACACAGGCTGCTTGGTGGTTCGCTACTCTGTGCCAACAGGCCTGGGTCAGGCCTGGCAAACTCACTACACTTAACACATTGTTGTCATAGTGCTTATCTATAAATAATATCATGTGAGATATCAAATGAAAGCTGGTGAGACAGTGGTCATTAATATCATTGTGAAATGTATGTATTAACACTAGATGAGGAATTGTAGATACTTTCTCATAATATGCTTTGAAATCTGTAACCGAACAAAGGGAGAATGGGTTTTCTTTCAGACAATAAGGAGGATAGTTATCTCCCTGTCTCCAGTGTAAATTGAGCATGGTGATGCCAGAGACAATGGGTAATTTTTTTGCATCAGAAATAAACAGGAGAAGCAAATTAACATGAGGCTGTGGGAGTCAGTATGGGAAGACACTGGAGTCTGAACTCCAGTTCATCCTGACTCTGGTGATAAACTTTGGAGAATATAAGGGGTATTATGGGTTCTTCCACACTCCACACTGGAAAGGAAGGGTTTAAAGGCAGCCAAGCTGCATGGAACAGCCAATTGGAGTCCATCAGGCTCACATAAAAGGAGTTGCAGACCCATAGTGAATTAGTTGCTGCAGGAAGCCCATGGAGAGAGGACTGAGTTTCTAGTGGGCTGCAGGAAGGTAGTTCCTTGGACTGAGCAGTTGCTGGCAGGGACCAGAGGAACTAAAGGGAACTCCTGGTGGGCTGCTGGGATTTGCAGGCTGGAGGCCTGAGAGGAGGGCAGACAAGGTGCTGGGGCCATGGGGAAGTGGCCCAGGGAATTGAAGCATCACTAGTGGAGAAGTTAAGGACAGGCAATAGGAGGCTGCTATCTACAAGGTCTTTGAGTGGGAGACCCAGAGAAATGGGTCTACTTGTCACTGAGGAAGTGGCTGAACTATAGAATTCCAAAATACTTTCCCCCGCTGCCACACTCACACACACCCCCTCCTCCGGAAGAAGAGGACACAGCCAGAGAGACGCCTCACGAAGAGTCTGCGGCTGTATTTGGACTGAGGCAGGTCTGCAGGTGGGGAAGATGGCAGGAGAGATACCACAAGTAGAGGGCTCTGGCTGGCAGAACTAATCCCTGTGACAGTCAACAGAAGGAGCTGCTGTGGTGAGTGGGCCCTATGACAGGGAAGCAAAAAAACAGCTTAGTTGTCCATCATTTAGGGCATAACAAAGTCAGCATTCTTCTTGTCTCTGCATGATAGATCCTCTGCCACGTGGGTGTGTGACACTGAAAGGTTGCTTTAGTCAAGGATTGTAGTCTGATAAATGTTAAGTCACTGAGAAACATGTTATACTTCAGTTTTATTTCTAATCATTTCTATTGCTATCGCTCTTGCTTAATTCTCAGTTCTTAGTTAATAAACTTTTCTTTTTTTACCATAAGCATATCTCAGTGCTGTTATGTGAAACAGAGTGTGAATTCCTGGTAAAATAAGCAAACTGGTATGTCTCTAGATACAGTGGACTGGGTGAGGTGGAGTTGGGGGAGGGGAAGGTCAGAGATGGGCATTGCACCCTCCAAACTGCAAACCTATTTCAGGCAGGGAGGCTGAGTGTGCAATGTAATGAGTTCTGCAGAGGGGACAGGAGACTTCTCCCAGCTTGGACCCCTGAGACAGAGAGTCAGAATTTTGTTTATAAACAGAGTGATTAACAGGTGATGAAGATAAGAAAGGGCTGTCAGGATGTTTCCTAAAGTTAAATGATTGGTTCCAAGCTTGGTGAACTGTAAAAAGTAAGTAGCCTAAATGATAGAAAATAACTGTAGATTTTTCTACAATTGTTTAAATTGTTGAATTCAAGAGATAGTAACTTTGATGCTATGATACAGTTCCACACGAGAAATTACTAGTTAAATTGGAGAAGATGAGAACTGAAAGGTGGATAAGGATCTGGTTGAAGGGGAGACTACAATGGATCAAACTGAGGCCACTGCCACTTTATAGCGCTATATAGCCTCCAGGAGTGCTATAACTCTCTACCTGTCCACACTGGCAAGGCACATATTGTGCTATAAGTCCGAGTTTATAGCACCCGTGGTAATCCACCTCCGCACGGGGAATAAGGGCTGTTGCGCTACCGCTGTAGTGCTACAGCACGAATGTGAACACCCATTGCACATTAATTAGCCTCCAGCCTGGCCCATAATTCCCGTTCGAGCCACTCTGGTCATCAGTTTCAAACTCTTCTGTCACATCCTCAGGTGACCACACGTCAGACCCGCCCTTTAAATTCCCAGGGAAATTTGAAAATCCCCTTCCTGTTTGCTCCAGCCAGGTGTGGAGTGCTCCTCAGGTAACCATTTTGCTTGGCCATGACTCCACGTGCCTCCTCGCAATAAGCGAGCTTCACCATGGAACAACTGCGAGGTGCTGGACCTCATCAGTTGTTGGGGGGAAGAGGCTGTCCAGTCTCAGCTACGGTCTAGCCACAGGAATTATGATACATATGGCCTGATATCACGGGCCATGAAGGAGAAAGGACATGACCGGGACACTCTGCAATGCCAGGCAAAAGTAAAGGAGCTTAGGATTGCGTATCTCAAAGCCCGTGATGCAAACAGACGCCCTGGGGCAGCCCCGGTGATTTGCAAATTCTACAAGGAGCTGGACGCGATACTTGGTGGTGATCCAACGTGCATTCCATCGACCACCGAGGACACTTCTTCCCAGCCCATTACTGAAAGGGGGGTGGGAGAGGATGCTGAAGAAGAGGAGGACAGAGAGGAGCAGGATGGAGAGGAGGAGGAGGAGGAGGAGGAGAAGAAGAACACGGCAGCAACCCAGGGCATGGAGGAGTCACAGGACACATGCAGCCAGAAACTCTTCTCAAGTCCGGAGGACAGCCAGAGCCAGCCACAGCGTGCGGCGGTTGCGGGGGACAGGGCAGCAGCAGCGGATTGTGCAGGTACAGCTACTTTTTTATTGGGAAGGCAGGCAGCTTGGCCGGGGTGGAAAGGGATGCTTGCCGTATGCTTGTCTACATGTGGAATAGTGTATTGATGTACTCTGTCACATCACAGTAACTGTCATCAGTAATTTCTTCAAAGGTCTCAATAAGAGCTCTTGCAATGTGCCTGCGCAGGTTTCTCGGGAGAGCCAGCGTGGTCCCTGTCCCGGCCACGGTCACTAGTCCCCACCACTGTTCAAAGGGGGGGTGGGGGGAGCATTGCTGCACAGAGGCAAGCTGCATATGGCCCTGGGCGGAAGCGGCATCTCATTAGAATGCCCTCCCTTTCTTGCTCCGTCACCCACAGCAGCGAGATATCTTCCAGCACAAACACCTATACAGAGAATGTTGGGACAGTGCTCAGAGTACAGTTCCCGCAAATGCCCTCCGCTCCCCCCAAGCCGTAGTACAGCAAGGCAGGGAAACAATCATTGCCCCTGCATCCTGAGACAACTCACCATGGCAGGGGCTCCATTGCTCTCTCTCTGTGTGCTATAGCTGAGTGGGACAGGCAAATGGGACAGATGGAATGCATGGGATTGCTACTACTGTCTGTTGTGAACAAGGGAATCCTCTGTGTTAACTTTGCACTAATAACTTTCCCTAGTTTCGGCCTTAAACACCCCATCAACGTCGGTCTTATCTCCAGCTGAGAAGCTGAGGAGGATTCGAAAGAGACCACGGAAGAGCAAGGAAGATCTTTTAAAACAAGTTATGCAACAGGCTTCAGCGGAGAATTGCATTGCACAGGAGTGGTGGGAGAATGAGAGCAAGCGGAGGGAGGATGAGAGCAAGCGGAGAAAGAATGAGAGGAAGCGGAGGGAGAACAGATCCAGTTGAGGGAGATGGCTCGCGAGCAGCATGCTGACAAGCTGCTCACAATATTACAGTTGCAAGTAGAGACTCTGCAGTGGATTGCTGCTGTTCAGGAGGAGAAGCAGCACCATGCTCGCCGCCCCCATTGTCAGTTGCCTCCTAACCCTTTCCCTTCTGGCCCGATGGCCCCTTCAGGCCACTATCAACAGCAGCCTGGTTATTACCACCCACGGCTGCCTCCAACCCTCCTGTCTTCACTGACCAACCCACAGATCCAGCACCCTTATCCACTGCACTCAACCCCTAGTAACAAGCATAACCGCCCTCCACAAATGGGGTTGGGGGAACCCAGCAACTCGGAGGGCATTGGAGGTTATGAGGACAGAACTTACACCAATCTCTGAGTGACCCCTTCCCACCCCAACTGCACCCCCCCTCCTCCATCACACATTTTACTTTTTTTTCAACTTTTATTTCAAATTCTGAAAAAGCTGTTCAATAAATGAATTCTTTATAATAAATGGGTTTCTTTATTTGGTGCACATATGTATCTAATAGCCACAGAAAAGCAAATGCCTTACCCAGTTAGCAAAATGCATTCTCCCTCTGGAATTCCCATTAGAACTCGCTTTCAGCCTCAAAATGCTCCCTCAAGGCATCCCTGATCCTTGTAGCCTCACGCTGGGCCCCTCTAAGAGCCCTGCTTTCTGGCTTGCATACGTGGCCTCCAGCTGTTGAACATCCGAGGACCATGCCACAGTGAAGCCTTCGCCCTTCCGCTCACAGAGATTATGTAGGGCACAGCACGCGGAAATAACCGCGGGGATACTTCCCTCTGCCAAGTCTAGCTTCCCATTAAAACAGCGCCAGCGCGCCTTGAGATGCCCAAAAGCACACTCCACAGTCATTCGACAGCAGCTCAGCCTGTAGTTGAACCTTTCCTGGCTGCTGTCCAGGCTCCCCGTGTAGGGTTTCATGAGCCAGGACATTAAAGGATAGGCGGGGTCGCCAAGAATCACAATGGGCATTTCAATTTCCCACAAGGGGATTCTCTGGTCTGGAAAAAAAGTGCCTTCTTGCAGCTTCCTGAACAGGCCAGTGTTGCGGAAGATGCGTGCGTCATGCACTTTTCCCGACCAGCCTGCATTAATGTCAGTAAAACGCCCACAGTGATCCACAAGCGCCTGAAGAACCATGGAGGAGTACATTAACCGAAAGGGGTACTTATCTGCTAGGTGCTCGGGCACAGAATAGGTATATGGGTCCCATCGATCGCCCCTCCACAGTTAGGGAAACCCATCTGTTCAAAGCCAGCCACGATGTCATGCATGTCACCAAGAATCACGATTTTTTGTAGCAGGAGGCGATTAATGGTCCTGCACACTTGCATCAACACAACTCCAACGGTAGACTTTCCCACCCCAAAGTGGTTGGCCACCAATCGATAGTTGTCTGGGGTGGCCAGCTTCCAGAGTGCTGTAGCCACCCGCTTCTCCACCAGGATGGCAGCTCTCAATCTGGTGTCCTTGCACTGCAGGGCGGGGGCGAGTTCAGCACACAGTCCCATGAAAGTGGTTTTTCTTATGCAAAAGTTTTGCAGCCACTGCTCATCGTCCCACACTTGCATGACAATGCGATCCCACCATTCAGTGCTCATTTCCTGTGCCCAGAAGTGGCGTTCCACGGTGGTGAGAATGTCCGTTAAAGCGATGATCAGTTTAGTGTCCAATGCGCTCTTCGGCTCGAGCTCATCTTCTTCAGACTCATCACTACTGTCACATTCCATGTCAAGAATGAACTCCGCTGCACAGAGAGTTGTGCTGGCAACACTCACCAGCATGCTCCTCAGCAGTTCACGATCCATTACGGCACAGGAAAACGGACGACGGAGCACGCATGCCTTGCTGAAATTGTTGAAAGATGGTGCCTGAGGTGGACAGAAACACAGGGATTGCTGGGATATGACACAAAGCATCACGGGGAGTTGGAAGAGGATGCAAAATGGCCACAAATGACGCCCCCCTTCCCACAAGGCATTGCGCCAGATTGGGATGCGGTGCTCTGTGGGATACCTCCTAATGCCGCCTGAAGCACCGCAAATGTGGCCATGCTCTAGTGCTAGTGGGTCTAAGTGTGCACACGCTCTTGCGCAATACCTATTGCTGTATATGGGACGCGCTATAACCAAACACGCTATAATCCTGTAGTGTAACCAAGGCCTGAAGGTGAACTGTCAGGCTGGAGGGAGGTTACTAGTGGAGTTCCTCAGGGATCAGTCTTGGGATCAATCTTATTTAACATTTTTATTACAGAACTTGGCACGAAAAGTGGGAGTGTGCTAATAAAATTTGGAGATAACACAAAGTTGGGAGGTATTGTCATTATGGAGTAGAACCAAAATATCATACAAGAAGATCTGGATGACCTTGTAAACTGGAGTAATAGAAATGGGATGAAATTTTATAGTGCAAAGTGCAAGATCATGCATTTAGGGTGAACAATAAGATTTTTTTGCTATTAACTGGGGTCTTACCAGTTGGAAGTGACAGAGGAGGATGACCATGAGCGTATTTGTTGATCACAGAAAACCCATAAGCCGTCAATGTGATGCAGCCATGAAAAAGGCTAACATGGTCCTAGGGCGCATCAGGCGAGGTATTTCCAGTAGAGACAGGGAAGTGTTAGTACCATTATACAAGGCACTGATGAGACCTCATCTGGAATACTGTGTGCAGTTTTTCTCTCATATTTAAGAAAGATGGATTCAAACTGGAATAAATGCAGAGAAGGGTATCTAGGATGATCTGAGGAATGGAAAGCCTAGACCTCTCCCACTGTAACTTCAGACCACTGCATCTTGTTCTGTCATCTGCCACCACGGAGAACAGCCAAGCTCCATCCTCTTTGGAATCCCCCTTTAGGTAGTGGAAGGCTGCTATCAAATCCTCCCTGACTCTTCTCTTCTGCAGACTAAATAACCCCAGTTCACTTAGTCTCTTCCCATAAATTATGTTCCCCAGCCCACTAATCATTTTTGTTGGACTCTCTCCAATTTGTTCACATCTTTTCTGTGTGTGTGGGGGGGGGGGGACACAATTGGATGCAATACTCTAGATGTGGTCTCACCAGTGCTGAATAGAGGGGAATAATCACTTCCCTCAATCCGCTGACAGTGCTCCTACAAATGCAGCCTAATATACCGTTAACCTTCTTGACAACAAGGGTACACTGCTGACTCATATCCAGCTTCTCATTCATTGTAATCCCCAGGTCCTTTTCTGAAGTATTGCTGCTAAGCCAATCAGTCCCCAGCCTGTAGTGATGCATGGGATTCTTCTGTCCTAACTGTAGGGCTCTGCACTTGTCCTTGTTAATCCTCATCAGATTTTTTTTGGCCCAAACCTCCAATTTGTCTAGGTCACTCTTGATCCTATTCCTAACCTCCAGTGTATCTACCTCTCTCCCCCAGCTTAGTATCATCTGCAAACTTTCTGAGGGTGCAATCCATCTCATCATCCAGATCATTAATAAAGATGTTAAACAAATAAACAAAACTAGTCCCAGAACCGACCCCTGGGGCACTCTGCTTGATACTGGTTGTCAATGAGACATCGAACCACTGATCACTAACAATCTAGACAGCTTTCTATCCACCTCATAGTCCATTCATCCAATCCATATTTTTTTACTTTGCTGGCAAGAATACAGTGGGAGACTGTATCAAAAGCTTTGCAAAAGTCAAAATACATCAAGTCCATTGCTTTCCCCACATCTACAGAGCTACTTGTCTCATCATAGAAGGCAATCTAGTTGGTCAGGCATGACTTGCCCATGGTGAATCCATGTTGACTGTTCCTGATCACTTTCTTCTCCTCCAAGGGCTTCAAAATGGTTTCCTCGAGGATCTGCTCCATGATTTTTCCAGGGACTGAGGTGAGGCTGACCAGTCTGTAGTTACCTGGATTCTTCTACTTCCTCTTTTTAAAGATGGGCACTATATATGCCTTTTTCCAATTGTCCATGGGACCTCCTTCGATCACCCTGAGTTTTAAAAAATAATGGCCAATGGCTTTGCAATCACATCAGCCAACTCCCTCAGCACCCTTGGATGCATTAGATCTGGACCCATGGACTTGTGAATGTCCAGCTTTTCTAAATGGTCCTTAATCTGTTCTTTCACCACTAGGGGCTGCTCACCTCCTCCCCATACTGTGCTGCCCAGTGCAGCAGTCTGGGAGCTGACCTTGTATGTGAAGACAGAGGCAAAAAAAAGCATTGAGTACTTCAGCTTTTTCCACATCATCTGTCACTAGGTTGCCTCCCCCATTCATTAAGGGCCCCATGCTTTCCCTGACTGTCTTCTCATTGTTAACATACCTGTAGAAACCCTTGTAATATCTGTGAGCATCCACCTCCTCTTTGGCTTGACTGGAGCTCCTTCCTTCCCTCCACCCCCGACAAATGTAGAAGTCAGACTAAGCCTATAGGACTGGGTAATGTCTGTGAGCATCCAGTGATGGGCTGGATGCTGCGGGGAGAGGCTTCTGGAGAGTTCAGGAACTGAAGTAATCTTCAAAGCACAATTAGGACTGCCAGAGTCCTGAGGAATCTGTGGGGCTGGCTAATAAATGGGAGCAGCAAGGAGTTGTCACTCAGTTTAACACCAACAGACCCCTTTTATGCTGAGGCAGAGGGTTAGCAGGATAATTTACAGTTTTGGACACCCTGAGAAAGCATCACAATGACATTAAATGGCAGACTGCAGGATCAGAACCAAGACTTCAACAGTACCCACAGCCCACTCACCTGTGCAGACAAGAGAGTAGTAGCCTGACAGTGGTTGCTTTCCACATACATATTCTGGTGATGCAGATAACCCATGCAGTGAAGTAAAGAGATTTCTCAAACCCCGATATTACTCTGTGCAAGCATGCAGCCACTTGCATGACTGAATCCTTTGGAAATGAAAAGAGCTTTCTAGATGGAATAAGCAATGTTCATAGAGCGTATTTCAGTTTTACAACTTTCTTTTGGCTTATTGTGCTGTCCACTTGCCTGCCATGTTTTTACTTTGCATTTACACCCACTTGTATCTGATGTGTAACTTTCACCTTCATTTACATCATAGCTGAATCTGACTCAAAGAAATCCACAGGAGTTACACCTCCTGCCTCCGGACTGCGTTTCAAAGAAATTCACCAATCACAATCACTCAGAAAGAAAAATCCATGTGGTGTGCTGAATAATCCATGTAGAAATACCATTTACTTTGTGCTGTATAAAGTCGCTTTGTCAGTACTTATATTATAGTAGTGACTGTAAAACATATTGGAATTTAATTTAGATCCATCACTTTGTTCTCATTATATGCAAAAAATGAAAACTCAGCAGATAATATATAGTTAACCTCAGAAACCAGCCTAGCTTCCTTCTGCTTTATAATTATTGAATTTTGATTCCATTCTGATTGATAACAGAACACACATGAAGTCAGCAGTCTGGCAGGGTGAAATTAAATACCTTCCACCTGAATTTATTTTTGGCGACAGTTTTCACAATATATTTTCTGAGGCTGACAATAAAAAAATGGCAGAAATTGATAAGAACTAGGTAAAAGGTTTCTTCTACTATTTCATCTTTATTTTTCAGAAAGGAAATATAGCCATAAGTAACTGCTATTGAGCTAAACATAAGTAACTGCTATTGAGCTAAAAGAGAAATAGCATTTTCCTGTGGAATAAATGTCAGAAACATATAGTAGTAACAAGGTCATGTCGCCTCCCCAAGCCAAAAATGTTTGCACTAAGCTCTTCAAATATTCTTTTACTATAAAACAAAAGAAGTTTTTCAGCAAGACTTCATCTATTACTATTAACCATGAATGGCTTTTTTTTAAAATTCCTGGTTGTAATATCAGCACTGTCTAGCACTTTGTGTGCCTGTAGCTAAACCTTGCCATGAGCTGCAATATATCTGTAGTATATTTCTCTCAGTTGGATTAATATGCCTGAAAATCTGCATGCTAATGAACCTTTACAGTCCTCTTATAAACCCGCACTTGAGGAATGCAAAGTCAACCCAGAACCATATTCCAGGGCTTGTGTATTTTGTGACATGCTGTTCCTAGGTTCCCTAGCTAGGCCCTTTGTTTTGTGTTTAGTCACAGGAAAATTTATGACAAACTGCAAATTTTCCAAGTGTTAGTCAATTGAAAACATTGTTCTGAGAGATCAGTTTAATCTAAAAATATATTAGTGATGCCAGGTGTAAATGAACCAATTAACCCTTGGTCTCTGAAAGTATCAAAGAGTAGCATTTTCTCAAATATTTAAAGATTTGTGTTGAAGCAGAAGAATACCAGCTGGTATTTTTTCATGAACTATAAAAAAAAAGGAGGTAACAAAGAGTCATGTGGCACCTTAAAGACTAACTAAAGTATTGAAGCATAAGCTTTCGTGGGCTAATACCCACTTGGACGAAGTGGGTATTAGCACACGAAAGCTTATGCTTCAATACTTTAGTTAGTCTTTAAGGTGCCACAGGACTCTTTGTTACCTCTGCTATTCCAGACTAACACGGCTACCTCTCTGATTCTTATAAAAAAAAAACTATTCCTGTTGCTGTACATCCTAAGCACCTGGATTACAAAAACTCTCCTTTGTCAAGTCCTTCCTCAAGTACAAAATGAAGCCTACCGATTTGTGAAACTCATTCACCGGTGGTGGGGTAAATGTGGAGGGAAATACGAAACACCAATATATGCTTGATTACAGTGAGCCAGGACATGCAAAAGTGAACAATCAGCTTTATTGCTAGAAAGGGACAAAATCTTAAAAAAACAAACTGGAAAACCTACTGGGTAAAATAATAAAAGAAAAGGAAGGAAATTGCATAAGGGGGCAAGTTGAAAAGCCTGTGGTTCAGATGAAAATGTATTACAGTATCAAGCACATAGATCATAATCAAAATTATTGATATTATTACCTTACTGCTTTAAGAGGACTCTGAACTTGTGTTGAAGCAAAAGAATACCACCTGGTATTTTTTGCATGAACTGCAAAAATGCAATTCCTGTTATTGTACATGCGAAGCACCTGGATTACAAAAACTCTCCTTTGTCAAGTTCTTCCTCAAATACAAAATGAACTTATTCCATTTAAAAATGCAGCAACAATAATGAACACATGTACATAGCATTCTCCCTTTTAATGTACAGCATCGGGGTGGCCCAAAGCAAATACACATTCATCCTGAAATTAACTTATGTAATTTTAAGCCACTGAACAAAGTGGCTTATTTGTTACTAACATAGATGTTTTCTGTTTTCACTGACTAATACATCAACATGACACTCAGTTCTCTAGTTTTCGCCATTTATTTAGTTCCAGGTGTTATAGGATTGCTGCCCTCTTATTTCATCTTTCAGCACATATTTATATTGAAAAGAAAATCTATGCCAGGCTCCTGGAGCCCTTAACAAATGATTAAAATATTAAATTTGGCAAAGATGTGGAAAAAAGAGCAACAAACTCAGCCTTTCACCCGGAAAAGAGCTTGGGCCATAAAAGAAAGGATGGTCTTGTAATTAAGGTACTGGACTGGGTTCCAGGAGCTCTGCTCTATATGTCTTGTGTGATCTTGAATAAGTCACTTAATGTCTCAGCTCCTCCTCAGTACAATTGTGATAGCAATACCACCCTTATCCCTCCTTTTGCCTATTTTGTTTATTTGGGCCCTCTCTGAAGGATCAGGGCCTTAGATTAATCCTTTGAGATGGAGATGGGCATGTACAGGCCCTACCATAAAGCAATTCTGGCCTTGATTGGGACCTAAAAGGCATCAGACCCAGGCATCCAGGCATCAGAACATTTAATTGAGTGTGGGTAGGGGGTTTTTGTAGGGAAACGGCACTGGTTCAAGGAGTAACAAAGAGTCCTATGGCACCTTAAAGACTAACTAAAGTATTGAAGCATAAGCTTCCGTGGGCTAATACCCACTTCGTCGGATGCAAGCAGTGGTTCAAGGGAGACCACTAGATTTGTTTATGAGTAAACTGATGGCACAAGGGAGTATACCAAAATAGTTTTGTTCAGGTCAGACAACCAAAGCTGATCATTCCTGGCTATGGGTGGTGTTTCTTTGAGGGAGCTCACAATGCAATTAGGCAGCTTCAGTATTTTGGATACCAATAAAGGATGTATTACTAGAATTGGTCTGATAACTATTGAGCTGGGTGTGTGCAGGTGTGGGTTCATTAACATCTGGAGAAGATGCAGTGCTTCCCTGCTTTTCTGGTCCTAGAGTTCCGTGCAGTTTTTGTCTTGGAATCTCAGCTCTCCATTTTGTATTCTAATGGAGATGGCTCCCTGTCCCATCCTCGATGCAGATGGGGCTAGGGGAGTTGTCTTAATCCTGTCAACCTTGTCTGGAGGGGTTTAGGTGCATCTCCCACTGCTTTTCATTGCTTTTCTAAGTCTTTCTTCTGATCAGCTTTGGTTCAAGGAGAGTCTGGGGGAGGGGGTGTCCTTCATGAGTCAGACAGGCTGGATACTGTGCCCTGGTTCCCCAAGAACACAGAGCTGACAGGTAACAGCATGAATAGACAACTAAAATATGCAAAAATGGTTAATAAATGGGGGGAAATAGGCTATCATATGGGAACAACATTTTAAGAAGACTGAAGTAGACTGAAATAGGACTGAAATAGGACTGAAAGCATGGCGAATATTGATAATTTTCACTGCATCTCATTTACCCTCTCTTTTTTCTCTGTATATGGTTTATTTAGAGGGCAGTCTTCTTACTTGCTTGCAATGCCTCTAGCTCGCTTCTTGGTTGCTATGTAAAGAATAGATTAATATTTCCCCCAGTAGAGGAAAATGGATAAGTTGATGGTGACTGATTCAAATTCAAGGGGAAATGATGCTCCTTCAAAAAGCACTAGCTTCAGTACTAAGCCTTCTTGAGAAGAGGATTATTGGTATCAAAATTAATGACATTAACATTTCTCTCACTCTCTTTTTGTGGCACTTTCTTCCCCCAAAGTTTAAAAAAGGAAGAAGAAAAATCTAGGATATGTGTACAACTCTGTGACCGTGCATTATAATCCATTTGCAGAAAGTTCCACAGTTGATTAAGTCTCACTTGAGGGTGAGACAAAGATTATGGCACGGTTAAGGCTTACTGCTTTGCTTTTAAGCCACTGACTTTGCTTCTCGGGTTTCCGATCATTCTTCTTGCTGTTGCAGCAGATGTTGAATAGAAATGAGATTAAACTATTTTAGGTAAAATAGGTCTATGCAAAACTCAATTGTTTCATGCTGGAGGAATTCATTCAAGCTTTTTCTTTGTTTTTGATTCATGTGTCCTCTAACACCCCAAATTTTGCATTGAATTGTATGTTCAGATGAACCCAAAAATTCAAAGTGATATTCATTTGAAAATGCCAGTGTGTCCTGGTGCTGCTTATAGACTGTGAAAACAGTGTTTCAAATGATTTCAATATTTCAGTGCAAAAGCTTAATCCAGTCCATAAATCACTTGAAAGATCTACAAATATTTCAGCGCATCTAGGCTGAGTTTTGAATGCCTGATTCTGAGGTGCTGGGCATTTGTCTCGGGATCAGACCTTACATTTTTAATATAATCTAATGTCAAGTGAGTTTTTCATAGCTTCATGTTTCATCCACATGGTTTTGCACATACCTAAATTTTAAACTGAGGTACCAGAGAGAGGTAACCAAATATTCAACAGGCAACAGCTGGCACTTATTGAAAAGTTCTAGACAACATAAAAATGAATTATAACCTTTCCATAGAATTTGTATGAAATTCCATAGGATAGTTTAGAGACTCATATACCTGCTATTGACTGTTATAGGATGGATTAAAAAAGCTATAGAAACCATCTTGTGTATTACATTGAAAATATTTCTACAGAGCCCCATTAATTTCATTTCTATAGGAATTTTCCCAAAGGGGAGGAATGTAATAAATGATTACCTCTGATACTCAGCTATGCCTCTTCTAAGTCATCCTGTCTATGGAGAAGAGGAGGAAAAGAAGATCTCCCTGCAAAAATCCACCAGACCACAATATTATCATCATTTAAATCTTTCCTTAAATATTGTGATGCCTTCAAAACACTTGACAGCAGGTAGACAACTGGTGTGTTGTCCCTGTTGTTCAGTACACTAGCCATAGCTGCCTGGTTCTTACCTTGTACTCTCACCCATTATGTTAGATCCACCTGTTATCGTCTGCCGTAGCTCTGTAAGCTGTGTGGGGCACAGACCAGATTTTTGATATATATTTGTTCAGTGGCCTAGCAAAAAATAGACTTTCACTGATACCATAATAAAACTTCAGTTCATGAAACATACAGATATATATTCCGTACATTTTGGTATATGACTTGCCAGGTCCTCCACACATGCTGTGCCATTCTATGCCATGAAAAGCATTTAAATCTTAAAATGACCAGTCTCCACAATTCTTATTTTCCTTTGGCATACAGAAGGGACTGATGTATTAGCATCAGTCTGTCCATCCTCACGAGGCTGCATTTACTTTTTACTTGTGCCGTTTCAAATCCAATCTCTCTCCTCACCATTCAACTCAGAGCATTTTTTTTATTGCCTAAAATTACCCTGTCTGGTTTCTCCCAAAAGGCCTTTTAATTGAATGCATCATCTTCCTTCTAGACAGTACTGATGTTCCTTGTCTTTGGCCTTGAGTGAAGTGTTTATTTTTTCATGGAAGGCTTTATCTAGGCCTTAAGAAATGATTTTTCCATGTTTCCACCTGTGCTGCAGTTCTTATACAGCTCTTTCTTATGTGCTACACTGTGTTTTCAGACCTACTGGGCTTCACTTATTTTAAATGCATGATGCAATGACAGCTGACAAGGCTTTCACTTATTTCGATACAGCACTCTCTTTCCATCTCTCTGCACAAGTTCACTTGCAGACTGATGCCAAAGGACCAGAGTGCCACTCTAATTCACCCCTGGTTCTACTGAGATATGTCTAACCATAGTCTCTGGGCCTCTCTAAGTCACAGTAAATTGCCACTGTAGTGCACTGATTCAGTTTAGGGTAGGCTTAATAAAAGAAGCCGTTATTAACAGCAATTTTGAGTGTGACTCACATTTCAGGCCAATGCCCTAACAAATGAATAAGAGCAAGGGATTTGAAGCAAATACTATTTCAAAGACCGTGCTAAAACATATCCTGCTTGCATTACAACCTTATAGTAGATATCTGAATTTAAGGGGACTGTCCAGCTTTGCACAAGGCTGACAGCACTCTGAACCAAGAATTCCCCTCAGCAAAATGCCAGAGTATGCTGATTTTGACTGAATACCAGGCAGCTTTACCTCTTTCCAATCCTTTTAATCAATAAGCTGTCAAAGGTGCACAGAGAAAAGCATTTGTTCTACAGTATTGGACCTAATAGCTCAAGCCATTACGTCATCCGGGTGGCAAGGTGTACAGTGATGACTGAGAGAGAGTGAATTGCAGACAATGCTTGGAACTCTCAGTCCTCGGGCCAGTGCAAGTTATTGAGCACCCTATGGGGGAAATGCAAGATGCTCCAAAAATAAGTAATCATATCTTAACACTATTTCTGTAGCATGGAAAGCTTTTCTTTGCTTTATGCCCTTGCCCAGTAAAGAGGTTTTGGAACTTCAGCCAATGCGTACCACTCTCTGGCCTTCCATAAGATCTAGTCATATTCCTATGCATTCCTAGGTTACTACCTATGTAATTCATCTTGGCTTGTAAAGGGATTTGCCCTTCTACTGCACAGCTCTAGCTGTCAACCCAGTTGGTGACCAGACTCATTTCCCACAAGGAAAATGCATAAGGTGAAGTTAAAGTAATTGGCCCATATCAAAGGTTTAACTGTATATTACTTTTAAAGAACATCGGAGCTAATTAAAAACATAGTATTGTAGAAAATTCAAAGTTAAGCTTAAATTTATAAGGAACCCAGTCCTTTGAACATATGCAAATTCAGAGTTAAAATAACCACGTCAGTCAAACAACTTTAATTCTGCCTCAGTAGAAATACCATCTTCTCCATCTTTGAATGTGCAAAATGGTCATTGCGGAACATTGTTTTTTTATCATTTGTTTTACATGTACATATCTCTGATAGTAAAGATTATTTTTGGCAACATTAGAACTAGGCAGAAAACAGCTTTCCCATCCATGAAAATTTTCAAGAGTTCAGAAATTTTCCTATTCCACATTGAGATAAAACCAAAACCTTGCAACATTTTTGCTAAAAAATTGATTTTAGTTTGTTCACATCCTGGACCCAAGAAACTTTCCTGATGATAGCCTTGTCAAAACCAATCCTTTCCCATGAAAAGTTTGGATTTTGACACGCTGGCATTTTCTGACCAAAAGAAAATTGTTTTAAAAGAAATTCCCAATCAGCTCTACCCAACACACTAATTTAAGCTCTTTTCATGCAAGTGCTCTAATTTCATGGTACAAGCATATGGGATTTGGATGGAGACACTCTTACTCTGTGTCTAATTGCACTAGGACAACTGGCTGCTACATGGAAAAAAAACAGAGTCCAATCCTCTTTGGTGCCAAGCAACCATTGTGATTCACTGACTGCCTTCAGCACCTCACTGAATTGAGCAGTGGGGAAGATTGCCTTCAACATGCTACTTACCTACTCAGGAATCTGTAACATTCCTGTGGGTATATTGTGCATGACAATAAAGATGGCTGCAAAGCTATGCAACTACTGTAGAATTAAAAATTGGACATTTTCGTT
Organism: Sternotherus odoratus; assembly: GCA_032164245.1. NCBI lineage: Eukaryota > Metazoa > Chordata > Testudines > Kinosternidae > Sternotherus > Sternotherus odoratus. The sequence goes on from JAVMKO010000002.1 coordinate 42,317,877, forward strand.
TTTGCGGTCACTGATGAAAATTAAATTGTTTGATATGGATGTGTAACCCTTCTGCCCATCAGAGTTGGCAGCAACAAGGGCCAGGTCAGTATCCAGGGGTTCCATTCTAATGACACAATACAAAACCGGCTCGAGCCCCCACCCAGTGACCTGGGACAATCATATACCATCCTTCTGGGTGCCTCTAAGAGGCAATATTTCCCCTCTCGCAAGCACAGAGTCTGAGTGTACCAAAACCCTTTTAATAACAGAGAGAAACAATGTGGCATTATATTGGGTAAACACCACAACCAGAATTCACAAACCAAACCATGAACCAGTATCCCTCACCCCAGGAAGTTTGGGCTGTGTCCTCTCTTTTAGGTTCAGGAGTCCCACAACCCAAACATCACCCAAAGTTCCACAAGTCCAACAGCCCCAAAGTCTCTGGAGTCCCTGGTCAAAAGTTACTCTGCAGAGTCTTACCTCCCAGGCTGGGTGGAAATGGAGGGCAGAGTGAGGGGGTACCTTATGAGGTCTGAGGCCAACTGCCCCATCTCTCCGTGGGGTGGTGCTGCTGCTCCGCTTGCTGCGCTGCTCCACCCGATGTCCCACTGCTCCACCAGCTGTCCCACGAACTGCTTTGCTGGTTGCCCCGCTAGCCGCTCTGCTAGCCAACACAGGAACTGCTGTGCTTAGGGCCCCCCACTTAAGATAATGCTCAGTGATTTTTCAGCTCTTAAGTGATTTCAGCTCATAGTAGGGGGGCCTTAGCACAGATGCACTACAGGACCCAAAGTGATTTCAGCTCAGCAGGCTGAAGTTAGACTCCTAATCCAAGCAAAAGTCAGCTCTAACATCCCACAGGGGAGAGAGACAGAGTGCAATAGGCTTGTGTAGGACCCTCAGACAAGGCCCTCACCAAGAGGTACAGAAACCTATCCATTGCCTCTCTCAATTCAGTGGGTTTTGGAACCCCTGTCCCTTGGCTAGTGAGTGCTACCTAGATGATGGTGAGTCCCTCCAGCATGCCAAAGGCCAAATACATGTCCCAATCCCTCATTCACATAAACAGGTTAATCAACACTTTATCATTCTTGCCCCAATACCAGAGAAACTGGGGGTCCCACAGTAGCCAAAGTGACCATTTGAGCTAATAGAGCGCAGGCTAGGTCCGGTGGGTGTGTCTATGCAAATAACATCAGTTATTTTCCAAAATTCACTGCAATTCCTGCAATTCAACACCAGATGTCAGGGTGGAGCTCATCCTGACACTGCTTACAGATGCATGTGGTAGTATGAACTGAAGGAGGCTACTGAATGTGGGAATAAGATGAATAGCCTTGAAGCTGCTCTGATTTACACTGAAGGCTAAAGCTGCCTCCAACAGCTGCGGGGGAAAAGGAGAAAAGAATGGATGCAAAGCTACAGTTGTCCTCTACCCCAGTGATTTGCAAGTACAGTCTGGCCAGACTCGAGGATCAGGACCATTATTCTCTCCTGCAAGACTTAGACTTTAACTCTAAAGAAAAATCCCTAAACCTGATGTGTCAAGAATAATTAAAAATAAAGATGACAGCATATTAATCACCCACAATCCTGCCCCCTTTCTGTGTTCTGATTGTTTGCACTAGGTCCAAAGAAAAATCCCTTCTGCTTCTTGCCTCTGGATCCTGCATCTAACTGAAGATAACCATGGTTACAGTGCCAAGTGTTAAGCATGAAATTGCAAGCTTTAAACACAGCAGAACTGATATGCTGGCTCCCTAGGATATACAGACACATCTGAACCAAATCTCTTATTTGTTTATGAAGAACAGATTGTTTATAAAAAAAAAAGGTGACTGACATTGTTAATTACAGATGAATACCTGTAGATAAAAGGAAATTATTACTTGCATAAACTGGTTGCTTACTGGAATGTTATACAGTGCTAGCACTAATAAAAAGGCTTTAATAACTTTAAACCCAAGAAGTATTTTGAATTTATTAGGTGGAAGAGATCTGAAATAGTTTGTTGCTAGACAGCTCTTTCTATTCTCTCTCTCTCTCTCTCTCTCTCTCTCTCTCTCTGTATAAGTATTTTATGATTAAACACACACACACACATACACACAAGGTTACAGATTGAATCAAAGGATTATCAGAATTTTTCTTTTGACTTACAAGAAAGCAACTGTCAGTCCTTCATTATAATTAAATGTTATTTGCTATCCTATCATTTAAAAATTAACTCTTTGAATGTGTCATTTCTAAACAATGTGTTGGTAGATAAAGAATAGCATTTGGTTTTTTTCCTAGTTGTTTCCTGCAGCATTTTACTAATGAGATACATAGCAAAATTATATCATTCATGCATTATTTAACAACATGCCCCCTGGAATTTCTATGGCTTGAGTTTAGATGACTCACAAGCTTAAAATCAGGGCAGCTCTAGGCAGTTTAGGTGTCAGAACATAAAGCAACAGCGTACATATTTTTTCTCAGTCCATTATTTTCAATAACTACATGGGTTCTTTAGCTTTAGATATCTGGGGAACGAGAGTGTGCCCTTGGTAATGATGGTGCCAAACAAACTAATCTAAATGTGATTGATTTTTTAACATTATATTATATAATTCAGATGTATTCCTAACATTTAGACACAAAATGCATCACAATTGCCTAAAAACACCATGCTTTGCTAATTAACCAAGATAGAAAACCATGATGCTGTGAGTGAATGCGATCATGAGCTCATTCACAAACATCAGAAATGCACGTGTCTATGTAATGTTATGTACAAACAGCAAATCCACAAACAGCAGTGAATGTTTCTACCACAAGCAAGGTTTACATTTTCCACCTCTCTGTTCTTTCCCTGGTAGGTTTGCTCTCAGTGCTAGCCCGAATGTTTTATCTAATAAACTAACTATGAAGTGCGCATCTGAAGTAATGGTAAAATTAGACTCTCCCAGCTGGCGTTTTAAGTTTGGCATCTATCAAAGCCGATGCCAAGGCACAATGCATAATTCAGAGTAAGATCTCTCTGCACCATAATCACATTCTGAATGATTCATAAAGAAGCAGTATGGTGGCTAGATTAATATTAGTGACTATTGTAGAGGTAACAAAGAGTCCTGTGGCACCTTAAAGACTAACTAAAGTATTGAAGCATAAGCTTTCGTGGGCTAATACCCACTTCGTCGGCTTGAATCCGACGAAGTGGGTATTAGCCCACGAAAGCTTATGCTTCAATACTTTAGTTAGTCTTTTAGGTGCCACAGGACTCTTCAGGCATGTCTTCACTACAACTTAAAGTCGACTTTAATGACATTAAGTCGAATTAAACGTGTACCTGTCTTCACATACATGCCATTAAAGTCGATTTAAAGGGCCCTCAAAATCGACTTTATAACTCCTGCCTGACGAGAGAAGTAGGGCTAAAATAGACATTTCAAGGTCGATTGTGGACTAGTGAAGACACAACTGACATTAATAGCCTCCAGAGGCTGTCCCACAATGCTCCATTCTGACCGCTCTGGACTGCCTCACTGCTCCACTGTGACCGCTCTGGACAGCACTCTCAACTCGCTGCTCTGGCCAGGTAGACAGGAAAAGACCCGGGAACATTTGAATACCATTTCCTGTTTGGTCAGCGTGGCCAGCTCACCTGCACAGCTCAGTCGCCATTCAGAGCAATCAGCAGCACAAGCCGCCATGCAGACCTCAGCATCACAAGACTCCATGAAGAGCTCAGCTGGCCTGGAGACCAGCCAGAGGAGAAGAGCTCCAGCATGGTCCACTCGTGAGGTGTTGGATCTCATCACTATCTGGGGAGAGGAATCCGTGATGTTGGAACTCCGCAACAACAAACAGAATGCCAACACGTTTGCCAGGGTCTCCAAGACCATGCTGGAAAGGGGCCACAGCAGGGACTCCCAACAGTGCCGCGTGAAAATTAAGGAGCTGAGGCAAGCATTCCAGAAAGCCAAGGAGGCAAACGGACGATCAGGGGGCGCGCCGCGGACATGCCGGTTCTACAATGAACTAAATCAGATAATGGGGGGCGCCCCCACCACCATCGCACCAGTATGCGTGGACTCCACCGATGGGATAATCGTCAGGGACGAGACTGATTCTGATGAGGACGACCATGAGGAGGAGGGAAATTTCACGGAGCAGCAGGAGCCCAGCGGAGAAACCGTGTTAGCAGACATCCAGGAGCTGTTTATCACCCTGCAGCCAGCACCCTCCCAAGCCTCCCAGGGGGGTAAGTGTTTCTTTTTAAGGGATTACATGATGCGTGATTTTTTAAAGGAAGCATTTATTAATGGTTAACTTGCCCTAAGGACTTAGCGTGCTTTCATTGCTGGTCAGTTTCTACTCAAAGAGTCTGTCAATATACTCCGGGATTGACCGGAAGTCCTCCGCAGACATTTCAATGAAGCTATCCAGGAGGTAGCGATGAATCTTCCGCAGCAGATTTCTGGGGAGAGCCGCCTTATGTGGTCCCCCGTGATAGGAGACCATCCCACGCCACAAAAGTAGTAAGTAGTCTGGTATCATTGAGCAGGCTAGCATTGCGGAGAATGGACCAGGGCTTTGCATGGAGGCAAGGAGCATGCGCTCTCTATCTCTCTGAGAAATTCTCAGCAAAGTGATGTCATTCATGGTTGCCTGTTTGAAATACGGACTGCAATTAGTAGGGAGATAAAGATTCCCAGCTGCAAACTACTCTTTTCTGCTGAAGACCGACCAACCGCCCCCTCCCCCCCCACAAACGCTCACCCGCCCCCCCCTCCCCGCCAGCCCGTAGCGTTAGCTAGCAGGGAATCTGAACAGTCTGAAAGCGGTTGCTTCTGCTTCCGATCCAACGCGCACCCAACCCCTCCCCCCCCTCCATCCCGAAGCGGTAGCTAGCAGGGAATTTGAACAGTCTGCAAGCAGTTTGCCTCCGCTGAAGAGCCCCAACCAGCCCTTAGCCATTAGCGAGAGATTTTTGGGCTATGTTTTGCAGTTTGCGGTTCAGTGGGAGCCACGCGGTGGGGGGAAGGGGGTGGGGTTACTCTACAATATGCAAGTGCTGCTTTTAACTTACCATGGCCGGCTGCACGGTGATTTCAGAAGCCGTGTTGGGCTGAGGCACGCATATGTGTCTGAGATGCTCTGAGTTTTCTGTGAGCTATTCAGTCACTTTTAGGTGTAGAACATGACCTTGTACAGAAATCATATCAGGCCTCTGAATACTGAGGTTGCAAACGGCATAGTACTCCCATTGTGTACCGTCCGAGACTGCATCTGTCTCCTAACCTTGAATGTATCTGTCTCATAACTTTCAAACTTTCTATGCCCACATTCACCCACAGATGAACAATTATCTCAGAATCCCCCGTCCTGCTCCTCCCGCCGTGCATTGCAGATACGAAAGCGTAAAAAGAAAACGCGAACGCGTGATGATATGTTCAGTGAACTACTGGAGAACTCGCGCGCTGAGGCAGCCCGCCAGACGGAATGGAGGGAAAGATTGATACAGGCAAGGCAGGAATCGAGAGCCGCAGCAGAAAAGAGGGAAGAAATGTGGCTGCAGCGACAGGACCGCGAAGAAAGATGCATGGATGCTTTGCTCCGTATAATGGAGGACCAAAGCAACATGCTGCGCTCTCTGGTGGAGCAGGGCCAAAGATCACCTCTGCAGCCCCTGTGTAACCACCTCCCCCCCTCCCCAACTCCCATAGCTTCCCCACCCAAACACGGGGTGAGAATCCGGGGGGGAAAGCTCCGTGGACCGACCCACTCCACCCCACAAGCCAGCACAAGCAGCAGCAGGCTGACGTTCTCTGAAAACTTTTAAAAGCTGCTGTGTCTTGCCCCCCCCCTCCTCTCCCCCCTTCCCCCCCCTCCTCTGTCCGCTCCTTCCCCAGTGCGACTGCTGGTTTCCCTCCAGGCTACCATGACCGTGATCCCCTGTATTTGTATTTCTGATGAATCAATAAAGGAACCATGATTTTTAAAACAGTGAATTTATTTCCTCTGCAAGCATCGGGAGGGGGGAGCAAAAGAGGGTGCAAGGACGGTAGGCTTAGAGCAGAGCAAGGGAGCAGGTTCTCAAACGCCATGTCGGGCACTCATAAAACTGGTTTTCAGGGCGTCCCTGAGGCGCAGGGCCTCATGGTGCGCTCTTCTACTTTCCCTGCTGGCTGGCTGCTGGTAAGTAGCAGACAGTAAATTTGCCTCTGCCTCCCAGCCCGCCATAAACGTTTCCCCCTTGCTCTCACAGAGATTGTGGAGCACAGAGCAAGCAGCAATAACAATGGGGATATTTCTGTCGCTGATGTCTGAGCGAATCAGTAACGAACGCCATCTCCCCTTCAGACGGCCAAATGCACACTCTACGGCCATTCTGCACTTGCTCAGCCTGTAATTGAACAGCTCCTGACCCCTGTCCAGGGCTCCTGTGTAGGGCTTCATAAGCCAGGGCATTAGGGGGTAGGCTGGGTCCCCAATGATAACGATCGGCATTTCCACCCCCACCCCCCCCCACGGAAATTTTCTGGTCGGGGAAGAAAGTGCCTTGCTGCAGCTGTCTAAAAATCCTAGAGTTCCTGAAGACACGAGCGTCATGAAGCTTTCCCGGCCACCCCACGTACAGGTCGGTGAAACGTCCCTTGTGGTCAACCACTGCTTGCATGACCATTGAACAATATCCTTTACGGTTTCTGTACTCGGCAGCCTCGTAGTCTGGTGCCAGGATAGGGATATGAGTCCCATCTATAGCCTCACCACAGTTAGGGAATCCCATGGCGGCAAAGCCATCTATTGTAGCTTGCAGGTTTCCGAAGTTTATAACCCTGGGTAGCAGCTGCTCGACGATTGCCCTACTTACTTGCATCACAGCAAAGCCCACTGTAGACCTACCCACCCCAAACTGATTTGCGACTGACCGGTAGCTGTCTGGCGTTGCAAGCTTCCATAGGGCTATCGCCACTCGCTTCTCAACTGTAAGGGCCGCCCTCATTCTGGTATTCTCGCGCCGGAGGGCCGGGGAAAGCAAGTCACAAAGTTCCATGAACGTGCCCTTTCGCATGCGGAAGTTTCTGAGCCATTGGGAGTCATCCCAGATCCGCAGCACTACGCGATCCCACCAGTCCGTGCTTGTTTACCTGGCCCAGAATCGGCATTCAATGGCATGAGCCTGCCCCATTGCCACCAAATTAGACAGATTGTTAGTCGCCCTACTTCCAAAAACGTCAGTGTCCCTGTCCCTGCTGTGCACGTCCTGGTCCATCTCCTCCTCACTGTCGTCGGGTTCCAGAAAGCGCAGTTGTCCCCGGATCGCATTCCTCTGCAGACGGTACAGCATGAAATCCGCAACCCTGATCGAGGTCCCCACAGCGGCCATTACTGCAGCCGTGGCATCAGCGGGCTCCATGCTTGCAATGCTATGGCGTTAGCACGGCGCGGAGAAAGGGCGCGAATTATGGGATGCCTACCCACAGTGTACCGCTCGTAATGGGGGTCAGCGGCACGGAAAAAGGGCGCGAAATTTGGAAATACCTACCCATAGTGCAGCACTCGAAATGGTGCCTGCTGGGTGGTCCGGGAACTGTGGGATAGGTAACCACAGTGCAACGCTCGTTATGTCGACGCTTGCAAAAGTTGTGCGGACAGACACTGTCGACTTGCTGTGCTTTGCTGTGCTTAGTGGGGACACACAAAATCGACTGTATACAGTCTGCTTTACAAAATCGAATTAAAGGAAATCGACCTACTGCTGTAGTGAAGACATACCCTTCGTTACCTCTGCTATTCCAGACTAACACGGCTACCTCTCTGATTCTTGACATATTGTAGGAAGCCAAACTAAAACAAAAAACACACCAGTAAAGGATGCCCTTGATCTGTTCAGTACACATACATTTGACGACCTTTTTTTCATTGTTTCTCCATTGAAACACCTGGAAGAATATTTCTGACCCACAACACTGTGATTTTTTTGGAGATGCCTCTTTGCCACATCATTCTGTCTGAGAGACAGGGTCAGCAGCAGAGAAAGGCAAGGCTACTAGTAACTGCCAGGGACTAGAATCCACATAAAGAACTGGGCCAGGTTCTGCCATCTGTACTCACTCAGGTCCCTCAGCAGTTGAGCAGCACAACCATGTGCAGTAAAGTGTGTGTGCTATCATTGGCTGGCCCACCATCAGCTGACTGATCATATCTCTCCAGGGACTGCTAAACACTGAAGGTAGCAATAATTTATGATAAACAGTGTGACTTACATCTCCACAATTTACCAGTCTCTTTTATGAGACTGAGAGAAGAGTGGGCCTTTCACCTTCACCCAATACGAGATGACATATGTCTGCATTTCTGATATTTGCGAGTGAGTGAAAAATCACAGTCAGCAACATTATTTTCTGCATCAAATAATCAGCAAAGCACTGTGTTTTTGGCAATTTGATTTGGGTCTGTTGGCCCAGCAGGGAAAGCCAATTATATAGGTGAAGAACAGAGAATAGCCACTAAATATTTCAATCTAGGGATTGCAAACTTGACTACCCCCAACTAATCTCAATTGCCACAATGGTGCATGGGAAACAGGTGGTCTCTGACAACTAGGGATAAAACCAAACAAGCTTTATATCTGTAAAAGCAACTTGGTAATAGAGAAAAAACCAGTGCAAACCCTGGAGAGCTTCTGTGATATGCTCCTTTTGATCAGAACTACCTATCAAGTCAATCTAGACTAGAGGTCACAAAAGCATGAATCAAAAAGTGTCATTTCCTTAGGAGTAAAAGATCTCAGTAATTTAAACATTTGTAATATATTTATTCTTAATGTTAATTTTATTTAATGCATTTTAGTGTGTTTTAATGTTTAGTCTAAGGTTGAAATGTTAATATAACTGACTAGGTAGTTTAAAATATAGCATGTTTTCTTTATCAGTTTCCTAAGAAAATCATCCTTTCAATACTTCTTTATTTTGTCCCACCAGCAAATACTTTGCTTTCACTATAATAAAAACATTAGGGTCCTGCTCTGCCTTTGTTTATATAGTATGGCACATACTATTGATCTATTTCTGTTTAAGTTAGTTATTTTTCTGATATGGTCCTATGCAGTTACATGTTTCTACGGGGACAGAACACAATAGGGCTTTCATCTTTGACTGGGGCCACTGCCACTACTGTTATACAACTAATAAAAATTGATTTTATGTGTGTGAAACAGAGCCCAGGTGGTGATTGTAAATAAAAAAAATCAATATGCCTAATAAAGAACCAACAGGATGGAGTATAGCCACACAAAAAATATGTAAACAGTCATACTTTGTGAGACATGGAAGCTGTAATCATGGGATAAGAGCAGGCTATAGACCCTAGAAGATCCTAGAGCATTGAAAAATAAGCAAGGCTCAGAAACAATTAGCATGAAATATGCAATTAAATGAGATAAATTGTCATGTTACTACAAAGCATGATACAAAGACCTTTAATATGCTCTCAGAATGTTAAAGACAAATAAAATAACTGGTTTTCCAACAGTATATTAAAAGTATCTGTTCTGTTCTCATGTGTCTGGTTCTCCTGTTAGAGGCAATGGGAATCTCACACAAGAATCCGAGTGGATAAATCAATCGGATTTTTTAAATTAAAATATGAGTGTAATTTTTCACTGACCACTGATAACTGGATAGATTCTACATTGTCCTACATCCTTTTGTTGCCATAAAACAGAATAAAGCAGCCTCCCCAGCTAATTCTTACAGCACAGGGTACATTCTTGAAGGCTAAAATTGGCCTGGCTGCTCTGCATTCCCTGCCAATAGCTACTGCACAGGGGGCATATCCGGAGCAGGAATGATTTGTTGCAGACAGAGCACAGATTAGGACAGTGCTCAAGGATGAATGTGCTTCCACCTTTCTGACCAGTCCTATATCTCCAATAACCTCTCTGACATTTCCTTCTCAGCATCCAAAGCTATTTTAAAGGGATCATCCAGTGGGTGGGTAAAATTCTGCTCTCACTAACCCAGATGTAATTATCCCTCATATTCAGGAAAAAGCAAGGAATGTGGTTTAATTAGGCCACAACTTAACTCATCTGGGAACTAACCAGCAGTAAGTCATACAGCACAGATCACCACTCCCTCTTTAATTGTTTTCACCTGATGGAGTCCCCCCATTACCTGAAGGCATTTCCAGCTGAAAAGATGATTAAAAACACTGGACTCAGATCTTCTGGCATTAGGTTAGGAGCTATGCTTCTTAAAGTATATCTCTTGTTCTAGCAAACCTCTTGTTTTCGTTTGGTCACATATGAATTTATGAACCACCACCTGCCTGGTAAAGTGGTCCTTCCTTTATCAGATGCAGAAACTGGATTTTTTTCAGCAGTCAAGAATTATGCCTTGTTTTTGAAGTATTTTGTTGAAAGTGGCTCCTCAGTACTCCTTGGATTTCGAAGAGACATTGATTTTACTTTCCATTTCTGATTTATGGGAACAAGATTTTGATTACTTTTGAGTTATTCTTGTTACTTTAGGGCTATATCTTGCCATGGCCTTTTAAACGTATCTCACCATTGATTTTAATGAACAGTTTTGGTTTTTAAACGATCGTATAATATGGCCAAACTCTCTCTATAGATTTTGTCATAAAACCGTTGGGCCAATTTATTGCTTTGTTGCTGTCATCCCAGTCCTTTATACTGGAGAGACCCCCAGGGAGAAAAAAAACTTTGGTCACTAATGCTGAGCCACACTGAGGGCACAGAAGCAACCTTCTGTCCTATATTTGAGTTAGAACCTTTTAAAGCAGCTGGCGACTGTAGAATATGAGAAGAGCAGTGGGTGTGTCCTGTTGCTCCCTTGCAATATTCGGTTTGGACCACATGCTGTGCACAGTCTCAGGCTTTGCCCTGTTTGTGGAAAACATAACAATATACACATACTGGTATAGTTCAATGAATATAGGAAAGGGAAGTATTTACTTACAGGGGGATGAATGAAGAAAAAACAGGGGGAATAGATGGGAAGCAGTAAAACAGGGTTTCATCCAACATGAGGCTCCACAGGCCCAGTGGTGCCACAGTCTGAAGGGACAGAGTTCAGGATTCCTGGGCAGAGTTCCAGACTGGCAGTGAGTCTTAGGTGTTCCTGGTCTTCTTTGGCATTAGTGAACTTCCTCCAACAAACCCACACAGAGCAACAAGGGGGTTGCCAACTTTCTAATCACAGAAAATTGAACAACCTAGCCCCACCCCTACCTCATCCCTTCCCCAAGGCCCTGAGCCCCGGTCACTATATTCCCCCTCCCTCGGTGGTTCACTCTACCCCACCCTCACTTACTTTCACTGGGCAGGGGTACGGGAGGGGGTGAGGACTCTACCTGCGGGTTCTGGGGTGGAGCCAGAAATGTGAGGTTCAGGGTGCAGAAGAGGGTTGAGGCAGGGGGTTGGGGTGTGGGAGGTGGTACACGGTCTAGGCTGCAGGTGCAAGATCTGGGGTGGGGTCATGGATGAGGGGTTGGGGTGTTGGAGGAGGTGCTTGGCTGGGGGAGTGGGACAGAGGGATTTGGATTGTGGGAGGGGGTTCTGGGTTGGAGCAGGGGGTTGAGATGCAGGGGAAGTGAGGGCTCCTCCTGGGAGTGCAGACTCTGGGATGGGGCATGGGATGAGGGGTTTGGGGTGCAGAAGGGGCTCTGGTGTGGGGGCTCAGGGCTGGGGCAGGGGATTGGAGCTTACCTTGGGCGACTCCCAGTCAGTGGTGCAGCAGCAGGACTAAGGCAAGCTTCCTGCTTGTCCTGACTCCACACTGTGCCTCAGAAGTGGCCAGCGGGTCCGGCTTCTCCTCGGCTTTGCACGGTACTCTTGTCCTCAGGCACCGCCCCCGCAGCTCCCATTGGTCTTATTTCCCAGCTAATGGGAGTGCAGAGCCAGTACTCAGGGCAGGGGGTAGTGTGCAGAGCCCCATGGCACACCTACCTAGGAGACAGACCTGCTGGCCACTTCCAGAGTGCAGTGCAGTGCCAGGACAGATAAGATCTAGCCTGCCTGAGCTCTCCAGCATCGCTGACTGGACTTTTAAAGGCCCAATTGGCAGTACCAACCACAGCCACCAGGGTTCCTTTTCGACCGGGCGTTCCAGTAAAGAAACGGACACCTGGTCACCCTACGTGAAAACCATTTAGCTAAATACTTCCTCCTTCCTTAGTCCCTGTGCAAGGTCACCAGCCCCAGGACTCATGGTTCCATAGAGCTCTAGGCAACAGTAATAATGAGTCCAACGTCGGTTTGTCCTTCTCAGGTGATTCCTCCTGGCAAATGTCCTGGAGTGTCCACATTCAGCTGCTCTGTCCCTCCCAGACTTCAGGCCGTTTCACTAGGTTAGGTCCTATTTACTGCAGGCCCTCTTGTCTGGAGCTAGAGACACACATCCTTCACTTTCCCTCTCTCCCTGCCCCTGCAACAACCAGCACTTCCTCTTCCTGGGACAATCATCACTTCTTCTGCCTCAGGACAAAATTTTAAAGGGGCCATGCTCTCTAAATCCCAAGGGGGTTTACAATACATAAATGCATGAATTCAAGTACGAATAAAATGCATATTCTTTAATGTCCATTCTGCAAAACATGTCGATATGAGAAATTTTAAGCTACTCTATTCTGTTTCCTAAGCACAGCACTGAAAACACAGCCACCGTTGACTGAAAATAGGGGAAGAACTAAACTAGATTGAACTAAATTGGTAAGAAATAAGGTGGCAATAGCAGACCTTAACATTAAGATACATAAATTAACAAGTGATACATATTAAAAGGGATGAGGTAATTGTTTACAGTTTAGTAGTTTGGTATGTGTGAAATGTTGGCACACAGTCAAGAAGAGCGAGCTAGCAGTTTCAGTTTAGCCTATAGCTAATATGTTGGCAAGCAGAAAAGTATGGACTGAGGTCAGGTAAAGGTTACTCCAACACCGCACAGTGGGATCAGTCAGGCATGCTGACTCCAAAACTAAGTGAGGGTCCCCAGACCATAATAGTAAACAGACCATAATACTAAGACTTGTTATATAGCAACTTGTATAGCTGGATTTAGCAGTTGTGATTGGACTATTAGTAGGAACCAAGCAGAGAGGGTTTAAAAGTGATTGGAAGATAGAGTATGCTAATGTTAGGCCTGAGAAACAAGCCAATCTGAACGGGTCTAGTGGCTGGTAAAACTGAATAAAATGCAGGCAGTCAGCAGGCAAAAGTCAGTCAAGATAGGGAGCTAGGAGAAGATCAGATCAGAAGAAAAAAACCTAAAAGAGAGAAAAGAAGCAAAGAAGAAGACCTGAAAGAAGCAGCAGTGGCTGCAGCGGCTGAGGTATCAGTGACAGAACAGAAGAAGCCTTAGACAGAGCAGCAGGAGAGAAGAGTATGGAGAGTAAGCATGCTAGCTCTAGTGTAAAATATAGATAGAAATAGGGATTGCCTCCCCACTCTGAACTCTAGGGCAAAGATGTGGGGACCTGCATGAAAAAAGAAACAACCCCCCAAGCTTATTTTACCAGTTTAGGTTAAAACTTTTTCCCCAGAACACAAACTTCCCCTGTGTCTGGACTTGGTACACCAGCTGCCACCACCAAATTAAGCCCACAAAACAATGGGTTTGGGTAATTTGGAACCCTTCCTTTAACCCCCCCCCCCCCCCCAAGCCCCTTCCCTTTACCTGGGAGAGGCTTGAGAAAAAAAAAAAAAACCTCACTTTTCCTGTGAGACTTGCCCGATCCAAACCAGGATCTACCAATGGAAAACAAGCAGTCAGAGTCTTAAAAGAAAGATTTTAATTAAAGAAAAAATAAAAGAATAAATCCCTTGTATAGAAATTAATAGAAAAAACCCCACTTGCATCACCACAGCATCACTGACCCCTCCCTAGGGATTCTCCTTCTGCTGAAACTTAACAATATAAGGAACACAGCTAAATTCCACACTGGAGATTTTATCAAGTGATACCTTCACTTATTGCTGAACATGACTTGTTAGACGATTATAGATAGGTAGAGTAAAAGACATAGGTGTGGTTCATCCCATAGCCGGAGAAAAACAGAACGAGAGAGAAACCGAAACTAAAACTCTTTGTCTCCAAGGTTGATTAGCATCTCCAGTTCCTATTGGTCCCTATCCCCCTCTCAGGTTACCCTTAGCTTAACCCCTTACAGGTAAACAGTCATTCTAGGCTACTTTATACTTATGACAGGGATTAATGAATATGTGTCTGTATGTTTGGATTAATAAAGATGTGTGCCTGTGTCATGAATGTTACATAGCTCTATATGTATAAAGTTTAAGATTTAAGATTGCGGTCACTGACTTCAGGTCACTGCATGCAGAACACAGCCACTTACTATTGCTCTAACTATGTGTTTATGCTTTGGGTACTTTTAACCTGTACTCACAGATTGTGCTTATGGACAAGGACTTATGTTAGCTTTGATTTAGGTTGATATTAATTATTACTAGGACTGTCAAGCAATTAAAAAAGTAATTGCAATTAATCACACGATTAAAAAATCTATCACAATCGTGTGATTAATTGCGCTTTTAAAACAACAATAGAATACCATTTATTTTAAATCTTTTGGATGTTTACTATATTTTCAAATATATTAATTTCAGTTACAACACAGAATACAAATTGTAGAGTGCCCACCTTATATTTATTTTTATTATAAATATTTTCATGGTAAATATTTATGATAAAAACATTTTCAATTCACCTCATACAAGTACTTTAGTGCAATCTCTTTATCATTAAATTTGAACGTACAAATGTAGAATTATGTAAAAAACCTGCATTCAAAAATAAAACGTAAAACGTTAGAGCCTACAAGTCCACTCAGTCCTATTTCTTGGTCAGCCAATCAGTCAAAGAAGGTTGGTTACAATTTACAGGAGATAATGCTGCCGGCTTCTTGTTTACAATGTCACCTGGAAGTAAGAACAGGCATTCGGATGGCACTGTTATAGGTGGTGTTGCAAGATATTTATGTACCAGATGCACTAAAGATTCATATGTCCTTTCATGCTTCAACTACCATTCCAGAAGACATGCTTCTATGCTGATGATGGGTTCTGCTTGATAATTATCCAAAGCAGTGCAGTGATGCATGTTCATTTTCATCAGGTGCCACCAACAGAAGGTTCATTTTCTTTTTTGTTGGTTTGGGCTCTGTAGTTTCCTCATCAAAGGTTGCTCTTTTAAAATTTCTAAAAGCAAGCTCCACATGCTCCCTCTCAGATTTTGGAAGGCACTTCAGATTCTTAAATCTTGAGTCAAGTACTGTAGCTATTTTTAGAAATCTCACCTCGGTATCTTCTTTGCATTTTGTCAAAGCTGCTGTGAAAGTGTTCTTAAAACAAACATGTGCTGGGTCATCATCCAAGACTGCCATGAAATATATGACAGAATGTGGGTAAAACAGAGCAGGAGATATACAATTCTTCCCCCAAGGAGTACAGTCAAAAATGTAATAGATGTACTTTTTTTTAACAAGCATCATCAGCATGGAAAAATGTCCTCTGGAATTGTGGCCAAAGCATGGAAGGGGCATACGAATGTTTAGCATATCTGGTATGTAAATACCTTGCAATGCCAGCTACAAAAATGCTATGCGAACACCTGTTCTCACGTTCAAGTGACATCTATATATATAAAAGTCAAGTGGTGTATGTATGTATGTATGTATGTATGTGTGTATGTATGTATGTATGTACGTATGACTGCGAAGTCCTCCCCCACCGTTTGAGCCAGAGACTTGAAATTTGGTACAGTGAGGGGTCTTGGGGTCTAGATGCTGGTAAGGGTCGAAAAAATTTCGGATCTCACCTCTGACGCCCCCCAGGGGTGAAAGTCTTTCAGGGCCAATCACATCGGCTGGGCGGTTAGGTGGTGATGATGTCATAATACCCCCCTCCAACAGACACCTCACTCGCTCAGCTCACCCCTCCCTCTCCAATGGAACCCCGGAGATCCCTCAGTTCTCTGCCCCTCCCCCCTCCCAACGGAACCCCGGAGATCCCTCAGTTCTCTGCCCCTCCCCCCTCCCAATGGAACCCCAGAGATCACTCAGCTCACTGCCCCTCCCTCCTCCAACAGAACCCCAGAGATCACTCAGCTCACTGCCCCTCCCTCCTCCAACGGAACCCCAGAGATCACTCAGCTCACTGCCCCTCCCCCCTCCAACGGAACCCCGGAGATCACTCAGCTCACTGCCCCTCCCTCCTCCAAGGGAACCCCAGAGATCACTCAGCTCACTGCCCCTCCCTCCTCCAACGGAACCCCGGAGATCACTCAGCTCACTGCCCCTCCCCCCTCCCAACGGAACCCCGGAGATCACTCAGCTCACTGCCCCTCCCTCCTCCAACGGAACCCCAGAGATCACTCAGCTCACTGCCCCTCCCCCCTCCAACGGAACCCCGGAGATCACTCAGCTCACTGCCCCTCCCTCCTCCAAGGGAACCCCGGAGATCACTCAGCTCACTGCCCCTCCCTCCTCCAACGGAACCCCGGAGATCACTCAGCTCACTGCCCCTCCCCCCTCCCAACGGAACCCCGGAGATCACTCAGCTCACTGCCCCTCCCTCCTCCAACAGAACCCCGGAGATCACTCAGCTCACTGCCCCTCCCCCCTCCCAACGGAACCCCGGAGATCACTCAGCTCACTGCCCCTCCCTCCTCCAACGGAACCCCGGAGATCACTCAGCTCACTGCCCCTCCCTCCTCCAAGGGAACCCCGGAGATCACTCAGCTCACTGCCCCTCCCTCCTCCAATGGAACCCCGGAGATCACTCAGCTCACTGCCCCTCCCCCCTCCCAACAGAACCCCGGAGATCACTCAGCTCACTGCCCCTCCCTCCTCCAGCGGAACCCCGGAGATCACTCAGCTCACTGCCCCTCCCTCCTCCAACGGAACCCCGGAGATCACTCAGCTCACTGCCCCTCCCTCCTCCAGCGGAACCCCGGAGATCACTCAGCTTACTGCCCCTCCCCCCTCCAACGGAACCCCGGAGATCCCTCAGTTCTCTGCCCCTCCCCCCTCCAAACGGAACCCCAGAATCCATCAGCTCTGTGCCGCCCCCCACCTGCGAAGGTTCCCGGAATCCCTCGGCTCTGGGCACCCTCCCCGCCTGCGACGGATCTGAGTTGGGTTTGGTGGGACGGTAAGTGAGGTGGGGGTGTCGGGTTTGGTCGGGGGGGTGAGTTGGGGGTGTTGGGTTTGCTTGGCGGGGTGGGAAGGTATCGGGGTGGGTGAGGGGTGAGGGGTGGGTGTTGGGGTTGGTCAGGGGGTGTCAGCTGTCTGCCACCTCCCCACCTCTGACTGACCCGAGCAGCGCCGGGCACTTATGCTAGTATATATATAAAAGTCAAATGGTGTATGTATGTATGTAAGCTTACTCCTTCCGCACCGTTTGAGCTAGAGACTTGAAATTTGGTACAGTTAGAGGTCTTGGGGTCCGGATGGTCGTAAGGGTCGAAAATTTTTCAAATCTCACCTCTGACGCCCCCCAGGGGTGAAAGTCTTTAAAGGCCAATCACATCAGCTGGGCAGCAATGTTGTTATGATGTCATAATACCCCCTCCAACAGACACCGCACTCGCTCAGCTCACCCCTCCCTCCTCCAACGGAACCCCAGAAATCCCTCAGTTCTCTTCCCCTCCCCCCTCCCAACGGAACCCCGGAATCCATCAGCTCTGTGCCCCCTCCCCACCGGCGAAGGTCCCCGGAATCCCTCAGCTCTGTGCCCCCTCCCCACCTGCGACGGATCCGAGTTGGGTTTGGTCGGACGGTAAGTGAGGTGGGGGTGTCGGGTTTGGTCGGGGGGGTGAGGTGGGGGTGTCGGGTTTGGTCGGGGGGGTGAGGTGGGGGTGTCGGGTTTGGTCGGGGGCTAAGTGAGCCGGGGAGTGTCGGGTTTGGTCTGGGGGGGGTGGGAAGGTGTTGGGGTAGGTGAGGGGTGAGGTGTGGGAGTTGGGGTTCGTCAGGGGGTGTTGCGGTTGGGGGGTGAAGTGGGGGTGTTGGCTTTGGTTGGGGGGGTGAAAATGTGAGTCGGGGTTGGTCGGGGGGTGAAAATGTGAGTCGGGGTTGGTCGAGGGGTAAGTGAGGTGTGGGTGTCGGCTTTGTATGTGTTGGTAGGTAGGAGTGTTGGGTTTGGTTGGGGGGGTCAGGTGGGGGTGTCGGGTTTGGTCGGGGGGTGTCGGGTTTGGTCGGGGGGTAAGTGAGCCGGGGGGTGTTGGGGTTGGTCAGGGGGTGTCAGCTCTCTGCCCCTCCCTCCTCCAACGGAACCCCGGAATCCCTCAGCTCTGTGCCCCCTCCGCCCTCCCAACGGAACCCCGGAATCCCTCAGGGTAAGTGAGGTAGGGGTGTCGGGTTTGGCCGGGGGGGGTGAGGTGGGGGTATTGGGTTTGGCCGGGGGGGGTGAGGTGGAGGTGTCGGGTTTGGTCGGGGGTAAGTGAGCTGGGGGTGTTGGGTTTGGTCTGGGGGGTGGGAAGGTGTCTTGGTGAGTGAGGGATGAGGTGTGGGGGTTGGGGTTGGTCAGGGGGTGTTGGGTTTGGTGGGGGGGTAAGGTGGGAGTGTTGGATTTGGTTGGGGGGGTGAGGAGGGGCGTTGGGGTTGGTCAGGGGGTAAGTGAGGTGTGGGTGTCGGGTTTGTTTGTGGTGGTAGGTAGGGGTGTCGGGTTTGGTTGGGGGGGGAAGTGAGGTGGGTGTGTCAGGTTTGGTGTACGGGGGGTGAGGTGTGGGTGTTGGTCAGGGGGTGTTGGAGTTGGTAGGGGAAGACGTGGGGGTGTTGGGTTTGGGTGGGGGGGTGAAAATTTGAGTCTGGGTTGGTCGAGGGGTAAGTGAGGTGGGGGTGTCGGGTTTGGTCGGGGGTGAGGTGGGGGTGTCGGGTTTGCTCTCTGCCCCCATCCAACGGACCCCGCACTCGCTCAGCTGTCTGCCCCCTCCCCACCTCCGACTGACCCGAGCAACGCCGGGCACTTTCGCTAGTTGTAAATAAGAAGCAGGCAGCAGTATCTCCCATCAATGTAAACAAACTTGTTTGCCTTAGTGAATGTCAGAATAAGTAGTAGGACTCAGTGGACTTGTAGACTCTAAAGTTTTACACTGTTTTGCTTTTGAGCACAGATATGTAACCCAAAAAAATCTGCATTTTAACCGATACTTCCACGATAAAGAGATTACACTACAGTACTTGTATGAGGTGAATTGAAAAATATGATTGCTTTTGTTTATCATTTTTACAGTGCATATATTTGTAATAAAAAATAAAGTGATCACTGTGTACTTCGTATTCTGTTTTGTAATCTCAATCAATACTGAAAATGTAAAAAACATCCAAAAAGATTTAATACATTTCATTTGGTATTCTATTGTTATAAGTTCAATTAATCATGATTAATTAATTTTTTTAATGGCGTGAGTTAACTGTGATTAATTGACTGCCCTAATTGTTGAACTAAATAAATAAAATACTATTTTTGGAAGAATATTGTCTGGGGGGTCAATCAGTTTTATCAGGGAGCTGTATCCGTGTGCCCCGTAACAGGTCTAAGCTATACTGGGAAGTTTTTCCTAAAAGTGTTCTCTACAAACCCCAGTCAATTCTCTAGGACAGGCTCCCTTTCACCTTACAAAAATAGATACATGAATCAACTGAAAGGAACCTCTGGTAAATCCAGGAAGAGAGAATAGGGGAACTATTGTGTGGGTACCTTGGGTCTGTTTTGGGGAAAACAATGCTATAAGACAACCTTAAATGATCCCAGACATGCAATTTGATCCTTAATATATTGAAGGCCTAATTTTCTTCTCACATACAGTGATGTAAATCAAGAGAAGCTCTACTGAAGCTAATGCAGTTACATTGATATGAAATCAATGTAAAAGGAAAATCAAGCTCACAGTATTATTTCAAGAATATTAAGTCGTATAGAAAGAACTAGTCTCAGAGAGCTAGCCTAAGACTAGCCTAGACTAAGATGACAGAGGGTATCTTCTGAAAATACTTTAAAAGAAAATTATTCCTCTGATATTTTAGGTTTTTCTCATATTGATACAAGTTCTTACTTTTATTAGAAGGGTCGAGAAATGTCTCCCCCCAGCTCCCAACAAACTGATCAGTGAAGAAACTGTAAAGAATTGTAATGGGTTGTCACATTTTGGTTCTCGGAAGGGTGGGTCAATCAATGACAAGTGACCAAAGATGACACTCAAGCAATCCAGTAGATCTCCGCTAACCTTTAGAGTGAAGACATAAAACACTGCATGCAGGCCTGTGTGAGATGGATAACAACTGGAGACAGACTGAGGCCCAGTAAGGGAATAAGTAGCACTTTTACTTACCTTAAAAATTTAAAAGAAAATAACATTGCTAAAATAAGAGAATTAGTAAGAATTGTGTGGTCAATTACTCTGGCTTTGAAGTCTTACCCAATGGCAGTTTTAATAATCTGAAGTTTAATTCAACATACAATTTAAATTAAGAAATAAGAAACAGTTACCGCCTCTTAATGTAGATTATTCACTTTCCTATTGGGGTGACAGAAGGATATGATGGGTAACAGCTGTCAAGGAGGTTGTGCAGTTGGAGCTACTGCAATTAGATAATTGCTATGAAACTCTTAAACTGTTGCCAACATATAAAATGTGTGGGTGCTACAGTATTTGGTGCTCAAGCAAATGTCTGGAACACACTGAACTTCTTTTAGGTAATGATAGTCAAGCATATGATACCAAGATATTTTTGTGTGTGTGAGGGAAGAAGATTGTAGGAGGAATCACTTTTCTAATGGGAACCATAGGCTATAATAGGAACGGTAAGGCTATATCCTCACTTATCCTCTAACTAGAATCAAGGATGCAGTAGAAATCTACCTAATCTAGCTGCATTACAAAAGCATCTATCACTGTACTATATGGCTTCTAGGGTGGAGGAAAATCACTTGCTGCACTTACTCCTCCTGCTAAATAGTGAATCATGCAGTGTTATCACTGATCTTAGAATAAGCCAATTATGTCCCATTCTAGCTAAACAGAGAAAGGAGGCATAGGATCTTATCTATCAGACAAGACGAAATAAAATAAAGATATTTTACTTTTAAAGGAAATTAGAATTGAACACAAGGCAGAAAAAGGGACATTTACCAGCACTGTGGGAAGATGCACATTGCATGGCCAACATGAAACCTCATGGCCATCAGATATTAGTTTAGTGAGCCACAAAATTAGAAGCAGAAAGTATGTACATTAGGCAGACTCCCTAGGCAGCCCAGAAAGGTGTGCGTACAAAGATGGCTAATTGGAGTTGGAGAAGACAGAAAAATCCCATGCTTGGAAGCCTGGGGTAGCAGAGTGACTAAAATGGACTTTATAGTGACATGTAAGACCACACACACTCAGCAAAAACACCAACCCAAATAAAAAATACCTTCAAATTAACACACCTTGCACTCTGCTAGGAAGGCGGGAAAACAAATGAGCATTGATGACTATGAATTCACGCTTCTGAGGTGGAAACCCCAGCCTAGCACTGAAAAAGTCTCCTATTTATAGTTTCCTCTCTTAAATATACTAGACCAGATCTTCAGCTGGTAAAAATTACTTTGACTTTAATAAAACTACATAAGTTTATGCCTACTGAGGATCTGGACCACTGGATGTACTGTATATCCTATTCCAAACATTCACCTGATTGTGAAATGAATACTTCCCCTTACATATCTTATCCTCCATGCCTGGTACAATGCCATCGTTGTTATAATAGTGTTACTTTGAGCCCATTGTACATTATTGAACTATGTAACCAAAGCTTTTGCTTACCTTCAACCATCCATTATTCAAAACAGGGCCCCAAAAGCTTTTACTTGATCCTCTTTCTTCATTTAGTATTCTTCCAGCTTCCAGTCAAAGCAAGCATAACTAAATTGACCCAATTAAAGGCAGCAGATGTCTAAGACCTGACCCTAAACCATTCCCTAATTGATAGCTCTTCATTCCCACAAGTACAGTCTGTAATTTCAAACAGCTGTTTATCCTTTCCCATGTCCTAAGGTGGGTCACTGTTTGAATGGACAATGGACATTTTGCCCCACATTTTATTTTGTATTAATTTGAAAGGACTATTAACTGGATTATTATTTCCAACAAATAGAAAATAAGGACAATATAAAAATGATGTGAATCATAGTAAAGCAGAGTACACTATTATTCCTATAGCAAGGCTAATGGGATCAGCGGTAACGGGGAACAAGAAAAGGAAGAAAACAAAATGATTCCACATTAATATTAGCGCCATTAGAAGTACAGCAACCAATTAATGCTCCCCAAGACAGTGCTATGCCAGTGGTCAGAAGGGACATCTGCAAAGAGCGCACTCCCCCGCCTCCCCACCCGGTTCCCTCCTTTTCCACTCAGAGACTGGAGGGTTCCACACTGCAGCCCTTTTCTGCCTTCTCTCTGCCTGGCCTCATAGCAGCCCCACCTGCTTCTGCTCAGTTGGGCTGCAGCCTCAGTTAGGGATTGTTTATCAAACCTAATTCTCCCTCGGGTGTGGCCTACCATCTTAATTGGCCTCTTCTGAGCCACATTTTCTTCTGAGCCCTTTTCAGGCTATTGAGGAGTGAACACTCCATCACAGGTAGGCAGCAGGTGTCCATGTACAGAGTGACATGAGTTGCTATATTGGTCTGCTGCCCATGCCTTCTGTTGGTGTTTGTCCTATCCAGAATTGCTGTCTCTGTAACTTTATTATCAGATAGGCCTTTTAAATAGTTTCTTGGCACTCCTGACAAGTACTTCTGCTTTGCCATTAGTTTGGCTGTGATGCAGAGAAGATGTGATATATTCAGATTCTGCTCATGCTGCAAACTATGAAAATTCTTCATGGGAAATATGAGGTCCATTAGCTTTAAGAGTCTTTGGAATTCCATGCCAGGTAAACTAAGCTTTACAGCATTCAATTATGTAGTCTGCTGGTGTATGCAAGGGATTTATTTCCCAATAATCTGAATAGTAATCAACCATCATAAAATATACTTTATTTCCTCATCTATTTAAGTCCATGCCTAGCTTTCTCTGTGGGTGATCAAGGTATTTCATGCATCTTGACTGGTTCCATTCTTGATTTACTAAGAATTCATTGCAGATATTGTACATTCATGCTGTATCAGGACGGGAGGCCCAAGATGCCCTATATTGATCAAAATAGGGTTTTTGCATTCCTGTTTTCAGTACATCAGAGTGAAAAAATGATCTTTTACTCATGATGAATGAAACTCAACTAGTTATTAATGGCTAGGTTGCCTAAGGTCTCTGGTTTGCCTGCATTTTGAGAGATTTCCATCTGTGATGTGAAGGGGAAATGTAACAAGCAGAAGGATCCCAACCTCAGCCCTGCATTCACATTTTTCAAGACGATCTCCCCATTTGCTACAGAAAAACTTTATACTACACTTTCATAGAATCTCAGAGTTGGAAGGGACCTCAGGAGATTATCTAGTCCAACCCCCTGCTCAAAGCAGGACCACTCCCTATTTTTGCCCCACATCCTTAAATGGCCTCCTCAAAGATTGAACTCCCAACACTGGGTTTAGTAAACCACTGAGCTATCCCTCCCTCACTTTTGTAGTAGAACTTCCAGGAAGAACTTGTAAAAGGGGGTAAGCTAACTAGATCTTTCAGATTATATACTCAGAAAGGGCTGTCAGCTGACAGCAAAGGCTCAACAGAAAGAAAGCATATAGTTGAAATGGGAGTCATTTTAAATGGCTATTTACTCCTTTTTTAAATTAGTAAATCCAATAGCTATTTTTAGCACTGTTTAAAGGACATCTGTGGTTCTTAGTTAACTTGGACAGCTAACAGCCAGATGGGACTCCTTTTTCAGCTAAGACAGTACTAGTATCTCTTCCTAGCACTCAGTATTTTTTATATGTGTATAAATCAGTATGATGATCAGCAGAGGCTGCATTTAAATGAACAGAAATGAATGCTGCTCTAGTATATAAGTCATGCTATATTTATGTGCTTTGCTTTTTCTATTTTATGCAAAATTCCCATCTCACATTTTATTGGCTTCCAGTTCTAAATCTAAGGGGATAACACTGGATATTTTAACTAAATATAATCAAGGTATGCATCCTACTTAAAATGTATTTTAAGTGCACAGATTTAATATCCATGAGGAAGTCTTTGGGATGGAAATCTTCTGTTTAACTACAGAACATACACAGCACAGGTAGAAGCTGTGAAAACGTCAAACTGTCACACCAAAGTGCCTGCAAAGTGACTGAAAGAGAGCAATTTACTCTCTAAGGCAGTTCAGTATCTGGTGTTTCTACTGCCAAAAGAGGTGTCATATGATATGATGGTTTTATGATATGGACACATCCACCAGAAGAAGGCCTGAGCCAATTAGTTCATATCACGCAGGCTATGAAGCAGGCATCAGTTCAGAACAACCACTGCCATTATTGCAATACTAAGCATTACCAATAGGTTTTTCACTTGCTGACTTGCTAAAACTAGTCCCTGGAGATACCAAATGCCTGTAATGTTTTTAAAATCTTGACAGTATATAAAGCATTGTTGCATACAAAAAAAATAACACTATGATAAAAGAATACTTAGGGTGTCTCTCTCCAGTCCCAGCCAAACCTGGGAATGCATAAGGATAAGAGAAATGAAAACCCATGTTAGTCATAGGGTCTCTGTATGCTTTGCCCGAGGTCACTGCTGTACCTCAGTTTCTCTTCTTTTGATCAAACACCACACAGCTGGTGTTTCAAATGAAACTCTTCTTTTCTAAAATCTGTTTTATTAATATAATTTTTAAAAAATTCACCCTTCATATATGTATCCAAACTACCCAGTTTCTTTTTAGTCATTCTCGCAAGACTTCACAGTTAACCTTGTACCATCGCTTTTCTGCAGAAAGATCTACCTACTAATCTTACGCTCATGGTATCTTGAGTATTACCAATCCCAAGCATTCAAAAACCAGGCCCCAGAATCATGAGATCAGGTTAAAACATCTGAAAAGTAAAGTTATAACGTTAGAACTGTAAAAAGAAAAGGCCAAATGCAGAAGTTATCTGTGAGGAGAACTGTAAGTGTGAGTCTGGTGTAAGATATCTACGTGCAGTAACTTGCATGCTGAGTGGTCAGAAGAAAGTATGTTACACCACCTTCGACTCACTTGGATTCCACAATAGCCATCTCTGAATCTGGCCTAAAATTCAATACAAATAAATATGCATAACTAAATTTCAAAGATTGAAGTCTGTGATGAAGATCAAGATTTATCATGCTCAAATGTTCCAGTGGTGTACATGAATATTAAAGCATTCATGTAAATAATAGCTCAAAGATCTAAATTTGGGAATGAGTTCCATTTAAAATACATTAATGGCCCAGGGAAAGCTTAAAATATTCATGAAAGCCGTGGTTAAAAGGGCAAAGTCCAGACCAGAATCTGACTGATGCTCAGATACATTTAATCCCTCTTGCCCATATTAATAATCTGAAGTCAAAATTCCTCCTGAAATTTCCTTATAAAGTTAAAGCAGGGCTGTTTTTTCTTCCATAAAGTTGGTTCAGTGGAAATGGCTGTCCAGGGAAGCCTTGGCAATTCTGCCAAAATTACTGTATTCAGCTAAGAGAGATAGAGAACATAATCCAACCTAGAGCTCCAGTGAAATGCATAGCAAATCAATGCAGCAGCAAAATGATTGTTCTAGATGAAATTAAACCAGCAATCAGTGCACAGGGCACAAAAAGCAATAGAAAAATCCAAACAAAGAATAACCATCTCAGATCCGACCACATTTTCTGCACACCCTATATGAGTATGGAAGTCATAAGGAGTGCACAAGTAACATCAGGAGTGTAGGAGAAAGAGTGTTAAAATTTATGACTGGATAGTTGATCCAAAGATTCATGTTCTCAATGCAAACTTTTTTGTTCAATCTCTGAACCACTTAATCACTACCATTTACTTGAACCCTGATCCAAAGAAGGACTTATGCACCTGGAAAATCACAGGACCAACACTGCAATCCATAATGCTGAATTAGGATCCTAGGCTCCTAATGTAATGGATGGGAGGGGAGACAGATACCTTAGAATGTGATCCACAGAGCCCACACACAAAGCAGGAAGCGACCTAGGCTAGTCAGTGGGAGATGCTGATGAGAGAGGTGAATGCTAAGCCTCTCACAGTGATAGACACTTTTATCCTGACTGCAGGGAGGTGACCATCTCTGCTAGCGAACCAGGAACCGGGGGAAGATTGGGGCTCCTGCACATAACTCGCAGATATAGCCTGATTTTCTAGGCGCACTCAGAGGCTGCCTACCTTCACATGCAGCCTCAGCAGCAACCACAGCATCTGCCTTATAAGCTTTAGCCAAGTGTTTAGAGCACTCACCCAGAATGGGGCAGACCATTAGTTCAAGACACCTTCTTCCTGATGCGGAGAAGGGATTTGAACAAGGATCACCCACATCCCAGGTGAGTGCTCTAACCCATAGGCTATACTCCTCACTGCTTTGTGTGCCATTAGGAGGCTTCTGAGCATGGCTACTGGATCAGGCCCTGAACACAAATTAGGTAGAGTGTAATAGGACACAGCCCTCCACTTCTGCCTTCCTTCACAAATGGCTCTGACACATCTGGTTTGTAACCACCACTGTGTACTTTGTGTTATATCAACCACCACGCCCTTACAGACCTATGTATCAATTCTATTTACAGAATCATATAATCATCATCCCCTTTTGCCAGAAAGTCAAGGGAAGAGATACCTTCATGTAGAGATCTCCTTTCAGCTTGGCCTGGTCTGGCCATCTCGCTGAGGCTGGGATCTGCTTGCAGACCTGGTCCATCACAACCAGACCTAAACCATCCCGGGCCATACCATCTTTGATAATCTTTATCTGGTCAGGGACTTTCTGAATATCAGGTGTTGGGATGGTATGTCAGTCACCCTCCAGTCCCTGGACTAGGAGAAGGCATTCAGCAGGGTGGAATGCACAGGTATCTCCTGGGCACTCAGTGGGCATTCGACTTCATTCCTCATTTTGAGGGCTTTCTCCAGATGATTTACACCCTCATGGAGTGTTTGTCAAGCTCCACTGAACCCTGACCGAACCCATCATCTTCAGTCAAGGGGTGTATCAAGTCTGCCTGCTGTCCAGCCAACTATACACTCTGGCCATTGAGCCCTTCCTCCACAGGAGATCGATGACATTGGTGCTCTGCAAGTCAGAATTGCAGGTGGTCCTGTCAGTGTACACCGACAATGTGCTCCTCATGGTCCAGGAGTCAGGCGAGCTGGAGCAGGTGGAAGCCTGCCAAGCTATTTACTTGGTGGCCTCCTCCCTGGCTCAACTGGGTCAAGAGCTCTGGGCTGATGATTGGGGACAGGTGGCAGGCAGGCTCCTTCTCACCCGCACTCCAAGCCATCCTGTGGAGTGCAGGTCCTCTGCTCTATCTGGGTGTTTACCTTTTCTCCGCCCATCCCTCTCTGCTGGAGACCTGGCACAATTTGGAGGGCAAGGTGGCTGAGCGGCTGAGGAGGTGGACAGGACTACTCCGGTGCCTTTCCCTGTGGGGGAGGGCACTGATGCTTAACTAGCTGGTCCTGTCCATGCTCTGCCACTGGCTCAGAACCCTGAACTTGCCCCTAGATACCCTGGGCCACTTCCCAAAGTGTAATTCTTCTGGCTAGGGCTGCACTGGGTCTCTGTGCGGGTTCTTAGTCTTCCCCTGGAGGGGGGGACGTGGCCTGCTCTGTCTCCGCAGTCAGATCCACATCTTTCATCTCCAGGCCCTGTAGAAACTCCTTTCTGGTGTAAGTAGTCCAGAGCTCTAGTGCACGCCTTCCTCTATCTCTTCTGAGGGCTCCAATGCAACCTCCATATGAGGGGTTTTCCACAAGACCTCTCCAAACTCCCAGTCTTACACCACGACCTCCTCTGGACCCGGAAGCTGATCTTCCGGTGGTCTGTGGTGGCCACTGAGGAGAGGACCTTCTCACAGAGCTCCTGCTACATAACCTGCAGCTCAGGGTGGAGTCCCTCTCACTGCACTGGAAGTTGGTCCTGGCAGGGGCCACCAGGACTGGAGAATAGGTGGACTGGGTGGATCCCCTGGTGCTCAGCTGGCACATGGAACTCTCCACCCTTTGTGTCCCCCAGCGCGTAAGCCAGGAGGTGAGGGCAACCTTACTGCCCACCTCCTGGGTCTTTCCTAAGTGGATCCTGCAGAAGGGTGCTCCCCACGCACCCCTGGCCCTGGCCCTGTGGACCTTGCTATTTGGCCCCTGTTCCGCAAACCCCCCTCTCAACCCACCCCTGTCACCCCATCATCACCACCTGAGCTGGCTGTGTGACCTGCAACTGGTTTGTTTCCAAGCCAGGCCTAGAATACAGTTGTATGTGCTTGTGTTCCATACCCTTCACTTCCTTACCCTTGTGTCGCACCCTGACACGTTCTTCTATCACCTGTGGAGGGTAAGGACCCCAGTGGGTGAGTGTGTTTTCCACCCTAGTTCCACGGCCTGTCAGGGATATTAGTTGGTGGCTCCTTCCTGGAGCCATGAGCACAGGTGTGTACCTGGCACAGTTCACCCTCTTTCCGAACACTTACTCTCTTGCAGAGTGCCGGAGACTCTGGCACACATTTACATTGAGTGTGACACATTGCAGCCCCTTTATTTAGGCTAGGCGGGGGATGTTAGATGTGGTTGGGATCGCACCTGCCCATCCCCTCAGCACTCTGCACAGAGACTAAATCTTCCTCTGGTTCTTGTATCACTGTGGGCTTAGACAAGAGATTGGCATCCAGATGCCCAGAAGAGAGCAGCAGTGTACATGCCCAGAGGCAGAAACCAGAGCCAAGAGAACTTTTAGAGCAGAAAGTTAGATGCTGAGTGACTTTAGGCACCTCCAGGATTAGATGGCAGGCAAGCAGGAGTTTTGCAGCTCGGAGTTATGCCCAAATATCGTGGATCCAGGTCGTGGTATGTCTAGAGCAATCAGTATGCTTTGGAAAGCAAAAACTGACACAGCTTCCAAAAAGTCTTAATAATCCATCTCCGCATATAGTTAATGTTCTAGAGAACAATTTTTAACATGCCTATCTCCCCATGAACTTACCTCACCTCTAAGAAATATCTCCCCCTAAACTTTGCTGATATTCAGTGAAGACACACACCTTCTAGCTGATAGGGCTGTCCCCAGTTGCCCTTCCCACCCTTAATGGTTGTGGCTCTTAAGCCTGCTGTTCCTCTCTGTTTTATCTGCTTCACTGAGTTCTGATTGGAGCTGTCAGACAAGAGTTCACTCTTCAGATGTTCAGTCCCATTCACTCTCTTCCAAACTAACTGTCAACCCGCATGTTCTCCACTGGCAGATCAGGGAGGAATCTGTATCTTACATACTAGACCCTTAGCTGGTGTAAAGTGTCATAGAGCCATTGGACTTACCGGAGCTAGGGCAATGCATGCCAGCTGAGAAAATGGTCCGCACGTAAGGTGACCAGATGCCCTGATATCGTCGGGACTGTCCCAATATTTGGGGCTTTATCTTGTATAGGCAATTGCCCCCTCTCCCCAAAAAAGTGTCCTTATTTTTCACACTTGCTTTCTGGTCACCCTAGCCTCACCTGATATTCATCACTGCTTAACTTCCCTAATAGCAGCTGGCCTTCATGGAGTCCCAGACTCCACCATTGCAAGACAGGAAGAGCTGGGCTGCCATGTAAACTGTTAACAGCTGCAAAGAGGACTGCTTTTTCCCCTCTAGGAACCACATCTACCTCTGTGATTATCAGGCCCACATGTCTCTTGAGGGAATCTATACCATGCATGATTTTGACCCCAACACTGGGCAATGGCAAAATGCAGTTTTAAGAATGAAATTACAAGCTTTCTGAGCCAGATCCTCAACTTGTGTAAATTGTCAGAGTTCAAGTGAAATCAATGGAACTATGTCACTTTACATCCACCAAGGTCTAACCCTCCACCTTTCTCTTTCACACATTACATCAAGGCCTTTTCTCTCTCATCATTTATTACAAACCTCCCCTTTTTTCAAAACAGTTGGTTTTCCTCTTAGTTTGTTTACATACCATCCATGCAGTGAAGTGTCTGCATTTATAAAATCCCCAAATTATCTGTGTTTCCTGCCCTATATTTTCATCCAAAACTTACTTCCAGAATTGTAAATCACATGTACTCCCTCAGTGAATTAACAGCAAATCTCTGATCCAAAGAAGAGTGTTCTTTAAACTGGAAGGCTGCATTTTATTCTCTTATTAGCATACTGCACCATGCCTTGTATCACACGATAGCCAACTAAATTCATAACATAATATAAATGACATAGCACCATGTGGCTAGTAAAGAGCGAAGGAAATGTAAACTGCAGCATTCTCATTGCTGCATAATGTTCCGAATGTAACAATAAAATGTAGCCTCTGAGAGATACTTTTATGCAGAGTGTTTATGGGTTTTATGGTGTTGAAAATCAGCCCCTCTTATCAGGGGGAAATAAGTCTTCAAATGCGGGGCATTTTTCAGCAGCATAGTATTGAGACAACATACATATTTGAACCCTCACGAACACTTTGTGATAGATATACAAATGAGATACAAGATAAATCCTGTCCAAACAAAGATTTTAAATGTATATATATTGCTTTAGAAATCAAAGTTAATTTCTGCGTTAACAATGGTAAGTAACTGCAAAGGACCACAAAAAATCTGGATCATATTATTTATTCAGTGCCAACCAGGAAGGCAGAACTAAGCATGAGGAGAGACCAGAAAAATCTGTACTTCTGATACTCTTTACTATTTAAAATGTAATTAGATGCTATATGCACAGGGAAAGCAAGCTTTAAAGTACCGTTGCATAGAATTTGGCTGAGGCTAAATGATTATCAGTTTTAATTAGGAATGGACAAAGGCATTTTGAAAGAATATAAGCAAGGCCATACTTAAGTCCAGACACTAAACCAAACTTAAACATTTGCATAATAAAACAAAGCAGATAGAAGTGTACATAAAGACATTAGATTTTGCTGCTTTAGTTATGCAAAAAGGTACAATAAATTACATAAAACAAAGTATTAATATGGTGGAAATTAGATGATGAACCTAGTTTAGAAATATTTTGAGATTTTTGGTTCAGAACAGTTAAAACAAAAATTCTAATCCATGCTCAACAGTCTGAGTACAGTAAGAAAATGATCCATTTCTGTTGTCAGCAATGGGTTCCCCTTTCAACACCTAAACTAGTGCTGAAAATGAGTTAGCTTCTAATGGAGATGTACAAAAAGCATTTTCAACATTGTAACAGAAAGTGACAGACACAGTCTTCCACCAGGTCTCTAGCAGGCTGTCTGTAATGGTGCTACAGTCTATCCTTCAGCTAAATCATTTTCAATACCAGTTGACCCAGGCCCTGAGGAACCCACTGCTGATGATCATTGTCATCAACAGGTCATTTTGTTTAATTTAGACAGTGCCTCACTGGCTGTTTCTGTCTCTCAGGTCTATCAGGCTTTGTTGTGCCATGTGCTATTTTCAAATTGTGCATCCTCACTGGCTTTTATAATCTGAGAGGCCCTCATCATGTTATGAGGCTCCTCTGACTCAAGCAAGTTCTGGCGTGTCAAGATTTGAAAATATCAGCTATCCCTGCTGAGGTCCCAGGAAGAAATCGGAACATCAAGAAGACATGGGAGAATGACCTGGGAAGCCAGAGTCCAGAATAAGCCTGGATCTGGTTAAGAAAGAAAGAAAGTGTGAGAGGAAAGTAGAGAATGAAAATAATCCAAGGTGATGAAGAATAAGAGTTGCTAGGTCAAGATTTGAGAGCCGATTTGGCCTGGAGGAAAGTGCAGAATCAGGGTGTTAGAGTAAGTTAGCAGAGTTAGGGAGAAGTCGGGGAAGGAGTGCAGCACAAGGGTCAGGGAAAGAAGAAGTATGTAATTTCTCTAAGAGGAGAAATGGAGAAATATAAAAAAACGAGAAGGGGAATATCTGAAGAGATTTGGAAAATATTCCAAACTTTAATGACCTCACAACCTTTTGGGGTTCATCTATCAACAGTTTTAAGGTCTGTTCTGCTGCTTATTCCTTGAAAGTGATCAATATTGCATATTCAGCAATGCCAACTGGGTCTTAATCCAATATTGCTGAAATGATGAATATACATTTTCCTCTACATGTCTTAATGATATCTGTATTATATATTATATCTGGAGGCATATTGCATTTTGAAGAAGTCACCATTTACGGATGACCTTTTCAATTTACTAGGTACCTTTATTTCCAATTTTTGGCTTAGGTCTGAAATATTACCATTAGCTTTCACATTTAATCTATCTGATAAATTTCTGTTTGGCTCTTGGCCAGACTAAAGCAAAATTAATATGTCAAACAGCTCCAACAGCCTGTGTAAAGTGTCTTGCCCTCATGAGCTTTCACTATTAATACTTGTGGATGTATTTGTAGGGATTGACAGCTCAGTAAGGTTTGAAATAGAAGCCAACCCAAACCTTCACCAAAAGCCAATTTTTCATTTGGCAAGCCTACTTTGACCAAGCTAAACTAGAAGATGGGCTGAAATCTCAACTAATTCCAAACCACAACATACAATTAAAGGATGAAAAAAATCCAAACTTTTAAATTCTTATTCAAATAAAACCTAACTCAAACCTCAATGTTCTCAAAAACTTCATTTCTGTGGTACTTGATCACCAAAGGAAGTTGGTGAACAAATGCTTCATCACGCAGCCTTAGTGTTCTCAGTATAATTCTTTAATGGAATTTCCCGGAGAGGGGTTTATGAATAAGTGTAGACATCATGAGAATGTTGTCTCCCATGCATCTGACAGGATCCATAGGAAGCCTTCTCTTGTGAATCTTGAGAGTTGTGCAGTTTAAACGTAGAAGATATACACTCAGAGATAGATTCTCCAGTGCCTTGTATGTGTATACTCATTAATACCTGAGCCAAGTGGGTGCAAAATGCTACCAGATCAAGACTCCTATGAAGCCCCACCTTTGTGTCCTCTTGTTTCTGAGCTCTTCAGAACTGCAATGGAACTACCAGCATTTGTTGTTTCCATCTCAGAAATATACTGTGCTTCTGGGATTGTCAACAAAAACTCTCCAGTGTAGAAAAGATCAGAGTTTTGGTAGGATTTAAGAGTAGAGCTGATCAGAAATTTGCCAACAAAATAATTTTTCACTATAAATGCTGATTTCTGTGAACAAAAACAGAAGGTTTCTCAAATCCAGGAAGTAATTTCTGAGCAAAACCAGAGCGAAAGAGAAACTAAGAGGCCCAGAATAGCCTATTGTCCAGGCACTTACCTGTGATGTAGGAGACCCAGTTTCAAGTTCCTGCTCTG
This sequence comes from Sternotherus odoratus, assembly GCA_032164245.1. Classification (NCBI taxonomy): domain Eukaryota; kingdom Metazoa; phylum Chordata; order Testudines; family Kinosternidae; genus Sternotherus; species Sternotherus odoratus. Next base: position 42,351,302 of record JAVMKO010000002.1, read on the forward strand.
AATTAGGCAGAGCAGGGACTTCAGCTGGGTATCCTACATCGCCCATGAGTGCCCTAACCATTAGGTTATTGATTATTCTGTGGGGAGGGGCCGCTCTGTTTTTTTAAGTCTTAAAAATTGTCACAACATAGTAAAATTGTTTCCCTCCCAGCTCAATTTAAAAGTCTCTGAAGGGAAGGAAAAAAGACTTTTCAGTAGTGCTGCCAATCTGCTCACAGTCATTGAAGAAAATCCTAAGGATGGTACAGATATGAAAAACAGGAAATATAAGAGCTGTTTACAAAAAATTCCTATGAGGCATCAGAGACTCTTTAAAAGCCCTTTTAAACCATAAACATTAATTCTATATATAACATCATAGAAACTACTGTCAAGAATAAGTCTAATAAAAGCTAATGTATACTATCTGGTAATGTCCTGAACATTATTTAGCTAAATACAATGCTGCAAAGGCAAAGAAAGACATAACAAGAAAAGAAAGAATATAAAACAGCATTTCTGAAATGGATTGTTTTCCTGAAAACCTAAACTACTTTAAGAAAATATCAGTTATTTAAACAAACACAAAAGAGGCACATTCTACAGTCACCCCAATAAAGCTTTTAGCATCACAAAGGAAATGAAAGGGGACAGCACAAAGGGTGAAGTAGAAAATATTATATTATAGACAAAATGATGCAATGAACAAGGTAACCGTGAGAACAGAAAAAACAAAAATACAAACAGAAGTTGAGTCTAATCTGTTTACAGTACTTATAAACACACATCTCCAGGTTGCCCAAGTCCCTTGCAACATAACAGTCTAACAAATAGCCTTGCCTGGCCTTTTGGAACTCTCTCACTTTCCATAAAAAGGCTAAGTTTTAAAATATGCTATTAGTATTATTGATCGAGGAAAGATGTGGTAGAGAGGTGAAGCTTGCATTTCACTGTGACGTGGGTAAAATGTCACAGACATGAATCAAGTAAACACACAAAGTGGAAGGGTTGCTTTTGGAGGTTGAAACGGGAGATAAATGTAGAGCAAAAATATGAAGCACTTAAATAAGGCAAAACATGACCCATTTACTATGAAACGTACAAATGTCTAAGCACTACGTGCTGGGGAAGTCCACCTTGTAGGTCAGTTTAGAAGGCACGGACTCCTAGAGCATATGGAACCTTTTATTTCTATTTTTTTCTTGCTGACCACATACCGCTGTCTTCTCAAACTTCTTTCCTCCTTGTCCATGAAATAAACATTTTCCTTCAGACATAGGAGAGAAGAGGGAGTTTCAAACTGGTGTGTACAGGAAGACATACCATGGCATGAAACTAGACAGTATATAAAATTGGACTCTGAGGGTATGTTTACACAGCAGTTAAACACCCATGGACAGCTCATGCCATCTGACTTGGGCTTGCCTGGATTGCCCTGCAGGGCTGTAACTTTGCTGTACAGACATTCAGGTTTGGGCTAGAGCCTGAGCACTGGGACCCTGGAAGGTGGGAGGGTCCTAAGCCTGAATTCCAGGCCACGCCCGAATGTCTACATAATAATATTGAGTTCCACAGCCCCAGGAGCCTGAGTCAGCTGACCTGGGCCAGACATGGCCATGCCACAGGTCTGTTATTCCAGTGTAGATGTACCCTAAGGACCAATACAGAATGCACAGCCCAGTGTGAATGGAGGCGAAGGTGGATTTAAGTCACTTTTGCACCCTCCTGATCATAGGCTGCCCGAAGTAGCTAATTTAACAATGAATAGCTCAGTGGTTTGAGCATTCGCCTACTAAACTCAGGGTTGTGAGTTCAATCCTTGAGGGGGCCATTTAGGGATATGGGACAAAAAATAGGGATTGGTCCTGCTATGAGCAGGGGGTTGGACTAGATGATCTCCTGAGGTCCTTTCCAATTCTATGAAGATAGCTGCTGGGGGCCAGCTGATGTAGCATACCACCCCCTGCTATCATTCCAGCCTTCTTCCCCCATGTGATTCATACACTAGAGCTCTCAGAAGCAGCCTTACAGCTGATGTCTATAACTCATTCACCAGGAGAATTCTCCCATGCCTGGAACTGGCACTTTTAGGATCCCTTCCTGCCATTCCAGCCATTTTACACAGTATAAAAGAAGTCAAGATGTCAGCCTCACTCTTGAAACACACTATAAGCAATAGGCCCTGCACTAATGAAAAACGAACATATTTTGTTAAGTTTTAAAGGGACCCACAACACCTCTACCTTTTCATCATAATGTGAAAATGACACCTTGTCATAAAAAACAAAACAAAATTCTCTGCATGTCAGATGAATATATTTGGAACTATACAAATAAATCTCATGATCAGAGCTGAATGAAAAATAGTACTTTTTCCACCCAAAAATGGTGGGGGGGGGGTTTTCAAATTTTCCATAGCGATGGAATGTTTTGTAATCAAAACATTGAAAACAGAAAACTGAAAACCAAAATGTGGGGGGAGGAGTTATTTTTTGTTTTTGTCCCCTTTCTCTTCCTTTTTATTTTATTTTGCCACTGTATAAAAAAGTGGTAGCAAAAACAGAGGAGGTGAAGCTTGAAAAAAAATAAAACTTTCCATGTAAGAAATTTTTTTTGCTTTGTAAAAAAGCTATTTTTGGTCAAAAATGTTCTATTGAAAGTTGCTGAACACTTCTATTCATGATGTTCAGTCAACTAGCCAAGCACACTTTGAAACTTGTTGAAACAACAGAAATAAAACTTCTTATAACATAAAACAGAAGTAAATAATTGCTAATTTTTAAAGAAACTGAACTTCTGGAATTGGCACTGGAATTAAAGCCTTTCAGCATTGAAGATGCTGATTCCAGTACAGACTGGGCTATTAATGACGAAAAGTACCCACTGATGGCTGTTTGGTAGACTGTGCTAAATTAAATGATGGTCTCAGTTCAATTCTCAATGGGCAGGTGTCTGAAACACAAAATTCACCACAATTGGCACTGTTTGTGGCCCTTGTTAATATCTAGATCCTGCTTTAGAAAGTATTTAAGCATATGGTTAATTTTTAAGTAATTTGAAGTAATAATTTCATTCACAGTATTCATATGCTTAATAAAAACTGATATGTAAGTGCTTTTCCGGATTGGGAACCTAATCTGAAAGGCAAGGGACTGATTGGATATAAAAACTGAACTCCTTCCTCACCATGGATGAGATACCTCCAGGACAGGTTTTAGGTTTGTTTGTGTACTGTGTAGGGAACCTTGCATTGCTACTGCACTTTGAACTTGATCCAATGCCCTCAGAAAGCCAGGGGAGTCTTTTCTATTGAATGGGTGTTGGATTGGGTCCCTTGCTCTCTGTGGACAAAATCCTGATAATGGCATTGACTTCATTGGGGCTAGGATTTCATTCCAGGATTTTCAGTTCAGCACCCTTTGTGACTAGTATTAAATTTACTTTTATTAAACCTATCCAGTGTGTGTAAAACCAGACTGTAGATTGGCACATATATTTAAAGTAAACTAGATGGCTGGATGTCATGGAAAATTTTTTGATTAGCTTCAAGTTTCCAAGGAACTGCTTCAAGACAGACAGGAATAATGAGAAGGACTCTAAGGTCTGACCCCATACAGATAGGATCAACGTTAGAAGACAACAACTCCATTTTGCAAAGCTTTCAGAGGAACATGTAGCAGGTATAGGGAATCCATCATCAAGAATAAATATAATTTTTAAACTAATATATGAACTACGGATGGACACTGAGAGAGGATGATAACCCGGCTTGGAAAAAATGGAATTAAATTAATTTCAGGCAGGAGCAGAATGGAAAGGAAATCAGAGTGAAATGGATTAACTGTTTTAAAAGGACAAGAAAGGAAAAGCAAAAGAAAAGTTAAGAGCATCAAGTAATAGCCCCTGCAATACTAACTAGTCAGCTAAAAGATTTTATACTAAAGGATGAGCATTTAAACAATAAGCCATGGCAAAACATGATTTGTGAGGTATTCACTTCATACTTACCAGCTGTTCAACAATGCCTTTCTGGGATTCACAGATTGATAGATACCATGGATCAGAAATGCTGCCCTGTTCCATTCCCTTTGTCCCACTCTGGCAGCACAAAGGAAGGAATTAGACCTTATCCCCTCTGTTGGGGATTCTCCTGGCATGGAGGGAAGGGTCCCAGCAGGCCCAGAGTAGCCAGCTCCTATGCCATTCTTCCCACAGCTCCTGGTACAGGGGCAGGAGGGAGTGAGGAGGAGTCTTGGCAGAGGTGTGTTGTGCACTGAATATCCTCCACTGATGATCCCCATTGCCAGCTGCTACCATAATTTGTGTCAGGACAGAGAAACGGGAGACACAACCTGCTTCTGATACCAAGCCTTTGCTGTGCCTAGTGGAAACCCCCGACAGCAGAGAGCTTATCCCCATATATACAGAGATGGTATCCATGTGATCTATTAGAGGAGTATGTGAAAAACTGAATCAGGCATGTAAAATCATATACCTGTGCAATTTATCAAAGGCAGTTGCTGGCCTACAATTATGTCACTTTTCCACTAAACCATCTCTGTGGGATTTAATGTATCATTCCAAATTCCTCAGCAGACTTCACAAAGTCTGCAATAAAAAAATGTTTCTTCTCTCCCAAATATGGAATTTTCCTCCCGAGAGGACTCCAGCCAGAGACCCAGGGTGGGACTGTAACTGCATTTCTATCATGCCTACTTTGGTTTTCTTGCCAAGTCTTCATTTTAAAAGTTAGAATTTGTTGCACATTGTCAGCTAAAGATGCATGTGCCCAGTTGATAAAGTAAAGTAATGGCTTATTCAGTGAAAATATAAACCAATATATAACTATGACTAGCTGGGAAGGATGTTGTGTATCAGTATTTCTACCTGAAATTCAGTGACAAACCAGCAGAGCCCAATATATACTGGGAATAAACCTTAAATAATTCTCAGGTTTATAATCTAAGTAAGGTTCTGCATTCCTGGCAAATTAATATTATTGAACTAGTTCAAAGGAACCATTTAAAAAATGTTTGTGGATATTTCCTAAATATCTCACTGAGGGAAAAAGTAGAATATCTCGGGGTCTCTGAATGCCCTCAAGGTATCAAAAGTGCAGATGCTTTCTACTTTATACTCCTTTGCATGTAGAATACCGGTGATAATATTAATCAACACAGTGTACTTCATCAGAACCACAATTTTTACCGATTTCTTGCAAACCCTTTAAAAGATTTATGCTTGAAATTCAAAATATGTTCATTGAATTATAATTTATGACTAACGCTTCAACCAGGTGTTCTGGGCAAGATAGGAAAAGGGGAACCCAGCAAATAGGACACACTGCTTCCTGTTAACCTTCTAGCTCTGGCAACTTGAAGCTCCCCTTACTGAAAGCTAATCCATTTTCCTCTAGTGCTTAGCATTTAGAAATCTCGACTCCCAGTGCCGAAATATTCATATGCTTTTAAGCATAAGAAAGGCATGTGGTAAGTTTGATCACTTTGCCCTTTTACTTCTTGTTGTACCAAATGGAGAATAATAACAAATCAAATGATTGCGGGGGGAAATTATAAACCTCCAGTCTATACAACTAAGTTATTTGGTAGTCTACTTACAAGGCGAGCGTCTTTCTCTATTCAGCCAAACCCTGGGATGTATAACAAGTACTTAAAACAGTAGTTCCCAAATGTTTTAGGATGGTGACCCACCAGCTGTCTTTTGTACCCATCCAGGGTCTAAATTCAAGGAGGAGGTTCCAAAATCATAGTCCAGCATTTTTCTGCTCCTCTGCAGCAGTTGCCTGTTTCTCCCTGCCCTGCTAAGGGGATACCAACCACCCTCTGCTGCAGTACACAACCCTAATCCCAGCCTGGTGAGGAGGGGAGGCCAAAGAGATGGGGTTGGAGAGCGAGCCCTCCCTGTACTCGCCCCACAGCAGTGGCTCCTGTCTCATGGGGTGGGGCCCAGCTCCCCACTCTGTACATTGCAACCTGGCACATGGAGTCATAGCACCAGTCAGGTTTGGCCCAGTCAACCCTCCATCATGCTGGAGGGGCAACTGGGCCAAACCTGAGTGTTGCTGTGACCCCATGCACAGAAGAGTGACAGAAGCCACCACTGTGCGATGAGTGCAGGGCTGCTCACACTTTCCAGCACCCACCCCCATCCCAGGCCTCCCCTCTGCACTGGCCCCACAACCTATCTACATTCTTCCCTCAACCCACTGTGGGTCACAACTAGGGTGACCAGACAGCAAATGTGAAAAATTGAGAGGGGGGTGGGGAGCAATAGGAGCCTCTAGAAGAAAAAGACCCAAAAATGGGGACTGTCCCTATAAAATCGGGACATCTGGTCACCCTAGTCACAACCCATCATTTAGGAAACACTGATCTAAAACAAAACTGAAACATCTATTATATTATAACCTTATAATAAATAAATAAATAAAACCTTATATCCCTTCTCAACAACAAGAACTGCTGAAGAAGAGCTGGATTGTTGTGTTCATCCATTCCTCAAAGAACAAGACCCGGGGCTTGCTGGTTCTCTTTATCAATGATATGAAAACAATGAATAAGAACTAGAGCCAGTTAGGAATTTTCTGACAAAACAGGTTTTCACCAGAAAATGCGGATTTGTCAAAACTGAAACTTTCTGCAGAAATGTATCAATTTTGACTAAACGTTTGTGGAGAAGCTTTCTTGATTCCAGGGTGGAATTTCTGATCAAAATAAGAGAGAGACTCCCCACAATAGCCCATAGCATTGTGTGATTCACCATAGGAGATTCATTTTCAATCTCTGCTACTGGAACTTTTCTTAAATATTGACTGGACCAAACAGAGTGTAACAGACTTTAAAGCTTGGTGGTTGGGGCATGTTCCCACTCTGAATGAGGCAAAGTAGTAACTTGAATGTGGGTCTCCAACATCCCATGTGGATGTCCTAGCCACTGGGCTATTGGATATTCCAGGCTCCTCTCTGTTTTTTCACACATTTTTTAAAATGTTCTGGTTTTACCCTGATGCAGACCAAAGCCAAATGCCCAAACCTCAAAATTATTCATAAAACAGAATTCTTGTGTTCTGCCCTATCCTAGTAAGAACCTGACCCAGAAGATAATTATAAAAAGACAAAATCATCATAAGATTATTAAAAAAAAATGATTCCAAACCTTCCCAATGTAAGTAAGAATCAGAGTGACATGCATTAAATAATGAGGAGGAGAGATATACATGCTGTGAAACATTTGATGCTTGGCAATTAGTTGAGCAGCACATATGGGGATGATACTTACTTGTTTATAGATTATTTTGCTACCGACTAGATTTTTTTTCACATCTTTCATTTTAGCTGCAGAAAAATCTCATCATATTGAAATACCCCTAGTAAATATGGGTGACAATCTCCTTCTTCTGACAGACACAGCTGTGTTCTTATTGATTATGCTGCAGCTTTCAGATAGACCATTAACTAGGTATCAGTAATGGGTGTCTGGTTTGTGTTAGGATGGGCAGTGCTGCTGTTGAGTGATTGCACTCATTCTTGGAGGGGAGCTCTCAGAAGGGGCTTATTGGTACTTGCATATCTTCACCTAGGAATTCTCCCCTACTAGGCTCTTTAAATTCCATTCTGCCCTCCTATTGTTGAATGTGTATGTGATTGCTGGAGAAACTGTAGGGAAATAGAAGCTTCAATATTGTCATGATACACAATTCTATGCCTTGTTGTTGATAGTCTACTTACAGATCTGTTCTCAGATATTGGTATATCTAAACACTTTGACATTTGCATTAATGATGTCCTTTAACCAGTGTCATTTGCAAGGCTTTGCCTTACAGAATTTGTGTGTAAGACTTTAAGCAGATTTCTTCCTCCTCATCCCCAACCCACAAAATATAGAAAGAGAAGGCAGATAATATTATTGTCCTTAACTCAGAGATTCTGTATTAGCATTCTTTATTTTGCAAGCACAACCCTATTGCTCTGTTTACATCTGGGTTTCTATGTAGCATCTATGTACTTCTCGTTTTCTATGGCTATCTCAAAAGCCATAGAGTACCTATTGATTTCTCTTTAATCTGAAGGACATCACTATAACTCTACATTCAACAACCACATAACCAGGTCTGCAACACAAAAAGATAGGCAGGGGTAGTTATGCTCTTTGAAAGAGAACAGGACACACCACATACTATATGAAGTTTTCATAGTGTACTTCATGATGCATTTCCAAGCAGTGAAAACAAAACAAATACAGAGTAGCTAACTACAAGAAGTGGAAGGAGACAAAAAGCATTGTGACTCATAAGAATCACAAGGTGAAAGAACAGTGCATTGTGAGTATTCCTGAAGTACTTATAACAAAGTTTGAAATAAAAATGGAAAACAACACATGAAAACATTGATACTGTGTATACAGAGTTCAACACACCTACCACTGCAGTGCTGTTAACTCTGAGGTGCAATGAAATATATATTTTCTACAAGGAATTACATGATACAATAGTTTAAAATAGTTAGGGAAGAATAATTTATCCAGTGACCTCCAGGGGAAATAAAGATAATCCAGAGATGGAATTTTCCATTTCCTCTACAGAAAAAAAATGGTAGAATTATATATTTTTGAAAAAAATCAGTTTATTTGTATATATTAGAAATAGTACCCTGTCACATCCAAATTGTGGTCTGGTTTCCAGAGTCTAGAGAAAAGATGAAAAGCAGGTTAAAATGTTAAAAAAGGAAGAAGAATATTACCTGGCAATTTAAAATTTAGTTACAAGTTTACCAAAGATTTGACAAAAAGTATAACTTGAAGAAGATACATAATGAAAACTGTTAGGACCGGAAGATATTGTGACGGGCAACCACTAGAAGGCGCAGTTACGCTTCTAAGTCAACTCCAGGAGAGTGCATAATGGTGGTGGTATCTGAGAATGACCTTGCTGTTATCTGTGTGTTTGGGAACCAGTTCCCAGCTGCATGAGTGTTTACCCTGTCTGTGTGAGAACGAATGCGTGGGAAACCAAATGGGGAAACTAAGGCAGGACTGCATAACCAACAACTGCTGACCAATCAGTTTGTTCCTTGCTATTAATGAGATGAGTATGTATGAGATGCAAATGAGCATGAGTATATCTGTGCTGACACACCTTTTTGGGTTGGGCTTCCTCCTTGGGCTTCTCTGGACATCACCCAGGTGTGTCAGTCATCTTGTATTGCGGCCGTGCTGGCAGATAAGCCCCCCAGCACGAAATGCCGCCCCCTCCAATAAACTCACCACTTTCCAACTAGCCACCTGTGTGAGGCCTCGTTTCTCCCGGCAACGAGATAAGCCCCCTGCAACAAAGACTTTATTTTAAAACATCTGTTTCTCATGTTCCCATTGAAATAAACAAAATGTTCTCAAAGCATTCATCCACTGAATGCAAAATATCACCAAGTCTTTTTCTCCAACACAGCCGAAATGATGAACTAGATGCACTTTTGTTCTTGAATGTCTGTCAGTCTCCACTTGTGTTTTAAATATAGTTAAATCAAAAGCCTCTAGGTCAAGCCATTCTTCAAGAACAGTCAGTTTTTGTATTGTATCATTTGGAAGTGTCTCAAATTTAATTCAAATCAACTTGGATAAGTCACATGGATAAAAAACTGTATGAAGACCTGTAAACAAAGGATAGTGATAAAAAGCAACATATTCCATTCAGAGAAGTTTAGAGATTGGAACTAAATCAACCTTCTTTGCCATCTTCAATAATCTCTTAATCTGGAAGCAGTTGTACAGTCCCATTAGTGAAATATGTAGATGATACTCAATTGGTAAGAATTGAAAATACCAGTGAAAACTGAAAAATAACACAAATAGACCTTATGTGATCAAAAATATAAACAGAAAAGAACAAAATGAGAATTAAAACAAGTGCAAAGTGGGAATCAATAATCTGAAATGTATATCCAGTGGGTGGGGGGGAGTGTGAAATGTGCCAGAAGTGAACTGGGGCCTGTCTGTTACAGCTTTCCCCCTATTCCATTTTGTTTCTTACAGCTGTCCCCTTACTCCATTTTGTTTTTGTTCTCCTCCTGTGGCCGCCCCTCCCTGGCTGTTAAGTTGTTTACCAGGGCCACTGCCCTTCTCAAAGGGAGGGCCCCTTAAGTTGTTTACCAAGAGCCATTGCCCTTCACAAAGGGATGGCCACTTGTGCTGCGTGGTAAGTGGGACGACTGCCCTGTTCAAAGGGTTAGTCCTGTTATCACCTTGTTAAACCTGGGCTCGGTGTAGGGTAGGCAATGTCCAGAGCTGCAAGACCTAATGTGTTTTTGAGATCCTGGGCATGAGTCATAGGCCTCATGTGCTTTTGAGTCCTGAGGTGGGAACTCACGCCTATGGACCAGGACTCTGCCCAGGCATGTCTCTATGCTCACCTGCAGTTTTTCCCTGTATCTCCTCCCCTATGACAGAAGGAGCCTATCAGGATTACTGGCGGGGAAACTGCCTGAGTTTGCCTTTAAGAACAGGCATTTTTGAAACAAACATCAGAAAGGTTCCTGCATTGCTACCTGGTCTGATCAGCCAGGGGCTCTGGGGGGTCCTTTCTCTGCTCTCGTTTTATTTTTGAGCGTACCCCTGTTTTTAAACCCCCCCCCCCGAAGAACGAATTGCTGCCTGAGAGACCTCCTGATTATCAAGACCGTACCGAGCCCTCCTTGCTTCTTCTGATGTTGTTGCTGCTTCTGCCTTTGCTGCTGCCTTGGGGACTGGTAAGAATCCCTCTGTGAAACTTTCTATACTTTTATTACTTTAGCTGCTGGCTCTGTTTCCCCAGCACACAGACTTAAACTAAACCTTGGTCTGTGTCTTAAAACCTCTCTTAAACTCCTTGGTCTGTATCTGTAATCTGTTTCTTGCTTTGCAGCGCCTTTGCTGCTAGAAATAAGCCTGTGCCTTCCTGGACTGTATCCTGGACTGCCAGCTTGCAGCCACCACTAGTAAAATCCCCCTCCCCCCTTGGAGCTGTATCCTGGGCACACACCACTCTGCCCTCTGAAACTACCCCTAGTATAAGGTGCACCCATTAGGTTAGATTTTGTCTTTTAGTCTAGATAAGTTGTAATTTTATTTTGCATAGCTGTAGTTAAGTTAGGTTTAGGAAATTGCTTGTATTGTACCCTGTAAGTTAGCCTTAAAGAATTGTTGCATTGTGTTTTGTTACTTGCTAATTTGTGTAGTTTTGGTTAAGTTAAATCATAGATAAGATTTTGCTGTGTTTTGTATAATTGTCTCTCTGCTGTTTAAACTTGCAGCCTGTCTGTTCTGTGTCTCCCTGAGTTTAAATCTCCCTCCACCACGTGCTCCTCTTCCCCATCCCCCAAACTTACTTCTCTACCTCTCTCTCTCTCTCTCTCTCTCTCTCTCTCTCTCTCTCTCTCCCTCCCTCCCTCCCTCCCTCTTTCTAGCATAAAACCCCATTGGTTACCCCTTTTTCTCTCTAACACACCTCACATTTTACATTTACACCACTGAGACACATTTTTACCTAAAATTGTTGGTTATTTAACACATTTTACCCATATTGTTAGTCGGTTACATGCTGCTGTGACACACTCTTTACATAGAAATTGTTAGCTACCTGTTACATTTATACTTCAGTGTTAATTGGTTACCAACTGTATTGTACCCCACTGTATTGTACCCCACTATTGAAACCCCCTATCCCATTTACTAAAAGAAACCCCTCCCCAATTGTCTACTTTAACAAACCCCATACCCCTCACTGTTGAATTTTCCCTGTTTTTGCATTTTCTTAATAAAGTTTATTTTGCACCCCACCTGTGTGGTAATTGCTCCCCAAGATCCCATATACCTGCTGGCAGGGACAGGGCCATACAGACCCATAGATTGCAAAGTATATATGATTTTTCGATCTACTGAAAACTGAAAAATGCAGTTTTGATCTTTACATTCAGAAGCATCATATCATGTACCGGTATGGTAATATTACCTTTCTATGGGCTCAGTTGTTTTACAACCACAGCACTGTACTGGGAGTGGTGCAGAATGAAATTGCCCCTACGGAAGCATCCTAGATACCCTCCATTGTAGTATCCACCAGTATATAAGGGCTTGTCGGGCCCTGACAGAGTCTCTCTCTATATATTTCTATTCTAACCCCATATAGGATGTTGTATTCAGGTTTTTGGAGATAATTATCCAAATCACATATAGACAGTTCAGAGGGAATCCAGAGATAGGCAATGAAAAAAATATTATTTGGTTATTCCATGAGAGCCAATTAAAAATTTCAGTGAAGAGAAAAAAAAACAGAAGTTAATGGCATTGATTTAGGAGGAGAGAAAAGGCCAATAAGTATATCCTGACTAAGTGAAATTCAATGGTACAATCAGAAGAGGCTACAAATATTTGAAAGGTATGAGTAGGGATTATTTAGGATGGTACAAAATGTATAGCTAGAATAGGAATAACAGTCACTTTTTTTCACACCATTCATGATTTTATAGACCTTATAGTTTGGTCATTTCTTTTCTAAGATGAACTGACCTAGTCATTTTAGTCTCTCCTTGTGTGGAAGCTTTTCCATACTCTGGATCATCTTTGTTCCCCTTCTCTGAATCTCTTACAGTTCCACCATATTTTTTTTGAGATTGGGCAAACAGAATTCAAAGTGTGGAACATACTATGGATCTATATAGTGGCATGATATCTTCTGTCATATTTTCTATCCCTTTCCTAATAGTTCATAACATTTTGTTAGATTTTTTTTACCATTATTTCACTTTGAACTAATGGTTACAGAAAACTATGCACAATGACTCCATGATCACTCTTTGGAGTGGTAATTTGGCTAATTTTGAACCCATCATTTTATATATATAGGTGGGATTCTTTTTTCCAATATGCATTGGTTATTGCAATTATCAGTATTTTTGTGAGATTCCCCTTGCCATACTTCACAGTCAGCTTTGGACTTAACTATCCTGTTTTAATTTTGTATCATCTGTAAAGTTTGCCACTTCGCTGTTTACTTCCTTTTCCATATCATGAATAAATATCTTGAGCAGCACAAATCCCAGTACAGATCTTTAGGGGGGCCTGATATTTACCTTTCTCCCTTCTGAAAACTGACCATTTATTCCTCCCTTTTGTTTCCTTTTTTTAACCAGTTATTGAGGCTAACTTCCATCTTATCCCATGACTGATTAATTTTCTTAATAGCCTGTGGTTAGGGACCTTGTCAAAGGCTTTCTGAAAATCCAAGTACACTATCACTATATCAACTGGATCACCCTTATCTACATGTTCACTGACATACTCAAAGAATTTTGATAGATTGGTGAGGCATGGTTTCCGCTCATAAAAGTTGTGTTGACTCTCACCCCCCCCCCAACATATTGTGTTCATCTATGTGTCTGTCTGATAATTCTGTTCTTTACTGTAGTTTCTACCAGTTTTCCGAATACTGAAGTTAGGCTCAATGTGATCACCCAGACTGCCTCTGGAGCCTTTAAAAAAATTATTGTTACATTAGCTACCCACCAGTCATCTGGTACACAGGATGATTTAAGCTGTAATTTCATATTTGAGTTCCTTCAGAACTCTTGGGTGATACCATCTGGTCCCAGTGACTTATTACTCTTTAATTTATCAATTTGTTCTAAAACTTCTTCTCTTGACACATCAGTGTTGGACAGTATTCCAGATTTGTTGCCCAAAAGCTCTGATGTGGGTATCTCCCTCACATTCTCTACAGTGAACATCAATGCAAAGAATTTATTTTATTCTCTGCAATGACCTTGTCTTCCTGGAGGGCTCCTTTACCACCTTTTTCATCCAGTGGCTCCACTGCCTGTTTGGCAGGCTTCCTGCTTCTGATGTACTTTAAACAATTCTTACTGCTAGTAAGACAAGAAGTAATAGATTTTAAGGTGAGCGGGGATGTGTGGAGCCATCCAGTCTGACCTTCTGTATAACAGAGGTCATAGAATTTCTGCCAATATATCTTGTATTGGAGGGAATTATTGTTCCCTATTACATAAATTAACACCTTAACAAGTCCAATAACTTGTGAATGAACTAGAGTATCTCTTTCAGAATCTTTGATTTAAAGACTCCAAGTGATAATAAATTCACCACCGCCCTTGATTCACTGTTCCTATGGTTAAATATCCTTGCTGTTAAAATGCTGTGCCTATTCCGATTAGAATTTCTCAAACTTTAGCTTTGGGCTATTGATTGTATTATTCCTATGTCTGTTATTTTACAGATCCATCTACGATCACCTATCTTTTCCCTGTATACTTAGACTGTAATTAAGTTGTATCTTAACCTTCTCTTTGATAAGCTAAATACTTTGATCTCCTTAAATATTTCATTCTAAGACATGTTTTCCAGATCACAAATCATTTGAGATATTATCTGAATCCTTACTTATTTTTCAGCATCCTTTTTTAAAATGTTGATATTTTAAGAAAGAAGAAATATTTCCAGATACCAAAATATTAGGAAAAAAAAGATCTTTTAAACTGTGGGATAGCCTCCAAAGGGAAGTGGTAACTGCTTGGGACACTGAGGAAATCTAAAATTAGATTTGAGTAAATGTAAACTAGAAAAGAATCCTGAAGTGTCAGGAAGATGGACTAGATGACCTCACAGGTCTTTTCCTTCTCTTGTAACCCTAATTCAGTAACTATGAAGAGCCAGGGTTTTTTAATGCAGATTCAAAGGGTTAATTAGAAGCTTCAGTAGGGATCATAGTCTTTAAGCAGCTCCTGGTTCCTTGATTTTAAAACAAAATCAAGCTCTAAACTCCACACCAGGAGACTTCATTAGCTAAGCTTGTGTTTTCCATTTATTTTCAGTAGGAAGTGCTTAGTAGCAGTTTCTTCCAAAAATATAAAAGTGTAACCCTTTATTTAAAAAGCAGCTGTGGAAAAAATGAGATTTAATCACTTTTCTAAGAAACCTGACTTGCATTATTCTCAAACAAACTGAGTTACTGTGTAAAAAATAAATTATTTTCCCTTCGCTATACTTTTAGTTTCTTGCACGGATTTGGAGACACAGTCACATGTCGGAATTAAATACTAATATATTCATGGAAAAAGGGGTCAGCCTCGAAGAGCTCCAAAATTTCATAATCTTTAGCCTAGTTTGTTCTAGTCTAACCTCACTGTTTCTCAAGTGTTCTTTAAACTGCACTTTTATGTCAGAAGTAGAATAGTCATGACTGATTCAACACCTATCAGTATTTTACCTCTATACATTATCATAGAATATCAGGATTGGAAGGGACCTTAGGAGGTCATCTATTCCAACCCCCTGCTCAAAGCAGGACCAATCCCAACTAAATCATTCCAGCCAGGGCTTTGGGAATCCTGACCTTAAAAACCTCTAAGGAAGGAGATTCCACCATCTGCACTTGTCCTTGTTGAACTTCATCAGATTTCTTTTGGCCCAACCCTCTAATTTGTCTAGGTCCCTCTGTATCCTATCCCTACCCTCCAGCGTTCAAGATGGTCTTTCTAACCCACAGTCTTCCAGCAAGGTGGTGACTGACCCTCTTCTTGATCAGGATCCCTCCCAGAGGCCCAAAGGTGCTTAGGCATTTGTGTTCTTAGGTGAAAGAGAGATACCTTGGTGTTTTCTGCCCCTTCTTTGACAGTTCTTTGAAGTGGATTCTTCTGAAGATTACCACTCAAAGCAAAGCTTATTCAAACAGCAAGGAAAGCGAGTTTGGTGATGAAGAAGGCTCCTTGATCTTTCTCATAGACTTTAAGGTCAGAAGGGACCATTATGATAATCTAATCTGACCTGCTGCACAACGCAGGCCACATAATTTTATCCGCCCATTCCTGCAATATACCTCTCACCTACACCTGAGCTACTGAAGTCCTCAAATCTTGGTTTAAGGACATCAACTTCAACTTTCTCCCCCACCTGTGTTTGCTGAAATACAAATTACTCTGTCTCCTGCCATCTCCTCCCCCCCCCCCCCGCCCCTCCGCGCGCTGTCTTGTTGACCCTGTTTACTACTTATATGTAAATTTAGGTGGACGTACATCCTTTTGTTTAGGATAGGCCTGTTTAACAACTCTTGCTAAGGCAGAACTGTGAATGTCTGCTAATAACATTATATAGGAGGGATTTCTTAAACTTTACATATAATGTCGCTACACATATTTCACCATGATATTATTGACCAGAGCGTTATTAGCTCTCAAATGTTACCTCATAAGGCATATTTTGTACAAAGATATTACAGTGCTGTCTAGGGTCTGTATACAGGGGTGCTTTCCATCAAAAATTCCTTAGGATAACCAAGTATTAAATCCATAATACCAGCACTTATAAACAGAGGGTTTTTTTATCATTTCCCTCACCTCTCTCCAATTCCCACCCTTAATTTAAAAAATTATCCTATCAGGGGATGCTCATTTTCCTCCAAAGAAATCTCAGTTGGTGTTCTGTTTTCTCAGACTTTCTTAATTCCCAGAAAATGAAATAGATTTGTAAGCGGGCCTCTGACTGCCCTCTTTGAAATACAGGCAGGAGACTGCTTTTTGGCTTTACCGGTGTCTTTTATTCTTTTACACAGTGCAAAAACCCCACCACCTATATACAGCTTATTTACAAGTTTAGCTTAGGCTCAGCCCTCAATCTGGCTGGCCTCAGGATTAGCTAGCTCCTGCAGGCTTTCAGCCTCAGCTAGCTTTTTCCCTTCCTGCTTACTACCCCTGCACCTTCTCTATCTCACTCTGTCTCTATCTCCTTCTCCTTCCTACCTCTCTCCTCTGGCTTCCTCTCTGGCAGGCTTTATATCCTCTGGAGGCAGCCAGGTGGAGCACATTAAGTCCTCTGCAGCCCAGGGCTACCCCCAGGTGGCTGATTAGCCTTCCCTAGCAGGGAAGGCTACAGAGGCTTCTCCTTTTTGCTGGGCTCGGAGGGAGCAGGGGCTGACTCAGCAGGCGCTGGTCAGCTGTCTGCTACAGGGTTCATATATGTTTGAATACTGAAACTTATCTCTCTTAGAAAAGACATCCCTTGCGAGGGACACAACTAACTCAGTGACAACACGGTTTTAAAAATCCAACTACTAAGCAACCAGAGCAGCTACTTAACAGACGCAGCAAACAGGGGAATTTTCCCAGAGAGTTCTCCAGGACACCAGGAAGGAGGAGAGACTATGTGACCCTAGGGGAGAGTATAGCATTAGGAATACACTACCAACCACCTGACCAGGATGGTGAAAGTAATTGTGAAATATTCAGGGAGATTATAGAGGCTACAAAAGCGAAAAATGCAATAAAATTAGGGAATTTCAATTATCCTTATATTGACTGGGTATCTTCCACTTCAAGAAGGGATGCAGACATAAAATCCCTAGACACGTTAAGTGAATGCTTCTTGGAGCAACTTGTCATGGAACCCATAAGAGGAGAGACAATTCTTGATTTAGTCCTAAACATAACGCAGGATCTGGTTCAAGAGAGGGAAAAAACTGATCTGTTTAGCAATAACTACAATAATGCAATTACATTTAACAAGGAGGGAAAATGCCAGAGAAACCCACCACAATAGCATTTAACTTCAAAAAGGGAATGACACAAAAATGAGGAAACTAGTTAAACAGAAATTAAAAGCAATCGCCACAAGGGTAAAATGCCTGCAAATTGTATGGAGACTATTTAAAAGCACAATAATAGAGGCTCATACTAAAGGCATACACCAAAATCAGGGGGGGAAACGGTATGACTATCAAAAAAATGCTACCATGGCTAAAACATAGTTTAGAGGCAACAGGGCATCCTTTAAAAACTGGAAGTCAAATCCTAATGAGGAAAATAGAAAGAAGCTTAATCTGGCAAGTCAAGGACCAAAGTATACTAAGCCTGGCCAAGAAAAAGTTTAAAGAGCAATTAGCTAACGACACACAAACTAATAGTCAAAAACAAAAAACAAAAACAAAAAGTACATCAGAAGCAGGAAGCCTTCCAAACAGGCAGTGGGGGCCACTGTGCAATTGAGGTGTTAAAGGAGCCCTCAAGGAAGACAAAGCCTTTGCAGGGAAGCTAAATGAATTATTTGCATTGGTCTTCACTGCAGACAATATGGAAGAGATTCCTGCACCTGAGACATTATTTTTAGGAGACATTTCTGAAGAACTGTCCCAGATTGAGGTGTTAATAGAGGAGGGTTTGGAACACATTGATAAATTAAACAGTTGTAAGTCACCAGGAGTAGAGGCTATTCACCCAAGAGTTCTGAAAGAACTCAAATATGAAAATTGCAAAACTACTAATTGTGGTATGTAACATATCACTTACAAGTACAGGCCAGTAAGCCTAACTTCAGTACCAGGCAAATTGGTTGAAACTACAGTAAAGAACAAAATTATTACACACAAAGATGAACACAATATGTTGGGGAAGAGTTAAAATGGCTTCTGTAAAGAGAAATCATGCCTCACCATTCTATTAGAATTCTTTGAGGGGGTCAGCAAGCATGTGGATAAGGGTAATCTAGTGAATGTAATGTACTTGGACTTTCATAAAGCCTTTGACAAGGTCCCTCGCCACAGGCTCTTAAGCTAAGTTAGCAATCATGGGATAAGAGGGGAGGGCCTCTCATGGATCAGTAACAGGTTAAAAGATAGGAAACAAAAGGTAGGGATGAACAGTCAGTTTTCACAGTGGAGAGCGATAAATAGTAGAATCCCCCAAGGATCTGTCCCGGAACCTGTGATGTTCAACATATTCAGAAATGATCTGGAAAAACCGGATGAACAGCGTGATGGCAAAATTTGCAGACAATACATTTCAAAGAGTTACAAAGGGATGCCACTAAACAGGGTGACTGGGCAGCAACATAGTAGATGAAATTCAATGTTAGTAAGTAGAGCCCTACCAATTTCACGACCATAAAAAAATGTGTCACAGACTGTGAAATAAGCCCTCCCCCATGAAATCTGATGTCCCCTTGTTCCTAGGAGTGTCCCAGCAAAGGGGGCTTCTAGCTCTGGCTGGGTTGGGGAGGGACAGAACTTGTCCATCCCCTGCATAGCTGCTTGGGCAGGGGTGGGGACTAGAGACACCTCCAGATGCCTTCCCCTGCTGTAGGATGCTCTGGGACTGGGCAGCAGCCCAAGAGATTCCTGCAGCTTGAGGAAGCTTGTGGAGTTGGATCCAATCTTCCCTGAGCTGCTGGGAGCGTCTCAGCAAAGGGGGTTCCTAGCTGCTAGTCTGGCCAGGGCTGGGGCAGGATAGGACTTGATCTTTCCCTGAGGGCTCCTCTTGGGTATCTCTGCCGGCTCAGATAGCTCCACACCCCCTCCTCCCCACTCTGTCCAGCTCTGAAGGCAGCTAAGAAGTGAGGGTGGTAATCCCATGATCTCCCTACAACAGGTTTACCAAAGCTCTACCTACATTTCCTTTTTGGGTTGGGACCCCTACAGTTACAACACCATGACATTTCAGATTTAAACATCTGAAAATGTGAAATCTACCAATTTTCAAAGCCTACGAGCATGAAATTGACCATAATGGACTGTGAATTTGGTAGGGCCCTCTTGATAAGTGTAAAGCAATACGTATTGAAAAAACAATCCCATCTGTACATACAAAATGAGGGGATCTAAATTAGCTGTTACCACTAAGAAAGATCTTGATGTCATCATGGATGGTTCTCGGAAAACATCCACTCTACGTGCAATGGGTGTCTAAAAGAATCAGAATGTTGGCACCCATTAGGACAGGGATAGAAAACAAAACAAAAATATTGTAATGTCAGTATGAAACCTATGATATACCCACACCTTCCATACTGCCTGCAGTTCTGGTCACTTCATATCCAAAAGATATATTAGAATGGGAAACGAGCAAAAGAAGGGCAACAAAACGATTTGAGGTATAAAACAGTTTCCATATGAAGAGGGATTTATCATTCGTCTCCACTAGAAACTTGCATCCCCACAGTTGCACCGGTGGAGCTGTACCACTGTAGCGCTTCTGGTGAAGTTGCTCGTCTAAGTCAATGGGAGAGAGCTCTCCTGTCGGCTTCATAACTCTACTTCCATGAGAGGCAGTAGCTACGCCACCAGCGCTTGGGTCGGTATAACTGTGTCACTCAGGGGTGTGAATTATTTACACCCCTGAGCAGCAGAGTTATGCCAAAGTAATTCTGTAGCATAGCCCGGGGCTCAGACAATTCAGCTTAGAAAAGGGATGACTAAGGAGGGATATGATAGAAATCTTTAAATCATGAGTGGTATGGAGAAAAGTGAACAGGAAAGTGTTATTTACCCTTTCACATACCACAAGAACCAGGGGTAACCCAATTAAATGAACAGACAACAGATTTAAAACAAACAAAAAGTATTTTCTCACACTACATCCTGTCAATCCGTGGAACTTGTTACCAGTGGATGTTGTGAAGGCTAAAAGCAAAACTGGGTTCAAAATAAAATTAATACGGTTATGGAGGATAGGCCTATTAGCCATGTCCCTAAACCTCCAAATGCCAGAAGCTGGCACCAGATGACAGAGGATGGATTATTCAACATTGCTCTGTTCTGTTCATTCCCTCCTAATCATCTGGTCACTGTCAGATAGGATACCATTGGTTTGACCCAGCAAAGCTGTTCTTATGATTGAATCCCACATTTCTGTTTTCCTGCTGTGTGAAATATTAGTTGCTCTTAAATAATGAGTTAACTTGCATTTGTTTTATAATTTGTTTATTATTGTTTTTAAGAAATTGCTACTAGACACTTCTTACTTAAACTAATTGGAAAACAAAAGCTTAGTTAATGAAGTCCCTTGGTGCAGCAATTTAACATTAGATTTTGTTTTTCAAATTAAGGAACGAAGAGTTTCTCTCATCAAATTAAAAGAACAATTAAGAATGCAACACTCACCCTCCTCTCATGGAAAAATCTTACAGAATTTAATATGAATGATTAATATCTAGGTGCCTTTTAAAAACCCTACAGAGGTTATCAAATAATTATGTTAGATTTTGCAGGATGATTTTAAAAGATTTTAAAATTACAGACTGTTAGGACCGGAAGACATTGTGACGGGCAACTACTAGAAGGCGCAGTTACGCTTCTAAGTCAACTCCAGGAGAGTGCATAATGGTGGTATTATCTGAGAATGACCTTGCTGCTATCTGTGTGTTTGGGAACCAGTTCCCAGCTGCATGAGTGATTACCCTGTCTGTGTGAGAACGAATGCGTGGGAAACTAAATGGAGAAACTAAGGCAGGACTGCGTAACCAACAAGTGCTGACCAATCAGTTTGTTGCTTGCTATTAATGAGATGAGTATGTATGAGATGCAAATGAGCATGAGTATATCTGTGCTGACACACCTTTTTGGGTTGGGCTTCCTCTTTGAGCTTTCTAGACATCGCCCAGGTGTGTCAGTCATCTTGTATTGTGGCCGTGCTGGCAGATAAGCCCCCCAGCACGAAATGCCGCCCCCTCCAATAAACTCACCACTTTCCAACTAGCCACCTGTGTGAGGCCTCGTTTCTCCCGGCGACGAGATAAGCCCCCTGCAACAAATGGCGCAGTGAGCAGGGTGAGAGAGATGACCCCCACAGGTGGCCGAAGGCAGGGGAAGTAAAGCAGCGGCTGCTGGCCCAGCAGCGCAGACCAGGATGGCCCCCGGTGGAGCGATGGGGGGACCGGCTGTGCATGTGAGTGCCGGTCGTGAGCCAGCTGGTGGTCTGGGACGGAGCGGCGCGCTATGGGTGAGTGGCGTGGCTGTGTCCACCTGGCTCCGGGCCCAGGAAGGGAGTCTCTGCGGCGGCAGAGGCTCTAGAAAGTAGAAAGCAGGATCGGTCCCAGGCGAGCGGAGCCTTCTGCAAGGGCAGAAGGTAAAAACGGGCAGGATCGGGCCCAGGCTGGGCCGGCTGCCTACAGAGAGAGAGATAAAACCGGATGGAATCTCTGGAAGCAGTGATTAAGTGAAAATTGGCAGCAGAAAGATTCTTAGACTGAGAGTAACCTTGAGAAAAACAGCACGTCAGCCGCTCGAGACACAGGGGGCCTTAGAGGTGTGGAGAGACCGCAGCGGTGCGGGAGGCCACAGGGACATGAGAGGACCGTCTAGAGAGGCGGGGGACCATGCAGGTATAGAGAGACCGCAAAGGTGTGGGAAGCCACAGCGACATGGGAGACTGTGGTGAAGTGCAGTAGAGTGTGTTGTCAACAGACGCCAGAAGGCAGGTGCAAAGCCCGTTTTAATTAGGTAGGAGCAAAAGCCCGTTCCGTTGCCCAGGTCAGAGTGATTACAGCAGCCCATTAAGGGACCCTGAGACCTGATATTGGCAACATCTGAAGTTTCTCCCCAGCCTCAGGGAGCGGGAAGGTTTACCCCGACCCCGTGCTCAGTATCAACCTGCGGGCATGGGGCGGTGGGGAGTTGAGAGAATCATATTGTGTTTTTAAAAATGTGTTATACCTTTAAGGATTTGGGCCAACAGCCAAATGTTATCAGTTGGCAGTTGGCCCAGGAGTTAGCAGGCAGCCCAGAAGTAGAGTGTCAGCAGCTGTGCCTCCGCCCAGGCCGCCCCTCCCCTCTCGGTGAGGGGAGGGGGGGTGGAGGGGAGAGCTGATTTTAAAGGCGGGGCTAAAGGAAAAAAACCGATTGCAGAGCCCAGCTTTACAGTACTGATGGCGTGGGGGGGGAACGAGGCTAATAATATCTTTGTCTCTGAGTTTGTGAAGCCCCCTGGTCGCAAGCAAGACCTAGCAGCAGACAGGTGTGTGAGTGAACTGGCTACTACCCCCCGGCAGTTGGAATCCATGTGGGCAAGCGCCAAGATGCAAACAGAGAGGCGCCCCATAGAGGCACAGGGCCGGAGTCTCGCCCTGGCCTGCATGGTCCTTGCCAAGAGTCAGCGTGGCAGGGCCCGGAGCCGAACGGCGTGTGAATGCAAGTACATCAG
Source organism: Sternotherus odoratus (assembly GCA_032164245.1). Classification (NCBI taxonomy): domain Eukaryota; kingdom Metazoa; phylum Chordata; order Testudines; family Kinosternidae; genus Sternotherus; species Sternotherus odoratus. The sequence continues at coordinate 42,374,248 of JAVMKO010000002.1, forward strand.
CTGCCTGACGAGATGGACACCGTGGAAGAGGACCTGGTCCAATTGTTGAGTCCGGGCCAAGCTCTCTAGATGTGGGCACGACCGCACACCTCTGGCTGTCCAACGCCAGGGTGTGCTGCCAGTGGCCCGCCTTGTTTTTGTTTGTCTTCTTGTTTGCAGAGTTAACCCTTGACTCCCTGGATGGGTACAGCAGAGATGAGAAGCTGGATGCTATGGCCTATGAGAACCAGGCGGCTGCCTCCCCCCATGTGGGAGGCAGAGACTGCTTTGTAATCTGTGCTTGTTCACCTCCTTTCACAGGTACAAAGTGAAGCAACAACGATCGCGGAGGCCGCTCTCACCCCCGTGCCTGGCCAGTGTCTGATGGGCTGCTCCAAGACAGAAACAGGAGCTGTAGTCATCTAAGAAGTGATGGGGGCAGGGAGGAGCTAGTGTTAGCTTTGAGTATTTGTGTTGTTTTGTGGTTAGCTTTGTGTGTGTGTGGGTAGGGGGCCAGGAGTCAGGGGAGGCCTCAGGTGCCTCTGATGCTTGTCTCCTTCACCCTCCCTTTCCTTGTGTGTGTGCAGAAGAGGGAGGGGGCACTTTGGTACTCAGTGCCCCCATTGTTTGTGTTGCCCTCTTGTTCCCTGGAGTCTCGTCAGAAGCGTGGGGAGGGATGTTAGGACCGGAAGACATTGTGACGGGCAACCACTAGAAGGCGCAGTTACGCTTCTAAGTCAACTCCAGGAGAGTGCATAATGGTGGTATTATCTGAGAATGACCTTGCTGCTATCGGTGTGTTTGGGAACCAGTTCCCAGCTGCATGAGTGTTTACCCTGTCTGTGAGAATGAATGCGTGGGAAACTAAATGGAGAAACTAAGGCAGGACTGCGTAACCAACAAGTGCTGACCAATCAGTTTGTTGCTTGCTATTAATGAGATGAGTATGTATGAGATGCAAATGAGCATGAGTATATCTGTGCTGACACACCTTTTTGAGTTGAGCTTCCTCTTTGAGCTTTCTAGACATCGCCCGAGTGTGTCAGTCATCTTGTATTGCGGCCGTGCTGGCAGATAAGCCCCCCAGCATGAAATGCCGCCCCCTCCAATAAACTCACCACTTTCCAACTAGCCACCTGTGTAAGGCCTCGTTTCTCCCGGCAACGAGATAAGCCCCCTGCAACACAGACTTTCCTAAATGCTGTAAAATTAGGAAATTCCACATAATTCCATTAGTTTCTTTTGCAGTTCTGGTATATTTCAATTAAGATTTACATCTGGGGCAAAAAAAGTTCACTTTCTGAACACAAGAAAAGCCATGCCCTGCTCTGAGCATTATCATAGGATCATAGTAACATAGAACTGGAAGGGTCCTCAAGAGGTCATCTAGTCCAGTCTTCTGCACTCAAGGCAGGACTAAGTATTATCTATATACCATCCCTGACAGGTGATAGTCCAACCTGCTCTTAAATATCCCCAGTGATGGAGATTCCACAACCTCCCTTGGCAATTTATTTTAGTGCTTAACCACTCTGATAGGCAGTTTTTCCTAATGTCCAACCTAAACTGCCCTTGCTGCAATTTAAGACCATTGCTTCTTGTCCTATCCTCAGGGGTTAAGAATAATTTTTCTTGGTCTTCCTTGTATCAACCTTTTACGTACTTGAAAACTATTATCATGTCCCCTCTCAGTCTTCTCTTCTTCAGAATAAACCACCCCAATTTTTTTCAATCTTCCCTCATTGGTCATGTTTTCTAGACCTTTAATCATTTTTGTTGCTCTTCTCTGGACTTTCTCCAATTTGTCCATATCTTTCCTAAAATGTGGCACCCAGAACTAGACACAATACTCCAGTTGAGGACTAATTAGCTCGGAGTAGAGTGGAAGAATTACTTTTCATGTCTTGCTTACAATACTCCTGCTAATACATCCCAGAATTATGTTTGGTTTTTTTTGCAACAGTGTTACACTGTTGACTCATATTTAGCTTGTGATCCTCTATGACCCCCTTTCCACAGTACTTCTTCCTAGGCAGTCAATTCCCATTTTGTATGTGTGCAACTGATTGTTCCTTCCTAAGTGGAATATTTTGCATTTGTCCTTATTGAATTTTATCCTATTTACTTTAGACCATTTTCCCAGTTTGTCCAAGTCTTTTTGAATTTTAATCCTAACCTCCAAAGCACTTGAAACCCCTCCTGGCTTGGTATCATCCACAAACTTTATAAGTGTTCTCTCTATGCCATTATCTAAATCATTGATGAAGATGTTGAACAGGACCAGACCCAGAACCGATCCCTGTAGGACCCCACTCATTACACCCTTCCAGCATGACTGTGAATCCCTGATAACTACTCTCTGGGAATGATTTTCCAACCAGTTATGCACGCACCTTATAATAGCTCCATCTAGGTGGTATTTTTTTAGTTTGTTATGGCAAGGTCAGTATCAAAAGTCTTACTAAAGTCAAGATATACCACATCTACCACTTTCCCACTATCCTAAAGGCTTGTTACCCTGTCAAAGAAAGCTATCAGGTTGGTTGACATGATTTGTTCTTGATAAATCTATGCTGACAAATCTAAGCTGATAAATCCATGTTTGACAAATCATGCTTACTAACTTTTCCTTATTTAGAGAAAATTTCTCATTCACTTTATCTATGATCTCTAAATGCACTTGACCAGAATAACCTTCCAGCAAGTTTGGCTTATTTGGTTATAAAGAGCAGTGTGTCCTTAGCTAAGTAATCTAAAGAATGTGTTTCAAGTGTTCAAAAATTCAGTGACATTGGCAAACTGCACCGCCACGAGTCACAGTTTGTAATGAGGTAGCTGCATCAGTAAGGGGGAAACAAATCAACAGGCTAGAGTCTAAGAACCACAGGTGCTGGAACTAGGGATGCTGGGGGTGACATGACAGCCCCAAGATCCCACAGCAGATAAATGGCAGCACTGGTAATATGAACGCAGGTTTTCAGAGTCCTTGTCTAGTGCCCTATCTGCAGACCACATTGCCACTCCACTAAACAAATTGACCCCTATATACACACACGTCAGGACAGTTAACATCAGGGAGGGTAGATAGTATTTAAGCTAAAGGGCCATGTTGACAGAAGATCAAATGGGTATAAACTGACCCTGGATCAATTTAGGCTGGAAATTAGAGGAAGACAATCTCACCCATAAATCTTCTTATATTCCTGATTAGATGCAATAGGAAATCTTAGGGACCTCTCATCCCACATGATGATCAGACTTTCAAGGTATTTGAACAGTAAATTAGCTCTTCTCGCCACATCTTCCTTTACAAATATACATGCATAACTGGGAAGGGCTTTTTCCTCCTCTTCTGCAGTTTTCTTTGTCACTTTCTACCCCAAAAGTATTTTGTGAATAGTGTTCTATCTTCTGCATGTCTGGTGTTTAGTATGTGAATGCATGAAATGAGTTAGTGTGTGTCTGTCTTTAGTTATTTGGTACTTTGGAGCAGGGAATATGTCATCATATGTGCTTGTATGGTACCTAGCAGAATAAGGCCCTATTTCTTCTTAGCCATTTGGATGCTCCCACGGTAAAAATAATGAATAATAATAAACATGCTGGGGAGCTTTTACTCCAATGAAATAGAATGTTAGAACTTGATTGTGTATTCTATTATCAAATTTTTAGAGATTAAAAAAAAATCTTACACTACATCTAATTATTGTGGAGAAGTGGAATGGTATTCTTGCTGTCAAATACAGATGTATGTTTTCAGGGGATTAGAAGATATTTATTGAAAGTTTTCCATGAGAAAATGCTGTTTTGACAAAGGGGTGTGATTTAGTTTAGAAAATAATTTGGGGAAAGTGTTTTGAAAATGGCAAAGTTTTGATTTTTTTCTTTGTTTCAAAGTGGCTGGTTTGCCTTTTTTATTTTATATTTTTTTTAAAGTTTAAATAAAAGGTTGCAACTGACTGATTTTCTTTTCATAATTTTGTTTTATGAAAATGTTTGGTTTTTGGTCTTATTTGGGATGGACATTTCTTTAAAAACCCAATATTTTTGCAACATGAAAAACCTATTTTCTGACCAGCTCTAGCAAGCCTGCGTTGTGTGTGTGTGTGAATATCAAACAACATTTTAAAATTAAGTTTAAAAAACAAACTGTGCATTTACAGATATTAGCAGAAAATCAAGTTGCAGTATGACAGAGTAATTTAAATTGAAGACAAATTATACTTTTATATTAGTAACAATACAAAGTAAAAATGTGAAAGTATCTTTTTATTTTAACTGGACCCTTTTACCTAAATAAAATGTAAATTTTTAAACACTGTTAAGTAATTTTAGTGATTTTATATGAAAAATTTCCTATAGAGGAAACAGATTTACATTTCAGAATAAAAAGCAATTCATATGTTTAATGTTAATCATGTATGTGTTTGCACGATAGGAGCCTTGAGCTACATATTTTCTGCACTATTGTTTGTAAAATATACAAAAAAGCTGCTAGACCTTTTCAGTTATTTGTGTAGAGTACATATGATGTTGATTTTTAAGTGTAGCCAAGACAGATGTCTGATTATATTTGGAAGTAAACAAAAGATGGGCATAACAAATTCTGGACCTAATCACTGCAAGTTCAGATCAATGTTTTGAAATTTTAAAAAAACTATATTGACATGTTAAGCAAAAAAAAAAAGAAAATGAAGCAATATTTTATTTTGATACTAAATGAAAATTGTCATTACATTTCCAAATGTCAACTAAAAACCAAAGTTGTTTCAACTCTTCTTGTTGGAAAATTGTAGTTTATATTGGATTTGATATTTTCCTGTGAAAAATTTAAGTTTCAACATAACTGTATTTTTGAAGGAAATGTTTCCATACAAGAAACTTCAACCAGCTCTATACTTATTTATTGAGTTTCTCTCAAGTAAGGACCACAGATTTGGCCTATTATTAATTTTTTTGTACAGTAGAACAGGGCATTGGTAACAGCTAGGATTTGTACAAAACAATTACATTTCTACTTTATTAGTGATCTAATATTATTAGCTGGATATAGACATTGATCATATGTTATATTTATCTACAACTTCCCCTTATAACAACTTTACTCTATTTTATGCAGAATATAAATCTTGATATTTTCAATCTTAAATACACCTAAATAATATTACATGGGAAATATCAGATTACTAAAGAACGTGATGACTAATAAGACAAAGAAAAATCTTGTTGCTTTGTTCTCAACTTAAATATACATAAAAAAATGATAATGTAACTGAAACATTAATATTCTACAGATTATTTAGGGATTTGGTTGGTAATCACCAAGCTAGTTAACATTAATTAAGTATCACTGAAGAAATAATTTATTATCACTACGTGAAGTGTTTAAATTCTTTATCATCCTCAGTAACTGGCACTTAAATATGATATTTAAGGCATAGCTCTTAAAAGTATTAATTGATCATTTTTTATTTCTATAAACCCAGTCAAGTTTACAATCATTCAACACACAAAGGGCCACAAGGTTAATTAATGGTAGTTAGTCACCTAAAGAAGCAAATAGGCAACTAGTGGAATTTTCAAAAGTGGCCAGTAGGAGTTAGGCACTTAGGTGCTTTTGAAAGTCCCAGTAGGTGTTTATCTGCATCTTTAAATCTCTAAATTATGTTAAAAATATGGCCCAAAATGTTCAAAATTAAATTCATTATCTTCTTTCTCATTCTTTAACTGTATAGTACTATACCCAGGCATGCTGGACCTCCAGTGCAAACAGGTTCAACCATAGTGATAAGGAGATTTGTCCTTCCAGTTATGTTGGTGCTTATCACACAAAGTCACCAGTATAGATTAACGACGAAATAATGAGATAATTGGGTATTGGCATATACCATACACATTGTGGAAGAGTGTTAAATTATATCTTTTTTTTTCCATTTAAAGAAATGTTTTAGGTCAAAGTTGTGGGACTCCACATTAAACAACAATTTTGCAAAACAATGTGCTTAATATTACATTTTGAATATAAAACCTCTAATTTCAGAAATACCTTTTCACTTCACCAGGATTCAACTCTTAGCAGGTTTTGAACAGTCCAAAAGATCAGAAACATGAAACAAAGCAAACAGTAGGTTCTGCTTCTCCTATTCAACCCAACGTAACAAAAATATCCAAAACCAGCAGGGAAAAAAAAGGCATCTGGAATTATTTCAGTGAGCATAGGATCAGGCCACAGAGGCATTGGTTTCACAAAACAATAGGGCCAAAAGTATTTGTTCAGTTCTTCATGTGAACCATCTACTGAATGCAGAGAGTGCTCCTAGGTACATTCAAGGACCTATTTTGCCTTTCAGTATTTGATGGAATTACTGACATTGTTAGACTGGTAAAATCAGAGTTGGGCAAATGTCTTTCATTACTCAAATGTATTTATTAAATGTAATAAATACTCAAGTAATTAGTAATTAACAGTTAAGTCACATCTTGAAGACACCATAGCATTGTGAGACACATACATGAAGAAAACCTTTGGTTCTGAGAATTTATATCCTCCTAAGTCTTACCCAAAATGACAAATAATGAAAAGAAACTAACAGCTAACACCAAAGCCAACAGAAGAACAAACATACACATCATAATTTTGCTACTTATAGTATTTGTTGTGGCAGCTAATAGAGTGCAGGCAGGATGCTGAGCCCACACAGAGCTCTACTGAAGTCCATGCCTATTTGCTAGCAATTGCAGGATAGGGAACTAAATGGATAAAGTACAATGCAAACCAAGACTATACATCTATATTAATGAGTGAGATTTAGCCCTATGCAGAGAAACAGCACCCGGCACAGGGTATAATAGATCTTGAATGGTGTTTAGACCTCCAGCTGATCCTCAGCACAGAAATGAATTTTCCCCCATATAGACAGAATCAATTTCAGTACCAGATTGTTTGGGGCCCAATCCTCAAACCAAAGGAGAACACATTGCCTACTTCTTGATGGGGTGGTGTGGCTGTGGCTCCCTCTTTTCAAGACCACTTCAAATAAGAACATCATAGGGGCACCAAATTTGAAAAACAGCTCATATGAAAAATGTGCATGCACACCCATTTGTGCAAGCAAAACCATCTGTCCATGCAAATGGGGATTTGCAAAAGCATCTGTCCATGCAAACGGGGATTTGCATATTATAGAATGGTGTTTTCGGTGTCTTAGGGGAAAGTGCAGTTTTGGAAACAGTTTTGAAAACAGGTAAAATTAGCAGATGATACCTGCAATTTTCCCTCAATCCTAGTCCCTCTTATTTTCTTATGGTTAATAATAATAAAGCTTCTCCTCTGTGTATATATCATTAATGTTTGCAATCCCTCCACCAGTAAGAAGCACAAAGTTACACTAAGATGAATTTCATGACCAAGATCTTTCAAACTGATTAATGATTATGGTTGCCCAATTTGAGACAATTACAAGGGTGTTTGAAAATCAGGCTCTTGAAAGGTTCTCAGGTTGGACATACAAAATCATTAATCGCTTTGGAAAACATAGACCCATCTCTCTAACCATTTTAAAAGAGGCTAAGCAAATTTTTAAAAATTCTTATTTTCATATCTGACCACATCGAATTCATCTGATTACTTACAATCAGATTGTAAGCATGAAATAAAAAAGTATAATATACCACAAAGTTTATCCAAAAGCCCTTATGAAAGAATGTTCTCTAGGGGTTTTTATAATTGGTAAAAAGTGCAGTTTGCCAATATGGAGTGCCAAGAAGTGGAGACGGCCAGGGGCTAATATCTATCTATATATGTAAAAGTCAAATGGTGTGTGCATGCGTGTATGTATGTGTGTATGTACGTTCACTTCCTCCTTCCACACCGTTTGAGCTAGAGACTTGAAATTTGGTAGAGTTATAGGTCTTAGGGTCCTAATCAGTGTAAGAGTCGAAAATTTTTCAAACCTCACCTCTGACACCCCACAGGGGTGAAATTATTTAAAGGCCAATCACATCAGCTGGGCAGCTGCTGTTCTCTGTGACATAGTTATCATCAGGGCCGGCGACAGGGGGGGTACAACGGTTACAGCTGTACCGGGCCCCGGACTTCAGGGGGGGCCCCCTGAAGTCTGGGGCCAGTACAGCTGTAACTGTTGTTGCTGGGGCTGTGAGCGAGGCGCGCTCACCAGACCCGGCACCCAGCAGCCAGACCCGCCCCCCTTTGCTTCTCCCGGCAGCCAGCCCCGCCCCCCTTTGCTTCTCCCGGCCGGCCACGCGGCCGCAGCACATGCCGGGGCTGGAGGTAGGAGACCGGCCGGGGGGGGCCGCGGGAGATCGGCGGGGCGGGGGGGGGGACCGCGGGAGGCAGGAGATCGGCGGGGGGGGCGGGAGGCAGGAGATCGGCGGGGGGGCGTGGGAGGCAGGAGACCGGCGGGGGGGGCTGCGGGAGATCAGCGGGGGGGGGCCGCGGGAGGCAGGAGATCGGTGGGGGGGGGGGCGGGAGGCAGGAGATCGGCGGGGGGGCGCGGGAGGCAGGAGACCGGCCGGGGGGGCCGCAGGAGGTAGGAGACCGGCCGGGGGGGCACTGGAGATCGGCCGGGGGGGGCCGCGGGAGGCAGGAGATCAGCGGGGGGGCCGCGGGAGATCGGCCGGGGGGGGCGCGGGAGGCAGGAGACCGGCCGGGGGGGCCGCGGGAGGCAGGAGACCGGCGGGGGGGGGGGGCGGGAGGCCGGAGACCGGCCGGGGGGGCCGCGGGAGACCGGCCGGGGGGGGCCGCGGGAGGTAGGAGACCGGGCAGGGGGGGTGCTGGAGATCGGCCGGGGGGGGGGCGCGGGAGGCAGTAGACTGGCGGGGGGGGCAGGAGGCAGGAGACCGGCCGGGGGGGCGCAGGAGACCGGCCGGGGGGGCCGCGGGAGGTAGGAGACCGGGCGGGGGGGGCGCTGGAGATCGGCCGGGGGGGGCACGGGAGGCAGGAGACCGGCGAGGGGCGGGGGGGGCGGGAGGCAGGAGACCGGCCGGGGGGGGCCGCGGGAGACCAGCCGGGGGGGGTGTGGGCGCGGGAAGTAGGAGACCGGCGGGGGGGGGGCTCGGGTGGCGGGAGATCGGCTGGGGGGGCCGCGGGAGATCGGCGGGGGGGGGCCCGCGGGAGGTAGGAGACCGGCGGAGGGGGGCCCTCGGGCGGTGGGAGATCGGCCGGGGGGGGCACGGGAGGCAGGGGGGGGAGCGCAGGCGGCGGGAGACTGGCCAGGGGTGGGGGGGGCCGCGGGCAGTGGGAGACAGGCAGGGGGGGCCCCGCGGGCGGCGGGAGACCCGGGGGAGGCCCCGTATGGTCTGCCGTACGGGGCCCCAAACTTCCTGTCGCCAGCCCTGGTTATCATGTCATAATACCCCCCTCCAACGGACCCTGCACTCGCTCAGCTCTCTGCCCCCTCCCCCCTCCAACAGACCCCGCACTCGCTCAGCTCTCTGCCCCTTCCCCCCTCCAACGAACCCCGCACTCGCTCAGCTCTCTGCCCCCTCCTCACCTCCGATGGACCCGAGTTGGGTTTGGTCGGAGGGTAAGTGAGGTAGGGGTGTCAGGTTTGGTCGGGGGCTAAGTAAGCCGGGGGTGTTGGGTTTGGTCTGGGGGGGTGGGAAGGTGTCGGGGTGGGTGAGGGGTGAGGTGTGGGTGTTGGGGTTGGTCAGGGGGTGTTGGGTTTGGTGGGGGGGGTAAGGTGGGGGTGTTAGGTTCGGTTGGGGGGTTGAGGAGGGGGGTCGGGGTTGGTCAAGAGGTAAGTGAGGTGTGGGTGTCGGGTTTGTTTGTGGTCGTAGGTAGGGGTGTCGGGTTTGGTTGGGGGGGAAGTGAGGTCAGGTTTGGTCTACGGGGGGGTGAGGTGTGGGTGTTGGTCAGGGGGTGTTGGGGTTGGTAGGGGGGTGACGTGGGGGTGTTGGGTTTGGGTGGGGGGTGAAAATGTGAGTCGGGGTTGGTCAAGGGGTAAGTGAGGAGGGGGTGTCTGGTTTGGTCGGGGGGGTGAGGTGGGGGTGTCAGGTTTGCTCTCTGCCCCTCCCCCCTCCAATGGACCCCGGACTGGCTCAGCTCTCTGCCCCCTCCCCACCTCCGACTGACCCGAGCAACGCCGAGTATTTTCGCTAGTATATACATATATATAAACCCTAATCAGAACTGGAGGGCAACAGAGATTTGCTAGAATAGGAGTAATATGTGGTTTCTTAATTGAATAGCTCAGGGTTTGAAGCTTTAGTCTAGAAATAATCCTATGATAAAGCCACAAAAGAGAATTACAAAAATAAAATTAAAAAGTAGTTCTTAAAGGAACCAATCCAAGAGAAAGAATGTCAGGATCCTATTGAGTAAACTGGCAAATGGAAGAATGAGCAATGGACTAATGTGACACAAATAGCTCAAATATTGGGTAGCAAGAAAGGAACATTCAATTTGCGGTTAAAGGCTGTAGCATTTGGCCAGGCAATTGCCTTCAGGTACTCATGAAAATGTTCTCCAATTTCAAGACTTTATCTGAGGACAATCAGATCAGAGAAGCTTGAACAGATGCTTGACTAACAGGAAGCACTGAAACTGCTTTGAGAAACTATTTATTCAGAGAGACAGCATTCACCTGGAAACTGATATTGGGAATGAAAAAGCATTACCAACAATTATGTTCTACCAACCAAGAATCCCAAGGTGAAATCCTCATTGGTTTGAAATCAGTGGGAGTCTTGTGATTGACTTCAATGGGGTCAAAATTTCAGTCCATTCCAGGGCTCCAAAATGGTCTCTCCAAAGTAAATGAAACATTTTTAATAGGCAAAATGTGGCTTGAAGGAAAGGATTAAACTCTGTATACCATAGGCCTTCCCAATTAATAATGGTGATAAATGCCAAGCGATTCCACAGGTTTGGTTCAGTGGTTCAGATAAGCTCTCTCAAAAGTATAGGATTTGAAATCTTAGATGTACTGTCGTTTCCAGCTAAGCAGCTAGCAATGCAGAATAAGACTCTTACATTATTTCCTGTAGCTTTCCCATCTACTCTGATGATTTCTTGCCCTGCAAAATGCCACTCCAACAAGTCTGGTGCACTACACAGCTTAGACAAACACCACAATAGCAAATTTGTGATTATAAATTATTCACCCCAAAAAGAAAAAGAGGATGATTTGAGCTTCAGGCTATTAGATGGGAGGTAGATCATATTCGATCTGAAGTGCTTTGCCTACCACAGGCATTTTGGACAAAATAAATGTCTGCGTCTTGGGATGAATGCCAAAAAAATTGATTCACTTAAATGAATTGCAGTGACTCCTAATAACAGTTAACTGGCCCACCTAGTCCATCAAGATAGCACATCTGGTATTTCCTGCTAGCCTATTCACAGTTCACTTGTGTGGCATTTGCTAACATAAATAACCTGCAGTGAAGTCCCTTTTACTGCTTCACTGCTGAGTTCTGGAAGCTAAATAAGTAAATCTTGCCTTGGCTGGTGATGTTTGAGATTTTTTCAGCATTAGACAGTTCAGTATATTAAAAACCAGACTGGTATAAAAAGCCATAGAGTAGACACAAGTACTTAAAGATGACCTGCCAATCATCCAGCTACTTTAGAATTGTGTGCTGGATGCTCCAGATAAATGGAGGAAGAATGTCAGTCTAGGATAGCTGTTTTGACACATTCTGTAAATTAACTAACACTGGATTGAATCAAACAATAAAGAAAACAAGTCCCAAAATCTTGGATAAAGTTTGGAATCAAGTAAGAGTAAGGAAAAACAAACTATCTGAAGTTCTAGCTACAAAACATAGAAATCTACAAACCAGGGTACTTACCTGAAAATTTATCACCACCAATCTTGATTAGCAAAACTCCAGGAGTTAACCCTAAAGTTCTTAACTGGTGTTAAATAGAGGGGGGGGAAATGCCTCATTTTTACTCCCGCTTCCCCTTTTTCACCCTGAGTGAAAAGGGGTTTAAAATATGTACATATCACATGAAACATTCAAAAAGAATTAACATTTTACATTTTGTTTGACATTTTTGGTGAAGTTTTTCATTTTTTCAGCAAAAACCTTTCATGTAATTTCTGTGAGGAAAATATTGCTCTCATTGGATCATTTCAGAAATATGCAAAAAAAAAAGATAAATTTATCATAGCATTATTATATCAATTTATCAAGCATTATTGGAAATAATTAAACTAGATTTAGACACTGAAAAGAATGATTAGGTGAAATTAGAATTTGTATGTACTGGAAATGCGCCACCCGTGGCCTGCTGATTGCCCACCACTGGCCTACACAAATCACTCGTGCCTTCATGATCAACCCAAACTCAGGTTGATTAAAAACTTTATGCCATAATATTAGGCATGGAACTTGTATACAAGAAAGAACATGGAGCCAAAAAAACCCACTCAGATATCAGGCACTGAATGGATGCACTGTTCAAACAATAATTAATCAAGAAACAAAAATCCTCAAGATAAACAAACTCTCCTGTTGGCTCCAATCTGACCAAGTTTAATGTTTTGGGGGCAGTCCCAATGAACAGAAATAGTAATAGCAAGACAGGGAAATGATATCATCTCTGCACTGCATTACTGGCATACTGTGTCCAGGTCTGGTGTCCACATTTTAAAAAGGAGATTGAAAATCTCAAGACTGTTCAAAAATAAGTCACAAGAATGATACAAGGTCTTTGAAATCTGCGAGGGACTTAAGAAGCTCAATCGATTTATGTAAAAGTTAAGAAGTAGCTTGATCATAATCGGTAAGTACCTGTAGTGACTATAGTTACATAAATATGTGGCGGTATCTGCAAAGACAGGAGGTTAGCTATCCTCCATTTTGGAAGGCAGGGCTCAGGACTACAGAGTGCCTCAGGCCAGTGATGCTGGAACATTTTGTATAATGGGGGTGCTAAGAGCCATTGAACCAAACTGTAAACTGTATATGATGGAAGCCACTTCAGACCAGGCCCCCCTGCAGCACCCCACACCTGTAGTTTCAGCACCTATGCCTTAGTCAGCACCAGGTTCTGATGGTCATTGGTGTTTGTGTTGTGTAACGATTAAATTGCAAGAACAAAAAAATTCCCATATCTTTATAGGAACACAGTAGCTATACAGGGAAGAAAATTACCTCATGTTAAAGGCCTCTTCAATCTAGCAAACAATGACATAACATGATCCAATGGCTGGTAGCTAGATACATTCAGACTGGGAATGAGGTGCGAATTTTGAACTATGAGGGTAATGAACCCTTGGAACAATTAACCAATTTATGTGAACATAATGGACCTTTCTGGCTTTATGTGTCTATGAATCTACCAAAGCTGACTGAATGAGGATTTACCTGTGGCTCCTTTAAAAAAATAATTCAACCACCAGCTGTGAAAGGCTACCAAAGTTTCAGGAAACCCCCAGGCTTGGCAGTAATGCCGCTAGCTGAGATCCTTGTTTCTTCTCTACAATGACCAAGGGACTGAGATGCATCTTCCCTCCTATCAGTCAATGACATGCACTGTGCTCAGCACTAGATGATTAAGTCAAAGACTTTTGGATTGAAAAATGTCTCCATGATTTATAGTGGTTATCACTATATTGTACATCCTGATAATACCTTACATGAAAGATTGTAATGATGGTATGACACACTAAATTATGGACAAACAGAGAAGGAGGCCCTGGGTGTTCATTTTTGGAATACCAACGTTTCCTGTGCTAGCTTTCATATTTTAGCCATCAGGTGTCTTCATACGGCACACTCCCCTGCTCTTTTTAAGAATTTTGTTCACATTCTGCACTTCAGAACTCTTCCCTGCACTGAAAGGAAAAAGGACAATGCCAGTAGCAAGCTGATTACAACTCCCCCATCCAGAAACTAGTGTTGGTTTGGCCCTGGGGGAGATTAGGCACCTCTAAAAGCCACAGTCTTTTCCTGTAGGCTACTAGGGACCAACACCCATAGCACCACACTGAATAAAACATCCTCTCATAGTGCCAGAGTCTCATAAATACCCACTTTAAGGCACCTTTGTGCTGCCAGATTGACATAAATCAGCCTTAGAGTGTCTATTCTGTAGTCAGGGGTTGAAAAAACAGCACATGTGGACATCCCCAAGCTAGCTTTGATCTAGCTAGTTCAGGTACCAAGAGCAGCAAAGAGACACCCAAGTGCAAGCTTGCCATGTAGCCTGGGTACATTGGCAGCTAACACGTGCTATTACAGTTTCACTGCTAGTGGTATTCATGCTATGTCAAAGCTAGCTCAGGTACATCCACACATGCTGCAATCACACTGCTGATTACAAAATAGACAGGTGCAGATTCTTACTCAGGGTACAAGAGGCTGATTTCTCCATCTGAGCTCATCTAGTTTGGTGCTACGAGAGCTAATGGTGTCAATACCCCTCTTCTTGGGAAATGGTGTTAGTAATCATACTACCAAAGAGTGGACCCCTCACTGGCATGACCCACAGTGGATGGGTGTGGCAGAGCAGGCTCTCCATCTCTAACACCGCCTGCTGACAGCCACTCCAGCCATGCCGTGGAGTGTCTGTTCTTGTGACTCAGCCCTCCAGCCGCATCACATTTAGGGTTCATCTACACAGCAATAAAACACCTGCAGCTGGTCAGGCTCAGCTGACTCAGACTCCTAGACTATAAAACGGTGATGAGATAGATATTCAGCCTTGGACAGGAGGCTGAGCTCTGAGACCCTCCTAACTCACAGGGAGATCAGACCCCAGCCAAATCTTGAACATCTCACTGCAGTTTGATAGCCCTGCAGCGTGAGCCCCATAAGCCTGAACCAGCTGACCTGGGCCAGCTATTATTGCAGTATAGACATACCTCCAGTCCCACCCCTTCTGCAGTAAACAGAGTCCAGCAAATTAAACTCAGAACCTAATTCTTCATCCCTACCTAGACTCACCCCCCTCAGACTCCTTCCCAGGCTCTGGAGGGTTATCCTCCTGCTCCCATGTAAGCCACTGCCTGCTAGGGATTTCTCTCTGAGCGCCCACCTCCCAACTCAACAGCACTACACCAAGATGTTTCCATACAACCTTTCCCGGGGGGCTGGTACAGGAACCCAGGTCCTCTCCTCTGGGTTCTAGTCTAGGGAAGTGTAGCAAACAGTTAAGATCTGCACTTGCAGATATCTCACTGACTCCCTATACTATTTCTATCTTCACCTTCCTCCAGGCTCTTTCCCAGAGCCCTACCCGGAGCTTCAGGTACATCTAAAGGCCTATCCTTCACATCCTAGCAATCAGAGAGGCATGACAGTTCTCTTCCACCTTTTTATCTGGGCTTCCTTCCTTTATATCTTCTACCCAGTTCCTCTCCCAGCTGGCCTTCATCTTCAGTTTCCTCTTCAGGGCCTGTCCTACCCTCCAAGTACAATCAGATGCACTAATTGCTCTCTGTCTTCTGTTAACTCTTTCATTATCTGTGTGAGGTATGTACCCCTTAACAATTACCTAAAGTGCACCCCGCTACTGTGGTTACAGGTGCTTCATAAATGCTTGGAAATAGTAATTTAATAATGTAAAAATATGTATTAATAATTACATGCATATATCTGCGATGGGGTGCACTCCCCACACTGGCCCTGCAAGAGTTGAATTGGTCCAGGTGGGCCCAATAAGCCAATAAGCCTTCAAGCTGGGTGAAGAAAAGGCCTAATTAGGAGAAAGTTCACCCGAACAGAGGTGGGTTAGGCTAGTATAAACCAAGCAAGCTGGGTAGCAGCAAGGGTGGCTAGAAAGAAGTCTGTGGTATCTGTTTAATAGGGAAGGTAGGAAATTAGGGAAAGAGTAGGTGCCTAGGGACCTAACCAGCCCAGCAGGAAGGGTGTATCCTCAGAAGTGTAAGGTGAAGGACGTCTGTAAGGAGGAAGTAAGCAGAAAGGTTGGGGACTGTGCAGACTCTGGCTGTACATTGTAGGATCCCTGGTCTGGCACCTGGAGTAGAGGTTGGCTTAGGTTCCCCTGCTTGCCACTGGAGAAGTGGCCCCAGCAGGGTAGTGAACTGGGACACTGCCTGGGACACTATGGGAGTGACAGAGACTTTGACCATACCCTGGAAGGGGGGAGGATGCTGAGCGACCTGGCTGGAGGGTTGAGTCATGAAGAGACAGCTACAGCTCCTGGAGCAAGAGAGGGGCTATCGCCCAAGAGTGAGAGACAGAGACAGCATGCAACTGCAAGGAGTGATGTTGGCCTCAGAACTCATCCTCGGAATGGCAAGGAGGAGGCATCCTCCTGCAGTGATTAAAGGCCCTCATCACAATATCTCTTTAAAGTGGATTATTTTAACAGTTTGTGCCAAAAAGTCTTGTCACTTTCTGAACCTGGCATAATTCATTTCTCCAAAAGGATTAACTACTACTTTGTTTTTAAAAAGAAACATATTAAAACAATTCATTCTGCTAATTTCAATGTTTCAAAAACGCTCTAATAGTTCCGTTCTTTAAAGCTTAGTGCCAGGTTTATTTTCAAAAGTGGCAGAATGAGAATACTAAGTACACTTTTAAAGATGTTTAATTAGGCAGTGCATTTGTAGCGCTATTATTAAGTGTTACATTAGATAATCAGTTAAGGGTTTAGTGTTATTGTTTGGTTTTCAGCCCCCCTTCCCCAAACCCAAAAAGAAATAGCTTTAATTAAAAAGTTCTTTCTTGTACATGGCAGCAAATCACGACAGCCTAAATTACCCTGCAATGTCTGACAATAGAATAATGTGGGGAATAGGAAACTTATCAGCAATTGTTCTTGTATATTTTATTGTGTTCTCAATATTTTATTCTTTTGTAGCTCCTTTTTAGTAGTGGAAACTATATCACATTATCTCAATTCATCTAAAACTACTGGAGCATTTTATTGTACTAGTATTTTTGTAAAGATTACAAATAAGCTGAATTAGCCCCATTCCCAGCCCATACTTTAGCATGTCAAAGGTGCTTGAGTCTTTTGTTTTATTTTGGTAAATGTCCTTTGTGATCATGTTTTGGCATTGATATTTATGAAAATCTTTCTATAAATTATAAGCCTTTTAATAAAATACAACGTTACATCTAAAAAAATGATAAAAGCAAAGTAATTCATAACTAAAAGTAAAAATGTCACAGAGCTTCTTATATCTTGGGTTAATGAAATTCTGTGTGCTCATATAGGCAAGAACTGAATATCCTAATTTAATGATGCAGCCTTATAAATATGGTCGTAGACAGTTAAATGACTACGGGTAGCATCCTATTAGTGCACAGACTTACTGTCTCCTCTACATTTTTAAAAGCACAGTGTGGTTTGCTGATACTAAGTTTGGTTTGTAGTGCTAGCCCCCTAGTATTTTTTTAAAAAACCTTATTCTCATTTGTAACATGACCAAATCTGGGGGCCAAATTTATGCAGATCACTGCACCTAAACATCCTGGAAGGAAAAAAAGCAACAGCAACATCACAACTGAAAGCTGCTCAACTAGATTTTGCTCCCCCCACAAGATCCATCTTTGAAGGACCTGCAACAAACCCTCCAAGCCTGGAGCATCAGAATAGTGTTCTGGGATAAGTACAAACATGTGGTGAAGGGCATGCTCCTAATACCTGTAAATGTACAACCTCTCTCTCAGGAATGACAATTGTGCACCCCCATCACCATTCCAATTATTCCTTCTCTGGTCAGTTATACTGTGCACTGGTATAATGGCCAAAATATAGTTCTTAAATATTGCTTATGTTGAAAACTATGGGAAAACCCATCTCTGACCTCAGAAATTCAAGGAAGCAGATGACACCAGAACCAGTGCAGTTATGCAGTGCTGGAGTGGGAGAGAACAAGATTTAGGGACAGCCTCCTGTGGAGTCTTAGATTCATAGATTCCAAGGACAGCAAGGAGCATTGTGATCTTCTAGTTTGACCTCCTGCATAACACAGGACATAGAACTTCCCTACAGTAATCCCTATAGAAGAGCTCTTAGAATAACCTCTAATCTGGATGAATATATTGCAAGTGATGGAGGATCCACCATGGCCCTATGCAAAGGAACAAATGGACACAAATCAAACATCAAGAATTGTAACATTCAAAAACCTGTAGGAGACCACACAATCTCCCTGGACACTCAATATCAGACTTAAAAGTGGCAATTCTTCAACAAAAGAATTTCAAAAACAGACTCCAGTGAGAAATTGCAGAACTGGAATTAATTTGCAAATTTGATACCATCAAATTAGGCCTGAATAAAGACTGGGAGTGGCTGGGTCACTACAAAAAATAATTTCCTTCTTGTCAGCTGTTCAGAATGGGCCACATCTACCATGATTGAATTAGCCTTGTTGACACGACAGAAAGTAATTTTCCCTCTGTTGATATTTTCCTCTTCTTGTCAACTATTGGAAATGGACCACATCCACCCTAATTGAACTGCCCTCATTAGCACTGAACCCCCTACTCGGTAAATCAACTCCCATATTTTCATGTGCTGTGTATTTATACCTGTCTACTATATTTTCCACTCCATGCATCTGATGAAGTGGGTTTTATCCCATGAAAGCTTATGCCCAAATAAATGTGTTAGTCTCTAAGGTGCCACAAGGATGCCCTCTTGTCATGGCCCTTGGTAAATTGTTCCAATGGTTATTAACCACACAGTTAAAAATGTACACCATAATTCCAGTCTGAATTTGTCTAGCTTCTGTTTCCATCCATTGGATCACGTTCTACCTTTCTCTGCTAGACTGAAGAACGCATTATCAAATATTTGTTCCCCGTGGATGTACTTATAGATTGTATTCAAGCCACCCCTTCACCTTTTCATTGTTAAACTAACTAGGTTGAGTTTTTTGAGTCTCTCTCTATAAAGCATGTTTGTTAATCATTTAATCCTCATGGCTCAACCTTCTCCAGTTTATCAACATGTGGACTCCAGAACTGGACATAGTATTCCAGCACTGATCATACCAGTGTCAAATACAGAGGTAAATAACCTCTCTTAACTCCTACTTGAAATTCCTGTTTATACATCCAAGGAACACATTAGCCATTTGAAACTCATGCTCATCTGATTATCCATCATGACCCAAAAACTATTTTCAGAGTCACTGCTTCCCATGATAGAGTTCCCCACCATGTAAATATGCCTTACATCCTTTGTTCCTAAATATGCTCACTTAAATTTATCCATACTAAAATGAACATTGCAAGGGTAATCAGTATTTTTTTGTCAAGATCCAAGATCCAAATTTCTTGGTCAAGGTATAGTCAGACTCCCAAGAAACACTTTTCACACCGCAATAATAATAATAAAGATTTCACAGTCTGTTCAAAAATGTCTGGCGGTCCGGATCTTGCTCGCAGTCTGCCTATTGACTACCTGAACAATCCAGATTGTTCTGAATCAGTGACTTTTCTTCAGTATTTATCATTCCCCCAGTTCCTGAAATCTGCAATCTTCAGTGATTATTTTATGTTTTCTTCAGGGTTTTTGAATAAAAATGTTAAATACATCTGGCTAAAACCTGATCCCTGCGGGACAGCACTAGAAACACACCCACGTGATGATCATTCCCCCTTTATAATAATATTTTGAGACCTATCAGTTAGCCAACTTTTAATCCATTCAACATGTGCCATGCTGATTTTATATCATTCTAGTTTTTGAATGAAAATATTGTTTAGAACCAGTTCAAATGCCTTACAGAAGTGTTAGTATTACATGAACAATATTACCTGTATCAAGCCAACTTAAAAAAATATATCCAGTTAGTTTGACAGGATCTATATTACAGTAAAACCTCGATTTAACGGACCTCGATTTAACAGACTTCGGATGCAACGGACAAAATTTCTGAGTAAGTCTGATGCATCCCAAATCCATTTCTTGCGGGCTGGCTGCCGGCTCCTAGCTGCCGCCAGGGTCCAGGCAGCGGGCGGGCTGGCTGCCGGGTCCCGCCCGGGTCCCGGCAGCGGGAGGGCTAGCTGGCGGGCGGGCTGCGTGCCCCCGGCTGCCACCCGGGTCACGGCAGCGGGAGGGCTGGTTGGCGGGCGGGCTGGCTGCCGGCTCCCGCCCGGGTCCCGCTAGCGGGCGGGCTGCTGGCTCCCGGCTCCCGCACGAGTCCCGCCAGCGGGTGGGCTGGCTGCCGGCTCCCGGCAGCTGGGACCTGGGCAGGCTGGCTGCCGGGTCCCAGCTGCTGGGACCCGGGCGGGCTGGCTGACTGCTCCCGGCTGCCACCTGGGTCCCGGCAGCGGGCGGGCTGTGGAGCTGCCGCCCCGACCCTGTGGCGGTCGGGCTGCTGCTCCGACAGCTCCGGTTTTTTTATTATTAAATAATGGACTTTTTCATTTAACGGACACCCCCTCGCCCGAATTAGTCCGTTAAATGGAGGTTTCACTGTACATAAAACCAAAGTGATTTGTAATAATTATAGCAGTATATATCTAGTATATAAAATATTGTGATAAACTTCCTGTAATGCTTTTATTGAGTCTTCAGGTGGTCTGAAGGGAATGGCCAAGGCAGAGGATCCATCACTGATCCAAGTCTCCATCCCTCTGCTCAGCAGTGAGGGCATGTAACAGACATATCGGCTACTGCTGAAGTTGATGGGGGAACAGTTCTGTGGCCACTCCAGCGCCAGGAGAGGAAAAGATAATCCTCCCAGATCCCTTGTACATCTGCCCAGCTCCTAGTCTAGTTACTTAGGTTGAGCATTTGTGTGCAAGTTTGGACTTACATGAGCCTATTAAGGTATAGGGTTAGAATATGATCCTTGATATAGAACTAATCAACAGAGAATAAATATGATAGCATACTCACAGCATTCATTTCTTGCCTATAACCACAATACAAGGTGCTTTTGGTGAAGTTTTTATGTATGTAGATTGTTCACTGTTAAACCAGAAGGTAAAATAAACTCTTTTATAATTCAGTGTGCTGTCATTGTGAAAATACTCCCATTTTTTATTTATTTAATTTACAAACCCACTTCAACTTCTTGAAATAACTTGCTTGTTTACAAATATGTTCCAGGAGACAATGGCATTAAAATCTCTGATAAAAGCACAATCGGACAATTATCCTATAATTACAACATAAAAAACACAACTCAGATACAATCGCAAACAATTATAATTCAATTACAACATGAAAATGTGTCAAGCAGAGATACGATACAGACAAGTACAGCTGATGGCAAATTTGGAAGCAGTTGTGTATAACCTTTAAAGAATTACACACATTTACTGTTAGCTCAACAAATGTGCATACCCACGCTTCAACAGAACGGGGTGGTAGGATCGTAGCCATTCAGAAGGAGTCAAGTTCACTTGTATTAAGAGTATATCATTTTTAATTTTCCAAAGATTTAAAATTCTGATTTAAACATGAAGTCTCAAAAAATATGTTCTGAATAGTCACTTATTGTTAAGTGACTTATCAAAATTATTGTTTTTAGGGCATTAAAAATTGTGCTAGGTGCTCTCAGATCAAACATCAGAAAATATAGCCCCTGTGCCAAAACGTTAACAATTCAATCAGACAAGATGCAGCAAAGAGGTAATAAAGCAGGAAGTAAGGGAATGAGAAGGATAGACGGGGGTGCACTCCACTCCCAGAGCTATGTGGAGAACCAGCCACTCCTTGAAGCACTCAGCTCACCAGCAGTCTGACCAGCAGCCACCTTCCTTCTCCCACTACCTCTGGCTGGGCTGGCACCATGGGAAAGCCCAAGACTCTCTGGCCCAGAGCACAGGCCAGGAAGAGCTGAGCCCTGCATATGCCAAGGCCCCGCACAGCGCTGGCATGGGGAAACCTCTCCTCCCTTCAGCTAAGCTCTGGAGTGGCAGGAAGGGAAGTGATTCCCAGCCTGTTTATGCCCCAGTCCTTCAGATTCCACAGCAGCCCCGCCGGGCAGGGGCTTAGCACCCTCTTCACCCACCCTCCCCTAGCCCTGGGTCCTGCCCCCAGGGAGCATGTGACTGCTCTGTCCCCTAGGCATCCTCCCCAATGAGCCACCTCTCTGGCTGGTTCTCTGAAGCCCTTGCAATCATGTTTCCTGGGCCCTGGTGCACAATGCATCCTTGAGGCTTAACCCCTTCCTGCCTGCAGTGTAGCCGGGGGATAGGAGGCAGCTGGATTATGTCGGTGGCCAGCAGCAGCTTGGAGGTGTTAGCTGCCTTCCGACACTGGGAAGACAGGAAAGGACAAGCTGCTTCTACCCACTGGGGGAAGGGGTGTGTGAAAAGAAGAGATGTGTTCTGCAAAGACATGGGCCAGGTCATCCCTCCATCCTCACCCCCCACCTCCATGGCTGGAAGAAGCTCCCATCCCTTTCCTCCCACACAGTGCCAAAAGGCTTCTGTTGATCACATGCTGGCAGAAATCTGGCGGGGCATGTGACCCAGCATGCCCCTCTGTGTGTTGCCTCAGGGCGACATGGCACCAGATGCCAGGAGAGGCAGATCTATTCCGGGGCCCAGATAGTCATGGAGGCTGGAGAGCACTGGGTAGGGAGGGGAGGGTCCATCGGTTACCCGCCGTGTGAAAGAGGTGTACAGGAGTGTGTCACCTCTCCCCGTGTGGGGAGGAGGACTGGGTGTGTGTCTGTCACTCCTCCCCATGTGAACCCTAAAGCCTTTAAAGATAAAAAGGTAAATAAAAAGAATCCAAGTACGCAGTATTTCTTTTTGACAGGGGCTCAGTCAACCTGATGTTAATTTGAACATTTGTACTGCATAGTGCTGATTGATTGTTGTTGAACTTACTTGAATATGACTAATTTTACCAGGTAGTCTATATTCAGCATAGAGAAATATGGTCCGCCTATCCCCAACCAACATAAATTTCACCAACAAAAGTGCTGGTGTGGACAGCCCTATGTCAGTGGAAGAGCATTTCCTGCTGACATAGCTACAGCTGCTCATTGTGGGTATTTTAATTATGCTGGCGGGAGAGTTCTCTTCTGTTGATATAGTGCGGCTACCCGGGAGACCTGCTGTAAAGTTGATGGTGTACACCTAGCCTTATATTGATAGAGATTCAGATGCGGAAAAAAATAATTAGCCTTGACAGATAAATAATGATTCATCACATTCCCTTATAATCCTATAAAAATGTAGTTTTCAAACCCTTTGCGGTAATATGTTGAGTTTATATTTCTGCATTTTGTTAAGGCCAATCTTAATTCTAATAAAACCTTGCACTGTTCTAAAAATATATAGTTCGTAGTGATAACCTGATTGGATCAGGCCATAAAATTGAACCCATAAAATGATGTGTCAGTATTATAGTTCGAACAAAATGTGAGGTGTACAAAATAGTTCAGTCAAAAAGCTGACTGAAATCAAAATGAAACACTTCAATTTTGTCAGCTTTTTATTTCCTTTTTGAATTGGTAAACATTTAATTTAAAATTGGTTTTGGTTCAATCCATTTTTTTTTCAATTTTTCAGAATTGCTAGCAAACCAGAAAATCTGTTATTCACAAAATAAGTTAATAGGGACTGAATCATGCAAGGATTTACATTGTAAGCTGTTCTCATATGAGTAATATCATTACTGCTAAGATCTGTTCGCAAGACTGGACCCTGAAACAACTAATTTCTCTGTTGATATAAAAAAATGACTAAGAGCTTGATTACACTGGCACTTTATAGCATTATAAAGCCTCCAGGACCACTATAACTCCCTACCTGTCCACACTTGCAAGGCACATAGAGCGTTATAAACTCACAGTTATACCGGTTTTGGTAATCCTCCCTTCCCCGAGGATTAACAGCTATTGCATACTGACTGCTCCATATTATCTCCAGTGTGAATGGATATTAACACATCAAGCATTTTAAGTGATATCTGGAGATGCCCTGAGCCATTTAAGGCAATTGACGTCTCTTCCCTTTGTTTTGAACTCAGCTAGAGGAATGCGGAAGTACATTTTCAGAGTTTCTCTCTTAACTCAGCAGATAAGCAATGCAAATGTTTACGGAGGGAGAGAAAACTAGCAGGCTTGCTGACAGGCTCTCTGAAGGATGAAAATCCCATCACTCTCTCCTTCTGCATACACACAACACGTTCTCCCTGACACCCCTTGTTTGAAAAGCACGTTGCACCCAGTTGAATGCTGGGATTGAATGCTGCCCATAATACACCACTCCCCGTGCCGCTGCAAATGCTGCAAATGTGGCATCGCTATACCACTGGCGGGTCTCAGTCTGGACACGCTATAGCACTATCCCTATTGCTGTATACAAGGGAAAGTATAACCAAAACCGTCATAAAGCTGTAAGTGTAACCAAGCCCTTACTTTACTAAATTAGTACACATTAGATTTCCTCAGTATATAACTGAAATCCTTCTACTCCCAGCAGAGATTAATCAACAGTTGGTAAATCCATTTTATACTCATTTTATTTGGAAAGCACACTATAGCAGTAAAAGGAGCAGAAAAGAAACGGAAACAAAATTGCTTGACCTATTTTAATATTTGATGAAGAAATGCTAAGCCTAGAAATATATTACGTCTTCAGGGACCTTGTAGTTGATATTATTAAAAAACATTTTAAAGAAGGCTCCTATAGTCTAACATAATAAGCTTCGGGTAATACTTTAAGAGTCCATTAATTTATGCTCAACTAATCTCGAATTACAATAGAAATCCTTTGAAAGCGCATATGATAGTCACACAAATACCACATTCATTGCCATTCTCTTGTAAATGTTTTCCCTTAGACACTATGGTTCTTAATCCTTTGGTGTAATGATTCAAAACTTGATATTGTAATATTATTGGGAAAAAATTTGATTCTAGTGCTGGTTCTAAATGAAATCTGGTTTTGAGTACAAGCTTCAATTGAAAAAGCATTTGCCAAATTCAAATCAAAATGTCCTGTAAAGCAAAGAGAAATGTGTAAATAAAACTATCTGATTGTCATTGTTACCAATATCTGAAATAAAACACCAGCATTTATTTTTCACCCACTCCACTATTTCAAAATTACTTAACTATCATTTTGAAATTACGGGAAAAGCACATTTTGTTTCTTTTTTAATCAACACTCTTTCCTTGATATATTAGAATGGTAATTTAAGGTTCTCCTGTATTAACTGCACTTAATCTGCAGTAATGGTTATGAATATTTTAAGGACACGTATTACTGTGTTTGCACAGCACCTACTGCAATAGGATCCTGGCCCAGTACTAAGACTCCTAGAAACTAGAGTAATACAAATAATAAATGATAATAGCAATACTTCGTGGGTTTGCAAGGATAGACATAGATCTCTTACTAGAGAATGGCTTTTTCTATTGTTACCAGTAAAGCTAACAGAATCTCTCAAATTCATGTGAGTGAACCAAAGAAATCATGAAGTGAGATCAGCCATGAATCAGTTACAAGCTGAACTATTGCACAGACAGTAAAATAAAAGTATGTCTCTTTGGGAAACAACTTGGTCCAGCATATAAGATATAAGAGTCTGTGGTTCAGTTGCCCCGGCTCTGCCAAAAGCCTGCTCTGAAACCCTGAGCAAGTCATTGCACTTCCCTGTGGCCACCTCACTAGAGCTGATCAGCACATTTTTGACAGTGTTTTTTTTTCATTAAATATGCTGTCTCATCAAAGCAGAACATTTTCCAGAGACCTATCAGTTTTGACAGACTTTTTGCCAAGAAGGTGTCTGAAGTCCAGCATGGACTCTCCAGTCACTTCTAGAGAAAGAGAGAGAGACACGCTAATCAAAAACCTGACCTTTTTGATTCCAAAACCAGATATTTTGACACAATTCCATCTTGTGAAAACATTCTAAGAGTTTTTGTTCTTTTCAATGCAGAACAAAAACAAGCTTCAGAACTTCAAAAGCTATTGAAAAATGGAATTATCTTCCAGCCAGCTCTATTCACCCTTCATCTTTCTTGTCTATTTAGATGGTAAGATTTCAGTGGCAAGGACCTTCTCTTACTATGTGTCTGTATGGTGTCTACTCCAGCTAAGCACCAATCTCTGATGGGGCCGACAGTATTAGAGGCTCTTCAGCAATAAGTGTTTGTCATTTCTTTTAAATGGTATGCAGACTAGACACTGGTTTAAAACACAAACAGAAACACAGAGATCAAATAGGAACTATTCTCTGGAAAGACATTTGGTTCCCTCCTTTCATATGAGGATTGGAGTCTGTCATCATTTATATTACTGGGAGTAGAGTGCTAAATACACAAGGGACAGAATTCACACCTAATTACCAGTTACTAATTTACAGGCCCCACTGAGCATCCTGAGCAACCCAGTTTTACTATATGTACCAGAGAGGCCAAATCCTTGATTTGTCTATGTGGCAAAAGGTCGTGATGACATATATCAGTAATTTAAAAATAAATAGCTGTCTGTAATTCTAAAGAGTTATTGTAGTAATTGGGCTCATAAAGATAAAAGCTCCTATAGATAAAGGCATATTAATTAGGCTCATAAGGTCTTATTAATCAGGCTTATAGTGTGAGCAATTTGAAACCATGAGGGAAGTGTGTGAGATGTTTGTCTGCAGGCTTAAAATAGATAAAAGAATGAAATCCACCCACATACCTAATCTTATGCTATCTTTTTAATTACATTAACACCCCACTACTTGGAGGAGGAGGAAACAGAATGAGATCATCTTCCTTACAGCACATTAAAGATTGAATACATTTGCCACGGGTCTAAAAAAGACATCATGGCAAATGGTGAATTAGAAATACCCAGGCGGACAGAGACATTAATTTACTTTTAAAGATACAGCTTTCCTATTATCTTGATCCATTGCTCAGTGAGGTCAGTGGGAGCCTGTTCATTTCCATGAGCATTGGATTCAGGCCTAGAAGAACTATTTCTAATTGTGAAATCATGGCCCAACTGTAGTCAATGGCAAAACTCCCACTGACTTAAACTGTGCCAGGATTTCACCCTCAGCATTCCTAAGCATTTGGTACTCAATAAATGTTTTATTGTGTAGACCTTATATAGGCAAAATTCCTATTAAAGCCAAGGCAAGATCACACCCAACCATTTTATGAATACAAATATTTTCTGGTATCATCCTCATTCAGGATTGATCCTTCCCTCTATCATAATATCTCCTAGACAAGGTTTACCACTTCTGACTCATTAAAACATTAATAAAAATCTCCAGGTCAAAAAGATATAGAAAATATCAAATGTTTATTTCTCTATTGTTTTCCTTGCTTTCCAAACAACCCACTAACAAAAAGCACACATTGCAGTGACTTTCAATAGGAGTTGAGTGCTTCATAGTGACTTGTACCCTTGAAATGGGGGAACTTTCAAGGGTACAAGTCACTATGAAGCACTGAACTCTTATTGAAACTCACTGGGAGTTGGGTAGCCTACCTGCAATGTGTGCTTTTGAAAATCTCCCCCTAAATCATTAAAACTTATTTAAGTTTAAATCATTAAAACTTTTAAGTTCTTAAATACTCTGTATTGTTCCCTTACGTACAGCAATATTTCCTCAGGTCTAGATCATGTATCTGTGTAACTCACAACTCTTATATGCTTATACAGCCAGATTTAGTAGAGAGTTTTGTCATTCTCGCTCTTTCACAGCTTTAACTCTGTATTATCTATCTATATATATATAGAAGTCCTGAAAACATCAAGCTGTGGCCCTTACCACAGCAGAAAGATAACCTGAGATACAGGAAGAGGAAAGAAATACCTGACATTAGCACATTACCTTCCTCAAACCTATTTGTACCTTGCCCTGTGTAAGGCGCAGTACAAGGAAAGAATCATTGTATTGCATAGGACATGATTCCTCACTGCTTGCTCCTAAGGTGTAGTAAACTGATGTTGATTCTTAAAGTCTGCACAGCTCATATACAACTGTTGGGTGTTCATACCCCCTTTTATGCCCTTGCATAGGAACACAACCTGAGCCATCAACCCACATTTACTGGACTTGGAAAAGAATGATCTTCCCCTTTCCCCCACTATTTCTTGTACTAAAATTACATAATATTTTATCAAATCAACAATGCATTATTTGTAACAGAATAATAGTACCTACTGGGAGCTCAAAACATTCAACCTTTAGCCTTGCACCTCCTAATGAACCTGTGGTGTTGACATTTCTATTCACTTAATTTATACTTTTATCATGAACTATTGTTTATATTATTGCAAAGCAACAGTGATATCCAGAGGAATGACAGCCTCAGAAGTAGGTAAAATACTCATTATCAATAAATATATGTATATATATATATATCCTAAATCTGACTTGTTTGGGATATCAACCATACACCAAGTCTAACACAGCTTTATTCTTCATCAATTTATGCTTCTTCCAGAAGTTATACTGACCAACAGCTTTGATGCCCTACAATTTTCTGACTTTTGGGAAGCTATAAATAGGAAAATAAAAGTGGGTTAATATAATTCTTCATTTGTTAACCCATATCCAGCTAGTCTTATAGTAGTACACATTAGTAAAAAGGATGTGTGATAACTCAGAAGCTGTTGAGTAGCATGTAGGACATTAGAAGACATGACAGGTAGCTATAAAATGAGATGGAAAAATCAGACCTCTCTTTTCCACTGCTTCTAGTTCTAAAGTGTATTAGCTCCTCCCCTCACACTGTGTGACATTAGATATAATGTATCATCTGGGTAAATATGGGTAAATTAGATAATATGTATCATCTGGGTGAATGCTAGACTCTACAGCGTCAGATTTTTCCATTCATTTAATTATGAGAACTACACAGTTTTGAAGGTGCAAAGAGCAAGGCATATGAGAGTGCTGGTACTGGAAAGCTGCTAACACAATTTATAGATTTCAGGCCAGAAAGAGACCGTTGTGATCATCTAGTCTGACCGCCTGTATAACTCAGGTCAGAGAACTCCCCCAAAATAATTCCCACAGCAGATCTTTTAGAAAAACATCCAATCTGGATTTTAAAAATGCCAGAATAGAGAATCCACCACAAACCTTGGTGAGTTGTTCCAGTGGTTAATTCAAAATTTAGGCCAAACAACAAGTTATGTTGAGGTCCCACTGAGATTTGGACACAAATTTCTGGAATTCACAGATCTGAGTGCTGATCATTTCACACAGGACCTGCCAGCTGACTTTTAAAATTGGTTGGGAAATGGTCTTACAGTCCTCAGAGAATTTGAGATTTCAAATTTTTATCCCTTCTCAAATCAGGATGAAAAGTTAAAATCTCAAAATTTCAAATAAAAAATTAAATTTGGTTTGGGTCAAATTGTTTTGTTTCATCATTTATAAATGCTTTTTTCAGAGGAGAAAGAATAATAACCCCCATTATTAAAATAAAAGTCATGTTTGTCAATGCTGACATATTCAGTTATTAGTTTTATTCTGTTTCTTGATGTTACCTGTTTTAGTCCAAATCCCTCTTCTTCATTTGGCATAGAGTAGCTGGAGTTGAATCCCTGTTTATGTGGCATCAGCTTTGCCAAAACAAGAACTAAAAAACTGGTACAAAGCCTATGGAATTTCATAGAGAGACTTCTAGTAATGTCAGGTGGCTTTTGGATCAGGCCCTGTCTAAAAGTACATAAGCATTTGGCCCCAGATATTTCTCTCACTCTCTTTTACTTTACAGCAAGATCACCAGATCCTCAGCTGCTTTAAATCAGCCTAACCTCACTAAAGTCAATGATGCTATGCCAATTTACATCAGCTGAGAAATAGATCCATACTATTGAAAACGATAACATTAGCCAGAGTCCGTATTTGGTCACATGCTCAACACTAGCTTATTTCCATGCACAGTCTGAAACACCAATGAAGCTAAATGACTACCAAAGTCAATATTTTGCCTGAGTAAGGACTGGAGAATAGCCCCTATAAGTTACAAAGTATAAAAAAAAATTCAAATAGTTTGTTATCTGTATCATGCCAACAGTATTTTAGGTGTTGTATAGAAAGGAATGAAGATACAGTCTTGAACAAGAACTAAAATATCCGAAACACTTAAAAATATTGCCCACATCTTAGAAAACTCAGCGCCTCAGCTGCTGTGAACCATCATTTTATGTTTTATGTGAATTCAGCAAATCATTTTATGTCAACAGAGCAATGCCAAATTTACATCAGCTGAGGATCGAATCCGATGACTCTGGCTGTTAACACTACTGTCATTTCCTAGAGAAGGTAGGTAGTATACTGTTTTTCAACTGTTTTCAACTCTCACTGCATACAACTGAATCTGTGTTGGTAAACACATGCAATTATCTTCTTATCACCATTTCTGTCTACAGCATTTGGGAAAAATGCAAGTCTGTGTATGTCTATGCACTCATTTCTTTGTAAAAAAAAAGAGAGAGTATTGTAAATAAAACAATTGAGATATCTGGTTATTTCCTGAAGGAAATATTTATTGTAATACAGCTGTACATTTTAGATTTCAATAAAAATGTTTTCCTCTAATACATCATTGCTGTAAGTAATGTCTATGAATAGTTAATTTGGGGGTGGGGGAAGGGATAGCCTTCTTTTCCCATTGATTCACCTCTCACACAATATTTAGCCAAAGATTTCATTGAAGGGAGAAGATTTTATTGGAAAAAATACTTTTCATTTCTTTCCATGTCAGACTAAAAACATTGACACACTGGTGCATTGTTTATAAAAATGAATGCTGCATCCTACATTCAGTTGACAGGTCCCTGAGGTTTTCAGTTTATTAGTTTTACTTGTTATGAAACAAAACACAAAATCTCTTTTTCACTATTTAGGAGAATAATCAAATTTTCTTAATTATAATTCACACCACTGAGTTGTCTTTGGAACATATAACACTTGATTCTCACTTAGAATAAGACCTCTCTAGTCATGTAAAAGAGCCTTGCTTAAGGCCAGATCTGTCTAAAATGGCTGAAGTGTAAATGAGAATCTGGTTCGTAGGCTGATTGATCAGTTTGGTGTAAATCGATTGCTTTCTAAAATTCCACACTGCAAAATCTAAAGGACCATTTACTGTTTTCACTTTTTTGTATTTTATCCCTCAAATTCATGCTGGTCAGTATAGCTGAATGGAGTTTGAAATGGGGGAAGGTTGGAGGGTGAGTTATTTATTTGTGACAATGTGTCTGGTTTTAAATCTGCAAGACTTCCACATTTGTAGACGTGCTTAAAAAAAATCACAAAATTGGACACAAAACATTTCCATGTGTATCATGATCTAACAGAATGACTATATGACCAGGGGAGAGGAAATCCTGAACTCGGTTCCCTGATTGTGCTAATAATTGATCTTATTCATATTTTCTGTTCCTAGAGTCAGATGCTCCGCTGATATAAATCAGCACTGAATGGCAGTCAATGGAGCTTCATGGATTTGCGCCAGCTGAGGATCCAGCAGATATAGTGGAGTACTTTATAAAGCTGATTTATCTAGGTCTCATCACCCATAGGAGAGAGAAATAATATTTGCATTCATTTTACAAATGGGGAAGTTGAGACACAGAGTGTATATCGACCTCGCAATAAAAAAACCCGCAGCACCAAGCCTTAGACTTAGAGTCTGGGTTAACTGACTCAGGTTCACAAGGCTAGGACCATGGGGCTGGACATTGCAGTGTAGATGTTCAGGCTCAGGCTGAAACCTGGGTTCTGAGACCCAAACTCCTGGAGAAATTTCAAGATTCAAACATTTTCAACCAGCTTTGATTACCATTATTTTATGGGTGGATAAAAGGGACACACAAGGCTCAAAGAGTTTGTTCATAGTCGTGTAACAAACTAGGGCTCATAATAAGCCTTTCTGGCCTTATAATCTGGGGGTGTATGTATCTGTGGAGCACCGTACTCTAACCACTGGAAACACAAATCAGATGTCCATTGATACTTTCACTGGATAACTGTGACATGAATGTGTGTCATCATTGTCTTTGCAGCAATCTATGCTGCACCTTTCCTGGTAGGCTCAATAGTAAGTCAGTGGTGTGCATTCCCTATTCAGAACTGCAAAAGAGAGTTAATTACTTCTTTACCTTTTGACACCAGGTCAAAGTAAATAGTCCCCACCTTTCTCCCCAGAGACAGGAAAAAAGCAGGGATATGCAATAAGGTAGGAAATTGCCCTCCCCCAAAGATAATGGAAATACTGTGATGAGATACCTTATTTACGGGGCATCAAAGGATAACAAATTTAAGTAAAGTGGCTCAGCACAATGTCACAATTACAGCTGTTACTATTTCAAATGTTCTAAAGTCAATATGGGTCAGTGTAAGAAATACTGTAGGTCATCACCTTAATTTGCACTGGTAAGAATAATATACATGGGTTTCATTAGGAATGCTCAAGTTCAGGGCTGAGGTTCACTAACCCAGCTCCATCGGCAGTTTTCATGGTGTCTCCTTGTACTATGCTTAGCTGCAGCCTGTACTTATATTTAATTAGCACTACCAAATTAATTCAAACCATATTACTTGGGAAAAAGGTAATATAATTCACTTGTCTAGTGTAGCCACATGTTACTTCGCCTGCCATTTGCATAAAGTCTCAGTACTTTTCTTTATGGAATTCATAGCCTGGCTTCCAGAGAATACCATTTACCTAACATAGAAGTCTGTTGACAAGCAGCCTGCATGTACAGTGTTTGGAAAGAAATATTAAATATACAACCTTTGTTACACAAAATGAGTATTATTTTTAAAAGACCTATTTTTTTAACAGGCATAAATAAAGGGGCAGTGCAATAGCCTTAGTAGTGTGCAGGAGTAGCAAATAGATTTTCAGTGGCCTATTTGAAATACATTTGTGGTTCTGGTCCTGTTTCTGTAGGGCAGATGTGGGTACTTAAACTATCATCACAACTCGCATCCTTGTGCGTAGTCTGAGCAGAGGCGTCAAGGACTAACTTATCTTGAATACTGAAATATCTTTCCAGTCATAGAGGCCATCCCTGTAGAATGAGTCTATTAGACAGTCAGAGTGGGAGACATATCCAGACTTTCATACTATCTTCCTCACCCTGGTGTCTGCCCATTGAAGTCAATGGGAGCCTTTCCATTGATTTCAGTATGCATTTGATCAGGCCCCAACAGAGGTGGTGCATTACCTTTGCTTATGCTGTAACTGTTCCTTCAGTTCCTGGTGCTGTCCGTCTGGTATCTTGCACAACTACTAGAGGCTGATCACTATAAAAACCAGCTCAAAGCCTTTGAAAATCATTTCATTTAGCAATAATCCTGCAACATTATACATACTACTTATTTTTCTCCTCACTCATTGTTTATTAATACAGATCAGTATGAAAATGGGAGTTGTCTTTTCTTAAGACATGATCTGTTTCTGCTGTCTTTCCCTCACCTAAAGCCATAATTCTCTGTAGCATGATGACTGGCTGTTGTGGAAATAATGTCACACAAAGTGAAGGTTGTGATTTCTGATGTGTGATAAGATGAAGAAACATCCCTAAGTAGTTTCAGCCAAATGTCTTTTAAACAAAGAACAAAGACAGAGAACATACAATGACTTGTGGAAATCCTTGACAGAGAATGTCGTGAAAGTCAAGGCTATAACAGGGTTCAGAATAGAACTTGATAAGTTCATGGAGGATAGGTCCATCAATGGCTATTAGCCAGGTTGGGCAAGGATGTTTGCCAGAAGCTGGGAATGGACGAAAGGGGATGTATCACTTGATGATAACCTGTTTGGTTCATTCCCTCTGAGGCACCTGGCATTGACCACTGTCAAAAGACAGAATACTGGGTTAGACTGACCTTTGGTCTGACCCAGTATGGCTGTTCTTATGTTGTTCTTACGAAGCCTACTGTTTTCAGATTGTCTGCTTTGCAAAGCCCTTGAGTTATCAGCTCTGCTACAAATGATTGCAATCTCAGCTAGATTGTGTGGGTGGATAAATGTCTTGGTGGGCAGCATGTTGAATGGTGCAGGTGGGATAGGCAAGGGCCCACCCCATATTCAGAGGAGGGAAATAATTTTTCCATCAGAAGGCAGCTTGCATGAGTAAATAGAATGGCTCAGAAAATCACTATTAGACTGAGTACATTTCAAACAGCCAAGATGAACAAAGAAGTATCTATTTATTTTTCCCTGATGGCAACGGGGATGCCATAGTTTGTGTATTGGGCCAGATTATCTGCTTGCAGCTTGCCCTGGGCACCCAGAGAGGAGAGGGCCATCAGGGGGCTGGTTACAGATCTCTGATTCTTTGTCTGTCCTTGACTCTGGGTGCGGGTAAGAGCAACCTGGGAGCTGATCTAATCTTTATAAATCAGCTGTGATCCCCACGCGCTATATACCACTTTGGGACTGCCAGATTGCTCTGTGTTCTGGTGAGTCCTTGCCCACACCTTCATGGCCCCATCATTCCCCTTGCACTGGGTTCTGCAGGAAGGAGCAGTAGACACCAGAGCTATCAGCTTTCTACCAGAGTTTCCCTCAGACTTTTGTGACCCCTGAGCCTGGAATCCGGCTCAGTGAGTATAATATATATCCATACAAAGAGCCTGCTTAGCTTCTGGGGTTTTACACCAGTGTCCATGAAAGGAGAATATTGCCCATTTCTCTCTGTTACACCAGAGTAAATCCAATGAAATCAGTGGAGTTACACCAACATTAAAACAGTGTACACAGAGAAAGAAAACTGAGCCTTGTATGTATACTCGGCAGGGTGGCATTTTAAAAAATTTGGCATGTACTGCATCAAGGTATTTGACTTTCCAGTGACATGTCCAGCACTTCAAACAGGAAATACACCGGTAAATCCAACCAGCCCAAGCAGTAAACATAGGGCTTCAATTTTGTTCACTGTAGCCAAACAGAAAAAATGATGGTCCTCTGCTTGCCCCCATTTCTAGGCTTAAAATGTGATCTCATTTATTTAATTTGGTAGTCTTTTTCTCCCCTTAAAACCCTATTGCTGTGCTGGTACTTTTCTAATAGTGGCCCTGTGATCTGGGTAATAAGTGCCATTGTAATACTATGGAAATGAATTCCAAAATGCGCTGTCAGCTGATGAGAAGAAAAATGATTACAATTTTGTTTTACTTGTTCCAGAGTAAACATCAGTAAACTAATTACAAGATACACCTTCACTACAGTTCTATGAATGGAGAAAGAATCACTGATTACTGGTTTTGTCTTTAGTTCTATTTGATGAATCACATTTAATTATAGTGCAATTAGGTACTACCCTTAACATTAGAGAGAAAAATATACCATGTAATGGGATATAATTTTAAAAAACACTGTAAATTCTAATGATTGTAAATAAAGTGATCATGTGGTAATTTTTTTGGAATACATCATAGCAGTTCTATTCATACATGCTGCATGTAATATGTAAGCTCATTTTAACTGTCAGTGCCACCATAATTCTGAAAAGATTCAGAATCAATTCTGAAAAGATATTTTCAGACACTGATTCTAAGCATAAAATAATTATACAATGCATAAATGAGACAATGAGACACTTTCTTCTGTCTTTCATTGCTGATTTCTGTTGCAATTATTGAAATTAAAATAAGCAATCAAAATGTCTATAGACCATCAAAATATCTATTATTATTATCTATATTATCGTAGCACTCAGACACCTCAGACAGAATCAGGGTCCCATTGTGCCGGGCACTGTATTCATTTTGGAATGTATCTTTGTCTTGGCCTTGAAAACAAATCCACATGGTATTTATGTAAATATGATAAAGCAGGATTTATAAGGTAGAGGTCTGAAAGAAGTTTTACTACCTGACCTGATATATCGATAGGGTGAAAATAGCACATACTTCTGGATAGGCCAGTAACCCCATATTTGGAGACAGGCAACCTTTTCAAAATCAACTGAGTCCATCACTAGCTACAAAACATCCCATGTATTGGCAATAGCCATATATCCTGTTGAAAGGTAAGCCTCTTATTCATTTGGGATGTGTTGAGAAGACAGTTCACTATTAGCTCAGAGCCACAAATATCCAAATCTGCTGTTGTAATTCACCTTATATGGGTTGCCTGTAGCACAGTGAATTCTCTTTAAAAAATTTAAAATATGGCCCTGATTCACCACTTTATTATGGGAGTTTTACACCTTTAGAAATCAGGACCTGCACAGACATTTTCCACTCCCGGGTCAACCCTACACTAATACTGAGCATGCCACTGAGACCAAGATGCAGGAATGTACCTTTCCTAACATCGAGCTGCCAAGAGATGAATCACGCTCTGGTGTGCATTAGAATAGGCCTCAGGACTATCTTATTTTGTGCCCAACTGCAACAGTTCCAATTGCACCACAACAATATTGCCAAACCTAAAGCTTTCCAAAATTGATTTTGGCTTAAATCATGCAGTTTTCAAAAAATAATACATTTGGGGTTCTTTTCATTTGCCTTCTGGTTTTTGAGCCTTTGGGATTCATGTGTTCAGGTGTTTCTCCAAAACCATGAGGGCTAGAAATACAGAAAGGATTTTTTTTTTAAATGAAACCTGAGATACTTTCATAATGACAGGATTTCAGGAGCTAGGGCTTTCAAAAAATATTGAGAGACTTGCTATAAAATCATGAGGGTAGGCAACATGATATAGCCAGGGCACAGGAACAGGCTGGGCATGCATTCTCCCTCCCTGGCCTGCAGCCAATTTGCCCTGCCATACTTTCCACCAGGTGTCATGGTTACATTTGCTTTGTGGCCCCTTCACACCAGCAGAGCTTTGCAACTACCATGAGAGCAGAAAGTTTGCAATTTCCAGGGTAGCCCTTGCTCCGTTCCCACAGCAGCTCCTGTGCAAAAGGTAAGCCTCTGCCCGCCATGTACAATCTGTAAAATAGCAGGTCTCCCAAGCAGAGACAGGTTCTGGGCATCACAGTGCCAGTTTTCTGTACTTTGGCATTTCAAAATCTAATAGGAGTGAGATTTTTTTTCAGACATTGATTTGAGAATGACTGGGTGAAGGAGGGGAAAAAATGCCACCTCCCCTAACAAAACCCCCTCAAGTTTCTTCAAGAAGATCAAGCTACCAGGCCAGACAGAAAAGCAGGAATATCCCCTTATTTCCCTCTCTGTGGTACTAGTAGAGCTAGAAAACATACTTAGTAGTTTTAAAGAAAATTTTAAGCCATGAGTTCTCTACCCTAGGGGCATAAACTGATGTTTGTGGGTTGTGTCCACCCTTCCCGTACTACACAATAGGACTAAGCTAGAGCAGAAGACAATCCTGAGGTGCTCCTTGTATGGAAGAGGTTGTGAATTCCTTCTCTGCCATATACAGAGAATTCCTTCTCTGCCATACACTGTTATAGGTGGCTGCTTTTGTACAATTCAGATTGGTGTTGTGAAGTGATTTCCTGAGCTGGATATATTAGGGAAAAGGATTTAATTTGGTAAGGGCCTGTAGCTGTCAGCTCACCCACAGTAAAATGCCAGCTGCCAAATACATTTGGTTTTTACTACCTAGTTATTGAACCCACATGAGGACATAACCCCAGTGATCAAAGCCTCATACTAAATGTGAAGCTTCCTTTCCAGCTGCAACTTTAAGGTAAAAAAGATAAATATCCAGGTGCTGTACGACTTGCTTCTGCCCTCACACTTTATGCTTTGCCTAGCAACACAAGGTAGACAGACCTAATATCTGTTGCCTAGCAACCACCTGGCATTGTGTGGCCTAGATGACCTGAATATATTTCTCTTTCTATTAACCCTTATAAGCCCAAGTTAATTAAATTAGCTACTTTTATAAAGTCCTTTTCTGCAAGCTGCTCTGTCCGCATAGACCCTTGGAGACCCACTGACTTCAGTGCAGTTCTGTGCAGAGCTCCTTTCATGATTTGTGCCTATTAATGTGTGGTTTTGTGATGGTGGCCATCACAATGGGATAAAACCAGAGAGTTCCCAAACCAAAAGCATGAGCCGTTAAAGGTCTGTCTGGGTACTGGTGTCTCTAGCTCCCAAAGTATGGAGCTTTGGCTGCTCCCCAGGCTGAAGCCTGGGAAGTGCATCCTTCCTCTCCAGTAGTCAGCCTAGAATGAGCTTGGCTGCTCCTTTTTATACTGAGGCAGCACTTGGAGCATGCCCAGTAGGAGCAAGGGGGCATGAATCTGAAATATGAGCAAGGGGGCATGAATCTGAAATCATAAAATCTGAAATAGTTGTGTGTGAGGACAAAGTCACAAAGTTCACCCACCAGGTTTGCCGTGACATTATTGGGGATACTGTTCCCGGTGGCTTGTAGTCCACCTTTGTGTGGAATGGCTGACGTTTACCTTGATTGCACTGGCTTCGTTAGCACTACAAAAGTAATTTTCCTCCTCTTGATATTCACCCCTTCTTGTCAACTGTTGAGAACAGGCCACTTTCATCTTAGCTGAATTAGCCTCGTTAGCACGGACCCTCACATTTGGTACATATACGCTGGTATATATACACTGCTTACTGTATTTTCCACTCCATGCATCTGACCATGGGTTCTAGCCCATGAAAGCTTATGCACAAAGATATTTGTTAATCTCTAACATGCCACAAGGACGCCTCATTGTTTTTGCTGATACAGACTAACACGGCTATCACTCTGAAATCTGCACAAACTGTCTCCTCCCACATATCTACCTAGGTTTTGTGCCCCTTTACTACCTTGGTAGGAATGTCAGAACCACAATCTGGCCCTCAACATTGTTATTTCGTAAAGAAAGCAAGGAATACTTGTAGCACCGTAGAGACTAACTAGTTTATTTCAGCATAAGCTTTCGTGGGCTATAGCTCACTTCATCGGATGCATAGAATGGAACAGAAGTAAGATGCATTTATACACACAGAAAGAAAGAAAAAAAAAGTTGTTCATTAGCATACCAGTTCTAAGAGGCTGTTAAATTTAGATGGGCCATTATCAATAGGAGAAGAAAATACCTTTTGAAATGGATTTCTGTCAGGCGGGATTTAACACCTGAAGGTAAATTTACATTGAAGGTAAATTAACAAGGGAAATGCAATCAATTAGTGTAATGAGAGAACCATTTGCAAGTTCTCTTAAGCCCTTGGTTTAGTGTGTCCAATTTGAAAATTAATTCCAGTTCCTCAGTTTCTCCTGGGAGTCTGTTTTGGAAGTTTTTCTGTCTCAAAACTGACACCATCAAGTCTTTAATGGAATGGCCAGGAAGACTGAAGTGTTCTCCTACTGGTTTTTGAATGTTATGTTACCTGATGTCATATTTGTGTCCATTTATTCTTTTGCATAGAGACTGGCCGATTTGGCCAATGTACATAGCAGAGGGACATTGCTGGCACATGATGGCATATATCACATTGGTCGATGTGCAGGTGAATGAGCCTCTGTTGGTGTGGCTGATGTGATTAGGTCCTATGATAGGTCCCATGTTATTATTCCTGATGTCAGATTTGTGTCCATTTATTCTTTTGGTCCTATGATAGGACCTAATCACATCAGCAGTGATGCATTCAACAAGTAAAAATAGAGAATTATTACATCGAGTGCCAGGAGGCATGGCCAACTCCTTCTATAGACATTGTTGGTGGCGATCTCCCTCTTTCAATTAAAAAAAAATAACCTGGCTAACTGGCAAATCCAAAATGCAATACCAGATATGCGCTACTACATGTGCTGTTGCTGATCCAGAACTAACACACAGAATGTGCTAATTTTACCTAAGGTAGGCTGAGAGAGGGAATCCATTGCTCTGTTTAGTTTTACCTACACTTACTTTAAAATTTACACTGGGCCATGAACACACACAACTCTTATGCATGGTGGACTTTCTTCTTTTTTAATGTTAAAAAAAAAGGGCTGTATTTACCCATGTCATTATGTTTCTCTCTAATCAAAATCTGTAGGGGGGGGGGAAATGTTTTCAGCACAAAGACTCTCAACCACATTTCAAAACCATTTCCAGTAAAACATCCAGTTTCTGCATATGCATTTTAACTGCACTTTCACTTAATGAATTGAGATTCACCTCAGACAATCCTTCCCTCAGCTGTCATGTATTCCTGGTTCTCTTCCCTTCAGCTCATTTTAATGCTTTGAATAGCACCGTTTCTGTAGCGAAGATCCCTCATGACATGCTGATTTTCTGACTGACAGGCAGCACACGCACACAAAGCAGAATGTCAAAGACCATGACATGATAAAACCAAACATAGTTTAATATAGTTATGATAATGCCAAACTACTTTAAATTCTCTGTACCTTTGACAGACTAGCCTTGTATGTCTTTCAAAGCTGTGTATCTGTCTACGAAAAGCTAGTTTCTCTGGGCCTTGAAATTAATAAAAATGTGATAAATAACTGTTTGCATTTTGGTCCAGGTTTAAACTCATTTTCGGTATCTAGGTTTTTTGACTGATTAGAGTCAAAGATATATTCTGATCTTTTAAACTTACAAGCATGAATCTTATATTTGATTGCATATCTAATGTAGCTTGAAGGTTAACTATCCCACAATGTTCGAACTAAAGCTGGTTAAAATACTGTAGTATGAATGTTTTCATAGGTAAAAGCACCATGCTGTGTTTTCTTATAATTCACAGAGTTATATTTGTAGACAGCCATTGAAAATGTTTCCAATCCCCAAAATTCATAAATTTTATATACATTATATTTAAAAAATTATAACAAATGTATGTTATTTATTTATCTGACAATCTTTATCCTCCTATTTTAGATGTTTCACATCTAGTCAGGAAGAATAAACAATACCAGAGGACAGCCCACACAACACTAATAAGTGGTCAAACAAACAGTTTGTTAACAACCCACAGCCTGAACATTATTTAACTGTTAAATAAATACTTTCCCGTGACAAGTACATTTGGAGAATTCAGAATTGGGTGCAGTTATGACCTATAATATTTATTTTGAAGGTCTTTATTCTTAATATTTGGTGCCACAGTAAGTTCAAGTTCCTTCTTGCTTTCAAAATACTCTCAGGTTTCAGAGTAACAGCCATGCTAGTCTGTATCCGTTAAAAGAACAGGAGTATTTGTGGCACCTTAGAGACTAAAAAATTTATTTCAGCATAAGCTTTCGTAGGCTATAGCCCACTTCATCAGATGCATAGACTGGAACATACAATAGTAAGGGAGATATATACACACATGAAAAATGGAAGTTATCATATCAATTCTAAGAGGCTATCTAATGTAGGCGAGCTATTACCAGCAGGAAAAAAAGTATTACTTTTGTAGTGATAATCAAGATGGCCTCTTATCAGACAGTTGACAAGAAGGTGTTAGGATACATAACCTGGAGAAATAGATTCAGTTAGTGTAATGGCCTAGCTATTCCCAGTCTCTGTTTAACCCTAAATTGATTGTATCCAATTTGCAAATTAATTCAAGTTCAGCAGCTTCTCATTGGAGTCTGTTTTTGAAGTTTTTCTGTTTTAAAATTGTCACCCTCAAATCTGTTATTAAGAATATAGTTGGCTTGCATAGAAAGAGCTGTGTGGTAACATATCTCTAGCAATCACTCTTATCAGTCTCTGAAGGAAAAGCAAGCAGGTATTCTAGGGCAACCTGTCTATATTGGGAATGACAGTGAAGGGAAGGGGAATACCCTTGTCAAAAGGGAAAGAGATGCAGATGTCTACCCAAGAGAAGCAACTAGTAGGGAGTTGAAAGTCAAGTATGAGTGCCCTTGCTGAACCAGGGAGCGGAAATTCAGGTGCAGTTGCCCTGAAGCGTGACACTAATGTTATGTTCTTTTTCATGGCACTTCTTACACTTCGAATGGCCATTCAGTTATGGCCAGATTGTGTGTCTGGTTCCTGTGTGCATGCACAAGGGGAGGAAAGTTGACCTGGTCAGAGAATGTTTTTTATTCTATAGGAAATTTTTCCCTTTATAATTTAACACCCCAAAACTGGAAACTTTTGACCAAACATTAAAAACTGCGATCCCAAACCCAAAAATTTCCACCAAAAAAATAGAAAGCAAATATTTTTCTCTGGCAGAGTCAAACCAAGTTGAAATATTTCAGCTGATTGAACCAAAACAAAACATTTAATTTTGGGGCAGTTCAACATTCGACTGCATCCACCTGCACAGCGATGGTGTCCCACTGGAGGAGTAGTTTGTGTGCTTCATGCTCCCTGACCAGGCTTCCTAGATGCATCATGGTATGACATTTCTCAAGATGTATCACAGGATCCCCATAAGAGACTTATCATGGTGCATCAGGAAAGTCGCATGGCATCCTGGGAGACATAGTTCAGCAAAGGACAGGAGACCATACGGGAAGAGGAAGCACGTGGAACCCAAATTGCAACTCCCTGAAGTACTGTGGCAGTTCAGGAGATCATGGTTTAATGCTGAACTGACCCAAGATTAAATACTCAATTTGAAAATGTCAACACATTTCACTTCTATCAAAAATGGGGAAAAAATGAAGTTTCTACATTTCTGAACTGAAGTTTCTGTTTTCAGCCAAAAAAAGAAAATGGGACATTTGTTTTTTTTGAAAAAAAAAAAGAAAATTTTCCTTGGAAAGCAGACACTGCCAAAAATTCAGTCAAAAAGTTTCCACTAAAAACCAGTTTTGACAGAAAATGTTCAACCATACATAGAGAGCAGTTTGCAGAGATGGCCAGATAAGCTCTGTCACTTTAGCCCAAAACCTTGGGCTTATCTATGACATATATAGCTCATTTGTGCTCCCCCCCCCATGCCCAGACAGTATTCAAATCTTGATGCTTCTTCCTTCAAAACGTTTCTAAGATCTAATATTTTCTTCAAAAAGGCCTACCTAGCCGCTCACTCGAAGGCACTTTGTAAAGCCAGACCTTAATTACATTGATTACTACATAATGTCTTAAATCTATATATATAAAAGTCAAATGGTGTATGCGTGTATGTATGCGTGTATGCATGTATGTATGCGTGTATGCACGTGCACTTACTCCTTCCACACCGTTTGAGCTAGAGACTGGAAATTTGGTACAGTTATAGGTCTTAGGATCCTAATCAGGGTAAGAGTCGAATTTTTTTCAAATCTCACCTCTGACACCCCCCAGGGGTGAAATTATTTAAAGGCCAATCACATCAGCTGAGCAGCTGCTGTTCTCTGTGACATATGTTCTCTATGTCATAATACCCCCCTCCAATGGACCCTGCACTCGCTCAGCTCTCTCCCCCCTCCAACGGACCCCGCTCTCGCTCAGCTCTCTGCCCCCTACCCCCTCCAACGGACCCCGCACTCGCTCAGCTCTCTGTCCCCTCCCCACCTCCGATGGACCCGAGTTGGGTTTGGTCGGAGGGTAAGTGAGGTAGGGGTGTCGGGTTTGGTCGGGGGGTGAGGTGGGGGTGTCGGGTTTGATCGGGGGGTAAGTAAGCCGGGGGTGTTG
Source organism: Sternotherus odoratus (assembly GCA_032164245.1). Lineage (NCBI taxonomy): Eukaryota > Metazoa > Chordata > Testudines > Kinosternidae > Sternotherus > Sternotherus odoratus. The sequence goes on from JAVMKO010000002.1 coordinate 42,417,556, forward strand.
GGTTTGGTCTGGGGGGGTAGGAAGGTGTCGGGGTGGGTGAGGGGTGAAGTGTGGGTGTTGGGGTTGGTCAGGGGGTGTTGGGTTTGGTGGGGGGGGTAAGGTGGGGGTGTTGGCTTTGGTTGCGGAGGTGAGAAGGGGGGTCGGGGTTGGTTGAGGGGTAAGTGAGGTGTGGGTGTCGGGTTTGTTTGTGGTGGTAGGTAGGGGTGTCGGGTTTGGTTGGGGGGGAAAGTGAGGTGGGTGTGTCAGGTTTGGTCTACGGGGGGTGAGGTGTGGGTGTTGGTCAGGGGGTGTTGGGTTTGGGTGGGGGGGTGAAAATGTGAGTCGGGGTTGGTCGAGGGGTAAGTGAGGTGGGGGTGTCGGGTTTGGTCGGGGGGGTGAGGTCGGGGTGTCAGGTTTGCTCTCTGCCCCCTCCCCCGTCCAACGGACCCTGCACTCGCTCAGCTCTCTGCCCCCTCCCCACCTCCGACGGACCCGAGCAACGTCGGGTATTTTCGCTAGTTATGTATGTACCAGAGCAGCAGTAGAATTAAAATCCTTGAGATTTCAATATCTGAACAGAGGATAAAATGCACATCTTCCAGTAACAAACAATGAAAAAGTCATGTCTAATACTCTTCCCGCTGCACTGAGGAGTTTTGGGGGCTAGGGGAGGATTGTTTTTGGTTTGGTTTGGTTTGAGTTTTTTTGGAGGGGGATTCCCTTCATCTATCATTATTCTTTCATTTCTATTTTTGGGATCTACTATCTCTGAAAATATTAAGAGAAGTCAAAATACCTCAGCACTGTGCCAGGTTGTATATTGAGCTAGCAATATAATAGGAACCTTTAAGATATAAAAATAGAATGACAAACAGAGTTCTTTCATGAATTCACTGTGACAATTTCAATCTGCCTTTGGATCAATTGGAGACCCAGTTCAGCAAGAGGAAACCTGCTGTTTCAAAAATCTTGCAAAGGTTAAAGAAGTTCAGCTAAAACTGCAGCATTCTGAATTTACTAGGGTTATTCCTGAAGTTCCTTTAATGGGTTGTGTTTATGTTTGCTCTTTCTTGCAATCTGAGTTACATAAATTGCTATGCAAGCACAAAATAATGTTTTCATATAGACTCATTGGCCCATTTATCTATAGCACTATAATCTGCCAGAAGATCGGGAAAAAACTTTATTAAGCTGTGAATGTCAGCTCCCTGGGGCATACAAGGTGTCATCAACTCAGTACTAGCTTTGCTGACTCATACAAACATCTACACTTGGAAACATTAATTTTCTTGGAGATACAGTACATTATTTGCTGAAAGGAGTAAGAAGGAAGCAAAGTCATCTGGAAAATATAGTCTAAATTTATATTCCTTGTGTGGAAAAGATGAATTTAACTGGCAGGAGAGATAGTGTGTAACAAACCAATAATGTTTATAAACGTAGAGAGAGGCTATAACTCATTTCACAGAAGTTATTCTTATTATTGTTTTCTTTCCCTGTGCTCTATCACTACAGCAGTAATAGTGTTAGGCTGAAAATATTAATTAGCTTCTTGTTAAGGTGCAAACAGGTCACCACTAATGATAATGAGTGATGGTTAAACCTCAAAATTTCACATCTGTCTGAACCTCTGAACCTTTTGAAGTGATCAGCCATCAGCCTTAAGTTCATTCAGTGTTCTCATCCTCCATATGAATGGGCTTGTTTGAGATGGGGGATGGCAAACTGCCTTATCCCTGATTTACTGCACTCCACCTCTAATGAACGTATTAGCATACCATGCCCCCGTGTGTCTCATGTGCTTCTGAACGCCCAGAACATCAGTGATTTGAATGGGCTGGTGCTTCAGAAACACACAGCCCTCAAATTCAAGGGAACTGTTGCAGCAAATCCCAGCAAAAAGATAAGTAGCTCCCACCCCTAACTGGTGTTTACTTATTTCCTTCTTTCAAATTAATAGAGAAATTTCCCCCTTCACTGGCACAAGACACCAGTGGTAGGTAAAAATGGATTCCATGGCCATCCCCACTCTTCCTCCTGAAAATGGCTTGAAGTGAGAAGCAAATGAAGGCACAGAGGAGGAGACCAGGGACATGAGGCTAAATGAACTGATCAGAAAAAATAGATTTAGTCTTGGGAAGAGCTTTACAAATTGGTATTTTTCATGTGAGCGAATTATCCCATGATAGGTAATTCTTCTGTGTCATTAAGGTCTTTCTTCTAGAATGGACACATTTTAATTCTATCTGTGGGAGAGAGGAAACATTGGATTTCATATAAAGGGGTGGATTTATGAGCTTAGCATGTGAATCTCCTTACTGATGCTCTTTTGTGATGGTTCTTTATCACTGACATTTAATTTGAATAAATTCTGAATATAAGGCATTTGAATCACATACCTGATCTCCCATTACACAGGAACATAACCATAGGCCTGATCCTGTACCTACTGAAAACAGTGTGCGAGTGATTGGCCTGACTTCATGGGATGCAGGCTCAGGCCCAGTGTTGGCCATTTGTTATAGTACGGTGGCCTTGTTTAGGTTAAAAATTTAACTTTGCTAACTCCCTCAAGGGGATTACTGATGGGATACAGATCCTCCTCTTTTTGGAGGGCACTAGATCTAATTTAGTCCAGGTCAATAGTTAGTTCCCAAAATTATGTCAGCTAAGTTGGTGTGCTTAGACCATTTGAATTGACATTCTCTCCGTGTCAATAAAGAAGCTAAACCTTCACAAGGTATCAAGCTCAAACTAGCTCCTCACCTGCATTCAGATTTTGTTTCTGCCAGTTGAACTATCTCCTACTTTTTATATTTCCCATGCTCACTCTTTAATATATTTTAGGAGCCTTCTGATTATAATGATATAAAAATGCTGCACTTCTCTCACTGAGAAGAACAATAAAACAGATGTTCTGAAACAATTATTCTTCATGAAGCGCCTGATGACAGAGGAACTGGGAAACTGACTTGCACATATATGCCATTTAAAAGAGCATTTTAACAAGAAACAGCATAAATAATTAACCTTTGATGGTTTTAAATACCTATAAAACTGGTTACATCTAATTTAAAATATTATCTGAAGGAAGAGGACTCAGTACAACAGAATATATTAAATAAAGTGGCACAAATCAATGAAAATGGTGTTTAAATTTAACAGCTGTAAATAATATGTTTAAAGGATCCTGCCAGGCTGTCAGAAGACTACAGCAGTTTGTATTCCGAGCAAGTAAAACCCTAAACATTGTTAAAAACATCTTTGTGATTTGCTCTTATGGACTAGACAGCTTTAATCCTACTTGAGACCGTCTCACTATAAAAAAGGCCTATTATAGTAAATTACGTAGAAGATCCTTCATTCATTTTAATTTCACCTGGTGTTTGAAAATCTATACACTAAGGAAAGTCTTAAAGCTGTATTAAAGTTCCAGGTTTTGCATTAAAGCAAAAATCATGTTCGTTTTACAAACTTCACCACTGCACATGTGCAAAATACTGTGCCTACTCCTGATGAGTACATCAGTAACAACGAGTACCATTCCCAAAAATCTCCTGCAGGACGGTAGTATCATCTCCATTCTTTATTCCCCAACCCAAGTAGCTGTTGAGGGTGCAATTAACCCCTGCACAGAGGGCCAGCACAAGTCCAATGCACCACTTAAGTCATCAAAATCCTGCTTAAGTGATACTGCATGGTGCATAGGTCTTGCAACCCAACTCTGAAGATGGGAAAATTTCATCCATGGCATACAATTCTATCACATTAGGGTAATACCTTATTATATGAGAAGTCCCATTTCAAAATGTAATCAGGTATGACCAACTGTGAATAAGAGGACATCACCAGAGGAAGTCGTGCTGGCAAACTAAGTTAATTTCCCAGACAGCCAACAGGAAGTTCCGCAGTGGTAAGTCATGCCCTGTTACACATACAATAGGACAATCATATTCAGCAAATCACAACTTTTCCAATGACACCTCACATGATCCATCTTCTACATAATGTATCATAATTATGCCATAATCATATCATAATAACTTCACTATGAAGAATATGGGGTGCAGTGTCGCAGGGTACTGTTAGAAAGCTTTTCCAGTGTAATCAGAAATACAGGTGATCATAAAAAATGAGTAGCTTCTTGATCTGGAATAGTAGAAAGAAATTTTTGCAATAAAAATTAACAATGTATCAGTTTACTGCCTTATGGTCCATTGCATAGTGAATTAGTCCAGTTGTCTCTTGGATGGAATCATAAAGACTTGCAATAGAAAAACAATTTGAGCGCTGTATTTGTTTGTGATTTTTCAGTATCAAGAAAGTGATCAAATTCATGTTTTTAAAACCATCCTTCAGAAAAGTACTGAGCAGAACCAATCATTCACTCAGTAGGATATGTTAAGCGAGTAGGAGGATAGCAAAGAAATTATGTACAGTTTTTCAAGGTGAAATAAAATCCTTGTCAAATCCCAACAGTGGGAGAAAGTGAGAATGTGTGATTAATAGCACAATTGAAAGTAACAAAATAAACTATGAAAGCTAAACACTCTAACATTGTACAAAAAGCATATGAATATGAAGAGTATTAGATTAGTGTGCATTTAGTGACTGGGTAAATTTCTGAAGTGCTGAAATGGTTATGGAATGTATGCAGAAGTACTTTAATACTAACTGAAAATAGGGTTTATATCATCAGACTACACAAATATCCATTTATGACCATATATACTATTATGGTCACCACTTTTACAAAATTATGATACATTTTGTACAAAGTATGCCTTGTGAGATATCACCTGAAAACTCATAATCTTCCAAATATTATTGTTTTGGTAAAATGTGTATATCAACATTGTATGATAAATTATTATATTCTACTATGTGTCATTTTATCACATGGTTAAGACAAGCAGGTCCAAACCAGTTTTTCGGAGAAAGAAACAGTAGCCACTAGCAAACAGGTGTTAAAGAGTATCACCAGGTTATCCAAAGACTCAAAAAGTAATAGCACATTTTTAAAATACATTAGAAGCAGGAAACTTGCTAAACAACCAGTGGGGCCACTGGACGATCAAGGTGCTAAAAGGAGCACTCAAGGACGATAAGGCCATTGCGGAGAAACTAAATGAATTCTTTGCATTGGCTGAGGATTTGAGGGAGATTTCCAAACATGAGCCATTCTTTTTAGGTGACAGATCTGAGGACCTGTCCCAGATTGAGGTATTGTTAGAGGAGGTTTTGGAACAAATTGATAAATTAAACAGCAGTAAATCACCAGGACCGTACGGTATTCACCCAAGAGTTCTGAAGGAAGTCAAATGTGAAATTGCAGAACTACTAACTGTAATCTATCATTTAAATAATCTTCTGTACCAGATGACTGGAGGATAGCTAATGTGACACCAATTTTTTTAAAGTGCTACAGAGGTGATCCTAGCAATTACAGGCCTGTAAGCCTGACTTCAGCGCCAGGCAAACTGGTTGAAACTATAATAAAGAACAATATTGCCAGACATATAGATTAACAGAATTTGTTGAGGAAGAGTCAACCTGGTTTTAGTAAGGGAAATCATGCCTCACCAATCTACTAGAATACGGGGAAGGGGTCAGCAAGCATGTGGACCAAGGGGATCCAGTATGCTTATATTTTCAGAAAGCCTTTGGTGAGGGACCTTGTCAAAGGTTCTTATGCAAAGTAACCGGCCGCGGGATAAGAGGCAAAGAGCTCTCATAGATTGATAACTGGTTAAAAGGTAGGAAACAAAGGGTAAGTATAAATGGTCAGTTTTCAGAATAGAGAGAGGTAAATAGTGGTGTCCCTCAGGGGTCTGTTCTGGGACAAGTTCTATTCAACATATTCATAAATGATCTGGGAAAAAGGATAAACAAACAGCGAGATGGCAAAATTTGCAGATGACACAAAATTACTAAAGATAGTTAAGACCCAGGCAGACTGCGAAAAGCTACAGAAGGATCTCTCAAAACTAGATGACTGGACAACAGAATGGCGATGAAATTTAACGTTGATAAATGCAAAGTAATGCACATTGGCAAAGATAATCCCAACTATACATATAAAATGAGGGGGTCTAAATTCACTGTTACCACTCGAGAAAGATCTTGGAGTCATGGTGGATAGTTATCTGAAAAATCCACTCAATGTGCAGCGGCAGTCAAAAAAGTGAACAGAATTCTGGAAATAATTAAGAAAGGGATAGATAATAGGACAGAAAATATCATGTTGCCTCTATATAAATCCATGGCATACCCATATCTTGAATACTGTGTGCAGATGTGGTCACCCCATCTCAAAAACTTGGAATTGGAAAAGGTTCAGAAAAAGGTAACAAAAATGATTAGGGGTATGGAACGGCTTCCATATGAGGAGAGATTGATAAGACTGGAACTTTTCAGCTTGGAAAAGAGACAGCTAAGGGGAGATATGATTGAGGTCTATAAAATCACGACTGGTGTGGAAAAAGTAGAGAAAGAAATAGTTTTTACTACTTCTCATAACACAAGAGCCAGAAGTCACCAAATGAAATTAATAGGCAGCAGGTTTAAAACAAATAAAAGGCAGCATTTCTTCACACAACACCCCATCAACCTGTTGAATTCCTTGCCAGAGCATGTTGTGAAGGCCAAGACCATAACAGGGTTTTAAAAAGAACTAGATACATTTATGGAGGATAGGTCCATCAATGGCTATTTGCCAAGATGGACAGGAATGGTGTCCCTAGCTTGTTTGTCAGAAGCTGGAAATGAGCAACAGGGGATGGATCACTTGATGATTACCCATTCTTTTCATTCCTTCTGGGGCACCTGGCACTGGTCACAGTTGGAAGACAGGATACTGGGCTAGATGGACCTGCGGTCTGACCCAGTAAGGTCATTCTTGTGTGTAGTAAGCGGAAGATTATTGTGACGGCAATCGTTAGGTGGCGCTATTTCGCTTCTATTGCATCTCTATGGGAACGGCCTGGCTCTCAGAGTTTATCTCATGAGAAGTCTCCTCCCAGCTGCAGCTGGGAAGTTGTTTACCTATCCTGTGTGAATTTCAGCTTGTGTGAAACTAAATAGGTAAACTGAGGCAGGATTACAAAACAAGTGCAGAACAGCGTGTAATCAACCAACAGGTGCTTGCTGCTTGTTACTCATGAGACATGTCTATGTATGATATGTAAACGAGCATGAGTATTTCTATGCTGACACACCCTTGTGTGTCGGGCTTCTCTCCTGGGCATTGCTTGGATGTGCCAGGTCCCCCATCAGTGACAGCCTGCATCTGTTGGCCCCAGGTGTTATGATGTCACTACCTTCAATAAACTCACCACTTTCCATCTAGCCACTTTCTACGGGACTCCCCAGGGTACCCAGCAACATTATGTTCTTATGATTCAGACCTCATGTACATGGCAGGGTAATCCTCAAAGAGGAGAGAAGGGTATAAATATTCAAAATAGTGGCCTCCATTCCTGCCCCACACCCCTAATCTCTCTGCTCATGATATCAATGAATACCTGAAGGACTCTGAACAGGGGGAAGAGTCCCTGACTGAAAAGAAATCCAACTTGTGAACTGTTGCACTTTTGGTGAGAGACATTTTTGCTTTTAAGTTCATTTAGGTATTAGCTCGTGTTATTATCTTATTTCTTTTGTAACCAATTCTGACTTGTATGCCTTATCACTGTAATCATGTAATCATTTAAAATCTATCTAATAAACATTATTCAATGTGGTTTATAATTTTATCCAATCCAGTACGTTTTGGATTGCAATCTTGGGGAACTTCTACTTGCTAATACAAGGATAGTGCATAATCATTTCCCAATATTGGAATGATGGACTATTTATGAGTTTGCACTGTCCATGAGAATACTGAATGGTGCAAGTTTCTGGGGAACACACATTTCTGGGGTACAAGGCTGGGACTAAGAATTTGCGGGTGTCACCCTGTATGTAGTTTATGAATGGCTGGGAGAGCATTCATGTATTAAGATGAGAGGGAATTTGCAGGCTGAGGGCTGCGTGAGAAAACCCGAAGTGGCTGTTCTGGCTGTAAAGCAGTGTAAAAGGCATCCCAGGTGATAGAGTTCAGGAGACACCACTGTTCAACCATTCAGATTGTACCCTAGGGAATGTCACATCACTATCTCCCTTTTCATTCCTACCTGTACAAATAAATCCCCTTCTCTTATTCCAGGGCTACTGAGGAACTGCTAATCTCTGCTGTTCTGATTTTTTTTGGTTCTCCTTTATGAGAATGCGCAGTGCTGACTTCGGGTTCTTCAGTGAAACACTATTCACTGTAAAACACAAACAACTCTAAGCCTAAATGCACATTTTCAATATGATGAGGTAAGTAAAGTAATATCTTATTGGACCTACTTCTGTTGGTGAAAGACTCAAGCTTTCAAGCTTACACAGAGCTCTTCTTCAGGTCATTTTCAGTTAATTCACACTCGATGTTTCTTTAAGAAGAGAACTACTTTCTCTTCTAGGAATGACAGAAAGACAAGTAACTAACTCCTAAAGTAAGGATTTTTCTCCACGAGTGTCCTCTAAATTATTGATGCTGCCCAAAGAATCCCTTTAATTTTTCTTCTCATAAGTCACCTACTCCTACTCCAGCTCAAGCTGTCTAGATTAAAGTCTCTTTGGACCACATAAATACCATTGCTTTTTTTTTCAGGTGATGTTTGGTGAAGGAAGGTTGGGTGGAATTTTATCATATGGTCCTTAAGAAAATAGATCAATGCAATCAAAACCAAGTAGGTGTCACATTACGTAAAACATTTCACCTTGCTGAGTAAAATTAAACTGCATTTCATAACATGGAGACCATCAGGACTGTATTGCCACATTAACATCATACTGCATCACCAATTTGAGTGAATGCCACTTGAAGAATAGTCAGAGAAAATGGTAGGCATTTTCAAACATCTTAACAGGAGTACTCCAAAGATATTGATATCATTGCAGTATACTCCTGAAACTGCCACCAATATTTTTAGCACTGATGGCAAGGGGAAAAATATAGTACAGATTCTAAAAACTACGTATCTCCAAGTAGAGACCTTGAAGCAGATATTACTCTATTTTCAGGGAAGGGGTGTAAGTCAAAATACATTTTGCATAGACAACTCCTAGTCTGAACCTTAACTCCTTTCAATAAGCAGGAACTTGAAGCGAAAGCATCTTCTTAACAATGATCTCTGCCCAGAGGCAAGACTTTTATTTCCCCAGAATGAAAAATGAGTTCGTTCTGACAAACCCAGCTAGTAGTATTAAACCAGCATTTCTCCAAGGCAGAGGCTGAATTTTCGGATCCCACATAAGAGATATAAATATGTACTGATGATACTGTATTGTAATGTAATGTATTTAGAAATTATCTCACGAGAGGGGGATAGGAAAGATCCTGGAGAAAAGCCACATTGCATATTCCTCAATGGTGGCATACATGTCTATCACCACTAGTTGACTCCTCTTATCTAGGTAGGACTCAAATCATTCTATAGAATTAGTTCCAAACACACATTCAATGTCTCCTAGTCACCAACTTAATAACCCATGGTCAATCTGTGCCTTTCCCTAAAAGTGAACAATGTCAGCTCTCATCCCGGTCCATTGTGATTGCTTAGAGCAAGTAGAGTACCCAGAGTGCTATTACTTGTTGCTGTAAAGGTACAAATCATATGGAGATCCAGCTATGTTTCTTAATGAATCATTTCTTGACATTGGAATTCTTGCCCCACCACTACCCCCTCCTTTTCAGGGAGAATGATTGGGGAAAATTGTGCTGCTTGTTCAAATGTAATGATGATACAATATGTCTGATAATTGTACAATTGGAATTATTTAATCAAAGATTATTAGTCAAATATTAATACAGCACAATATAATGTGCTTTACCAAGTCCTCTAACTAGTAAAGCAATAGAAGCTTGTCCACTACCAACTTGACTCCCCAAAACTTTTTCCTTTTATAGGGTGTGGGATAAAGAAATTGTTGTGGGAGGCAGAGAAGTGACTTTCCCACAATTGATCTCACCATGTGTTCTGTTTTTGATATCTTAATTTACCTAATTATTTATGGGACATCTTTTATAGTACCACAGTTTTCATGATTGATAAGCTAAAGAGATTTCTAATGCAGTCATTATTAGCAAGAACATCTGTGGCAACAAGCAATTCCTCATAAATTAAAGACATCTTTCAATGGATCATTATTTCATAAATCACAGAAAACATCTGCAATGACAAATATCCCTTATCAATCACAGAACGGTCTTGTTCATCAAAACACACAGCTGTGGTAACAGGTGTCCTTTGTTAGTCATGATGGCTCATTCTCTGGACATGTGGACACAATTCTCCTATAGGTCAATATGGCCATAGTAAAAGACTACACACATTCCATTACTGATTTCATTTGGTCACCCACTATGGTTCAACATTGTCCCTGCCAGCAGGTATATGGGATCTTGGGGAGCAATTACCACACAGGTGGGGTGCAAAATGAACTTTATTAAGAAAATGCAAAAACAGGGAAAATTCAATAGTGAGGGGTATGGGGTTTGTTAAAGTAGACAATTGGGGAGGGGTTTCTTTTAGTAAATGGGATAGGGGGTTTCAATAGTGGGGTACAATACAGTGGGGTACAATACAGTTGGTAACCAATTAACACTGAAGTATAAATGTAACAGGTAGCTAACAATTTCTATGTAAAGAGTGTGTCACAGCAGCATGTAACCGACTAACAGTATGGGTAAAATGTGTTAAATAACCAACAATTTTAGGTAAAAATGTGGCTCAGTGGTGTAAATGTAAAATGTGAGGTGTGTTAGAGAGAAAAGGGGTAACCAATGGGGTTTTATGCTAGAAAGAGAGAGAGAAGACAGGCTGTAAGTTGAAACAGCAGAGAGGAAGAGAGAGAGAGAGAGAGAGAGAGAGAGAGAGAGAGAGAGAGTGGTAGAGAAGTAAGATTGGGGGATGGGGGAAGAGGAGCACGTGGTGGAGGGAGATTTAAACTCAGGGAGACACAGAACAGACAGGCTGCAAGTTTAAACAGCAGAGAGGCAATTATACAAAACACAGCAAAATCTTATCTATGATTTAACTTAACCAAAACTACACAAATTAGCAAGTAACAAAACACAATGCAACAATTCTTTAAGGCTAACTTACAGGGTACAATGCAAGCAATTTCCTAAACCTAACTTAACTACAGCTATGCAAAATAAAATTACAACTTATCTATACTAAAAGACAAAAGCTAACCTAATGGGTGCACCTTATACTAGGGGTAGTTTCAGAGGGCAGAGTGGTGTGTGCCCAGGATACAGCTCCAAGGGGGGAGGGGGATTTAACTAGTGGTGGATGCAAGCTGGCAGCCCAGGATACAGTCCAGGAAGGCACAGGCTTATTTCTAGCAGCAAAGGTGCTGCAAAGCAAGAAACAGATTACAGATACAGACCAAGGAGTTTAAGAGAGGTTTTAAGACACAGACCAAGGTTTAGTTTGAGTCTGTGTGCTGGGGAAACAGTGCCAGCAGCTAAAGTAATAAAAGTATAGAAAGTTTCACAGAGGGATTCTTACCAGTCCCCAAGGCAGCAGCAAAGGCAGAAGCAGCAACAACATCAGAAGAAGCAAGGAGGGCTCGGTACGGTCTTGATAATCAGGAGGTCTCTCAGGCAGCAATTCGTTCTTCGTGGGGGGGAGGTTTAAAAACGGGGGTACGCTCAAAAATAAAACGAGAACGGAGAAAGGACCCCCCAGAACCCCTGGCTGATCAGACCAGGTAGCAATGCAGGAACCTTTCTGATGTTTGTTTAAAAAATGCCTGCTCTTAAAGGCAAACTCAGGCAGTTTCCCCGCCAGTAATCCTGATAGGCTCCTTCTGTCATAGGGGAGGAGATACAGAGAAAAACTGCAGGTGAGCATAGAGACATACCTGGGCAGAGTCCTGGACCATAGGCATGAGTTCCCACCTCAGGACTCAAAAGCACATGAGGCCTATGACTCATGCCCAGGATCTCAAACACACATTAGGTCTTGCAGCTCTGGACATTGCCTATCCTACACCGAGCCCAGGTTTAACAAGGTGATAACAGGACGAACCCTTTGAACAGGGCAGTCGTCCCACTTACCACGCAGCACAAGTGGCCATCCCTTTGTGAAGGGCAATGGCTCTTGGTAAACAACTTAAGGGGCCCTCCCTTTGAGAAGGGCAGTGGCCCTGGTAAACAACTTAACAGCCAGGGAGGGGCGGCCACAGGAGGAGAACAAAAACAAAATGGAGTAAGGGGACAGCTGTAAGAAACAAAATGGAATAGGGGGAAAGCTGTAACAGACAAACATGAATACAAATAATTGTTCCGTTGATAGGTACTGAGCACTAGATTTGGAGATACAAAACACTTTGGTTTATACACCAAAATGATTTTAGTTAGCATACATACATGAAAGAATAGTACGGGTTTTCATATTTACAAGCATTTGACTATTCCAAATGGTGGATTCTCTCAGCTCAAAGGTTAAGTTGTCAGCCTTCTGGTGTCATTTACATTTTAACACAGATCTTTTTAGATCTTAATTCTGGTAACACTGTTGAATTCTGCCAATACTGACACATAAGTCAATAGTTCTATCATCTTGCTCTCCCTCCCCCAACAACACAACCTCACTTTCCACTGTTCAACATGCATCATATCTATTTTTCTCCCCCCCACCTCTTTTATACTATCTATCTCCATTTCCTGGTTGCTCCTTTCCTGTGTTACCATTAACTCATCCCTTTCCCTCCATGTCCACATTTCCCCCTCAAGCCCTCCACCATCCTCCCATCTGCCTAGCTGAAAGAAAATTCAGAAATCTCTACTTTGCTTTATAATTATTGACAAGACAACAAAACCCAGATGCTAATAAAGCTGCCACATAATCTTATTGTTGTATGGTAGGAAAGTAATTGATAATACATTTTAGAAAACATTAATGAGGATATGGATATTTCCATCTCTAATTTCTATGGTGTTATTCTCATGCTTGAGATTGATTGCATGCATGCCAGTTATATGTGGTAATTATGGAAAATCGTCTTGTTATGTGCTCCGTTTAGGCCAGCAATGTCAGTTTACCAAGGGACTTAGTTCAGGGTACACTTGACAGGAAAGCTGAAATCAGTTGTCTTGAGGAGTAACACATTTTAAAAATGATGATGATCACAAAACACTTTACAAACAACCTACTTTACAATGAACCCTCACTTCATCCTCATGAGGAAATGGAAGGAGATGGAGAGCACACTTTACCACCACTAAAATGCAGCCGCTTCTGAGGCTAAATGTTTTAACAGCACATTAGCAGCACTGAACTGAAAAGTTATTATTCTGGGTCATCATCTCACTTATATTTTCATAACCAGATGCTCAGCATAGATCCATTGACTTTGCTTGAGACATGCTAATTTACATAAGCAGAAGATCTTATACTAAATTGTCACCAGCTCTCCTAGTTGTCAATATCACAACAGAGGTGGTCAGTGTAAGCATGATGTCTTTTGACTGAATTGCTGAGTAAATGATCACGGTTTATATAATTTATTACTGCATGAGAAACTGCTGCTTAGGTCCATGTAGTATGAAGTTTTCTCTTCAGTGAATCATTGTTAAGGTTTGGACTAACAAACATATATTGCAAAGAGTAAAGCTCAAAAGTCTCCTTTCTTACCTCTTTTTCAAAAGTTCATCCCTTAGGGCAGGGGTCTCCAAACTATGGCCCGTGACTTCGATTTGTCAGGACCTCCAGCTGAGCAGGCACATGGAGAAGCGGCTGCTGCTGCTGCCACCCCACCTCCCCACCCCCCATGAGCTGCTCCCCATGTGTGGAGGAGTGAGTGCCCTCGCGGCAGAGGCTGGAGGAGTAAAAGGGGGAAATTTGCATATATTTGCATATATTGAATTTTTTCGGTCGCTTTGGCCCACAAAGCCCCTTCAAAAATCTCATAAAGCCTAATCTCATAAAGTTTGGAGACTGATCCTGCAATACTGAAGTCAAAGGAAACTTTGCTATTACCTTCAGTGGGAGTTGGATTAGACCTTTAGACTGAGTATTATAACTAGGCTTGTCAGAATATATTTTTATTAATTTTGATGGATAATATGGATGTTTATTTGTTTTTTATTTTTATCCATTTAAATTTTCATAGTTGTAGGAAATTATGCATAGTGGGCGTGAGACAATGAGAGTGATCAGACAATTCTTTAATGACTGCTTATGTCTTAGGCTTAGTAATTAAATTAAATGTAAAAAAGATTTATAACCCATTAAAACACAAATTGTCAACACCACACATCAAAACATATAAAGTAGATATCCTTAAATCAAACTCTAATAAGTTTGCAAGCAGCATTTTTCTTACTTTCCTTACCTGTAAATTTTGATTATTATTGATGGAAATATTTTTTCATCCATTTTGTGTGTACAGTAAAGTTGACATTCACTGACATTTACTGATACAAATCTAACCCGCCCAATCCTAACTATATCTTGCCCATAAGGCAAAAGAATTGTAGTGGATCACTCATGATATCTCACTTCTTTACAGATATATTTGGGGTCTTTTTTTTTTTTGCCATAACACAAGCACATTCTGAGAAAAGAGATCATTTTACCTTATAGCTTTTGTTTTTGCTGTTTCTGTGCAGCATAGTAAGATGAAGGAAAAGTATATTTTTCAGGATGTAAAGTAGTTGCACATAGTTGCAGAATATAAAGTAGGTTAACTAGTTACAATGCCTTCTGTTTCTCCTGTATAACATACTATGCATTTATCTCTAAATATATAAAATTACATAATTTTATAGAGCAAGAACTTATCTTAAACACACATTGGAAAAAGTTGATAGAAGGCTGCTAGAATGCAGGTCAATTCTCCCAGGCATTTTCATATATCCTGTACTCCTGTAAATGTCAGTTTCCTACTGATTTAAAAATCTGAAGATTGCTAGAGAGTGTAATACCTTAACTGAATGCTCATCAGACACTGATCATTATATTTTGCCCACCATAGATAACTAGCTTTGTTTTGTTTCATTCCATGCCTCATCCATTATTTTAACGCCCTAAGGTTGAAAATTAATAATTCCTATTTACCTTTATCAAATTCATCCTCTGAGACAATGAAGGCTAATTAAGATGTACTAGATGCTTTAGGATAAATTGCAGGAACTTGTGAAGGCTGGTGGGCTTAAAATTAAACATACCTGCTTTGTTGGTTGGAAAACTCATGTCTCATTATCTCACTGCTCTGCCTATCAATGCAATTCTTGTGAGACAGCAGGGTACTGCTGCTCGCTCATTTCTAAAAATGCATGAAATGTGGCAAATATTACAAATTTCATACATGATTATTAAATTAATTAGTGCTTGATTTAAATAATTTACTTTTAAATGTACATTGAAAATGAGATTGTTCTTCAGGTCATTTGAAACAGGCTTTAATGAGAGCATGAGTGTACATATTGTATATGTAGAGCAGGATTTTCAAATGTGCTGTCTTGGCCTAACTCTGTTCCCATTGAAGTTAATGGGAGTTTGATCACTGAATTCAGTGGGAGCAGAGTTAGGCCAATATTGAATGCTTTTGATAGCCCCTGTCATTAGCTTCTAAAGGTGAAAGAGGAAGTGATTGTGTTACTGTGCTTACAAAGCTTTGTTCAATGTCATAGTTCCTTTATATTTGTTGTCTAGCTAACAGTTCACCTCACCCAGAGCCAGATTCTGCCCTGGGACTACTTGACTGGAAGGTAGTATTCAGCTTGAGTGAGAGTGGCAGAATCTTTCCCCAAATTTGTGTGTAGAAACTGATTAAGTCTGTCTTAAGGCCTGATCCTGGCAACACTGCTAGGTGTAATAGTAAGTGTATGTGGGACTGAGGCCTATGTTTGATTATATCCATTCATATGTGATAAGTTCCAATGATACGGTCACATCAGTCCTGCGCTCTGGATAGACCCTAGTCTATTGTGCTTGGATTCAACAGTTGTATCCCATGTGCTTCTAAGCCCCTGGGATCTGGGGAGTGACTGGTCATTGTTCCTACCTCTGGCCCTCTTAGGCACTCTCCCAGGTCAGATCCCATGTCTGACATTCTTCTTGATCAGTGGGACCTTGCACTCCTGTTGCTTAGAAACCAGAACCAGTTCCACAGCCCCCCTGAGCCTTCAACTGCTTTGACACATTTTTCCCAGAGTCTACCTGGCTGTGGTAACATTGGATTCCTAGTTATACCCTTCAGGCATATAACTAGGGAGTGAATCAAAGAAACAAAGGCTTAGTAAGCAAAGAAATTTCTTCTACACACACACACTTTACTCTTAAAAAACACAAGAGCTTTAGAGATCAGTGGAAAACAACAGACAGTCCTGAATGCAAACCCACCCACCCCTCACCAGTCTGTAAGCCCTGGGTTTGGCCTAAATCCTTTAGGCCAGGCAACCCTTCCGGATTCCTTGGCTGGTTTGTCTTCTTTCAGGCAGTGAAATGGTGTTCTTGGCTTAGTAACAATTCCTTTTTTAAACGGCCTCTGTCACCTTTCTTACCCCTGTGCTACCTCTGGCAATTTTCCAGACTCCAACCCCCATCTGCTCTAGACAGTCATTCAAAATCAATGACAGTTATGACAATGCTGGTTACAAATATTTTTTCAGTGGAGTAGAGTCATTCAGTGCTGACAGTTCTTAATTGTCCTAACTTCTCAGACGTAGCGTCTCCAATCGGTGTTACTTTCCTGCTGCAGAATGAATGCTCAAAGCCACTCTGAAGCCTATATTTAAAATGGAGATTGGAGTATATCCTGACATTCACAAAACTACAATGGAATACATAAGCTGAGACATTCCCCCAGTCTATCACAGATAATATTCATGGTAGTAAAACTCCTGGTGGCAAAAGCAGGTCAAACCTTTAATTTGTACAGGCCTTTTTGAAAAGCATGAAGGAATAGAAATAACATACATTAAGAGCAATATTTTGGATTTTATGCAGAAATGGATTTTAATACAGATAACATTTACCTGTTCTCTTCTTGGTTTGAGGAAGACAAATCATTTTATGCCTAAGGAACAGGCAGAATTGCAATCTTTAGGAAGTCCAGGAACTTCTCCAACTTTATCTATACATATAAAAGTCAAATGGTGTATGCGTGCATGTATGCGTGTATGTATGTGCACTTACTCCTTCCACACCATTTGAGCTAGAGACTTGAAATTTGGTACAGTTATAGGTCTTAGGGTCCTAATCAGGGTAAGAGTTGAAAAATTTTCAAATCTCACCTCTGACGCCCCCCAGGGGTGAAATTATTTAAAGGCCAATCACATCAGCTGGGCAGCTGCTGTTCTCTGTGACATAGTTATGATGTCATAATACCCCCTCCAACGGACCCTGCATTCGCTCAGCTCTCTGCTCCCTCCAACGGACCCCGCACTCGCTCAGCTCTCTGCCCCCTCCAACGGACCCCGCACTCACTCAGCTCTCTGCCCCCTCCCCACGTCCGACAGACCTGAGTTGGGTTTGGTCGGAGGGTAAGTGAGGTAGGGGTGTCGGGTTTGGTCAGGGGGTAAGTGAGCCGGGGGTGTCGGGTTTGGTCTGGGGGGGTGGGAAGGTGTCTGGGTGGGTGAGGGGTGGGTGTTGGGGTTGGTCAGGGGGTGTTGGGTTTGGTGGGGGGTGAGGTGGGAGGTTGGGTTTGGTTGGGGGGAGGGGAGGGAGGTCGGGTTGGTCGAGAGGTAAGTGAGGTGTGGGTGTCGGGTTTGTTTGTGGTGGTAGGTAGGGGTGTCGGGTTTGGTTGGGGGGAAAGTGAGGTGGGTGTGTCAGGTTTGGTCTACAGGGGGTGAGGTGTGGGTGTTGGTCAGGGGGTGTTGGTAGGGGGGTGACGTGGGGGTGTTGGGTTTGGGTGGGGGGGTGAAAATGTGAGTCGGGGTTGGTCGAGGGGTAAGTGAGGTGGGGGTGTCAGGTTTGCTCTCTGCCCCCTCCAACAGACCCCACACTCGCTCAGCTCTCTGCCCCCTCCCCACCTCCGATGGACCCGAGCAACGCCAGGTATTTTCGCTAGTATATATATATATATATATTTCGCTAGTATATATATATTGGGAAAAAGGTCAAAATATGGAAATAAGATTCTACAATGTATGACTTGGGGGTTGGATGCTTGAGGACTTAGGAACATTTGGGCATCTTGGATCAAATACATCCATGGTATAACTCCATTGCCTCTGGGGCCATAGAAATGACTAGCATAAAATATATTTTCCCTTTTTGCCAAAATGGCCCATGGTGCTCCCCAGCATGCAGGAGGAGAGTGTCCCCTGCTACACCCTTCCAAGGGTGAATCCTTCTTTCCCTCAGTGTTGATCCCATTCCACAGGCTTCTGTGCATGCATGTTTGTGGCCATCCTTCATATCCTTTTCCCTTTTGGTACATATATATAGACACATTTTCTACAGGAATACACACTGTACCAAAAGGGAAAAGGATATGAAGGATGGCCACAAACATGCATGCACAGAAGCCTGTGGAATGGGATCAACACTGAGGGAAAGAAGGATTCACCCTTGGAAGGGTGTAGCAGGGGACACTCTCCTCCTGCATGCTGGGGAGCACCATGGGCCATTTTGGCAAAAAGGGAAAATATATTTTATGCTAGTCATTTCTATGGCCCCAGAGGCAATGGAGTTATACCATGGATGTATTTGATCCAAGATGCCCAAATGTTCCTAAGTCCTCAAGCATCCAACCCCCAAGTCATACATTGTAGAATCTTATTTCCATATTTTGACCTTTTTCCCAATTAATGCTCCATTTGTGGAATGTATATGCGGTTATATCTATATTGTATGGCTCATTAGAGAGGTGCTAGTACTTTCAGTGGTGTGTTCCATTTGCTTTGGTCTAATATGAATGAGTTCATTAAGACTACACAATCAAATAACCACTGCAGTCAATCACTAACACTTTAAAAGGAATAAAAGAAACACAATTGATCATTCTGCTTAAAAAAGTTAAGCCAATTAAAAAAAAAAACCATAGAAAACATGGTGAACTAGTCTCTTGTTATAGAATCTATTTTCAGTCAGTTGCACATCTGTGTTTGACACATACTTCCAAATGTACATTTTCTAACAATATGTATTATTGTCATCATTAGATGCGGGCAAAAAGAGAACATTTAAAGCTATAAAAATCAGAAATAAAGTATAATTCTAAAATCTACAAATCTATAACTTATTTAAGGCTAAATAGCAGTATATTTATTGGAAAAAAATACCCCATTATATACAAGGCTACTGGCACCATCCAAATGATAGAGCAGAACACAAATTGGTCTCACTGGGAAGAAATGGAATGTTATTCTGCTAATGGGCCATCACATCATATTATTTTTACTATCTCTACAATATAAATGACCCCTTTGCATTTAAAAGCTATTTATTTTGTGAAGTCACATATTTGACAGAGGTTTCCTTATCTAAATAAGCTTTTTCATTTATCAGTCTAGCACTCTTCACTGAGTTGAATCCAGAAGATTTTATCCCATGTACTATTTGAGATCTAAGTGAGAGGTGTATGGTAATAATATTTATCTCATTTCTTAATATTACCAAAGGCACCTATCGTGCTAGGCATTGTCCAGACATAGAGTCTGAGGCTGTCTGTGTTCCAGAGGGCTTATAATCTAAATAGACAAGGTAGGCAAAGGGTTGGGGAGATAAGGGGGAACAGAGGTACCAAAAGAAGAAGGGACTGGCCTCAGGACACACTGCAGACCTTGATAGCTGCAACTCCAAGTGATTTGTCCTTCCCGATTTCACTCCTGCATGCTTGAGCAATATTTTTATACTCCACCCTGGTCATTGTCCAATCTTCCACTTCTTTTAAGCTTCTTTTTTGTGTTTAAGATCAGCAAGGATTTCACTGTTAATCCAAGCTGGTCACCTGCCATATTTACTATTCTTTCTACACATCGGGATGATTTGCTCCTGCAGCCTCAATAAGGATTCTTTAAAATATAGCCAGCCCTCCTGTATCTCTCCCCCCACCCCACCCAATGTTATTCTCCCAGGAGATCCTGCCCATCAGTTCCCTAAGGGAGTCAAAGTTTGCTTTTCTGAAGTTCAAGGTCCATGATCTGCTGATCCCCTTTCTTCCTTGGGTCAGGATCCTGAACTGGACCATTTCATGGTCCATCTCATGGTAAGTTAATGTGAATTCAGAAATGGAGGTTATTATTAAATTACATGTAATGACTAATGCAATTAGTCCACTGTTCCATGTTATTTATTTTTAAACCAAGGGAGGAGGGGTTCTGTTGAAGCATTTGGCATCTGGGGGGCTGTCTTGGCTTTTTGTGCACCTGGGAAGCAGTTGAGTCTTGAACACTGGGGAGGGAATGCGTCTCCTCTCTCCATCCCTGTGTAGGCAGGAGAGGAAGAGAATTCTCTGCACCAGCATCTCTTGATGGCAAACAGTCATGCACTTCATTCTGCCCCATTATGCACCAGTATATCCAAAACTGGATGAGCACATTAGCTGAAAGTTTCTGCTATCTAGTCAGCACTGAAACAGTCAAAATCGTTGACATTCATCACTGGATTTACGAATTAACAGACTGAGCTAGTTCACACCTTTCACAGGTAGTGTTGTGGACTATCCATCTGAAGTGTCAGGAAGACAAGACGTCACTGATTTACATTTTGAAAGCTTCATTTACAATCCTAACTTTATTTATTAGACTATGAATCTAATTTTCAGAAGCACCTAAGTCCCAAGAGGGATTCCTAAATCACATACGTGCTTTTGAAAATTGTATTCTGTAACTTGTTTATTAAGAAAAGCTAACTGATAATACTAGCATCAAAGAGTCACATGCAATGCCAGCTTCCTAGTCCAATACTGCAAGATTAGTTTTGCTATTCTTCAGCTGCAGTGCTGATGTCCCTCTGAAGAGATTATTTATCAAAATATATTAGCATTGATTAATTGATACTTAATACAAATAGTCATGTCAGTGTTAAAAATGTTGCTAAGCTAATAATGATAGCTATAAATTCTAGTTTATCATCACTGCTCTGCAAGCACGTAATTCATTCCAGGAGGGAATGTTATTAAAAAGAGAAAGTTATTAAAAAGTAGCATAATGTGATTCATTCTGTCAGCAAGTATAAATAGTGTAGAAGCATGGAATTTGCTGGTCTCTCGTGCAGTTTTGGATGACAGTTGCTACCAATGTTTGTGCAGGTGGGTATTTTGCTGCCTGTTCACTTATTTACTTCTAAGAGCAACAGCTTGATTTTTATTGTATTGCAACACTGATCAGCAAATGGACCCCAAAAAGACATTTCCAAATAGGAAAATCTGATTTGTCTGTCCAGGATTAGTTCATAAATGCTTCTAGAATCATAAAAAGGGCTAAATTCCTTTGATAACTCATTCATACTGAATGACTTGCCCCACTTAAATAGGTCTTTTTTTATACATCCATCTGTACTGAAACTCTAGTATATTCAAACTATAGTGGAAATACAGAATAACTGGACTGATCAGTTACCTATTTAAGATGGTCACGGCTGGGGTGGATTAAGTCACAGGGACCTTAGGCACATGCCCAAGGCCACAGTTCCTGGAGTTACATGATGAAATCAAGATCCCAACTTTCATTAAAAAGAACATTTTTAGCCCTCATGGATGGAAAGAGAAGCTTGAAAATGTGAACCCAATGGAATTAAACCCTGCTTGAGTCTGCAGCCAGACCTGGGGCAGAGGGTTGGGGTGCAGAAGGGGGTGCAAGGTTCAAGCTCTGGCCAGGAGGTGTTTACCACAGGCGGCTCCCGTCTGGCAGCAAAGGATGGCTCACGCAGGATGCCTACATGCCATGGCCCTATGCTGCTCCCGGAAGCAGCTGCAGCCAGCTCCTGCTGGCACGTCTCTGTACACCCCTTGGGCTGAGGAGGGCAGCGGTTCTCTGTGCACTGCCTGTGCCCACGAGCCCCGCCCCCGCATCTCCCATTGGCTAGTAGCTCTCATTGGCCAGTTTCTAGCCACATCCTAGCCACCATGGATGTAGAGGCTCTCTACACTAACATCCCACACAAAGATGGAATACAAGCTGTCCGGAATAGTATCTCTGATGATGCCACAGCACAGGTGGTTGCTGAGCTCTGTGACTTCATCCTCACACACAACTATTTCAAATTTGGTGACAATATATACCTCCAGACCAGTGGCACTGCTATGGGCACCCGCATGGCCCCACAGTATGCCAACATCTTTATGGCTGACCTGGAACAACGCTTCCTCAACTCTCGTCCACTCACACCCCTTCTCTATCTACGCTGTATTGATGACATCTTCATCATCTGGACCCATGGGAAAGAAACTCTGGAAGAATTCCACCGTGACTTCAACAGCTTCCACCCCAACATCCACCTCAGTCTGGACCAGTCCACACAGGAAGTCCACTTCCTAGACACCACAGTGCAAATTAATGACGGCCACATCGACACCACCCTATTCCGAAAACCTACCGACAGCTATGCCTACCTTCATGCCACCAGCTTCCATCCCGGACATACCACACGATCCATTGTCTACAGCCAAGCACTGAGGTACAATCGGATTTGCTCCAAACCCTCAGACAGAGACCAACACCTACGAGATCTTCACCAAGCTTTCTCAAAACTACAATACCCACACAAGGAAATAAGGACACAGATCAACAGAGCCAGACGTGTACCCAGAAGCCTGCTGCTGCAGGACAAGCCCAAGAAAGAAAACAACAGAACACCACTGGCCATCACCTACAGTCCTCAGTTAAAACCTCTGCAACGCATCATCAGCGACCTACAACCCATCCTGGACAATAATCCCTCACTTTCACAGATCTTGGGAGGAAGGCCAGTCCTGGCACACAGACAACCTGCCAACCTTAAACAGATTCTCACCAGCAACAGCACACTGCACCACAATAACTCCAGCTCAGGAACCAATCGATGCAACAAACCTCGATGCCAACTCTGCCCACATATCTACACCAGCAACACCATCACAGGACCTAACCAGATCAGCCATACCATCACTGGTTCATTCACCTGAACATCTACCAATGTCATATATGCCATTATATGCCAGCAATGTCCCTCTGCTATGTACATCGGCCAAACTGGACAGTCCCTACGAAAAAGGATAAATGGACACAAATCAGATATCAGGAATGGCAATATACAAAAACCTGTAGGAGAACACTTCAACCTGCCTGGACACACAATTACAGATTTAAAAGTCACCATACTGCAGCAAAAAAACTTCAAGACCAGACTGTAAAGAGAGACTGCAGAGCTGCAATTCATTTGCAAATTTAACACAATCAATCTGGGACTGAACAAAGACCTTGAGTGGCTTGCTAATTACAAAAACAGCTTCTCCTCCCTCCGAGTTCACACCTTCAATTCAGCTGCTAGAAGAACATCTCACCCTCCCTGATTGGAGATAACAAGCTGGTTCAGCCTGATTGGACTAACCTTGTTACCTCCTACCTGATTCCTGACTATTTATCTATGCCTTCCTCTGGACACTTCCACTGCTTGCATCCGACGAAGTGGGTATTAGCCCACAAAAGCTTATGCTTCAAAACTTTATAGTTAGTCTTTAAGGTGCCACAGGACTTTGTTACCTCTGTCAAATTAAATGTATACCTTAGATAAGGCCCAAGGTGCTCAAGACCTTGTACAACACAATCAGGTATAATAAGAAATAGCACACAACTCCTCTTAGTGACCCACACTCACTGGATCATCTGGAAATCACATACAGATAGCTACCTGCAGGGAGAAATCCAAAATGGCACAATTGTTTTTTATTTTAATTGGCCTTTGTTAATTTTTAGAGGTGGCAAACAATATTCAGTCAGGTGATACGGATGAGAAAAGGTGCAAGGTGATGATATTCCTTAAGAAAGTCCTTGAAATAAGATTTAAATTAATTTTAGGGGGAAATAATAGTTCTTTCCAGTAGTAAAAACTGATCATCCAAGTTTATGACAGAACAGTTATTAAATCTTTTCAGAAATTGACAGTAGTCTTTTAAAGGCTGTACTATAAGAAACCTTTACCCTGAGTAGTGTATTCAGAGTGAAATAGAATCTGTAAATGGATTTTCTTATCTGTGAAGAGCGTAAAGTTAATCTAGTTGCTGTTTCTTTATCTCAATACCTTTTAATTGACATTCTGCCTAAACTAATGAAAAACCACCCTCTCTGCAGTTACTGACATTAGTGCCTTATTTTGGCCTCCTAAGGAATGACTGAGGGAGAGGTGAAGCTTAAACACTGATAGTTGAAAATCTTTCTGTTAATCCAAAGTCGGTAAAATCTTCAGAGTCTTCAGACTGAATATATAGCTATTATTCTTTGTATCTAACTTCAAGAGGATTTGAAATGGTAGATAGCACAATTCAATAAATCCTTGATACACTCTTAAAACTCCTCTTAAAATGCCTCACTGAGTTTAGATATTGTGAGTTATTCTGAAAAATGCTTCCAAAAGGAGACAGAAAAACAAGAGAGAGAGTTCTATTGTTCAAATATAATTTATTTCCTTCTTGTAATTCAAACGGCTAGAACTCCATGAACAAAACCGTTAGCCAGAACCAGGATCCACTAGATACAAAGACTCACAGAAATTCTGTTGATTTAGAAATTCCACTTTGGTAATTCCAAGTGAGTTAAATCTAACCAAGCAAGTCCAGCATACCATTAAATCTCTTGAAGTCCCAAATCTCTACTAGCTGACGTGTCATGAAAATAAATTTGCAGAATAGAAGTGCAACCTAGTGAGACAGGACACTATGTAGTCCGGAGCAAAGAAGTTGTTGGCATCAGCTATCAGGTTTTATTAGTCAATTGAGTAGGCTGAAATTTTTACATTAAAACTTTTTTTGGAGCCAAATTGGGTTTTGTGATTAAATGAAAATTTTCATGGAAAGTTTCTGCTTTCCAATGAAATATCCAAACTTTTCCAGGAAGTCCTGAAAACAAATATTTCAGCCAAAACATGAAATGTTGTTGGTATGTGGTAAACACATTTCCAGTTTTAAGCCAAAAAATGAAAAGATTTTGGCTGAAAGTGGGGAAAAAAGGGTTTGGGTTCTTTTGGGGAGAGGAGGTTCAACAAAAAGCTTAAATGTTTCAGCACAACCAACTCTACTAGTCAAATAATAAATGAGACAAACTGGTCAATAGGTAAAACACTCTGAAAACACAGTTGCTAACAGTTTACATGCATGCATGTCCAATGATAGCTTATGTTTCATGTGTGTACATTTCCCATGCAAAGGAACACTGTTCAACAACACTGACCACCTACAGTACACTGCCATTATCAATTCCTTTTCAGAAACTTGTTCCTGTCAAACAGATGGAAGAGGAAACAAAAGCAACAACAGCAATGAAAGACAAGGTCATTGGGATCCAGCAAACTGATGATAAAGGTCTGTGAAGCTAATGTGAACAGCAGCTGGAGCCAGCAATAGTGCACTTTCAAAAATAGAGCAGAACTACAATTTGGTGAACAATAAATGAAAAGAAAACCACGATCAATGTCGGGAGGCAGCCAACAAGCAGACGATAAAGCAGCCCTGGGCAAGGCAGACACAATCAGCGTGGCCAAACATCCCAAATTCAGATCAGAATAAACAGTGGAACACTCAGCAAATCAAATGCAAGGCAAAAAGGTATCCTTAAAACAAAACTTATGAATGCAGCTCTTACAGCTAAAGTCAATTTAATGTTAAAATAATACTTTCGTAGAATCATAAAATCAGAGTGAAATGAAAAAATATATTAAGCTCTCTTGTCTAACCATTCAGCCAGTGCAGATTATATATTTTCTAGTCCTTAAACTGTTCCATGGACTATCCATGGAACATTTGCTGGTGGTTCACATCTGACTTGTCACATGGAGCTCCACTGTGCTCCTTCCACAGCTGCAAGCCTGTGTTTGAACAAGAACTGAGGGCATCCTCCTCCAGCAGAATGTCCGCTGCTGTGGACAGGTGTCCTGGATTATGCCTGCAGAAACGGGTTAACCTAGTGTTTGATCAAACCTACAGTGATGAGTGGTGTCATGGAGGAGGTCTTTGCCTGAAATTTATCCAGGACTTTCTGATAGACCCTTTCTTGATGTATGTGGGCTTGAGATTTTGCATCAATATGAACTCAGAATATTCATTCCATTCCAAAATTGCTTTCCATTCTCTACTTCCCTTGGAATCAGCGTGCAGCAGCAGTGAATTCCAATATGTACTTGGAGGTTTCTTTCTCTCTCTGTCTGAATGGCTTCATTCTCACCAGCTGCTTCTTTATTTTCTTCCTAGTTTATTGTGATTAATAATGTCTACAGCTCTGCAGAATCTTCTGCTATACAGCAATGAATTTTAAATAGAGCTGGGCAAATAAGGCAAAACATTTTCCACAAATACTCATTAGAATTTAAAATCAATCGACCTTGAGCACGTTAACACCCCATCCATGCAACTGAGCATTATTACCAGACATGCTGTCAGGAAACAAATTTTACTTGCTCTTCCCTGAAGAGCCACACCAGAAACTTGACTGTAAAAATTACATTTATCCCTCCAGGGATCAGAAACAAATATCTCTTTCTAATTGCACCAATGGATGTTCCCACAAACGTGTTCTACCATGATGGCATCATGAAGGAGATCAACTTTACGAGCTCTGTCGTGGACTTTGAAGATACTATGATGAGTTCTCCCCAGGGTGCCACCTGGAACTGGGGTACCACTGAGTCCTCTGACCCACCAGCCTGGGCTTCCTCTCTCACTGTACTGCTGTGAAAAGCTGCAGACCCGCTCCCGGTCCTACACTTCCACCAGCATTCACACAGGTAAGGACATACCCAGCTGCAGTTGAGTACATGCAAGCTTTCTGACTAGCCACTGCATGAACCAAACATAGAAAGTCTAAAGCCAACGTAACTCTCACCTCCCCAGGCATGCACCCGCTCTAGAGCATAAACCCCAAATTAGACTATCTTGCACATCACAGGAAACTGTACAGTATAAGGTCATAGAGTTCGCCCATCCCCTCAATGTGGAGAGGAATATGCAACAGTCTTTGCCCCTGGAGCTATGATTTCTGACACACTTCACTCCAACTCACTGGTTTAGATAAAGCAAAAATAAGTTTATTAACTACAAAAGATTAAGTGATTATAAGTGATAGCAAACAGATCAAAACAGATTACCTAGCAAATAGTTTGCATTTTTGTTTAAGCATAACATACTAAATAGATTGGATATGAATTAGCAAATTCTCACCCTGGCTGATGATACAAGCAGGCTGCAGATTCTTAAAGGACAAGCTGCATTAACCTTACACCTTGGAATCATCAGGTCTTTCATACTCTGGCTAGAAATCCCTTTAGCCAGTGTCCAGCACTTCTCCGAGTTCAGACTTTGTGCCTCAGGTGTTTCCAGAAGTCTTCTTGTGTGGGGAGTGAAGAACAACAAATGATGTCACTCCCGGCCTTATATAGCTTTAGCATATGACAGGAACTCTTTGTCCATAAACTCAGTTTGTGGAAAAACACTGACATCCCAATAGGGTGACCAGATGTCCTGATTTTATAGGGACAGTCCTGATTTTGGGGTCTTTCTTATATAGGTTCCTATTACCCCATCCCGATTTTTCACACTTGCTGTTTGGTCACCCTAGATCCCAAGATGGAGTCCAGACTCAGGTGGCCTGGTTACATGCTCTTGCATACCTTGCTGAGTCATAGCAGCCATTAATTACAGGCTGTCTGGAATGGTCACAGGAAACTTAATGTCTTTCAATGTCCACTGTCTTTGCTGATGGGCCATCAGCACAAATCATTACTTTTCCAGTGACACTTTACAGGACTCATCTTTTACAAAATGCCTCATAATTATGCCATAATAATATCATAATATCACTGTGAAGAATATGGGGTGTCATGTTACAGGTATTTTCTGCTCCCATGCTGCCATGCCACACTAAGTCACCAAGCTGGTACCAAGATTTGTTAAACATAATGGACTAGAGAAGAGGAGTTCTCCTTTCTTCTCCATGAGGTTCTTTTTCCATTGTCCTTACCTGCACTCTTAAAATCACATGAATTCAAAAGAAAATAAAGAGCCCAAATATTATTCCTATTATTACTTTTCACTGTTGATAAAAGCACAGACTTGTGCCTGAAGAATATATTTTCATTGTGCTATGTGGAAAAAAATGCCTGCAAATCACTTAACAAAACTGTCCCTTTATTTCACAAGTAAGCTGGGATATATCACAATGTGTGCTGTTACTTCTGAGAGACTTCATGCAGGTCAACAGCAGGGGGTTAAGTCGACCTAAGTTACACAACTCCAGCTACATGAATAATGTAGCTGGAGTCGCCATAGCTTAGGTCGACTTATTGCAGTGTCTATACCAGGGGTAGGCAACCTATGGTACTCGTGCCAAAGGCAGTAGGCAAGCTGATGTTCAGTGGCACTCACATTGCCCGGGTCCTGGCCACTGATCTGGGGGGCTCTGCATTTTAACTGAATTTTAAATGAAGCTTCTTAAACATTATAAAAACCTTATTTACGTTACATACAACAATAGTTTAGTTAATACATTACAGACTTATAGAAAGAGACCTTCTAAAAATGTTAAAATGTATTATTGGCACACAAAACCTTAATTTAGAGTGAATAAATGAAGACTTGGCACATTTACTTTTGTAAGGTTGCCGACCCCTGGTCTACACCATGCTGGGTCAGTGGGAGAAATTCTCCCTTCGACTTACCTTATGCTTCTCATTCCGGTGGAGTATTGGAGTCGACGGGAGAGCAATCTGCGGTCAGTTTACTGGATCTTCACTTGACCAGCTAAATAGATCCCTCCAGTGGGTCGATCGCCACAGCGTCAATCCATAGTAAGTGTAGACTTACACTTAGAAAGTCCAGTTCTTCTAATTCACAGGTGTAAAGCCATAGTCAGCTACAATATTTAATGTAGTCAAACAAAACCTTCTACGAGTGAAATTGCCAGTTATGGATTTCAATAGCAGCTGTCTACAACCACAGCCACTTTAAGCTTTTAGTTTTTATTTAAAAAGCTTAATTGGAAGGTTTTATTACTCCCAATTAAGCTTTTTAATTAAATGGAAAAGTTGAAAGAGGCTGCAGGCAAGTACTGCTGAAACCCATATCCGTAAAAAATATGTTTGTGTAAACTTGCAACTGTCGCCAGCTGCAGCTTTTAGTAATGTTTAATGCTGGTCCCATTTACCTTGCCAGTGGCACACACTGCACAAGGAAACATACACAACTAATTGGAAAATCAGGGCTGTAGTTTTAGACAATATTATAAAGCAATTAAACTGATGCTGCAAAGGACATATCGTATGAAAAAAATTTCCTAGCGATTCCCTCCTCTCCCTGTCTTGTTTACACTGTACGACATTTGAGGCTGGAACTCATTCTCTCATCTTGTACAGTGCTAAGCACATTGTCAGGCTTCATAAATAATTAGCAGAATAACATTCTAGGTAGAGATAAGCCTGACCTGCAGATTTCAGTCCTGATTTCTACGTGCACAGCCTCAATTACAGGAGCATTCAGATCTGGGCTTGTGATTCAGCCCATTACAGAGATACATAGCTAAATATGACATTCGATCCAGGTTCTGAACCCCTACCTGAAAACCTGGAGCATTTGGATCCAGGGTGACATTCTGTTCTGGACTTCCATGTTATGGTAGCCTCCCCAGGCTGTTCTGTGGGCTATATCTCTGCCTGGAATCTGTAAAGCTCTCTGCACTGTTCCCCCAACAGACCTCCTCCCATTCTGAGTCCTGCCCCCAGCACACCCCATGCCTGTTTGCAAGAAGATTCTCAGAAAGACAGTCTGACAGTTAGCAACCCCAGTTGGCACCTGGGCTTTTGGGGCCCATTTACATTATTCTGGCCCTTTAAATTGGCCTAAGAAGACGGGAGCAGGAGTGAGACTCTCCATTCTCCCCACCCACCACACACACAGTTTTTCATTGGAAGCCATTCTCCAATTCTAAGAACTTCTTTTTTTCTAAACAAATCTGTGACCCATATAGCAGAATTCTATAGCATGGGTACAATTATTCAATCCCATAGGGATGGCTTCTAAAAATAACTACTTGAGAGGCACTTACCTGCCAAAGGCTGAGTGCCATATAACAACCTGCACAGACAGATAGAAACTATTTTTTTATTTAATGAGAGAATTTTCCTTAAAGGAATTCCACATCATATGAACACATTTATCACTATCTGTGTATCCATTTCGTGAAATCTGTCTGGGATGATATATCTGTATAGAACCTTAGACTAGAAGATGATAAGTTAAAGTACTAACTGACATCTAGCAAGAATGTTTGTGTATTTTGGTCCAGAATTTTTCTTGATCAGGTAAACTAATGTCTTTGCCACCAGCCATCATTTTGAATTTTTGTTTGTTTTTTAATTGAATAGCAATTAAAAAGTAGTAAAATATAAATCTTTAGGGCCAAATTCTGTTATTCTTATTTAGTAGCAGCTTACTTCACGTGTGCTCCCACTGTGTGAATATTGTGGAGTAAAATACTATTCATATAAGTAAGGATATCAGAATCTGACCCTTAAAAATTAGTCAGTCATTACATGGTCTTTGAGGAAAATATTTCCAAAAATCATCCATTGACAAAATGGCTTTTTTGTGGTTGTTTTTAAACAAACGCTGTACAATTTGTCTGATTCCAATACAATGAGACAGTGGGCAGTTACAGCCATTTGAATTTGCTTTAAGATGTACTTTTAATATCTTTTTTTAGACAAAACTGAATTATACCCTACCTTTGCCTCTTGGTAAAACCTTTTCATGAATTAAGCATGAAGAAGAAATGTACTTTGCATAAGGGCTAGAGAATAAGGTAATGGAGAGGAATGATTAGTAGTACTGTAGAATTTTTTTATCTACACAGTTAAGAACTGAAAAGTGGCTGTGAGATTAAACATTTTTCTTGAGAGCAGTTGGTATATAATCCAGTGGGAAACAAAGGACTCGAGGTGTTTCTTTTTTCCCTTGTTGTTGTAGATTTGAAAAATAAAAATCAAATATTTTTCTGTTTTGGGCTAAGACAAGAAGGTGAAGTGTGTGACTACTAATGTAAGAACATAAACATAAGAACAGACATACTGAGTCAGACCAAAGGTCCACTTAGCCCATTACCCAGTCTTCCAACCATGACCAACGCCAGGTGCTTCAGAGGGAATGAACAGAAGGGAATCATCAAGTGATCTGCTCCCTGTCACCCATTCCCAGCTTCTGTCAAACAGAGGCTAGGGATACCATCCTGGCTAATAGCCACTGATGGGCCTGTTCTCTATGAACCTATCTAGCTCTTTTTTTAACCGTGTTATAGTCTTGGCCTTCACAGTGTCCTTTGGCAGTGAGTTCCACAGGTTGCTTGTGTATTGTGTAAAGAAATATTTCCTTTTGTTTGTTTTAAACCTACTGCCTATTAATTTCATTTGATGACCCTTAGTTCTTGTGTTATGAGAAAGTAAATAACACTTCCTTATTTACTGTCTCCACACCAGTCACACCTACCTTTTACTTAAGACTGATATAAAAATCAAAGGTTTGGGGATGTTTATTTGTTTATATGCATTCTGGCTGGTGTTTTGATTTTTTTAATTGGGTGGGTAGCATGGTGGGAGCTGTGGGGTCTACCTCCAGCAGCTGGGAGCTGCAGAGTTCCCTGACATCCACAGCAGCTGGGGACTGCGAGGTCCACCCATGGTGGATGGGAGCTGTAGAGGGCCCCCCAAATGACAGCTCCAGCCCTGCCACCCCAGGACTGAAGTGGAAAAATGGCACAGGGATCGCTGGAAGTCACAGATTCCATTATTTCTATAACCACCAGTACACAATTTTAACCTTACTCATAACTTCACATCTGTGAATTCCAAAAAGATTGAACAGATTTTTTAAAAACAAGAAGAAATTGATGGCAATTAAATGAGAAAGGGCAGGGCTGTGAGTTACCCTTATAATAGCATGCCCAGGAGGAAATGGGTGCCCTGGTCAACCCTGCTCCTTTGTACAGACTTCCTGCATCAAGGTCACAACATAAGGGAGGAAGGAAAGCAACCTCAACAGAGATGTTACCCCCCCAGCACACACACAGGGAAGGGCAAGTGGGCATGAGCAATAGACAGAGATTTTGTTCCACAGACGTCTGAAACATAGATCAGCTCAGCTGGCATGGAAGGGGAAAGTAATCCATTATTGGCAAAGCTTCACAAAGGGCAACTACACAAAAATGAAGTAGCTACTGAAATGGAAAATAAAAGGAACTGTCATGAGAGTGAAAAGCCTATAAACTGCATGGAAACATTTGAAAAACACCATAGTACGAGAACTGAAAAAATACCACCAACGCTAAGCAACAGAGCAAAAGAGGCAGTTAGAGGCAAAATGGTAGCCTTAAAATATTGGAAGTCAAATCCTACCGAGGAAAATAGAAAGGAGCATAAACTCTGGCAAGTATAAAAGTATAATAAGGCAGGCTAAGAAATTTGAAGAGCATATACCTAAAGATTCATTTTTTTTTGCAGTTTGTTTTTGTAAGTATATCAGAAGCTGGAAGCCTGCCAAACAATCAATGGGGCCAGTGGACAATTGGGTGCCAAAGGAGCACTCAAGGAAGACAAGACCACTGCAGAGACGCTAGATGAACCTTTGCATTGTTCTTCACTCCAGAAAATATTGAGGAGATTCCCGCACCTGAGTCCTTCTTTTTAGGTGACAAATCTGAGGAACTGTCCCAGATTGAGATGGCGATAGAGAAGGGTTTGGAACAAATTGATAAATTAAACAATAATAAGTCATCAAGACCAGATGGTATTCATCCAAGAGCTCTGAAAGAACTCATCTATGAAATTGCAGAACTACTTATTGTGGTATGTAAGCTATCACTTAAGTCAGCCTCTGTACCAGGTTACTGAAAGGTAGCTAATGTAATGCTGATTTTTAGAAAAGGTTCCAGAGGCACTTCTGGGAATTACAGGCCAGTAAGCCTAACTTCAATTCCAGGCAAATTGGCTTAAACTACAGCAAAGAACAGAATGATCAGATGCATAGATTAAAATGATATGTGGAAGATATAAGGAAGAGTCAACACAGCTTTTGTAAAGGGAAATCATGCTTCACTAATCTATTAGAATTCCTTGAGGGGTCAACAAGCATGTGCACAAGGGTAAGCCAGTGAATGTGGTATATTTGGACTTTCAGAAAGCCTTTGACAAGATCTCCCTTCCAAAGCACTCATGGGATAAAAATAAAGGTCTTGTCATAGATCAGGAACTGGTGAAAAGATAGGAAACTAAGGGTAGGAATCAGTGGTCAGTTTTCATACTGGAGAGAGGTAAATAAGGGAGTCACCCAACTATTAATATTGGGAAATGGCTGTTCAACATATTCATAAATGATTTGGAAAAGAGGATGAACAATGAGGTGACAAAATTTGCAGCCAATACAAAATTACTCCAGATAGTTAAGTCCAAAGTAGACTGTGAAGATTTACAAAGGGATCTTACAAAACTGGGTGACTGAGCAACACAATGGCAGATTAAATTCAATGTTGATAAATGCAAAGTAATTCACATTGGAAAAAATAAGCCTGACTATATATATACAGAGAGAGAGAGAGATCAGGTCTAAATTAACTCTTACTACTCAAGAAAGAGATCTTGGAGTCCTTGTGGATGGTTTTCTGAAAACATCAGCTCAGTGTGCAGCAGCAGTCAAAAAAGTTAACAGTGTCGGGAACCATTAGAAAAGGAATAGATAATAAAACAAAAAAATCTTAATGCCACTCTATAAAACCATTCCTATACCTTGAATACTTTGTGCAGTTCTGGCCGCCCCATCTCAATAAAGATATATTAGAATTGGAAAAGGTACAAAGGAAGGCAACAAAAATTATTAGGATGCAACAACTTCCATATGAGGAGAGATTAAAAAGATAGGGACTGTTCATCTCAGAAAAGTGATGACTAAGGGTGGTTATGATAAAGGTCTATAAAATCATGACTGGTGTGGAGAAAGGTAATAAAGAAGTGTTGTTTACCCCTTGACATAACACAAGAACTACAGATCACCTGATGAAATTAATAGGCAGCAGGTTTAAAACAAATAACAATCACACTTTGCAGAATCTACCTGTGAAATGCATTGCTTATGGGATATTGTGAAAACCAAAAGTATAAATGAGTTTAAAAAAGCATTAGACAATTTCATGGACGATACACCTATCAATGGCTATTGGCCAAGATGGTCAGGGGTGTAACCCTATGCTCCACATGTCCCTGAACTTTCAACTGCCAGAAGCTAGGACTCGATGACAAGGAATAAATCAGTAGAAAGTGCCCTGTTCTGTTCATTCCCTCTGAAGCACCTGGCACTGTCCACTATCAGAGAGACACTACACTGGGCTAGCTGGACCACTGGTCTGACTCAGTGTGGGCATTCTTATGTAAATGTCTTTAACAAGTGACACACCAAGACAAATAACTCAGTGACCTCACTGGAGGTAGAATTATACTACTCCAGATTTACACTGAGGGAGCTGAGCACTATTTGGTCCCAGAAAAGGTAAGGGCCACTACAGTCAGAGTGGCTCCACTATCATTCTGGATCCTGATGATCTTCATAGAATCAGCCTAGATCAACAGATCTACTTTGCGTTGGCACAACCACCAGGATTTCTCCGCAAATACAGAAATAAACTCCTTACTAATATGTCCATATATTTTTTTCTTTCGTTTTTTATCAGGTTGGTTGCAAATGCCTGCCAGGCCCAATCTTTCAAACAGTCAGTTTCTCAATCATGGACGTAAGGGCTCTTAAGTGCTGCTATGGTTCTGAGTAATTACCCGAACAAAAATGTGCCTGGGATTGGATTAACTATTGTGTCATCTATATTCAGCACCACACTCAGAGCATGAAAGGAAAAAACCTGGAAAGTGCCAGGGAGCAGATACAAAATGAAATAAAAGAAAAAGAGAAGAAAAAATGTAACTGTACAATGGACCCTGGGCAAATTTCTGTGTTTAGATGTGCATGGAAAATCCTGACTGCAAGATACTGCTGTGCTTAACTGTGCAAAACTCCCACTGGTATGAATAGTTGTTCTGCACAGTTAGGGAGAGAAGAGCATTTCATTCAGGTCAGATTTTAGCCTAGGCTTGGTCTATACTTAAAATTTATAATCCAGCACAACTATGTCAGTCAGGGGTATGCCAACATAGTGATGGCAACAAAACCCCGAGCACAGATGTAGCTATGCCAACAGAAGAGTGCTTCTGACTGCACAACTAATATCATTTGCGGGCAAGGAGGTGTGATCCTACACCGACAGACATTTCCCTCTGTCAATGTACACTGTGTCTACATTAGAGAGCTATGCTGGCATAGGTTCTGTAATATAGATACAGCCTTATACTCCAGTGGCTACACTTTCAACATATTAGTGCCTGGGTACTAATCATCCTTTCCAACAATGGGCTTGTTGCTGGCCACATTTTATTCACAGATTCATAGACTGCAAGGCTAGAAGAGACCATTAGATCATCTAGGTCTGACCCCCCTGAATACACAAGGGCATAGAATTTCACTCAGTCAACCTTGTACTGAGCCCAATAGTTATTCCTCACCTAAAATTGTATCTTTGGTCTGAATCACTTTTTTTATTGTCTACTTGCACAACTGGGCCTCCAGCTGACATTCTAGCAAATCTGTAAGTGGTCTTAGTACAGTCACAATAAAAGCAACCATCACAGTTGGCAGTAATTGGAAATCTTGTTTGCAGTCTAAGCCTAGAGGCCCAGGATTGATTGAACATGGAGTTAGAACTCATATACTTCACTGCTGGAAGATGGCCATTTCAGAAGAAGGATGAGGCATTTTGGTTGGGCAATGTGCAGAAGCTTGCACTTGCTGTAATTGTTTGGTGGCTAAAAGCAGAGCTTCTAGGCCTGTAACTCTGCCATTCTGCAGTCACTGAAAAATAAATTATGAATAGTACAAGATAGAATAAATAACTGACTAGTACAGATTTAATGATACTGTTTCTCCAATACGTAGTCAAAACAATCATACAAGGCAGAAAAGTCAAAACATTTATAAACACATTTATGTGTAACAGAGAGTGATGGATAGTGACATGCCAACAATAATACTAACATGACATGTTTGCACTAGAAAATTGTTAATTGAATCAGTGGGATTACACTAGTTTAAATGGCAATTGCACATAACATCCATACTAACAGCCATAGCTCATGTTCAGTTGTACCCAACCACCACATGCAGAACTCCAGTCAAATGTTGTAGACACATAGCCCTTCTATGTATCTATACTACAGATCCTGGAATAGCTCTTTGAAGCAATGCCCTATGGGAGATTTAGAATAAGATTCCAGGAGTCCAAGGGAATTTTGGAGGAAAGGGTAAAGGTTAGGCAAATTTTAAGAATTCTAAGTTTTTCAAACCAATTCAACTATCAATTCCACTGCCATCCTTTATCTTTTACCTTCACAAAATGTTCTGGAGACCACATCATAGTTTTGGTGGTGTTCTAGTCTGTAGCCTGACTCTGAGCCTGAACCTTGCTGAAGATACCTTTATCCTCCACTCTTTAAAAGATGGCTGTGTGATGACCAAATCTTGCAAAGCTGGAGTCTAAGCCCAAATGTGGGGAATCAGAGAAATGTAAGACTGGAAGGGATTTTGATAAATCATCTAGTCCAGTCCCCTCACAGAGGCAGAATTATCTAGACTATCCCTGGCAGGTATTTGTCTAACTTGTTCATAAAACCTCCAATGATAGAGATTCCACACTCTCATAAGATAAATTGTTCTAGTGTTCTACACTTACAGTTAGGAGTCTTTCCTATTGTCTAACCTAAATCTGCTTTGCTGAAGTTTAAGCCCATTACTTCTTGTCCTATCTTCAGTGGCTAGGAAGAACACTTTATCACTCTCCTCTTTATAACAACCTTTTACTTACTTGAAGACTTCACATGTTCCCCTTCTCCATGTCTTCCCCCAATCTTCTCTTCTCCAGCCTAAACAAACCCAGTGTTTTCAAGTTTTCCTCATAGGTCATGTTTTCTAGACCTTTAATCATTTTTCTTGCTTTCCTCTGCACTTTCTCCAATTTGTCGACATCTTTCTCAAAGTGTGGTACCCAGAACTAGACACAGTACTCCAACTGAGGTCTTATCAGTGCTGACTGGAGTGCTGGAAGAATTACTTCTTGTGTCTTGTTTACAACACTCCTGGTAATATATCCCAGAATAATGTTTGCCTTTTTTGTAACTGTTATATTATTGACTCATTTAATTTGTGATCCACTATAAACTCCAGATCGTTTTCTGTAGTGCTCCTTCCTAGGCAGTCATTTTCCATGTTGTATTTGTGCAACTGATTATTTCTTCCTAAGTGGAGTACTTTGCATTTGTACTATTCATGTTGAATTTCATCTTATTTATTTCAGACCATTTCTCCAGTTTGTCCAGATCATTTTGAATTCTAATCCTGTCCCCCACAGCTCTTGAAATCCCTCCCAGCATTGTATCAGCCACAGACTTTATAAGTGTACTCTTTACGCCATTATCCAAATCATTTATGAAGATATTGAATAGAACCAGACCCAGGACAGATACCTGCAGATAGCCACTTGATATGCCCTTCCTGCTTGACTGTGAACCACTGATAACTACTCCCTGAGTACAGTTTTCCAAACAATTGTTGACCCACCTTAAAATAGGTTCATCTAAGTTATATTTCCCTGGTTTTCTTATGAGAAGTTCATGTGAGACAGTATCAAAGGACTTACTAAAGTTAAGATATATCATATCTACTGCTTCTCCCATCCACATGGCTTGTGGAATGGAATTGCCATTACTGGAGGTTTTTAAGAACTTCCAGTTTTTAAGGGTTCGTTAGACAAACACCTTCCAGGGGTGATCTAGGTTTACTTGGTCCTACCTCATCATAGGGGGCTGGACTTTACGTCTAAAGGTTCTTCCAGCCCTATGATTCTGTGAAGAGAGGGCAATTGTACAGCTCAATTTGTATAAGTAAGGAGCTTCCAGAAAACTTGACCCCAAACTGCAGAAACTCAAAGAGCCCACCTAAAGAGACATTGCACTGTGGGAGTATGGTGAGTGGACTAATTTTGCCAACAAGACACCTGCAGTCTGCAGTAGAGCAGCACTAGTGGAGACGGTCATGGCAGTGGATGACACAGTACCTAGCTTTGCTCAAAACTAGTGCAACCCAAAATTTACTAAGAACGAGGAGTGTACTTGTGACACCTTAGAGAATAACAACTTTATTTGAGCATAAGCTTTCATGAGCTACAACCCACTTCATCAGATGCACAGATGTAGCCCACAAAATCTTATGCTCAAATAAATTTTCTAGTTTCTAAGATGCCACAAGTACTCCTCGTTCTTTTTGCGGATACAGACCAACACAGCTGTAACTCTGAAACCGAAGCATAATGTGATCAGATCCTTTGTGCATGTCTGGTAGTGATTTTGTGTTGGGATACATTGTACATTACAAACATGCACGGAAGAGGCCACATGATAGAGTCTCTAGTGCAGACAAGGCCAGATATTTAAGAATCACAGCAATAAAAAGTACACCATTTTAAATCAATAAATAAAAACAAAGAATGGGTGTGACGCACATCTATCTTTCATAACACAGTACAAAGCAGAGAAGAAGCATTGGCACTAGTAACTATGGCAGAAACTACTGACTGCATCAGCCAGAGAGGGACTACTGATAGCATCCTGCAGCCAGTAGGATGTCCATGCTAACTTTGCTAGAAATTTCTTGTTGAGTTCAGGACAGCAATGTATTTCTCTAAAGATTTCTCTCTTGCTGAACTGTGGTCCTATTTCTGGAGCCAGTGCAATAAGTAATTTATTTTTAAGATCAGGGGAAATGTTCACACATTTAGAAACAACAATCTAGGACCAGGCCTGGCTGTTGATAAATTCACATGTGTGCTGTACATGAGATCTTCAGATAACAAGAGCAGAGTTGTGCAGCTTCCCTCTGGAGAATTAGAAAGCAATTCATACTTTTAACATTCTTTATCACTAGGTCTGTGCTGTTATATTTGATGGGGCCTGCAGACCATACCATTTCAGTGCCTACTCCAGTACATTTTAACAGTGTTAAATGCCAGCACATTAGCTTGTGAAAATAATCTCCTTTACTAGTTTAAGGTTTATATTTGTGCTAGAACATTTTACAATGTTTTGTAAACTTGGTGGATTGGGCTGCAGAGAGCGTGAACAGTATTTAAAAAGACATTTGATTGGAACAGGGCCTTGCCCCCTCCAGCTTGTTTGGCGTTCCCTGTGCCCAGATTGCCCCTCAGTGGCACCTTTCAGGGATAAAGCATAATTCTCAGTTGTCCTTGGCCAGGTCCTCGTGCCTTCTATTCCACTCCTCACTCAGCTATCTCATAAAAGGAAGTTGAGGCTCTCTCTCCACATCATCCCCCAACAACATTTTTTATCTTAATACTTTACAGTAGAATCATGTCTTAGACAGGGATATTTAATAGCAGAGAACAGAAAATATAGAAGTATTAACTGAAAGCAGGCTAAGAAAAACAAATATCAGTGTTGCCAAATCGCATGGCTTTATTGTGAGTCTTGTGGTTTTTCTTGAAGCCCCACTTCTTGGAGACACTTGATTAAGTGAAAATCTAAATTTGTATTAGGAAAAAAAAAGTAACTTTATAGCCATCAGGATTGTGGGGAAGAGCTTCAAAATCTGGCCAGAATGCACCCTGCTTCATTTGCAGATAGTGGTGCTGAATGCAGGCGAAGCTGCACTAGTGGAACTTTATTAAATCCTGTGTGTTGCTCTGTCCATGCGGCTAAGTTGCTTCCAGCTTCACTCCCCACATTCCCTAGTTTTCTGGAGTCCCTTCAATAACAAGCCCTCCAGGGAACACGGACCCTCCGACTCCTGTTCCACTGATCATTCATTATATCTCATCCCTGTTTTACAAGCATTTTAAATAGAAAATTTAATGTCCTTAAATTTAATCGTGACAGGTTCAAGAATAGCAGCCATGTTAGTCTGTATCCGTAAAAAAAAGCAAGGAATACCTGTAGCACCTTAGAGAATAACTAGTTTATTTCAGCATAAGCTTTCGTGGGCTATAGCTCACTTCATCAGATGCATAGAATGGAACAGAAGTAAGATGCATTTATACACACAGAAAGAAAGAAAAAGAAAAAAAATCCATTAGCATACCAATCCTAAGAGGGCTGTTAAATGTAGATGGTCCATTATCACTAGGAGAAAAAAAAACACCTTTTGAAATGGATTTCTGTTGTCAGTGAAATTAACTCAGGAAATGCAATCAATTACTGTATGAGCGAACCATTTGGAAGTCCTATTTAGCCCCTGGTTAATTGTGTCCAATTTGAAAATCAATTCCAGTTCCTCAGTTTCTCGTTGGAATTCTGTTTTGGAAGTTTTTCTGTTTCAAAACTGAAACCATCAAATCTTTAATGGAATGGCCAGGAAGACTGAAGTGCTCTCCTACTGGTTTTTGAATGTTATGATTCCTGATAGGACTTCTGAATGGTTCGCTCATTCAGCTGGCACGGGTGCCTCACATGATTTTTAAATGTTTGGGGTGGGTAATACTGCAATAGCAACTTAGCAGGTTCCTACAGTCAGCAGACCTGCAACTCAGTTGCAGAATATTGGTTAACCAAAATGAGAATCCTACACTTAAGGAAATCTTTTTTTTTCCTGCCTCATAGCTTCATTTATGTATCCCTGCTTCTAGTCACAAAAGTCAGTGCAGTTCCCAGTAAATCTCCCCTGTCCAGCAAGGATTTATAGAACATATATTTTCAT
Organism: Sternotherus odoratus; assembly: GCA_032164245.1. Lineage (NCBI taxonomy): Eukaryota > Metazoa > Chordata > Testudines > Kinosternidae > Sternotherus > Sternotherus odoratus. The sequence goes on from JAVMKO010000002.1 coordinate 42,458,608, forward strand.
TGTCTTATCCAAAAACCCAGCTTTTCATAACCAAGGAAGTTACCCATAGTATCACCTTACCAAAACCAATTTAGTTCCCCTCAGAAGTTTATATCCAGAGCCTTTTATTGTCTGTATGTTGTGTAAGCAAAAGTTGGCCTATAAGCACAGATGCACATTGGTCTTACAGGGGCGGAGGTTGTTGGGTGGGAGTTGTAGTCACATGATGGAGTTCAGGCAGTGGAGCAAGCCTCTTGTGATTACCTGGTGGACACTATATAGAGGAATGCTCCTGGCTCAGAGTTTAGAAGATGGAGGTTAAGGTAAGATCTTGAGGCAATCCCCTTCCAAAGGGATCTGGCAGGAAGCCTAGGAGATACCCAGGAAAGTTGGCATATGTGAAAGGGCATGTTCTCTCCACTTGCTGAAAAGCTAGGAAGGCTACTGCTGGCTGTTAAGATTATTTGGTATCACTTTGATGCTGTTTTGGAAATCTCTTTAAAATTAAAAAAATAAAATAAGATTTAGTCCTGTGGGAAGGACCTAAGATAAAATAAAGTTACAGACAATTTTGGTGGTGCATCTGCCAGTTGGCATACAGGATGATAGGTCACCTCTTTAGACTGTTCAGACATTGCCTTATGGACGTTAAATCACCTCTTTCCACAACAGTATGCATATTACCAGCCTAGATTCATCCTAATCACTCCCAACAAATATGTCTGACATTCTCTGAGCTTGGGTTTACATCTCAGTAACTAGCAAGTTATATCAGGTAGAAATAATAGAGGAGATTAAATAGTAAAATCATCAATATTTATATAGCAATAGAAGATCACAGAAGATAGGGTAAACATATAGTAGTTTGCCACAGTAATTTAAGCATTACAGAACAAAAAGAGGACTGCAATTCAGAAACACCAGCTATCTGTGTCCTATTATCTGCACACAGGTGAACACAATGCTCAGTGTTGTGTTCAGCTTTCAGTATTCAGAAACTGGAAGATTCCAGACAAAGACAGAGTGTAAAGGGAACTGAATAAAGACTTAAAGCTGGAAATTGGAACAAAATTGGGTGTGTTGTGCTTGATTTGTCTTTTGGAAATGATCCTTTCTTGAGACTCAGAGACTGGAATAATTGGAACCACACATGTTGCAATCAAAGAGTTCCAGATTTGTACAAAGCCTGGTGTCTTACAAGGTAAAATATGTTGATTGGAGCCCTGTTATTTTAACTGATTAGCCTCAATTCACACCTGCTAGTAACAGGGGATGCATATAATCTGAATAATTGGTGTAAATATTGGTAGAAATTTAAAATTAAAAGAGCACCCAATATTAATTCAATTAGAAACTTAAGAGAATTTTTTCAAAGGAAATGTGACAGAATCAAGAAAAAAAATCTGAAAAAGAGACTGAATAGATTGTAAAGAGGGCTTAAAAACTGACAACAGAACAATTTCCCAGGAGAGAGTAGTCTGGTTTGCATCACTGCCATCTTTGGGGTGTACCCCTAAAGCACAACAAATTTAGTCGGGCTCCAGGTTACATTGCTTCTGGTTCTGGTCAGGCCATCGAACTAATGAATTTCCTGAGTTTCCTGGCCATGCTCTTTCCTTGCACAGCACCATTCTCTATGTTGGCTGTGTCTCAAAGCCCCTGGCAGAGTGAATGTTGTTAGTATCTCAATTTGTTGCAGTTCCACCCCCTTTTAGATATTTTGTCCCAGGTCAAAGGGCTGTGAAACTCAAGGTTGAATCTAGCCTGTCATTTGTACTTTAAAAAGCCAAAATTTGAGGTGCACGGGTCTTTGTGACATTGCCTGAAAATCCCAGGTGCAACAGTTCGCACACTGGTGGAAGTGGCTTGCAGTATCATTGCAACAGACTAATAAATCACCAGAGCAGTATTCTCAGAGGTCTTGCTTTCCTAAAATCAGAGGTCTGAAACAGAGAGAACCCTGCTGAATGCCCTTCCCAGACACCAGAGTGAATGATCATCTGTTATATTTGTCAGTTTAACAAATTATGGTAATAAAGTGGAACACCAGTTCCAGGAAGGACACAGGGAATACATTTTGATCTATGTGAGATAAATATGCTACATAATGAAGAGCAATTGAGGGGTATGCTCTATTACACTACTAATCACTAGTTCGATCTTCTTTGTACCACTCTAAAAACAAATATGAAAAAGAGCAAGACTTTTCAGTCAGACCCTCAAGCAGCCAGCAAAAGAAGGGAAAAGACAAAAGCAAAAAACGAGATCCAGTACATGGTAAAGGAAACTGGCATTTGATATGATATGAGGCTTGAGGGGAAAAAATCAGCAAAAAATAAATTACTTATATGGTAACTCATACAAACACAATGAGAAGTAGGGAAAGACATTAGGGGACAAGTTGCAAGTTGGGAAGGCTTAGATTGGATATTAGGAAAAACTTTTTCACTAGGAGGGTGGTGAAGCATTGGAATGGGTTACCTAGGGAGGTGGTAGAATCACCTTCCTTAGAGGTTTTTAAGGTCAGGTTTGACAAAGCCCTGGCTGGGATGGTTTAGTTGGGGACTGGTCCTGCTTTAAGCAGGGGGTTGGACTAGATGACCTCCAGAGGTCCCTTCCAACTCTAATATACTATGATTTGAAAAGCTTGGAAAGGAGAGCAGAAACCTTGCAATTTATTATGGCTATTGACTCAAAAAGTTTAGACTTAATTATCTTTAAAAGTGATGGTACAACTGGTTTCAAGTGAATTAGATTTGCCGATTTCATTGCTGGCCCTTTTACATACCAAATAAGCAATAATAGTAATACAGTTATAACTTAGTACAGTTATAAGCAGGCCAATAAAAAATTATAATCAGACAAGTTACCAATATATCAGAAAATGCTACATGTCATACCAAATACTTACATAACACCACATATTTAAGGCCTCCATTTGTGCATGTGAAACTTTGCAAACACAAATATCTTGCATGCACTTACTTGCTTATACAAATGGCAGAATCTACTTATGCAAAGCAATTACATCAATTTCTATATAAAATAGAGGTTTGCACATATTACCTGTTTCATTTGTGTGCACAAGTGACATTGCACAAATGAAAGTCACGTTTAGAAACTGCTCCATAAAGACTGAATTTTTCTACAGTGCATCACCACAATTTCTTGAAACAATTATGCTTCTAAGCTTCATTGATACAGCCAAAAAGTCAGAAAGGAACAACAGAAAACCCGAAGGGTTAAATCATGACCAGATGTTTTCATTTCATTTTATTTTTATTTTAAGGTGAGATCTTGTTTAATTACATTGGAGGTGAAAAGGGCTTAAAGAACATCAAAAGCTCCAGATACTCTAACCTACTTCACTGGAAAGACTTCTTACCGAATCAAACATGAATACAATATAATTAGACTAAAATATATGATCCAGATTGGTAGCTGCGAGCAAGTGGACTGCTGTAACTTCTTCAGTGTTTCTTTTATGAATGTCACTAGTGATTAGTAACAAAACTTATTTCTGAAAGAGAGTGAGAATGAATGTTTACAACAGAAATAAAAAGCTGAAAGTATTCTTCAAGCTGTAAACAGAAAGAGCATTATAAAGTAATCTTGCAAGACAGAAAACATAAATGTAAGCCCCCAGGACAATGGCAAAGAGAACATCTGAATATGAAATACTGTAGTAACAAGAATGGACAAACGTGGTTGGTGTTTGAATTTGTGGTGAAGCAGCTGGAAAGATTTGGCAGCAATGAGCATTCAACGGAACCAGATGGAAGAATGCAAGAGAGAGAGCAACTCTCTGGAACGCCTACAGAAACAAACTAAAAAACATCACAAATATTCTGTGGCCTCAGCTCTCTAGCGGTGGCTTTTGTATCCAAATAAAAACAAAGGCAAAAAAGGATAATGGGAAAAGTGGCATGGGCAGAATGTCTGTCACAAATTGATCACAGAGAGCAAAGAGCAAACATACAAATTATTCAAATTATGCAGGACTTGTTTATACAGGTATTCAGACTTATGACTAGAAAGAGAAGCTGGATGTACTAGTCAGCGACATAAGAAGGCTTTCTGACATCTTTGCAGAACAAGCTGATTTTAACTTTTCGTTTCTGCTCCTTTGCAGATGCTGGATTCTTGCTATACAGTGCCACCTACAGGATGGCTTGCAGTTATAAACAACATTCTTTTAGGAGCAGGGCTGAAAGAGATGCTATCAAAACCTAAGGCACACGTACCAAAGGCAAGCTGATTTTCAGTGGCACTCACACTGCCCTGGTCCTGGCCACCATTCTAGGGGGCTCTTCATTTTAAGTTAATTTTAAATGAAGCTTCTTATACATTTTAAAAACCTTATTTACCTTACATACAACAATAATTTAGTTATATGTTATATATTTTTATATAATATAGTTCTATATTATAGACTTATAGAAAAAGAGCTTCTAAAAACATTAAAATGTATTACTGGCACGCGAAACCTTAAATTAGAGTGAATAAACGAAGACTCAGCACACCAGTCCTGAAAGGTTGCCGACCCCTGCTCTATCATATGCTTTTATAGCATGGGTTTTCATGCATCAGTTAAATCCACGAATTCAAGTGCATTAGTGTTTCAGTGCATATAAACATGTAATGTAATACTGAACAAGGCTTGGGCTGGAATGGAAAAATCATTGCCACACAGCTGGAAAAGGCTTGGAGTATAAATGATCACAGTACAAGCAATTTCTCTGTCCATAAAGTTGCTACTATGATGAAAGCCCCAGATAAAGCCGGCACTAATAAGCCATTTTATAAATAACAGTTCTCGTTTTGAATTCCTGGGTGGGGAATATTTATACTTAAAATGTGGGATACATTTTTAAGGAAATTCTAAAATAATTTGCCTTTGAAAAGTCATTTAGTTCCCCTGCTAGTCTGGATACTTGTCAGTGCATATTAGAGAGGAGAGAAAGCAAAAATCAATCAGTGGGAAAAGGTACTGAAAAATATACTGGTTGGAATCCTGACCCCATTGTCTCCATTCAAGCCAGACGGGCTGGATATTATGAGTAAATAATCTCTTCGAACTCTAATGTTTACAACTGGTGTGAGACAAAAGAAGCACTTCTTTGGACTTGGGCACTGAAATTATTATTACTGCAAGTGATAATGAAACTGAAAGCTTCGATTGTCACTTTTAGATGCTACCTGTCCTGGGGCTGTAACAGAATTCCACTGCTGAAAGCAGATTTCTGATTGTCCGCATGTGTTCTGTAGTGAACTATTGTTGGAAACAGAAGGTAAATGCGTGTCTGTTGCAGGGTACTTTCTGAATCCCGTAGAGACGAGGCTCACACACAGTGGCTGGATGGAAAGTGGTGAGTTTATTGACAACGCCTGGGGGCCCCAGCTGCAGGCTGTCACTGATGAGGGACCTGGCACATCCAAGCGATGCCCAGGAAAGAAGCCCAACACACAAGGGTGTGTCAGCACAGAAATACCCAAGCTCATTTGCATCTCATACATAAACATATCTCATGAATAGCAAGCAGCGAGCACCTGTGGATTGATTACACGCTGTTCTGCACTTGTTTTGGTTATATGCTGTTCTGCCTCAGTTTACCTATTTAATTTCACACACACTCGTTCTCACACAGACAAGGTAAACAGCTCACACAGCTGAGAAGCTGTTCTCAGATACACATGAGATAACAGGAACACAAGGCCATTCTCATGCTGATAACCTTAATTATACGTTACCCTGGAGACGATGTAGAAGCGTAACTGCGCCCCCTAACAGTTGCCGTCACAATAATCTTCCGCTCACTACAGTGTCATTCAAGCAGCCAGAAAAGTGAACTTCAAAAAGCATATGTGGGACAGATTCTGCTATTCTCATTCAATTGTGTAGCATTGTACTCCTTGAGTAGTCCCATTTTCTACAGTGGAACTACTTATGCAGAGTATGGTACTACTGTGAGTGAGGATGGAAGAATCTCTTGAGAGCAGGGACAGCCTTTTTGTTCTGTTTGTACAGCGCTGGCACATAGGCACTTTAATTATTATTCTTTGTATTGCCAATCTGACCCACCCGTATAGATTAATTCATTAAGAAAATTAGAGGAAGATGGCTGAGGAAAAACTGACAGCATCGAAAACTTGGCTAGGAGAATGATTATTAAAGGTAAAAGGATCAAGACTTCTATAGAACCACAGAGTTGTCAGCTCTTCTGATTTCATCATCAGGCATCTCATGATATCTGGCATTTTTCTTTAAGCCCCAGATCCTGGAGTCAGAGGATTACATGAAAATCTCAGCTGTCATTTTTTTAAAAGTAACTTTCTAACCTTATAGAATGAAACCTTATAATTGTGACCCAAGTGCACTCTAAAGGCTCAAACTGGAATGCCAAGAAAAAGAACACAACATTTATTATTTTTAAAATCACTGGCCCCTCCCCCTTCTGCAGCCTAGGGTGACCAGATGTCCCGATTTTGGGGTCTTTTTCTTATATAGCCTCCTATTACCTCCCATCCCTGTCCCAATTTTTCACACTTGTTGTCTGGTCACCTGGCCCCATTCCTCACCCTGCCAGAGTCCAGAGCACGTACACACCAGAGCCAATGGCCCCTCCGTGTGACCCCCCAGCCCCAGCACACCAGGAGGGCAGTGTGGCCAAACGCCCCCAGCCCTGGAGCACCAGGCAATCAGCACAGTCCCAGGACCGGACAGACAGGCAGAGCGGCATGGCCTCAGCCAGCAGACAGGAGGGAGTCTGGAGGGCAGCATATGGGCAGGGCCACACCGGGATGTATGGGGAGACACTGCCTTCCCCTGCTTATGCTACCTGCCACCCAGGGTTGCTATGTTTGTTTAGCTGCAGGGCTGGAAATAGGACCCATCTTGAATTCTGTTCAGTAGACCACATTGTCTCCTGCATGGTTACATTAATTTGCAAACAACCATGCAGATGAGTTTGTCTCATTATAAAGCCATGTAATCCACCATTTTGTATGATGTGGAATGAGAAATATAGATCTTTGACAATGAGTTCCAAGTTTCAAACTATTGGAAAGGGATTGGATGGTTATATGGATGTTAACTCTGAATATTCTTGATTATGGAAACACGTTTTGGAATGGATATTAAACCTCATGCTTCAGGGCTTAAGCCAATGACTAACTAGTAGAGACCTGTGTAGGGAGTAGATTATCCCACATCTGCCTGTTGTGAGGTTCTCGTGCCATAGACTGAAGCGTCTGGTGCTGGCCACTATCAGAGATACGATAATGGACTAGTAGTTGGACCTGGGATCTGATCCAGTCTGGTAATTCCTAAGTTTCTAGGTTGACTGTTTTAAAACAATATCTGAATATGGCAAGTGTAGTCCTCATTAATGAGGACAAATGGAGAAACTTGACTAGTATTGTCCTTTATCGACACGGATATAGTGGGGAAGTGTCACCATCTTTACTGGAGACAGAGTTGTAGACTAAAGTGTTAGTTACATGGGGTGAAAGAGGCCACTAGGACCCAGTGATGTAAAGAATTCTGGCCAGTCCAGTGGAGGCAAGGCAGATGGTTGGTAGGCTCGGCTCTCTTTTTTCTGATACCTTGGCAGAGGCTATGGGGTACTGCTGCAGTGAGTCATGTGAACAGCAATACCATTCTACCACTGAGGTGGGATGAGGATATGTCAAGTTTAGCAGCCAAATCCTTTGACTCTGCAAATATTTTGTGGTGAAATAGGCCCAAGGTGTAAAATGTAAATGTGAATCTGAATCAGATCTTCTGAAGAATAGGCCAGGGTATGATCCAGGGTTCCAATGTGAGGTCGCCTCTACTCTTTCCTATAGGTTGTTTGAGCATAGCAATTTAACATTTCAAACTATCTCTATCTTTAGCTCTCACACAACCTTGCACAAGCTCGGGAGGCAGAGTTTGAAGTGATGGTTTCCTTACGAAGGCCATAACTATTTCTGCTACATCCAGCCTACACAGCTAGACATTTAGAAAATAGTGTATGTGTATACCTTTGTACACACGAAATGCACAAATTGAAAATGAAAGGCTGATTCTGGCCTTTGTGCTGCCTCATACACACCATTCAGGAACGCCCACAATGCAGGTGTTCTGTATGGTTGACATAAATGGCCCTAAGTTTTCCCCCTCAAAGCCAGGGCATAGATGGCATACTGGGAACTTCAATAGGAATGGGGATGTTTTGAGGGAGGAGCAGGAGAGGAAACACCTGTGGCACTTAGTTCTCAGGCGATGCAGAACAAACTCTGTCACTAAATGTATAAACACACATTAGGAATGCTGAAACACAGCCCATTGTGGATTTGTTTTATCATGCCCCTTTGAGGAGAACAATATGTGAGCATCTTTAACTTAGCATAAATATGGTATTACAGTGAATCCCATAACCTCTAGTAACATTACTCCACGGAGGAAATAACCCACCAATAAATCAAATTATTTCTACAGTTACAAATATCTCGAGCAATTGTAGATAATTAAAAAGATTAATCCTATATTTTATCTGCAGGTACCTCCTCTGCTGTGGTATAATTATGATAGCTAATGGGAGGTAGAGGAGAGGTAGTGTAGCACACTTGCCTAATGCATAGGGATTGTATTCATCCGCAAGTTTGCATCTCTGCTTTAGCATCATAATTTCTCATAAAAGGCTTGTAGAATAGCAATAATTGGAAAATAATGACTAAAACAGAATATCATTAATCTGCCTTCTCTGGCATGCTTTGGCTCCAAGAATTCAGGGAAAGAAAGAAGCAGTGCAATTAAAATGTGCAATCACTGGTTTCCAACACAGGAAAATTGAAGTTATATACTCATCCAAACTATCTTTGGGTAACTCAGAATATGTAACTCTAGCAGCAGGTCGGGCAGCCACTATACAGGTATTTGGCTATGCATGTTATTTCTTCTATCTCTGTAATGTACAATATTATGTTTATGACGCAACACATTGCCTCCTATGGCACCTCAAATGTACGACATTGTTACAGTGCTATATGAAGTAGTATTTGCACAGTCTGGCACAAGAAGTGAAGTTAATACTGAAAAGCAAATGCTTTTCTCGGATCAGATGGGAACTGTCAGTTGGAGGGCAGGTACCCAAGACAGCAGTCAAACTGGGAAATAAAAAAGGACAGTCAGTGAGTGACTTTTTAAAATCCACCTGATAATAATCGGTTTTCTCAATTAGGTAATTTGGAAGCCAGTAGGCATGAGAACATTCTCAGATACAGCTCAAAATAAAAAATGGTATATATATAAAGTTTATATCGATCTTTAAATTAAGAGTTCAAAGATCACTGCTGCAAAAACACAACTGAAAGAAACAGTTGGAGATCCACAGAGGCTCCTCAAGAAAAATTGCTTCATAAAAAATTGAAATGAATAGAAAAGCATTCCCGGCGATAGCAGTGCAGAGTGTTTGGGTTTTCTTTTGTACAATTTTTTAAAATGTTAATGTGAAAAGAAAACAGAGAAAAAATAAACAATTTTTCTGCTAAAAAAAAAAACCTCAGGACAACACCCTACTGATACACAGCGAACACAGATTCTCATATTATACAGAGCATGTCCTCTAAGTTCAGTTATCTTAAATAGTTCTCTTGAAGGTCAACAAGAAACAAAAAGCCTATCATTGCTAAAGGGAAAGGGAACAATCTAAGCATAGGTGCCAAGACTGAACCAGAGGGAAACCAATCATATCGCAGGCAATAGAACCAGAACACAGAGAAGGGCTGCTATCTCAATTGCAATGCAGAGAAAATCATTTACTTGCTTTATGTTGCCAATATAGATTTGACAAAATTATGACTCCACCGTCTAGAAAATGTCCACAGATCTCATCACGGCTGATATTATTACAGAGAATGTTCAGACTAAATTTTCAAGTGGATGCCTAAATTAGTGGGTGGCATTGCCAGGGACTGGATATAACTCCTTAATGGGTCTTTTCCAGTTCTATTTTCTATGGCAATGAGACAAAAGCAAGCCTTTTGTGATTTTGGGCACTGCTAGTGTAAATGCTGCAAGTGATGAAAAAGCTGAAATTTTCATTGAGTGCACCTAGCTCAGTACCTTTAAAAACAAACCTTAGTCAGACCACTTAGGGTACCTCTCCCTCCAGCTGGAATCACGCTTCCCAACAGAGACAGGTAGATAGACATGCACTAGTTCTTCTTGAGCTTCCTAAAAATAGCATCATAGCAAAGGTGGTGGGTCAGGCTAGCCTGCTAAGTCCATACCCAGGGGGTCTGAGCAGGTTTGTAATCAAGTGGCTACCCACTGGCTGCCATATGTACTACCCCTAGCTGTGCTGCTCTTTTTAGCAGGCTAGCTCAAGTAGAGCTAGTGCATTCTGTCTACACATGCTGGGAAGCACACTCCCTGCTGAGCATAGACTTACCCATGTGCCTAGAGATGGATTTAGGTGCCCCAGTTAGGCACTCACTTTTAACAAATATTTAACCTAAGGGCTTAGCACAAATATTGTTACCACATCCATTCCAGAGCAGAGATGTAAGATAATCAGTTGCAATTCTTAGATACAGCTCTCTTTCCTAGGGCAGCAAGGGTGACATGTTCGGCCCTAAACTAGGAAATCACATGTCAATCAAAAGCGACTTCTCCAGAACAGGAAGGGTGTCTCGCCTAGTTCTTGAGGAGGCTGATGGCAGTCAGAGCTCTAGTTAAATGCCCCTTCTTCACCACTCACAAAAGTGCTGTGAGGAGGTCCAGACACTGAATCCCCGATTGCTTTAAGCATCGGGAGTCTGAACAAAGTCCAGGTACTACCCCTGTCTGATTCCCCCTCCTGAGAGCTGAAACCATGTAGCCCACTGCCTATCCCCTAGGACCAGTGCTGACACCTCAGACTGCCCCCACAACTTAAAAACACCCTCTCACACAACTCCATGTGCCCAGCCCACAGTTTCTTGACATGTTAAATGACTGCTTCCTGGAACCCACAAGAGGAGAAGCAATATGCATTAAACAGGACAAGTGGAATAGCAGGGAATCAACCAATAGAAGTCTTTCTTCCTTTTATGCGGGTGATCTATGTTAGAGTTAATACTGAGAAGGAAGTAGTCACAGATACAGAAAAAGATTTTGAGTGTGTCCATGTAGGTAAATAAATGAGCCAAAATCAACATAAATGAGCCAAAATTGCTTTAGAAGCTAAAATATTACATAGACTTGATTTTCATGTTCATTTGCAAAACAACACAGATACCTTCTAGTACAAAAATTACAAAATGGGCAAAGTTCTCAGGGGAATTAGAATGATGCAGGTATTTAAGGATCAAGGAACCAAATCTTGCTCCTACTGAAATCAGTGGCAAAACTCCCATTGGCAACAGTGTGAGCAGGACTGGTCCCCCGTGTCTGTATGATGTGGGGGGGGAGGAGAAGAGATTACTGGACCAATCCTGCAACGTCCTGAATGTCTCAATGGGAGTTGGGGGGACCACAAAACCTCTCAGGTGTTGATTTTTTGTGATGATCACATTGAAAATGTGGAGGGGGAGAGAAAAGATAATTACTACAAACTGCCAGAGTATGTGCCAAACACAAGGAGTAGGAACTCCAATGAAGGAAGAGAGTGAGACTACAGGAATTTTAGAAATAATCATTAAGGATGTTAGAATCATAGATTCATAGAATATCAGGGTTGGAAGGGACCTCTGGAGGTCATCTAATCCAACCCCCTGCTCAAAGCAGGACCAATCCCCAACTAAATCATTCCAGCCAGGGCTTTATCAAGCCTGACCTTAAAAACCTCTAAGGAAGGTGATTCTACCACCTCCCTAGGTAACCCATTCCAATGCTTGACCACCCTCCTAGTGAAAAAGTTTTTCCTAATATCCAATCTAAACCTTCCCAACTGCACCTTGAGACCATTACTCCTTGTTCTGTCATCTGCTACCACTGAGAACAGTCTAGATCCATCCTCTTTAGAACCCCCTCTCAGGTAGTTGAAAGCAGCTATCAAATCTCCCCTCAGTCTTCTCCTCTGTAGACTAAACAATCCCAGTTCTCTCAGCCTCTCCTCATAAGTCATACACTCCAGGCCCCTAATCATTTTTGTTGTCCTTCTCTGGACTCTTTCCAATTTTTCCACATCCTTTTTGTAGTGTTAAATATATATGTAGTATTTGTTGAATATACAGGAAGTGGTTTTACCTCAATACAGTATTGTATTACAGGAATACTGCTTCCATTTCTGGTGCTCACCCTCAGAAAGGACAGTGACATATTGGAAAGGGTTTAGAAAAAAAGCTACAAAAATTATTCCTGGTTTAGAAAATATGTCTTATAGCAAAAGATTAAAGAAGCGCAATGTATCCAAGAGAGTTTTACTAGGTGGCGTGATTACTGTCTGCAAGTAAGTACATGGGGAAGAGATTTCTGATAGTCGACAGCTCTTTAATCTATAATAAAAAGGCATAATGAACTCCAGTGATTGGGATCTGAAGCTAGACAAATTCACACTAGACATAAGGCACAAATTTTTACCAGTGAAAGTAATTAAAGCCATTAGAATAACTTATCTAGGGCTGTGGTGGATTCTTCTTCACTTGCGGTCTTTAAAGCAGTTTAAGTCTTTAAATCAAGACTGGATGCCTTTATAAGAAGAGATACAAACGCTGAAATAGGAGTTATGGGCTTGATGCAGAGATTATAGAGTGAGTTTTATAGCCTGTGTTATGCATACATCAGACTAGGCAATCATAATAATGAAAGAAATTAAGTATTTTTTACTTAAAAGAACAAAAAAATTATTGGGAGAAAAGGAACAGAATTTGGTAAGCTCTGAAGGGGGGGAGGGTAAACTCATAACACAATATCTAAGTAATTCATGAAGGCCTATAAATCTATGATACTTTAAGAATTCTATAATCCTTTAAGAAACAATGTGAAAGTAACTACCTAAACACACTCACGCAGAACTAACAGAACTTGAAATAATAGCAAATAACTCTTTCCATCACAATCAAAAAATAATCAGCTATTTTACAATAGTGCTAAAGTATATTCCAATTAGTTAAATTCATTCAGCTTAGCTTGGCTGATCTTGCTAAATCCAAGCTGCATGAAAGCAAGGATAGATTTATGCATTCTTCTGTCTGAATATTGCCAGAAAGCTATGTTCAGTACCGCAGAAAGATGATTCACCGCCTGGCCCTTATAGCCAATGAAGTCAGACCATATTCATTACCTGTTATGCTGAGGACTCCCACCACCGCTGCCACCTTTTGGAGAATAAGCACTGAATTACCCATATCAAAGAACCATTTCACTAAATACTGCTGCTGGCCAAAACAATCATAAAAAGGGTATCTGTGAGGCACTTCAGACATTTAAATATATGAAAGCCATCTACTCTAATAATGGAGATTGATATCCCATTCTCAGAGTGGTGTATAGACATTTTAAAAATTGACAGAATAGACCAGAAGCAGATCAGTCTGTTTGGCAAATGCTTGTGTTTTAAGCTGCTTTTTCTCTTAGTAGAGAAGCATTTGGCAATTTTCTGGGGCAAGGTTTATGAAAATGTGAAAAGAAATCACTATGTGAGGAGCTGACTCTATTCCATTCTAAATCCTCAAGGACCCATCTTCCATATGGATTGGATTTTGAATTGATCGCAAGATGCTGTTCTAGACTACGAGCCAATGATTTACTGCCTTTATGTAGACGCCTAAATGGATTTCTTCTTGAGCTTAAACAGCTTTCTTAACAAGAACTCCCCTTTTTAGCATTTTTACTCCTCAATAATATAACACAAACAAGGAGGCTGGATGGCTCAGGGCACTGGTAATGAAATCTAGGGATTTTTTTATTGCGAGGTCTCAGTTTGAATCCAGGTTGCTGCCAATACTGGCAACGGGTTATTGGCTGTTTCCCTGTTATTCCACCCATACTGTACCTAGAGGGCAGCTGTTCTTCCCTCTCACTAAATTAACTTAAAACGAAATAATAATTAAATAATGCCTATGCTAGAGAGTAATATTTACTATTGTCACATGCACCAGCAGTACCACAATCAAAATATATACCCCAGTGCATCACATCAAGATCTGCTTGATAATGTTATTAGAGGGGGTTGGTCTGAGAAAAATATATTAAATCATTTGGGCCCTTCACTTTCAGTGTTTACTGAAAAATCCCCAGATTTTGAAAAACCCAGTATTCAGATTTTTCCAGTTTCTAGCAGGATTTTGTCCAATTCCCTGGACCCAGCTCCCTGCTCACAGACTCCCCAGCAGACACCACAGTGCACCACAGGGGAGGGTAACTGCTGATTGGTAGCTGCTGCAGCTGAGATGAGCCAGGCAGAGAACCTGACAAGACTGCCAACCTCTGCAATGAGAGGCTGCAGGAAGTAGAAGATTGTACCCCGTGAGACTGGGCCTCCTCCTGACTCCAGCCCTTCAATGCAGCATAAAGCCGCATCTGCTCCCCACCCACCTCCCAGCCCCACAGTGCACCTCCACCCTCCACGTCTGTTCTCCCTTCCACCACAGTGCTGGGCATTTCCACCCCCCCCCCCCCCAGGCAGGCATAGAACCTTGTCTGATTTACCTGCCAAACAGAGTTCCAGGCCAGGAACAGATCTCTCCAAACTCCCTGAACCTCTGTGGAACTGAGCTGAGGAATGGCAGCCCCATGGTGTTATTGCAGGGATTGGCAACCTTTGGCTTGCGGCCCATCAGGGAAATCCGCTGCAGGTAAACAAACCGTCCCAGCCTCCCAGTGGATTACCATGATGGACCATGTAAGAGTGTGTTACCCAGTCTCTGTGCTCTGGAGTACAGAGAAAAGGACTCTTTATTGCCAGACCGAATAACTCTAAGCTGCTTTCCAGCCAAGTTAATTCTCTACACCCCAAGACTCCCCCCTTTTACCAGTTGGGAACTTGGGGAACCACGGCTGCCACCATCTGAGTAGATATCCAAGGCCCTGGATTGGGGTATTCAGACTCCCCAAAACCCTAACTCTGTCCCCCTCCCTGAGAGCCAGAGTCAGACACCCCTTCTCGTTGAAGAGAGAGAGACAGACGCCGTTCCTCAACTCATACCCTGAGCTGATCTTTTTCTCTACTCCCCCCCCCCCCTCCTCTCTTCCCAGCCTGGAAGCAGAGGAAACCTTAAGGGGAATAAACCAAACGCTTTATAACTAAAAGATTTAATGAAGAAAAGAGCATAGAACATAGGCACAGTACAGCTTACAATTTAGAGTTCTCTAACTCCTCATCTGAAATGGACAGAGACACCCCAATAGGTACAGATTTTATGCAAAATCAAAATATTACTCACAATTAGCTAAGTAGGACTATAAGAAGGAAAGTCGAGTCATCTCCACAGCTAGAGATGAGTTCTCGGACCCTGGCCCATGCTGCATGGCCAGCAAAACTGAAACTAACTCTAAAACCCCTCCCTCCCTCTCTCATGGCAGGGAAGCTCTTACGTCACTTGTTCTCAGGTAACATTAACCCTCTCCAGCACTTTACACTTATGACAGACCATGTGCCAAAGGTTGCTGATCCCTGATCTAGGACCTTCCTTGCTTTTTGTTTATGTGTTTGTTTGCTTATCTTGAAGCTTTACAACTGTACTTTAATGTTTGATTAGCAATGCCACCATAAGTACAAGTGAGATGAAATGTCACTGGTGTCTTGTCACACTTTAGTTGTTTTAAATATCAATATGACTATCTTACATTCTGCCCTGCTTTCAGCCAGAACGCTTTCAGTCTTTGCTGAAGTATCCAGAGTTACTTGTAAAGGCAGCTGCAGGAGAAGAGTTGTCAAGGTTGAATGACAGCTAGCCAAATTTACCTCATGCTGGAGCAAGAGCTGACTAGCTATTTTAGTCAGACCACAAAAGCGCTTGGTAAAGGAATATTTAGGTCACCTAAAAGCCAAGATGTGATATTACTGGTTTAACTCGTAACGCTTTAAGGAGGGGGGGAAAGCATGTGCCAGATGTGTTCAGTGTCTTTAAATGCTTT
Organism: Sternotherus odoratus; assembly: GCA_032164245.1. Classification (NCBI taxonomy): domain Eukaryota; kingdom Metazoa; phylum Chordata; order Testudines; family Kinosternidae; genus Sternotherus; species Sternotherus odoratus. The sequence continues at coordinate 42,474,632 of JAVMKO010000002.1, forward strand.
TATAAAACATTCAAATACTCTTGCAAGCTGGGTGGAATTGCTTTGGGAACAGTTTTATTTTTCACTCACACAGGAAACTAATACATGTTAATATTTTGAATAGGTATTCACCAAGCAATCATCTTATTATCATCTTTTGAAGATACGGGGTCAGCGTGTGATTTACCATATTTTTCGCCATATAAGACGCTCCGGCATATAAGACGCACCTAATTTTAAAGGAGGAAAATCTAGAAAAAAAAGATTCTGAACCAAATACTGTAGTAAAATATTTTAGTTAGAGTTAGAGAAAGGGGTCCTGGTGACGGGCAACATGGGGGGAGAGGATATGGTATGGAGGGAGCACAGAGGATTGGGTGATGGGGGAGAAAGTGCACTGGGGGGCACAAAGGGTTGGGGGGCAGAGCACAAGGAAGTCACAGAGTGGGGCGAAGGGGGATGACACAGAGAATCGGATGAGGGGGAAGGGAGAGTCCGGGTGGAGTGGAGGGGGTTGGCAGAGAGGATCGGTGAGGGGAACAGGAGAGCCTGGGGGGTGGGAAGAGGATTGGGGTGGGAAGGAGAGTCGGGGGGGGGGAGAGCACCCCAAGAGGGGTGCAGAGGGTCTGGTGGGAGGAGCAAAGAGTCCCAGGGGAAGGCACAGATGCACAGAGGATTGGGTATGGGGGAGGGGACAGTGCCCTAGGGGAGTCACAGAGGATCAGGTTGGGAGGACAGGGGGGGGTGAGGCACAGAGGGTCAAGTGGAGGGGGAAGCCCCAAGAAGGGGCACAGAGGGTTGGGTGGAGGAGAGGACACAGAGGGTCTGTTGGGGAGGAGCGACAGAGTCCTGGGGGGAACACAGATGATGTGGTGAGTGGGGGGGGGAGGCGAATCCCATGAGAGGACACAGAGTATTGGGGGAGGGGAGAGCACCCCGGGGGGGGCCGAGGATGGGGGAACTACAGACTGTAGAGTGAAGAAGGGGAAGCCCCGGGGGGCACAAGAGTGACGGTCCTGGTGAGCGTGGGCTGGGGAACTGAGGGGGTTGGGTCAGGTGACAGGGGAGCTCAGGTTCTGAAGAAGGAAAATGAGGAGTAGGAGCTCTGGAGCAGAGGGAGGGAGCCGGAGGGCAGGACCTGGCGAGGTGAAGCCCGGGGGAGGGAGATTTGCTGAGTGGGAGCGGAGGGGGGAGGAACGGGGAGGGACCAGAGAGCCGGTGAGGGGGGACGGGGGGGCACACAGCGGGGTCTGGTGACAGGGAAGCGAGGGGAGCCGGTGAAAGGCAGCGCGGGGGAAACGAGGGGAGCCGGTGAAAGGCAGCGCGGGGGAAGCGAGGGGAGCTGGTGAAAGGCAGCGCGGGGGAGCTGCGGGCCCAGGGACATTTGGTGACGAGGGGCGCCGGGGCGGCTGGGTGAGGGGGGCGCCGCGGGGGGCAGGGGCAGTTACCGGACTCACGAGGGAGAACTCCATGGAAAATTGGCGCAGCCGCGTGGGTCGCTGCGCCGCGCCCCGCCCGGGCTGCGGGCGCCTCATGTACAGCCGGGACTAGCCGGAGCCAGGCGCTCCCGTCCGTGTCCCTGGTGTCATTCGCCTCGCCCCACCCCCGCGCTGAGTCCCGGGGGGGGGGGGGCAACCCCGCGCCACCGGGCGAGCGGAGCACCCTCCCTATAAGACTATACCCGGCGTATAAGACGACCCCCGACTTTTGAGACGATTTCCCGGGGTTAAAAAGTCGTCTTATACGCCGGAAATTACGGTACTTACTCCTGCTAAATAGTACCTGACACCATGTGTAAGCCATGTGCTATTTGTTCAGAGTAAGGGTATTGAAATCTTGCCTATAATAAATGAAGGTGTTTTGTAGTTGGTAATTAATGCATTAGTACAAATTTAAGTAATGTTTTTGTGATATATACTGAATTGCTTAGCTACAAAATAATCAGTATTTCAAAAAAACAGGTGGAAGGCCCAATCCTGCAGTCCTTAGCTTGGTAATAGACATCAGGACTACGTTAAGGACTTGCAAGGTGAGACCACAGTGACTTTGGCAGGGCTCTGGGGAGGCCTGTTTGTAGGTGTATATAGTCCAAGCTGCTGGCAAGACAAGATGATTCATCTGAGGAAAGCAGTCTCTGTTTTATCATGAGTCTACGGAAATACTACAAACTTCTCTCTTGTGTAGCACAGAGAAATGTTTGCACTCACTTTGTGCATGATAGTTCTGAAAGACGCAAGCAATGGCAGCAATGAAGTAGTTCAAGCTTAGGCTGGGTAGACATGATACCTGACTATCATATTCATCGTGGTCAACGGAAGAGATCTGTCAGCATGTGAGAGTGATTAATTGCTGCTCATTTTAAGTCTGCTTCCTGCTTAGTTCAGCACAGAGCTATAATTTAGTGTGTTACAGACACCAGGAATGAGCTCCCAAAGTTGACACAGGCTCCTTGCATTTTATGGTAATTTCATTTAATTGTTGACACTTTTGCTTGAGGGAGGTTAAGAGGATATAGCTTTCTTTGGATTTTGAGGATTTCTCATGAGAATAACTGGCTTTGTGTTGTGCAGTGCATGTTTTATGCCAGATATACAGGGCTCTGTGCACCCCTGATAATCTACATGCAATACCTGCCACACAATACTTAGGGATAGTCAAGCAGGGAATATTTTGGAAAAAGAAATGCTTACTTTTCATTTTTCCCTTTTCTTCCCCAGGACAAGAAGTTCCTCTCTGTGAGGAATTTTGAGGAGATTAATGTTTTGTCCCATCTGGAAAAGTGCAACAAAATTGTTTACAGACAATCATATTTCCCACCAGAACTACAGTATGTGAAAAATAGGTCAGGTGTAAGCATCTTTTACCTAAAGCACAACAATAAATACAACACTAATCACTGTTTTCTACATGCATTATTGAGTATGTGTTGTACTTCATGCCCCCAGGGCTAGCACTAGACCAAATGGCACCCCAAGCAAGGAACTTCTTCGGTATCTCCTCCTCCATTTGTTAAACTTTTGAATACCTGACTTCACCTTGAGCCCAGCACCTCTCAAACCCCACGCCCCAGGCGGTCACCAGCCCCTAAATCCAGGCCTGTATACTCAGTTTCACCAAAGACCAATTTAACAGGCCATACGAAGTCCTAAAAGTGTAATACAACAACTCAAATCAATGGCTAGAGAAAAATCTACAGAAGACTCTATTAGGCCCACCAGAGAACCAGGACCAGAGGTTTCAATTCAATAAAGCATTTAAGTAGGTGAGTTCTTAAGATAGACGTATTCAGCAACGTCTGAATTGTGCCTCAGTTTCCCCAAGGGAGCTTCCACTTTAGCTGCTTACAGGTCAGCCCTCCAGTCAGCTCCCTACAAAAGTTCAACTCCTCCTTCCAGCATAGCAGAGTTCAAAGTCATAGTCCCAAAAACAAAAGAATCTTTATGCCAACTAAATTGAGTTGTCACCCTTCTAAGATTATCATCCATGCTCCTCTGGGCTTAGCACTCAGACCCCAGTCATGATCTGGCTTAATAACCTTCAGCAAGTTACTGATAAATCCAAACAGGAACATGTCAAGCCTACCTGTCCTTCAGGGAAGCACTGACTGGCCACAAGTCTTATTCAATTGCTGACTCCAGCCAGGCTTTTCTCCCAATTGCAAGTATCTACCTAGTCTACTCCCCTTCCCAATCAGCTCACAACTAAGTGAGCACTCCCCTTTTTAGCCCCTTCCTATAGACCTGAAACACCCTACGGGCATAGTGGGCAGGGTTGACTGTGCTCATAGGAGTTTGTTAACCCTTTCCAGACCCAGTGGGCTTTGTATACCCCTCATGATGGCCGAAAAGCCATGATTCCACCATCAAGAAAGAGGACAGCTTTGGCAAAAAACTCATTCTAGTTCAACAGTGAAGTGAAGGCAGCAATTAGGAGGGAAAATAGCAATACATAACAAATGGGAAAAGGGAAAACATATGAATCAATATAAATTAGAAGTTATGTAAGGCAGAAATGTGATAAGGGAAACTAAGGATATCAAGGGGAAAATCTCTGACAGGGCTAAGGATAATAAGGAGGGGTTGTTTGTTTGTTTGTTTATGTTAGGAACAAAAGAAATCCTAGCAATGTCAATAGGCCCATTACTAGATGGAGAAGGCAAAAGTGTTAATAATGATGCAGAAAAGGCAGAAGTGCATTAAATAGTTCTGGTCTATATATGGAAACAATCAGAATGATGTGCTTGTATCACATGAGAATCATGAAGTACTTCCAGTCCATTAGTATTGGAGAAGGCTATTGGATAACATCTTCTAGGGATAAACATTTTTAAATCAGTAAATCCAGATAACTCAGACATAAGAGTCCTAAAACAGTTGCTTGAGGATCTCTCTGGCCCCACTAATGTTACATTTTAATAAATCTTGGAACACTGGGGAAGTTCCAAAAGACTGGGCATGTGCTATTGTTGTGCTAATATTCAAAAAAGTCAATCGACTGCCCCGGGTAATTATAAGCAGTTAGCCTGACATGAATCCCAGGAAAAATAATGGAAAATAATGGATGCACAGCCTTCCCTACCCAGCCCTCCATATAGTTTTGCATGTGTTGATGTGGTCCTCGGGGCACAGAATTTGCCCCCCCCTGGATTAAGATAATATCTAAGATAATATCTAAGAAACATTTGGAGTAAGGGTTGTCAATGATTTAAGGTTCAGCTATCACTGAAGTCTTTGGAAAGACTTGTGTTGACCTCACTGGTACAGGGATTGGTCAAAGCCAGATTTTCAAAGGGATTTAAGTACTTAAAAATATAGAGAGAGGCATCTAGTAGGATTTTCAAAAGTACCTAAATAGACTAGGCACCTAACTCATTGATTTCAATGGGATTTAGGTGCATAACCTGTTTAATCCCTGTAGGCGACATTTCATTTTTAGAGGCTTAAATACCATTGAAAATCTGGCATTTAGTAAACAACCAGTGTTTTTTCTGAATATCAGGGGGTCAGGATTCTTGCTTCCCTTGTGCATTTCAGGTATTAAGTACAGATAAACATGATTTTAGCTTCAACATATTTATGATGGAAGTTATATGCTCTATTTTTTATTTTTTTTAAGAATATAACAAGAATTCTTCATTTGCTCTAAAACCATTATTCTAGTATAGGGAAACCAAGCCATCATTAATTTAAAATTGTAGGCATTCAGAGCTTTAATTGTAGCTGTCAAGATAAAGCATATTAGAATCACTTCTGCATTAATGCATTTAATCTAACTGTAGTCTAAAAAAGTGACTGCAAACTCATAAAAAGCAGCTCTGCTGCTTTTTTTTTCATTCCCACTATTACTTGTAACTCGCTTATTCTCAGAATAAATTTGTCTTTAGACACCATGTATTAGAAATTACCTGTGATGACCAAATCAACACCTTTGACAAATGTGGAAAGATTCCCTAAAGCACTCAGCTAACTTGCTGGATAAATATGAGCTGTTTAAAGTTCCTCTTGGTTCAGTAAAGAAAATATTGCTTGTGAACTGCTGCTAACAATTAGAAAGTGACATAAGGAGGCATTTGATAGGAAACAGCTAGGTTAGATTGAAATGGGGGATAAAAAGACAATGTATTTCTCCAAACTCTTCCCACAAATTTGCCCTGCCAATTTAAGAGGCCAAACTAAGGTGCTACTCACAGGAGATTGCACAGTTGTTCACAATATGGTTATGCCTGGATGTGACTTGGCTCCTCAGGTTTGATTCTTCCTCACTAAGCTTTAGCTACAGCTGTGGGCTGTGTTGGGCTCCTTGAGCTTGGCTCTTTCTTGACTGTGGCACAAGGTAAGTCATGATTTTCCTCCCCAAGTGCCACCCACTCATTGCACCTACATCAGCTGTCAATCACCTCAGGCAATTCAGATCTGTGTAAGTTTCTCCCTCTCCTTTCTTACATTCTTTGATGAGCAGTGAAATAGTTAACAATATTGATATTTCAATTATTATCATTTGCTATCTAAGTTAACTCTCACACTGAGATGAATAAGGGCAGCTCACACCTCTAAAAACTTTTCTTTCAGGTTGCCTGAAAAGTCAGGCAGACTTCATTATATCAGTTAGCCTTCCAAATGTGAACAGAGCATTCCTCTTCAACTATAAGGGCTAGAAACTTAGGCGCCTAATTATCTTTGGGGATCTGGGCCCAATTCCCTTTGAAGTCAAGGGGAATTAGGTGCCTAAGTATTTTTGAGGAGCTGGGCCTTAGCTTTGTTAATGCTTTTCATGTTTTTTTAATTAAAGCTTTTAATGAAAACTTAGATTCTGAAGCACAAGATCAGAGCACAGGAGAGGTGACAGTGAACTGTAACAATTGAACTCTTGATCTAAATCACCATTTTTCAAAGTTTGGATCGCAACCCACTACTGGCTTCTGGCATGTCAGGCACTGGGTCACTCTGGTCAGCACCGCCGACCGGGAAGTTAAAAGTCCCATTGGCAGTGCTGCCCAGCTAAGGTAGACTAATGTCTACCTGTTTCGACACCGTGATGCACCCCAGAAGTGGCCAGCACCACGCTGGCTTCTAGGCAGGGGGCCACGAGCTTCCGCATGCTGTCCCCACCCCGAACACCAGCTCCACACTCCCATTGGCCGAGAACTGAAGGGGAGGGGAGCTTGCAGGTGAGAGAATCACAAGCATGCCTTTGCCTAGGAGCCAGACCTGCTGCTGGCCGCTTCCAAGGTGCAGTGCGGTCTGCGGTGCCAGGACAGGCAGCAAGCCTGCCTTTGCACCCCGGCTTTGCCATTGACTGGGAGACGCCCAAGGTAAATCCATGCTCCAACCCCGTGCCCCAATTCCCTGCCCCAGCCCTAAGCCTCCCCCAACCTGGAACCCCTTCCTGGAACCCCACATCCCCAGCCCCAGCCCAGAGCCATGATCTCCTCCTGCACCCTAACCCCCCACCCCAGCCCAGAGCACCCTCCCACACTGGCCCCATTCCTGGCCCCCACCCCACAGCCCTCACCCCTGCATCCCAACCCATTGCCCCAACTTCGTTGGGTCATGGGCATCAACAGTTTCCTTCAACTGACTCCTCAGAAAAAAAGTTTGAAAACCACTGATCTAAATGATCCTACCCCCTCCTACCCCCAAACATTGTCTCACTATCCAGGTACCTACATAGCCCTTATCACTATAGTACCTGAGGGCCATTCTGGTCTCAATTTTCAACTACATTAGAGCTGTTCAAAAAGCAGGAAATTTTCCCAACAAATTTTGAAGAGATTTTCATAGAATATTGACCCTTTTTCCCCTCCAAAAATTTTGACTTAGAAATTTTTTCACCCAATTCTGAGATATTTGTACACTTGGAGATCTACACATTTCAGATTCTCTGTACCACGAGTTGGTCCTTGTCTGCCAAGTGCTCTGCCCAGCAACCAACCAAATGTATATGTACCTTATTTATGTTCTCTAAAATAACTGGCTTGAGAATTACTTATACTCCCTCTTAATGCAGATTTAACATTTTGCTTTACCTTACTTGGGCTTGTGCATAGCTCCGTTCACTGAAGGACAATGACATTGCACTCCCTGCAGTGCACCATGCAATGACTGGATAGCTTAAGGTCCAAGGGAGGAGCTCCTACCTGATGAGCCTCCATTCTTGTTGGCAACTAGCCAGCACAAAAGTCTTAAAGGGGGCAAACCATGGAGTTTGAAAGGGTTGTCTTACAATAAAACGTGAACACTGAGCTAGCACCTCTGCCGCAGCACCACTTTGAAATAATGTCTGCTGAATTTTGAACAAGGCACAAATATTTTAAGGCCACAGCAGGAAGTCTGGCAAAGACGGAGTTTCAGTCACAAAGCAAGACCGGATGAACGTATTTCCACACTGCAGGGAACTAACGAAAAATTAGATTAGTTGACATTTGATTTTGGGAATTTGAAGACTCTGTGAAGTTGGAATTGATTAATACTTATTGAAACAACAAGTTAGAACTAGCATCTATGTATATATATCATCTACTTGTCTATTTCACTTGTATGACATGTCCCTTTCCCGCTCTCCTCATCTATTTATCTTGTTATTTGGGGGCCACATCTACACTACAGCACTGCAGATAAGCTGCTGTAGCACCATAGTGTAAACCCCTTGCATCACGGTAGGAACTGACTCCTTCCATGTTTAAGAAAGATGAATTGAAATTGGAACAGGTGAAGAGAAGGGCTATTAAAATGATCCAAGAAATGGAAAACCTACCTTATGAGAGGAGATTCAAAGAGCTTGGCCTATTTAGTCTAACTAAACAAATGCTGAGGGGAGATATGCTTGCTCTCTATAAATACATCAGAGGGATAAATAAGTCCTCTCCCTCCCTGGTATTTAAGTTAAATGCCAGAGTGGACACAAGAACAAGGCTTGTGGACACAAGGCTAAAAACTGATCATCAACATGGTTAGGCTTGAAATTAGCTGAAAGCTTATAACCATCAGAGGAGTGAAGTTCTGAAACAGCCTTCCAAGGAGAGCAGTGAGGGCAAAAAACCTAATCGGATTGAACGTTGAGCTTGATAAGTTCAAGGAGAGGATGGTATGATGAGACAGCTTACAATGGCATATAGACCATTGGCAACTGCTAGCACCAAATATCTCCAGTGGCTGGTGATGAGACACTAGATGACGAGGGCTCTGAGTTACTAAAGAGAATTCTTTCCCATATGTCTGACTGGTGGGTCTTGCCCACATGCTCGGGGTCTAACTGACTGTCATATTTAGGCAGGAAGGAATTTTTCCCCGGGTCAGACTGACAGAGACCGTAGGTGTTTTTTTGCCTTCCTCTGCTGCACAGGGCCTGGGTTACTTGCAGGTTTAAATTAGTGTAGAAGGTGAATTGTCTGTAACTTGGAGATCTTTAAATCATTATTTGAGGCCTTCAGTATCTTAGCTAGAGGTTAAGGGTCTATTTCAGGAGTTAGCAGGTGAGGTTCCGTGGCCTGTTATCTGAAGAAGGTCAGACTAGATCAGTGGTGGGCAACCTGCTGCTTCTGGGGCACACGGAGCTCCCAGAAGCTGTGGTTTGCTATTCCCAGCAAATGGGAGTTGTGGGAAGCGGCAGCCAGCACATCCCTATGGCTTGTGCAGTTTCCCGCAGTTCCCATTGGCCAGGAACAGCAAACTGCAGTTACTGGGGCCATTCAAATGTAAACAAACTGTCTGGCGGCCCACCAGCTGATAACCCTGATGGGCCGCATGTGGCCCGTGAGCCTCAGGTAGCCCACCACTGGACTAGATGGTCATGATAGTCCCTTCTGACTTTAAAGTTGTAGTATGCAGAATAAATTGTGACGGGCCGTTGCTAGGGAGTGCAATCCACTCTCACAGTCGTCTCCAGGGAGGGGTACTGTCGGTCAAGGCAACATCCTTATCTGTTGAGCTTTTGCAGCTGCTAACTGTGAGATTCAGCTTGTGTGAGACTAGGGAAGCAAAACAAGGCAGTGAAACAAAACATGTTATTAGCTATTCATGAGCTATGTATGAGATGCAAATGTGCATGGGTATTTCTGTGTCAGCGTGCCCCAGCATGATGGGCTTCATCCCGAGCATTGCTTCGGTGTGTCTGGCTTTCCCTGTCTCTCAGTGACTGCAACGATAGGGGGCCCCCGTTGCGGCTGTGTCACTGTCTGCCTTCAATAAACTCACCACTTATATTCATCTAGCTACTGTGTGTGAGCCTTGTTTCTACGGGACAAAATCCAAAATCCACAGTCTATGCACAGCCCTATTTTTTTAATATGTATACATATACTGTAATTGCTCTGCCTTGTTTCAGATGTCTGACGGAAACAGATTCACAGTTGCTGATGCCAAAGCTTAATCTCGTGGGCCATAAGGAAAGAACAGCTTGATGTACAAATGGAAGTTCAATTTGAGTACTTACTTTATGTTGTAATTTTAGTAACAAGGAAGAATCAATAGTGTATGACTTACTCAAGAAAAGAAAGAAAAGGAACAAACAATACAGGCAACAGATGCTGCTATTAAAAAGAAGGGAGACTTCAGTACTTTTTCCAGCCAGTTTAATAATATGTTTTATTTGAATTTATCTATTAGGTAGATAATGTATGCTTTTGCATTGTCTTCTAACAGAAAAAATGCCTAGCTGGAGAAGGAACCTGTCCAAATCAGATTCAACATACAAGACCCTGAAGCAAATGCTCAGCTGCACAAATTATTCAGATTTTTTAAAATGCAAATATCAATAAGATTTTCAGAAGGGATAGATGATGTGTTATAGTCTCTCATGTATAACTAATACATTAGTAAATATTCTGCTTGTAATATGTTTGGAATAGTCTATGTGGAAAATTCTAATCCTAGCTATTATCATGTGCCTCCTACTGAGCATGTATTTGGGTTGGGGGATTGCTTATTGATTCAGGGTTTATCAGCATTTCTATTATAAATCCATATGAATTTTAGCTCCGGTTTTCAATTTGACATTCAGGATTTCTGCCTGGGAGCAAGTGTTTTGTTTATACAATATTTGGTTAGAACTAAAAATAATGCAACTGCTTCCATGTGACAGAACAGCTGAAATTAATCTGATAGCACAAGTCCATTTTTATACATTTGGGGCTTTTTTAATGCAAAAGAGTTCCATCCAATTTTAAAAATGATGTTGTGTAGGCCATTGGACCCTGATGTAAGCCATTGCCACTGGTTGCTAAAATAATGAAAAAGATAAAGAGATTGAGCTTTAAGTTTACCTAGGTGCACAGGGATAAATTCAGTAAAAAATAGATTCAGCTTCAGTGCCACTAAGGCCCCCACAAAGGACCCAGTTATGCAAGAGGCTGAACACCCTCAACTCCCAATGAATTCAGTGTGCTTGTGGTCAATTAGCATCTTCCAGGTGTGACGCTATCTGATTAAAATATGACAATTGTTGCTCGGCATTGCTCGGGTCCATTGGAGGTGGGGAGGGAGCAGAGAGCTAAGTGAGTGCGGGGTCCGTTGGAGGGGGGAGGGGGCAGAGAGCAAACCTGACACCCCCACCTCACCCCCCCCCCGACCAAACCCGACACCCTCACCTCACTTACCCCTCAACAAACCCCGACTCACATTTTCACCCCCCCACCCAAAACCAACACCCCACGTCACCCCCTACCAACACCCCCTGACCAACACCCACACCTCACCCCCATTAGACCAAACCTGACACACCCACCCTCACTTTCCCCCCCAACCAAACCCGACACCCCTACCTACCACCACAAACAAACCCAACACCCACACCTCACTTACTCCTCGACCAACCCCGACCCCCCCTCCTCACCCCCCCCGACCAAACCCAACACCCCCACCTCACCCCCCGACCAAACCCGACATCCCTACCTCACTTACCCTCCGACCAAACCCAACTTGGGTCCGTCGGAGGTGGGGAGGGGGCAGAGAGCTGAGCGAGTGCGGGGTCCATTGGAGGGGAGAGGGGGCAGAGAGCTGAGCGAGTGCGGGGTCCGTTGGAGGGGGGAGGGGGCAGAGAGCTGAGCGAATGCAGGGTCTGTTGGAGGGGGTATTATGACATCATAACTATGTCACAGAGAACAGCAGCTGCCCAGCTGATGTGAATGGGCTTTAAAGAATTTCACCCCTAGGGGGCGTCAGAGGTGAGATTTGAAAAATTTTCGACTCTTACCCTGATTAGGACCCTAAGACCTCTAACTGTACCAAATTTCAAGTCTCTAGCTCAAACGGTGTGGAAGGAGTAAGTGCACATACATACACGCATGCATACACGCACGCATACACCATTTGACTTTTATATATATAGATTTAGAGATTAGGAGGCAAGGCAAGGTGGCAAGGTCGTGTTTGGTCTGGGGGGGTGGGAAGTTGTCGGGGTGGGTGAGGGGTGAGGTGTGGGTGTTGGGGTTGGTCAGGGGGGTTTGCGGTTGGTGGGGGGGTGAGGTGGGGGTGTCGGGTTCGGTCGGGGGGTAAGTGAGCCGGGGGGTGTCGGGTTTGGTCGGGGGGGTGGGTGGGAAGGTGTTGGTGTGGGTGAGGGGTGGGTGTTGGGGGTGTTGCAGTTGGTGGGGGGGTGAGGTGTGGGTGTGGGGTTTGCTTGGGGGGGTGAGGTGGGGGTGTTGGGTTCGGTCAGGGGGTAAGTGAGCCGGGGGGTGTCGGGTTTGGTCTGGGGGTGTTGCGATTGGTGGGGGGGGTGAGGTGGGGGTGTCGGGTTTGGTCGGGGGGTAAGTGAGCCGGGGGGTGTCGGGTTTGGTCTGGGGGGGTGGGAAGTTGTCGGGGTGGGTGAGGGGTGAGGTGTGGGTGTTGGGGTTGGTCAGTGGGTGTCGGGGTTGGTTGGGGGGGTGAGGTGGGGGTGTCGGGTTCGGTCAGGGGGTGTCGGGTTTGGTCTGGGGGGGTGGGAAGGTGTCGGGGTAGGTGAGGGGTGAGGTGTGGGTGTTGGGGTTGGTCAGGGGGTGTTGCGGTTGGTGGGGGTGTCGTGTTTGCTTGGGGGGGTGAGGTGGGGGTGTCAGGTTTGGTCGGGGGGTAAGTGAGCCGGGGAGGTGTCGGGTTAGGTGTGGGGGTGTTGTGATTGGTGGGGGGGTGAGGTGGGGGTGTCGGGTTCGGTCGGGGGGTAAGTGAGCCAGGGGGTGTCGGGTTTGGTCTGGGGGGTGGGAAGTTGTCGGGGTGGGTGAGGGGTGAGGTGTGGGTGTTGGGGTTGGTCAGGGGGTGTCGGGTTTGCTTGGGGGGGTGAGGTGGGGGTGTCAGATTCGGTCGGGGGGTAAGTGAGCCAGGGGGTGTCGGGTTTGGTCTGGGGGGTGGGAAGTTGTCGGGGTGGGTGAGGGGTGAGGTGTGGGTGTTGGGGTTGGTCAGGGGGTGTTGTGGTTGGTGGGGGGGTGAGGTGGGGGTGTCGGGTTTGCTTGGAGGGGTGAGGTGGGGTTGTCGGGTTCGGTCAGGGGGGGTAAGTGAGCCGGGGGGTGTCGGGTTTGGTCTGGGGGTGTTGCGATTGGTGGGGGGGTGAGGTGGCGGTGTCGGGTTTGGTGGGGGGGTAAGTGAGCCGGGGGGGGTGTCAGGTTTGGTCTGGGCACCCACCCCGACACCTTCCCCCCCCAGACCAAACCCAACACCCACACCTCACCCCTCACCCACCCCGACACCTTCCCACCCCCCCAGACCAACCCCGACACCCCCCGGCTCACTTACCCTCCGACCGAACCCGACACCCCCACCTCACCCTCCCAAGCAAACCCAACACCCCCACCTCACCCCCCGACCGAACCCAACACTCCCACCTCACTTACCGTCCCACCAAACCCAACTCAGATCCGTCGCAGGTGGGGAGGGTGCCCAGAGCCGAGGGATTCTGGGGACCTTCGCAGGTGGGGGGGGCACAGAGCTTATGGAGTCCGGGGTTCCGTTGGGAGGTGGGAGGGGCAGAGAAGTGAGGGATCTCCGGGGTTCCGTTGGGAGGGGGTGGGGCAGAGAACTGAGGGATCTCCGGGGTTCCGTTGGGAGGGGGTGGGGCAGAGAACTGAGGGATCTCCAGGGTTCCGTTGGAGGAGGGAGGAGTGAGCTGAGCGAGTGAGGTGTCTGTTGGAGGGGGGTATTATGACATCATCACCACCTAACCGCCCAGCCGATGTGATTGGCCCTGAAAGACTTTCACCCCTGGGGGGCGTCAGAGGTGAGATCCGAAAATTTTTCGACCCTTACCAGCATCTAGACCCCAAGACCCCTCACTGTACCAAATTTCAAGTCTCTGGCTCAAACGGTGCGGGAGGAGTTCGCTGTCATACGTACATACATACATACATACATACATACATACATACACCACTTGACTTTTATATATATAGATTTTATTCAGCATAGAAATTTAAAAGGGAAATGAAAATGAGCATCAGAGTCTACGGAAAGTATTGCTCTTGAATGTCTACATTATTATTGTGCCAGCAGTTTGAATCACTTTGCATCCTTGCATCAGCTGAAGTTTCCAGAAAGTCACTTCAAAAGGATCTTCTGCTGCGTGAATTTTCCAATTTAGTCCATTAATATTTGTTCTTTTAACATGTTTACTCTTTACTCTGTTTTACAGCTAGGTTGCAGCCTCTTGACCATAAATGAAAAGGCTTCATGATTTGCCTCACTTCTTCCCCTTAAAATGAAATAGACAAGGACCATATAAGTAAAAATTTTGTGTTATGACATCTGCAGTAATGTACCTTCTCCTTCAGCTAATGCCAATCAAAAGAGAGTTCCCTAATTTCCAAATTTCCAGTGTAATTCAGATACTGTTATTTTTCTTCTAAGTACTGAACAGGCTCAAAACATTTGCAGTATAATTGGTGCCATACAAGAAATCATATAACCTGGAAGATACCAGATATAACCCCTGATTCTGATAGAAAGATATAGCCCCTGATTCTGATGGAAAGTCTGGCTTCAGTAGGAATTGGATGAGGCTAATAATGAATTGATAACAGATTAGTAGAAGTTACAAGATATGAAAGGATACCATTGTCAAAGATGAAATCGTGAGGAATCCTTAAGATAACTTTGCCAGACGCATATGCTAAATCAAGTCTTGTGTTGCATAATAACTTATATAGTATCTTATTAACACTTAGAGGGATACATACAAGATTGGCTTTGGCATGCCCTAGATAGATTACTCTTTCTGGTGTATCTAAACATGGTTCACTGCACACACAGCAGAGTTGACTCAGGGAATGGGAGAATTGAAGTAAATAGAGGAACGGAAAGATCAATACTGCTCGACTCAACACTTACATGAGATGACAAGGACCCTCTGATATAGCAGGAGCTGTGGGTGCTTAGTAGCCCACCAGTTATAGGCCTTTTAGTTTGGTGCCTAAATATGGCTTTAAGTACTTAATTCTAAGCATTAAAGTTTGGAAAATTGGGCTTATCTGACTGTGACTTATAATTGAGCCACAGTGTTTGTGTCTCTAAGTTACATTTTCCTTATATAGGTATGTATGGACCCAAGGTGCATTTTAAGTTGCACTGTACTTGTCAAGATTTTCTAAGGGATCAATGTATTTGGTGGGATATATTAATAAAGTTGTATTAAGAGTTAGGGTGAAACGCCCGACCCCATTGAAATCAATGGGAGTTTTGCTATTGACTTAAATGGAAACAGGATTTCACCCTCACTTTGTTATTATGAAATTTACAATTAAGGGTCTGTATCTGCATTTTTGAGGACTCTTTTTCTATTAAATCTCTAATTAGTCTAATTAAGGCTTAAGTGGGACTTCTGTGCAGAAGTCCAGTGCAAGGTCGATTCATCACTGAAGTAAGTTTGATCCTGCCCTTAACGTTATGTTCACAGGAATTCACATTCACTGTCAGCCTTGAGAGTTTCCTAAGTTGCAAGTTTAAGGCCCTGATTTTGGGAAGTGTCCCTATTCAGGACAGGACATCCAGGTGCTTAAGTGCTTTCCTGAACTGGAGCCTTATAGAGCTAGCCATTGAGGCTATCTGGTAGCTCAATTAATTGTCCCCAGTTCAGAGGAGCTGCACATCATAGAACATAGGGACCAGTCCTGACCACCCTCACCTCACACTGATATAAGGCCTAGTCCTCTGAGGCAGGTGCTGAATGCTCTTAAACATCAATGGGAGTGGAGAGCACTCAGCAGTTTCCTGGAAGTGCTCAGCAAGAGGAGCAGAGAAAAGATAGAATTTTCCAGCTTGGAAAAAATGTTCAGAGTGAATGAAAATGGGCAGGAACAATGTTCCATTTCATTAGACCTGTATGAAATGGTTTTAAACTGCATAGAAGAAATGCAAACTCAGGACTTTTTTTCTTGCTGGCTGCCAAGCAAGCCGGACATTTAGCCCAACTTTTTACTTCCGTCTGTTTAATGAATGGCAATGAGTCACAAGCTGTTTGATTCACCCTCTGAGGTCATTTACAAACCATTAACCTGAAAAAGTGAGGTAACAATCTGGGTTTTCTATACTGCTGAGCTTAATAAGTCCACCTTTTTCTCTTGTTACAATTTTAATTTTAAAAACATGCTTTGCATACAGAGGGGAACACAAGAACATTCCCAGTGTTGCAGCAGTTGAAGGCGGTAGAACATTACAGTATAATTAAAAGAATGAGAGCTGCTGGAAGCTGAGCATGTCTGAAAGTCAGGCCACTTATTCAAGGGGGCCTGTCCTGAGACTTTTAAGATCTTGGCCTCCCTCTTTCTGACCCAGCTGCCAACCTGTGCTTTAAAGGTCCAGTAGGTGGTGCCAACCAGAGCCTCCAGAGTCCCTTTTCGACCAGGCATTCTGGTCAAAAACTAGATGCCTGGCAACCCTAACTGCATGCTGATCTTGATACTGTGCTCCCTGCCTTTTAAATCAACTCGGAAATTAAAGCTGGTGCAGAATACAGCAGCCTTCTAGGCACGTGGCGTATCACACAAAATTTCTACCAGCGGTGCTCTGTGCCTGCTAGTGGCTGAGCACTGGTTTCTGAGTGGAGTTTAAGGATTGTTTTTTAATTATAACATGAGAAATGGCTTAGGAATTGCCTGTTTGAGAGACTATTTCTCCCCAGTGCAATGGTGCCACAGATACTCCCAGCAAGACATTCCCCATGACAGACAACTCAGGTTTATAAACCCCTTCACCAATGCCCAATCCTAATTCGTCTTGAGCTGACCTTCAGGACCCCTTCTAAAAGCTGTCTATTTACCTAGATTTTGGGCAAGGGGCATCACAAGAGCAGGTGTTTGTGGTGAGAGGAACGTTGGTTGGGTTTTGATTTGCTCACTCATTCATTATTTTCTGGGTTTGAAGTGAGGCCCAGCTGCTGGTTCAATCTTTTTATATAACTGTAGTTGTATTCATGGCACCGGCGCTAAGAGGCTGAAAGGCCCTCCTCACTTTATGTGTTATTAATGAAGACAAGAAAATACAACAATGAAAGGGTGATAGGAGAGCAGGCAAATGTTAGAACAGTGAAATCAGGCAGTTACTCAGGTTAGCTCTGCACACATTCTGGTAGTGTTACAATGTATGTTCATGCTTTTTCAAAAAATGTCTCCTTTCATCTTTAAAAAGTCCTTGCTCTCTTGAAAATTAGACAAAATTATCCACCATAAGAGAAGAGCCCTATTTATTAAATCATGCCACCACTTTATGTTACAGCAATGTAGACTTGGCAGGTTGTTTTGTGGATCTCCATTCATATACACTTTAGAGGTGTTTGATTCATAGAAATACACTCTTCCATATGTTAGGGCCTGATCCTGACAGGTGTTGAATGTCCTCAACTCTCACTAACTTCAAGGGGAAATGAGAACCTTCCACATGTCCCAAGAGATGCTCAGGGCCAGATTTTCAAAGGTATTTAGGAATAAAAATGGAGAGAGGCCCTTTTGAAAAATCCCATTAGTGCTCAACTCCCCCTCATGAGAGTTTGGTGCCCAGTGGAATTTCTAAAAAGATGCAGATAAGCACCTACTTAGACAATTTTAAAAATCCCACTAGGTATTTAACTTATCAATGGTAGTTAAGCACCTAATCGGATTTTCAAAATTGCCTACCTGCATCTTTTGGTGCTGAGGCCCAGTTCTACAAAAGTACTTGGGCACATCAGTACCAATTTTGGCTCCACTGTGATCCACTAAATTCCCTCCAAAACCTACAGGTGCCTAAACTCAATCAGCTTCTAATTTTTCACTGTAAAAGTTCTCCAGTTGCCTATGTTTCTGACTTTGGCATGCGCATTGCTGCCCCCTCTAAGTGTCCAGGTGCCTAACACCCAGCCTAAGCCCCAAAGCAATTCACAAACGGGAGAGGGCATATGCTGGCCTAAATTGCAAGCCCAATCCAGGAGTTATGCTCAAAGACCACCCTTGAGCATCTCAATGCCTATGTCCCTTCAAGGATCCCACCATAGAGTCTTTGAAAATCTGGTCCTCAGTATGTAGCACGATTTGGCTCCATATGCTATAATAATTTTAAAAGAAAACAACTAAAACCAATTGCTGTAAAGCATCCAGAATTCTGCATAGACCCACCAGTCAGTAAGCCAGATTCAGTCATAACCATGTATAATTCTATTGACTTAGGCAGAGTTGTACCCAAATTTGGCCTTATCTCCATGCTGCTCTAAGCCGCTTCTGTTTACCCCAAACTAGAGAACCAGTTGGCATCAATTAAATCAATTGCATAACACCATAATCACCCAAGTGAATTAACATACCTCTACATGTATGCAGGGTTTCATTATATCTCTGCAGATGCAATGCCACCCTGGGTATGAGGAGGGGGTTCCAAGAGGTGTAGAATGGTGCAGAATATGGTCCATACATACTTATGTCTTAAATTCCATTGCATGTGGTGAAAATGGACTTTTCAACATTTCAGCTTCAAACTTGTTTCATATAAACAGGTAAGAGAAGGCCAATGAGGTAGAATGTTGCCCACGGCTCCCCTGGGTCAGCATGACTCTGCAGCACCCCAGTGCAAATAAATCCAGGCATAAATCTCAGACTATACTACTTATTGCATGTTTTCACCTAGATCTATTAGCATAAAGGTAAGAGAAACAACCAGGATAGAAGACTTCTGGCTAGTTAGACTCCATGCTTTATATCCATGTTTAGAAATATACAGTATATCTCCTGTAATAGACAATGAGTTGTGATAGATCCTTTGGCTCTCACTCTGTAAAGGACAACATATATTAACCATTTAAGTGATCAAAGAGCTCTATTAAGGAAATATATGATGGATGGAATAGTCATGGTGACAAAGGACAAGACAAGGAAATCACAGTTGGAGTGAATGTGAGTGTCGGCCATGAAGGAGTATTACTCCAAAATCCAGATCCTCAGAAGGTATTTAAGCATCTAGCACTTGTTGGTTTCAATGGGAGTTAGGTGCTCAAATGTGGTTTGAGGACCTAGGCCCAAATCCTTTACTTCTGCTTCCATGCTTTGTCGGCATTCAGACATTAGGCCTCACAACACCACTTTGAACTATATATTATCATCATTTTACATTTGGAGAAAATGGAGGAGACACAAAGGAATAAAAAAGGGACAAAAACACAAAACAGATTTCACGATTTCTGGTTCTTTAACCAAGAGCAAAGGTGAGAAAAAAGTTATTCTGCTGTGTGGCAAGTTGAATGATTCAGTTTTATGCTTGAAACGCTGGATGGAATTTAAGATTACTACCTATTACCACATGTAAATGTAAACAAACAAGTAACAAAACAAAGTTAGGGGTTATTTTTGTGACACCTTTATAAAGTGACAACACTGTTCAGTTGTAGGGTGATAATAGGGAAGACATATCACTCTGTGATCCAATAAAATTGTAAGCTTTGTTCCCTGCTTTTAAACAAACTCTCAGCAGGGTGAATACATATTGGTCTTTTTGTTATATACTTGTTTTCCAAAGCTTTGTTACCTATCTCAGTTCTAAGCTTATCTACCATGGAGTAATTTATCAGCTCCCTAAACATGGAACCAAAAAAAATGTCCTTTCCTTCTTTCTTGAATATACTTTGTCTTGGAACAGATAACACCTGCTGTTTTCTATCAATTACTTATTCATGGGAAAATTAAGTTAAATTTGATACTATCTTTCTTTGTGACTAACTCAGCTACCTGCTAAGTTTTTCCACTGAATATAAAAGGGAAAACTAGTAGTTGGTACAAAGGCACTTTAGGGACAGCAAAATAAGAAACAAGATAAAACTTTCCTGACAACATCTAACATTGCAAATATAAAAAACAGTCACGTACTTGAGAAAGCACCCACAGTGTCTACATGATACCATCACCAGCTTGCATGAGCCAGGTGTTTCATGAAGTGAAATCATCTAGTTTTCAATAGTCCAACCAATGTCTAACCCAGGTCAGTCCACCTAAGCCTTACATTCACACAGAGTGAATCCAAAAGATCTCTCTGTAACATAAACACAAAGGCCTTGTCTACACTATCGGCTGGATCGACGTGTAAAGATCGATCTACTGGGGACTGATTTATCGCATCTCGTCAGGACATGATAATCAATCCCCAGAGACACTTCTGTCGACTCCGGAACTCCAGCTCACCAAACGGCTCAAGGCAGAGTCGACGGGGGAGCCCACTGTCAACTGCTGCCACCGTGGGGATGGCAAGTAAGTCAACCTAAGATGCGTATATGAAGTTGCGTATCTTAGGTCGACCCTCCCCGCTAGTGTAGACCAGGCCTAAGTGTGGTCAGCAGTAGGCACTAACCAAAAGTGGCATATTGGTTTAGAATAGAAGCTAGATTCCTTCCTTCCATGCAGTGGGTTCTCTAACAAGGGGCTTTGAATGCCTGGTACACCCCATGACAAGTACATTCAAATGGATATAGGCACAAACCTTGGAGATGAGCAAACTGCTTGTGATGTGTGCTGTGATTTCTATAGGCCAGGGGTTGTCAATTATTTTTGTCAAGGTCCAAATTTCCTGGGTCAAGGTATAGTCAAGGTCCAGATGCCAGAGAAACATTTTTCACACCACCAATGACAATAATGATATTTTATAAATAAAATAAAAATAAAGAGTTTGCAGTCCATTCAAAAGTGTCTGGCGATCTGGATTTGGCCCAGATCCACCTATTGCAGTGGTTCCCAAATTGGGGCTCGTGAACCCCTGCGAGTTCACAAAATGTTACAAGGGGTTCTCAAGAAAAAAATCCCTAAATGTGTCCAGAGCTGTCCCTAGGGACCCAAGGCAGCACAGGACCAGCAGCCCGGAGCCCCTGGACTTCCAAGAGCTAAGCAGATCAGAGCAAGCGTCTCTATCACACTGAGGAGATGTAAACTTCAAGACTCCTTATAAGAAATGGAAAGGGAGATGGATATTTTTTGCTCTTTTTAAAATTGCACAGGAAGCTAGTCTTGTTTTTAAAATTATTACGAAAAACAAGTTTAAGCTTTGTTGTAACGCGCGTGGTTTGCCTAGAATGCTCAAGACCTGAATTCTTGTGTAGGAGGAACTCTTTGAGTTGGCTTCTTAAATATCTTCCTGCTATTTCACATCTGATACTCCTTGATTAAACATAGGAGCCTTGTCTCATAACAGGCTTATTCAAAGTGATACAAGCTACGAAAGTGAGATCTCGGAAGAGTGTTGCGGTTTTCATAATACTATAATGATAAATAATAATTAATAATAAATAGTGTGTAATAAACATGTCATACAAACAAATGTTATGTTTCCAAGGTCACTGCTTTTATCATTTATATTCAGGTAAATTAAATCCCTGAAAATATTCATTTTTAGGAGGGGGTTTGCGAGACATGACATTTTAGTGAAAGGGGTTCACAGGTTGTTAAAGTTTGGGAACCACTGACTTATTGACTACCCCTGCTATAAGGACTCTTGGGCGGGAAGGAATCTCAGCATCTGCTGTAACTCATTAACCCTTCCCCCCCACCCTGCTGATCAGAGACAAACAGAGGACCCACATAGAGCCAGTGGTAGCACTACACAACACATTACACTACACACTGCCTAGTATCCCAAATTTGCCATCTCTCCATACAACTGAACTACAGTAGACTCTCGATTATCCAGAATTGGATTAACCAGGATGTGGATTAACCAGGATGTCAAAAAAAATATGCGCACCTCACAGGGCCAGCTCTGGCTTTGCTGCCGCCCCAAGCGCACACACACACAAAACCCCTACCAGGGCGCAGGGCAGCCAGTGAACCAACACCCCCTCCCCCCAGTGCAGGATGGCTGGTGAATCAACCCCCACTCCCCATATTTCCTATGGATGGTGATTATCCAGGATTTTATTAACCAGAATTATTTTTTTCCCTATCATCCTGGATAATCGAGAGTCTACTGTATATACAGAGCCCTATGCACCATGGAGGAGGTGGAACTATTTTCCATCTAATAAGCATTGGAGTATTAAAGAGGCTTAGCACCTCCTTTGCACTTCCTTGTCCAGTTAGCTATGGTGCTCACAGGTTGGGATGTAGGCCTTTTGTGTCTGGTGTGCATGTGTGTGTGTGTGTGTGTGTCACACACACACACGCACGCACACGCATAAAGATTCTAAGGCCAGAACTACACTACAAACTTGCCAAAATAACTTTAAGGTTACATTTGTGACTGACATAGGTGTTCCAGTAAAAGCCCCTATTGTAAACACTGTTATAGCAGCACAATGGCATATATTATTTCACCCAGTGGGGTGAGAGTAGGTTATATCAGCAAAAGTAAAGTTTTGCCAGTGTCTACACTAGGTGCACTATGTGGCATAGTATACCAATATACCTATGCCAGCAAAGCCTTCCAAGTACCAGGCCCAGGATCCTGTTTGCCTGCCCACCTTTCTCCTTCAAAAGCTTGTCCCAAGGTTTCTCCCTACATCCCAGCTTTTTCTGCAACCTCTCTCTTTCTGTCATAACTTTTTGCTTCATACTTGATTACCAGTCCCTCCAATACAGTACACCTTGATAAAGGTATTTACCTATTGGACAGTCTCCACCCAGGTTGAGTCAAGACTGGGAGCTATTTTGGGGATGAAAAGCATTTAACTATCTGGTGTGCTTCCCTGACCCAGCCACCAAACTTTAGAGGGCTTACATGATAAAAAAAACAGAATCAGAATTGGCAGTAACAGCCCATCGTGTTGGCAATCTCAGAGAGAACAAGCACAGAACATATATGGAGAGAAAATGACACTCTCATCCCCTGAGCTGCTTCTTCTGGCTCACATTAATGAGATACATAAGTACAGTAGTGTGTAGCAACATAGAAAAAGATTGAGTCATGGTGATGAACAATAAAATCATCTTTTTATCGGTGAAATTTAAATAGATTATATATACTATATCTGCACAGCTAGCCAAGCCAAGTTCACACATACACAATTTATGAACCTCATTTTATTTCCCAGGATTATTCCTAATCCCTCTATTCTCATTCTACAGGCAACTTCTGTTATATTAAAGTGACAGTTACACAACAGGTAGTGATGTGGGCAACTTTGTATTGCTATTCTCAGAGTTCTCTGAACAAAGAGAACATTTTGACTACCAGTATTAATAAGCAGCAGAGGAGGAAAGGGATGAGGGAGGGAGAGAGAGGTGTGTGAGTGTGTCTAATTTTCTCCTCAGTTCCCCCTCTCCCCCGGCATATCACCACAGGTTTATAAGGGAGAGGAAAGAAAGACCTTTTGGAGAAAAAAGAAAATGATATTTGAATTCAGTATTTGTATTCTGTGGTCCAAATACTAAGATCCCTGAATACAAATATCTTATAAATCCAATTAATGGGCTATGACAATGACACTAATGATGACAATGAATGCTAGATTTGCTTCTCCTTATATAAAGATGGGACAGGCCCATAAATTGTGATGTGCTACAAAGAAAATTGCTATTGTGAAGAGCTGTTGTGACATAGTCTAATACCTGGTGCTCTACTTTACACAGTCATTCTGAGTGATCACTTGTTTTCCATAATAAGCAGTGGTCTTTTCCCTTCCCCATTTGTTTTTCCTTTGTAGTGGATAAAGTATTTTCCTCTTCCCCAGCATCTCTTTCTCCAAATCGTCAATGTTCAGACAAATTGTTCAATTTCAGGACCCGGCTCATTCTCTGGAGATTCAGAAGGACCAATTTGAAATGTTTTCTTGCATAAAAATCACAGAAGACAAATAGGCAGAATTGTAATTATTCCACTTTATGCTCACAGCAAGAACTTACCAAAAGCCAGTAAGTAGGTACAATGACCAGGTAAGGTAAAGTAAAGCCCCAAATGGTCACACTTAATATTAAAGGATCCATTTTAAAATAATTTTTAAACAGTTAATGGATATTTGAATAAATAGTTAATCAATTGTTAATAGAGAGTGTCCAGAAGGTTATTAGGTTGCTTATAATCATGGCTTTTCACCATGTGTCTGTAGCACATTCTACTGATGTGCTTATAACTACAGTACTTAAAACATATGTTACTCATGTCTGTAACAGCTTGTAAAATCTATTAATCATCTATAAGTCTGCGTGTCTGTCATGGAAGTCACAGGAGTCACAGATTCCATGACTTTCTGTGACCTCTGTGACTTCTACAGTGGCTGATGCTGGCTGGGTGAGCCCTAGAGCTTAGGAGCCCTGTTCATGGAGCAGGACTCCATTGTGCTGGGCAAAGAGGACACACACAGGACAAAAAGACAGTCCCTTCCCCAAGGAGCTTACTGGCTAATTATAAGGCAAGAGACAAGGGATACTGACAGACTGGGGAGTACAAGGAAATAATAAGACAATATTGGTCAGCATAATACGCTGTGGTCTTAGCACAACAGAAGCCTAAGTTTTTTGTAGGCATCACTACAAAGGAGAGTTTTAAGGTGGGCTTTGAAGGAGGATAATAAGGGAGCTTTACGGTTGTTTCTAGGGATATCCTTCCAAGTGTGTGTGTTGGGGGGGGAGGGGTAGCATGGGATAAGACACGAAGGTGCTTGTTTGAGAATTTATCAAGTGGGCAATAAGGCTGCCATCCCTGGTCATTTGCAGGGGAGTGTCAACAGCTTGACAGTAAATGAAAGATGATAGATAAAGTGGAAACTGATCATGAAGGGCTTTGAAAGTAAAGACAAGGAGCTTATGTTTGATGCCATAAAGAAGGGGGAGTAAGTAGAGGGATTTAAAGAGAGGAGTGATACGGTCAAAGCAATTGGCTAGGAAGATGATCTTTGCAGCAGCTTTCTGACTGATATGAGCAGGCCACGATTGCCTTTTTCAAGGCCAGAGAGAAGGATGTTGTAATAATCAAGACATGAGATGAGAGCCTAAACCGCTGTGTGGCTGGATAAGAAAGACTGTGTCTTAGAGATGTTATGCAGAAAGAATCATCAAGATTTAGACATACCTGAATATTAGCACCTAGAGAGAGGTACAAATTGAAGATGATGCCTAGGTTATGGGCCCAAGTGACATGCAGTATTATGGTGTTTGGCCACAGTGATCAAGAAAAGCAACAATGAGGAGGGGAGAGAGATTGGGGGTTCTATTTTAGCCATGTTTAGCTTGAGCAGGCAGCCAGACATCCTTAATGAGAATCCAGAAAGACAGGCCAAGATTTTAGTTTGGACAGAAGGAGACAGATCTGGAGTAGAGCGGTAGATCTATGAATCACACCCATACAGCTTCACAGGTGGATCTGTGAAACATCTGGATAGTTTCACTTTCTGTTTGTGGATGATATTACCCACAGAAGAGGTGTAGAGAAAGAAGAGACAGGCCACAAGAACAAAGCCCTATGGAACCCTATAACGGGGTGGCCTACCTCTTTAAGAGTCAAAAGGGCAGGGGCCACCGATTCCTGTTTAATTAGTCCTGACCTGCCACACCTATGGTGGATGTAGGACTTTAAAACAGAGGAAGTCTGACAGTTCAGAGTTGCTGAAAAGTATTTCTGGAACTTCCTGGGGTATGGAGAAGAAAGCAGCAGTCAAGCTACACAGAATGCTAAGAAGACCCACTATTGAGTATGGATGCCAGACTTTCAGATTGGCATTGAAAGGGAATTTAAGAAAGCTTGAGTCAATCCAAGCTCAGCTGTTGGGAATTGCATGTGGTGCCTTCATTACAATGCCATTATGTGTACTGCAGATAGCTACTGGTAAAATGCCTATAAATATCGAAACACTAAGCTAATATAGGATGAATGCTCGGAGCTAAGTGATCGATGTGTAGGGCAAAACCTCAAACTGCCTCATGTAAGTAGGGTTAAAGTGTGGACAAAGGATCATAGTGAACAGAAAAACCTACAAGAGGTTAAAATCTATAGCTTTGGGAAAATGCATTATAATAGGAAAATTATACCCCCCTGAGGTAGGTACGGAATTGTATAATGAAATTAAAAGAGGAAGAGGAATGTTAAATGTGCAAGGTATAGCAAATCAATACGTTTGTGATACGTGAGGATGCTACTGACTAATGCATACGGACAACTCCAAAGATGTAATGATGGGAAGAGAGGGAACAGCATTCTGTTGCTCAGAATCAAGAAAGCTGTATGGCTATCAATTTCTGTAGCCATTTTGACAGCTGAACTGGCAAGTATAATGCTGGCATTAAATTGGGTTACAGATGTGTGCCCAGCTGCCATGGTCATCCAGTATGATTCCTTATTAGGATTACAGGTGATCAGAAATGGCACTCCACATAGCAGAAATGATATAATTAATTAAATGTTTCTATTAACAAAAGAATTGGTGCAGCCAAGTGTAATACCATTGATCCCAGCATACATAAAGCAATGTGCTGGGAGACAAGTTAGTAAAAAAAAAGTCAAACCCAAGTTGATTTAGAGATCCCTTTTAAGTGAACAGGAGTTTTAAAATTTAATTTAAAATGAATTGAAAGGAATGGCAGGAAATATGGGCCAAAAAAATGAAGGGGAAAAGACTCTGTGAAAATACTTACCGTATGTACTCTAAGGATCTGAGAGAAAGAGTGGAATGGCTCTGTTTAGAATTTTAATTTGCATTGTGGCCAATTAGTCATTTGTTTCTAATACACAGACAAAGATGTATTACATGGGATGTACAAAGTCCAGGAAACTGTTGACTATCTTCTTCGGGAGTGTAAAGAGCATATCATCAAAAATGGATATTTACATAAAAAACACAGAGGCCTTAAAGATCAAAATTTTCACTGTAATGCCTAGTAAGAGCATCAGGAAAATGGGGCCCTATTTTTTTTAAGCAATTCTTTAAGAACGCTAGTGAAATATTTCAAATTCTTGAATTATCTATGGTGTCCAGTACTCAGAGATCATAGCTTCAGCATGTGAGCTGCTTCACCATAAAACACAAGAACTATAAGAAGTCCGGTGTTGTCTGTGAAGAGAGCAGGTTAGAGGACTTGTGGCTGGAGAGCTGAGCCATAGGAGTCAATCTAACTCCAGTGGTGGGCCTCAGGCTCCAGAAAGGCAGTTCTGAGACTAGAGTTCCACAAGGGGAACAGGGAACTGAAGAGAAACCCAGGAGGGGCAGAAATTATAGTTTATTTTGTACTTGGGCTCCTAAGGAGGAAAAGTCTGAGGAGTCAGTGCTCAGATCAGAGTGGAAAGAACTGTGAGTTGAGCCCGAGGGGCAAAACACCTTTTGTTTATGTTAATTTGAGATTACTGTGGAAGATGGTGTTTATTTTGGGATTTGAGTACTCTGGAAGGGCACTGAATTTTTAAGTGACCTGGCTGAAGGGCTAGGCCATTGTGTTACAAGACAACTGATTTGATATAACCCACAGCCATCTTTTGCACTTAGCCTCCATAAAATGAAAATGACTCAGAAATTGTGGCCTTGGCTTAGGCAGACACAACAAAAACATCTGCATGATTACAGTGTTACTGATAAGGACAGATTCATAAGAAGAGAAGTAAAGTGTGAGTAGCTGACCTTGGTCTGGGTGTCTGTGTCTGTAAATTTCTTGCTGAAGTTGCTTTGCTGATAAGTAGAATAATGAATTATTATTCACTGTTGTTAGGTTGTTGCTAGGAAGATTGTTAGCCTACTAGGGGCCATTATGAGTTATGTGCTTTGTCCTGAGAAAACCTATAAATAATTTAGTTTTAGAGTGTACTTTGGAGAAGTTTGGATTTTTTATGAGTACAGGGTCACTGACGTAAAACTCCCCAGCAGTTAAGAGATAGACTGGCCACCAGAAACCTGTTGCTGCCACTTGATACCATCTCAGACTTTGGGAAAAATAGTCTGGGGTGTTCTAAACTATTGCATTCTTGATGTGTGTTTTGTACTTAACAAAAACAAAGATTTTGGGGTGGAAGCACTCTTGTGTGTACCAATCATTTATCAGAGAGAGGTGCAGTGTCCCCACCTGATTAATTTCCTCACCCCACCTGGAAAACAGAGACTAACTACCATTACTTTGGGTTCAAATAAACCCAAGTAACAATTGCAGACGCAGATGGAGGCAACCAAGAGGAAGGCCCAGCAAGCCCTGCATCAAGGGAGCGCTGGCTGGTGAATCACTTCTATGAATGTGGGACTCTTTTCTGAGGCATGACCCTATAATAAATCCCAACAGGAAGTTGGAGCAGGAATGAGGAGGACCCTCTGAAAGGGTGATTAGAGAGATAGGAGAACCAAGAAAGAATCACAGAAGCCAAGGGAGGACAAGATTTCAAGCATAGGAGCTTGGTCGGTGGTGTCAAAGATGGCTGACAGATTAAGGATGATGAAGATGGAGTATTGGTTTTGAGCTTTAGGAAGAGATCATTGGAGACTATGATGAAGATGGCTTCAGTTAAATGCAAAGGGCAGAGGCCAGATTAGAGAGATTCCAGAATGGAACTGGTGGAAAGGAACTCCAGGCAGTGACTGTGAACAGGATGTTTAATGAGCTGCTTAATGAGTTGAGAAATGAAAGGGAGAAGGGGAAGTAATTTGAGGGGGAAGGTGGGGTGAAGGTTGATATTTTTAAGACAGGAGAGACTAATCCATGGTTGTAAGGAAGGAGATGAGAGTGGACATGAGGAAGATCAGGAAATGGGATGGGATCCCTTGGGCAAGTGGAGGGGTTAGAAGAGGAGATCACATGAGAAACTTCTGGATTTGTGACAGGGGACAAGGAGGCAAGAGTTGTAGGAAGGGAGGGGGAAAGGAAAGCCGGAGGGGAGGGAGAAGGTTATATCATATTTTGTCAATTTTTCTTGGAAGAATTTGGCAAAATTGTATGCAGAGAGAGAAGTGTAGCTAGGAGAAGGGAGGGTTTCAGGAATAATTCAAAGATGGCAAAAAGGTGGCTACAATTGCAGTTGTTTCGGGAAACTATTGAGAACAGTCATGAAATTGGCAAACATTCTTTTTGTGAACATACACTTCAGAAATCCTTCTGGAGATAATAAGCTGGTAAAGTATCTGCAGGTTGCAAGTCACTTCCTGCAGTGCTATTTCCCAAAGGCTAACCTGTAAATATGAGTGTCCTGAATTGCTTCCAATCAACACTTCCTCAGAGTGGCAAGACAGGATTTGTTTGCAGATGAGAAGTGTTCTGCTGATGATGCCTTTCTTTTCATTAACAGCCTATCTGAATCGATGGGGGAAGGGAGAGGAGGGAAAGAAAGTACTTTCAGAAAACTGGCAAGAAAAAAGCAGGTCTTTGAGCTTCTTTAAAAGCCCAAACATAAGAGTATTTTTTGACGGCAGTCGCTACTGGAAAACATCACACTGTGCACCAGGGTGAAACAATATTTTTATCTCTGCACTTTCACTTTGATCCATAAATCCTAGTCAACAACTCTTTCATGTAAGTGTGTCCTTTAAAAAAATTGAAGTAAATCACTTTACAAAGGCTATGCTAACTTAAAAACCACTTCTTTTAAAATCACCTTGGCAAGAAGGCATTCAGTAGGCAGTCGTATAAACAATAACAAATAAGAAAGGTTGGTGACATATTACCTTATGTCACATAGCTGTAGGAGCAGACAAAGTGATCATCCTCTTAAAAAATCTGCCTGCTATAAACCGAAAAGTGTCACCTTGTGAAACTCATTGGAGAAGGAATTCTTGAAAGAAAATAAATAATAACAACTTGCTTCATGCCTCCTCTTACTCAGATGTGCACTGCACCTAAAAGAATCCATCCACACAAAGCCAATGGCCATTCACTCCGTCATGCATGTACTTTAAAGCTACTGACCCTCAAAGGAGGGGGTGATTTAAAGTGTCCTGGTTTAGCTCATAACTTTTCAAATGACCTCCCACTGCCCAACGCTGCAGCAGTGGGTTGGCTTAAAGCACATGACACCCTAAAAAAAGTACAAAGCTCCCACCACAGTCTTGTTTCTGACTCAGAAACCAATAAGCTGCCTTTTAGTCATAAAAGATTGTATCAGGAAAGCCGAATGAAAAAGGCCATCCCTCTCCATAAATCCTGCAGTTAGCACCCAGCATTAGTATCATTACTATTAAAATGGGGTCTGTAAACAAGGCAGAGTGGAGATTGCATGTTTGTCTTCTCCCAAAGATTCCCAGATCAAACTTGCTCAATATGCAAATAAAAGTTTTTCCCCCCCCAATTGCCAGTCCTAGGAACTCTCTCAGGGAACTGGGAAATCAAGCTGTGTTGTTTCCAGTTCACACAGCAGCACTGGTAATAAAGGTTTTGCAAACCAAATTTAAACTAGCCTTTGGAGAGTGCACCAGGGAAAGCGCTCCAGTCTGTCCACACTGACAGCTGCAAGTGCACTGGCGTGGTCACCTTTGCGGCACTTGCAGCAGGCATTGGGAGCAGTGCATTATGGGCAGCTATCCCAGCGTTCAAGTGGCTTTTCAAATGCGGTGGGAGGGGTGGAATGTGTGTGTGGGGGGTTGTGTGTATGTGGGGGGAGACAGAGTGGGTTTGGGGGATGCTGAGAGTGTTTCAGCATGTTGTCCTGTATGTTCAGACCCTCCACCACCCCCACCCCACCCCCCCGCCGCCGCCTCTTTCACTCAAAGCAAGCAGCATTCCTCAGTAATGGTTGCTTTTCCCCGGAGCAGATAAGCATGTTGCCTGTCAGAAACAGATCTTTGAAAGGACATATCCGTATTCCAAGAGCCAATTCCAAAACAATGACAAGAGTGGGCACTTGACTTAAGGGGATTATGGGATGCTTCTGGAGGTCAATCAGAGCACAGTAATGCAACACCTCATTCACGCTGATGCTGAGACATCTCAGCCAAGATGCAACAAGCCTTATGCTTCCCATGAAGGTGGATTACCAGGAGTGCTCCAGCTGCAGAGTCCAGGCGCTCTAAGTGCCTTGCCAGTGTGGATGGGGCATGAGGGGCTGTTTTAATGCACTCTAACTTGTAAGTGTGGCCAAGCCCTTATATTCCTGTCAGGAATAATTGGGATCAAACCTTTAACAAAAACATGAAACCTGACGGGCAATCTCAGGAGATAGGTTGAAACTGAATGAGCATGGAAACCCCTTCACTTTAAGGTGATCAATATTTCTCATTATGTCAGTGTAGTGAGGTACTTTGGATTTTGCGAGACAAGGCACATACACGTGGTTGTAGAAAGTAGATGAGTTTATTGGAAGGTCTCGGTCCCTCAAATAGGCGCTGGGGGGCCCGATTCTGATCAGCGCGACCGCAGAAAGGGTTACCTAGCACTTCGGAGCCATTGCCAGGTCGGAAGAGCCCACGAGCAAATATGGGAGTGGGCTTAAATACACTCACACATTTGCATCTCATACATACTCATGTCTCATTTGCAAGCAACAACTGATTGGTCAGCACTTGTTGGTTACGCAGTCCTGCCTTAGTTTCCCCATTTAGTTTCCCACGCATTCATTCTCACACAGACGGGGTAAACACTCACACAGCTGGGAATGGTCTGGGGACTGTTTCCAAACACACAGATAACAGCAAGGTCAATCTCATAGCATCATTATGCACTCTCCTGGAGTTGACTTAGAAGCATAACTGCACTTTCTAGTGGTTGCCCGTCACAATGTCTTCCGGTCCTAACAGTCAGTGTTAAGGTACATTGATGAGGCAGGGCAATGAAGCCCCTACATGCAGAATCTGTCTCCAGGGCTGCCAATCTAGCACATTTCATGAACACTAATTTCACTTTTAAAGCCCCACAATTAACTGATTTGTAGGCAAAAGCTCAAAAGTTTGTCTCTCTCAGCAACAGAAATTGGTCCAATAAAATATATTACCTCACCTACCTTGTCTCTCTGTTCTATAGCTGGGCAGACTAGAGGACCAGTTGAGGCAAAAACCACAGGAATCCAGTTGATCTTGGTGCTTATTTTGGATGCACAAGCTCCACAACACATTATGTATGCTTGAAATCCATGAAGACAACAACTCATACCTATTTGTTCAGGTTTACAGACTTGGATTGCCTCTGCTAACTTATAACTTATAACTACTGCCATTGCAAATGCTTGGCAGAGAGACTATATCTTCTAGGATGACTGTATATTATTTATTCTTCACTCATTTAAAATGATACGGTGCCATACAATTTAGTAGCAGGCAGTTTTCCCAAATGTATTTAGAGTCATCAATTCAACAGTTTCATACAGCACTTAGGTGATTTTTATGGCAGGAAATTCGCAAGCACACTTTGGGAACATGACTTTTGGAAAGGAGAATTCACTGAGTCCCATGTTATGTCCAAACATAAAAGTTACCATTGCAACCAATAATACCTGTAGGTGGTAGTTCTGAAGATGTTAAACTTCTTAAAATAAAACCAAAGACTTTAGTATATCCTCTACTCCATATTCCTTTATGCATAGAGAGAACTAGTATGGTCATATTTTTTGATTCATCGCTTTTTTTACTGGTCTGCTGCCAGCACATTCTGAGTACCAGATGTTCAGATATAGTAGTGCCTCACTAAACTAACATATTCCAATACACAAGGGAGAGGGGATATTTTTAAAGATTACAAAACTGAGGCTCGGATTTCATATCATTTTAAGCATGCAAAAATTCATCCTTACATCAATAAATAGGGAACTACATATTAAGAACGTTATGAAATTTAGCAAGATTTTTAAGAATTCCACAGATTTCCATGGAAGCTGTTTGTGAATACTTATGGTTAAATCCAGATTACTGAATACAAGGCATAATCTATAGGAGGCTTCATGTTGTTGGGTTTTTTTTGTAAACCAGGGCATCACCTTAACAGCAAATGTTTTTGTAGTATCCTATCATTGAATATGACTTGTACATTCCCATCCATTTTTCTCTGACTTTATGAAACATTATTATAAACTTTGCTTGAAATATAATAGTGTAGCTAGCAGCAGGTTTGTAGAAAAGACTAAGGTCCAGATTTAGCAAGGTGCCTAGCTTTCAACCTGTGAGTAATCCCATTGAAGTCAATGGGGTTACTCCTCTGTTTAAAGTCAGACTTGTGCTTACGTAACTTGATGAATCACATCCTAACAAAGCATAACAGCTTGAATTCATGTGCTCAAATCTAGTCTACTTCTCTTTTCCCCCTTCTCTTTAAATCCTACAAACAAACAGAAGCTAACAAAATTTGATTGTCAGAGAGTTATTGTGTAGAACACTTACTACAGTAAATCTTGCCTAATTGACTGCAACCTAACCCTTCACAGTTTTAGTCTTCAAATATTGCAAGGAACATTCTAAATAGAGTGTACATGTTCACCTGAATTTCTGAAGAATATCGTGGGTTCAAGGATGCAGAAAAGCAAATGTATTCATGATAACCGAGCTGGGTTTTGAGAACAAACCTATATATATATATAGCTATAGCCCATGAAAGCTTATGCTGAAATAAACCGGTTAGTCTCTAAGGTGATACAAAGTCTTCCTCATCTTATTTACACAGTACAAGGTCAACTGAAGGATATACATTACAAATGCGTAACAGTGCAGAATTCACTCCTGAACTCATGAAAAAGCATTTTTTCTCCTTTGTCTATTTGACTACAGAAATTATTCTACAAACATGATATTTGACAACACTAAAAGCTCTCCTAGGAATCCTTAGATTTGGTGTATTTTGCAACCTAACCTTTATCTAACCTAAGATTATTAGTGTTCACAGTAATGTAGTAACAGGCAATTCCTCTCACTATGGACTTGATCCTATGGAAGTTAACATGAGTTGTGCTATTGATTCTAAAGGAAAAATCATTGAGCCCTGAATTAGTTATGCATGAAAGCAGCAGGGATCTGCCTCTCAGACATTTTTTTCACTGACACTTCTGTCTTCTTACTTAACTCTCCCAACACCTAAACTGTAATTTTGAAACTGTCTGATTCTCACCTCATCATTCTAAAATCAGCAGCTTGTTTCTGTTGCTAATTTAATGTGAAAACACTCCTCAACAACTCACTCTTAAAATGCCCTTAGTAACTGCCAGCATACAATATTTAGAACTGTGTATGTTGGGGAAAAATCTAGTTCTTAAGTGTAGTGGTTGAGCACAGAGGTCTCATCAGTTCCTCTCATAGCTTTTATTCTTGAATTCTCAGCAGTAATTGGTGCCTTGTGGATGTAAATGCTGCAAATCAAATAAAAGTTCCAAAACAATGTTTTCCTCTACAGAAAGCATCCTTGAAAATATAATCAAGGGAATTCTGGTCAATTTACCTTTCTGTTTGCCTGCCTGCCAGCCTCTGATAAAAAGGCAGTCCATACGCAGTCCACATTATTTAAACTGTTCAGCTATGCCAGTATCCCATTAATGTTAATCCACAGCTTTTCATCTAATTTTGCCAACATGAATCTGTTCTACAGAAGAGGAGTAGTGACAAATAATGGCACATAATTATTGTTTGTGGTTTTCAAGGAGCTATCCTGCTGACCTGCTCCCTCTCTCACAGTATTAAATGTTTCTCTCACTATAGATCTTCCCCCCAGTGTATAGTCAGTCCATGTCTTATTTCCCATTGTGTTACATTACTAGAAGCCCAATTCTGCCACCCTTCCTCATGTCAAGTAACACTTTACCGCATGAGCAGTCCCACTGAAGTCAATCGCGCTGTTCATATAGTAAGATATTACTAAACCTGAGTCAGGGTCAGAAAATTGAGCCTATTATGTATAAATAGGGCCTGATTCTAACATAGCATAAGCCCTATTTGCATTCTTCTGGCAATATAATGGAGTTTTAAAGTAGGTACAAATGTAATCACAGGTAGCAATACAAAAATCAGCCCCCCTTATATAAGCTCACTATGAATGCATCTTGAGTTTGAGAGACGAGATGATGTGAAATACCAACAGAGTGAGGATGAAATAGAGCATGTCCTTATATAAAGGAGTTAGATCAGGGGTCTCAAACTCAAATGACCACGAGAGCCACATGAGGACTACTGCATTGGCCCGAGGGCCGCATCATTGATACAACCCCTTGCTGCCCCTCGCCCCACCCCCACTCCACCCCTTCCATGAGGTCCCGCCCTTGCCCCGCCTCTGAGCACACCTAGCCCCTCCCTCCCGGAAACCGCTAAGCCACCAGAGAACTGCCTGGGGGAAGGAAGAGCTAGAGTTACCATATTCGCCAATCAAAAAAGAGGATGGGGGGGGGGTTGCCCTAGCCCTGCCCACTCCCTCCCATGTCCCACCCCCACTCAGAATCCCAAACTCCCCCCCCCAACTCCTTGTCCCCTGACTGCCCCCTCCAGAAATTCTCTGCCCCTTCTCTAATCCCCTTTCCCCCCCCCCTTACTGTGCAGCTCAAAACAATGTGGGGCTCCCCGTTCAGCGCAGCATGCGGCCATGCTCCCAGCTCAAGGCACAGCCTGGTCCTGCCCCGCCCAGCTGCGGAGCCTGGTGCTGGGGAGAACCGGGCCAGCTCTGAGAATGCAGGGGAGGGGGAGAGGGAGAGAGGACGTTCTGCCTGAAGCTGCAGGAGAGAGGGGGAGAAAGGCTGTCTGCCCGAGCCCAACACCGCGCTTTGCACTGGGGAAATCCCGGACATTTTTAGACATTTGCAATTTCTGCCTGGATGCTATTTTTATCCCCAAAATCCGGACATGTCCGGGAGAATCCGGACAATGGTAACCCTAAAAAGCAGCGGGAAGCAGCATGCCGGGAGCAGGGAAGGGGTAGGGTTACAATATTTCAGCAATAAAAAAGAGGCGGGAAGAGGGGGGAGGTGGCAGAGAGCTTAGCAGCCCCAGAAAACAACTGAGGGGGGCGGGGAGCTTCGCGGGCCACAGGGAAGGGCTCAGCAGGCCGCATGTCTGAGACCCCTGATTAAAAGTAAGCATCATCTGATAAACAAAATAGGTTCTAAAAGAACCAGAGCAGTTTTCTACAAATGATGTGCAATGTTCTATCATTTGCGTAAAGATAAAAGGGTTAAATACACACCAAGTGCAAGTTCGTTTCCATTCCAGGGAAAAGACTGAAGGGTCTCAAACAGCAGCGGCAATTATTGAGGAAAACTAGGGATTGGTCATGGAAAGAGGTACAATAAGGAGAGACATACCAGGTCAATTTCATAGGTGGACATGAAGTTAGGAGAAAAAATGTCAAGAACCAGCATGATGAATGTGGAAGATGAAAATATAGCAAAAAATGAGTCTTAGGGAAACATGAATGGGGAAGATCAGGCTAGAGCTGGAGGCTGATCAGATGGAAAAGGTATGAACAGAGCTGATCAAATCACTGATCAAAATGCAAAGACAGAAAGATAGCAGGGGGCATGAGTTTCTGACTGGTGAATTATTATTATTAGAACATAACTTGATCTGGGAAAGTGACGCATACTCAATATATCTGCAGGTAAATTCAATGGGAAGAAGATATTTGGCTATAATGGGATTGCAAATTACTATAGATTTAAGCTTAACAATGCAATATAGTGGCAAAAATAAAATGCAATATTAGCCTGCATATACAAAACACTAGAATTCTGAGAACAATTCTGACCATTGCAATAGAAGAATGATGCTCGCAAATTAAAAGAAATTCAGAAAAGAGCAACCAAAACAGCCCTGGGGCTGAAGGTACTAATTTGAGTAAAAAATATAAGAGCTATATGTTATTAAATATGATAACTCTGTGCAGGTACATGAAGGATGTGAGCTTTAGAGGCATGTGAAAAACTTTCACAGCAAGGTTTGTCTAGTTTCTCCATTTGAAGCAAAGGCAAAATTCAAGAGATTCAAGTATCTCATCTCAATGAGAGGCCGGTGCAAGATTTAGCTGTCCCTGAAGGCTACAAAGTGACCCTCCAATCACCTTCTATTAAGGCTTCAGGACCTGTGGCTGCCTTCACATGACTTTCTCTCCACACCTTGATCTGTTTTGTGTGCCTTCTGGGTAAAGAAGGAATAGCTCTTGCCTCTCCCACCCTGAAACCTGGTGTACAGCTGGATGAATATTTTGGGGTGATCAGTTGTCACTCCCCCATGAGCAAATATTTTTGTTAGAGCCAACAAGTAGACATTATCCCAACTGACTCTAGAAACCTTGTCCAGGGGTAGGAAGCTTGTTTTCAGGCCCCAGCCTCATTACAGCAACAGGAACAGGACTGTCTTGGGAAATCTTCTAAGGAAACAATTAGGGTGAAATCTTGCCCCCTGTGACAGAACTCCCTTCTCTGCCCTTTGGACCACCACAAACAGGACACTTTCCAGGTTTATAAGCACCATCCTGAGCCAGGATGTCTGTCTTCTATACTGCAGCTTTGTAACCCCACAGCCAAAGCTCCACAAGACTGAGTGGGCCAACCACCAGTGTTTTCTTGCAGTGTACACATACTCTCCATGTCTGATAGGTTTCTCTTGTTGAAAGCATCCCCCATGTGCTTGGAAAAGGAATGGGACGTAGAAGTATTATTGTACCTTAATGTATATCGTATTACTTTTACATTTCTCCATCAAAACTAGTAATAGCTTAGTGGACTCAATGTGGAAAATGTAGTTTAATATAATTAAATGAGAGGAAAAGAACAATTTCAACCAAGGTCAAAGTGGTACCTTTTATTTAACAATCTGTTTAGACCATCATGGGATGTTGGTCCAACTTGGTGTGGGATTTTTTTTTCTTTTAAAGGCCTTTAAATAAATGGAAAGAAAAACAGGCAAAAAGAAAAATATGGATTGTTTAAATGTCTTGGAAAGTGGCCAAATTTCTAGATGATACTTAATTGGAAACATAGCAAATGATGATGAACAATACAATCAAGTACAGAAGGATTTAGACTAAATCCCTAGGCAAGTAGACAACACAGGCCGTTAAATGGAGATAATTTAGAATGAGACTGACAGCAAAAAAACAAAATGTCTATTGAATAGAAAAATGATACAGCATTCTGATTTAGCTACAGAGAAAGAGAGAGAGATTCAGGACTTTTTAAAAGCAAACTGTGTTAGGTTGCTAAAAGTTAGTACAATCCCATGCCAGTTAGACCCAGCTACACTTCTATAAGCAGAGCTAGTCAACATATCCCAAGGTCAAATTCTGCTCACAAATGCACATTTGTAGTTCCCAGTGAGAATAGGAGATGGGGGCATAAATATCCGAATACACAATGTGGCCCTTAGAAAAGGAATCACTTATTTTAAAGTAGAGTATAAGGACTGAAGATGAGTTGGAAATCCAAAAAGTTAACATTTACATAATGTAACTGTGACAGGGAGGATCGGCCCCGCACTGGGATGGAAAGAGTTAACCATTCCCTCCTAGCAGAGAGAGACACGCCCCTAAGGCTCTACTGGGTATGCTCCCACCCTGTCAGGTATAAAAGCCTGCAGAGCTGCTCAGTCAAGGCTGGTGACCGAGGAGGAAGGATGCTCAGTGGAGGCTCCAGCCCAGGAGCAGTTACAGCCTTTACTGGGGAGAGCTGAGGAGCCAGGACCAGAGGCCTGCAGCTATTGGAACCCCTGGGAGCATCGGGTGCTGAGGAACCCTGGTGTCACCGGGACTGGTTGGAGAGCTGATGGGAAGTGACCTAGGGAAGGTAAGGGAGTGGTACCTCCCACCACTGTGAGATCAGCGTGTTTTGGCAGGAGTCCCTGCTGACCCCGGGGCGGACCATCCCGCCACGGACAGGGCCCTGGGTCAGAGCCCGGTGAAGGTGGGCTCCCACATCAGGGGTCACTAAACCCTCCCCCCCTTTTCCCGACGGCATAGTCCTTGACTCTTCTCTGACCCCAAAGGGATTAGAGGAACTCTGGCCATTGGGCCACACGACCATAGGAGCCTAGTATATGGCCTCTGGCCACTGGCCACGCTCTCCCACTAGGGGAAGAGAATTTAAATGGACTCTGGCCATTGGGCCACACTGCTGTAGGAACATAATATATGGACTCCGGCCGCTAGGCTGTGCTCTCCCAGGAGGGAAACAGAATTTAGATGGACTCTGGACATTAAGCCTCACGGCACTGTCTACCAGAGGGGTAGTACAGCTGACATAGATGTCAAGAGGCGGGGTTACCCCTTGCCACTCCCCTCTCTACCCCCGCAAGTCGAAGGGGCTGATGAGGTACAAAACCCGCCACAGTAATTGACAGCAGAATTTGGTACTGTGTGTTTATATCCAATAGGCTTGTTTTCATTAGAAATCCTTTTTTAAAATCACTTCAGTGAAGTAATTTATTAACCAGTCATCTTTTTACACTGCATTTATATAATAGTTTGGGTTACTAAGATGTTTATAGTATTTATATTATATTACCTTCTTGATAATAATTCTTTCATTTTCATGTCTGTCTTGTGAGTGCTAATGTAGTTACAGCTTTCAACAGAGGTAGCACAACATTGTTTCAGTAACAGGAAAGAAGCAAATTTGTTAGCAGGGTAAAGTGCTTGCAGTATTGTTCTATCCTCAACAGAGTTGGCCCTTCCCTTAGACACAACTCTGGGGATTCATGGGCTTGCACTCCCTCAAGACCCTCAGCACATTCTGTTGGGGTAGGGGAGATAATCTGGAGGAAGAGGAGACTCTCCTTTAGGGAACCTCACAGATTTCCTCTCCTTGCTCCCAAATTAATAAAGACAGTTTTAGAGTTTACTTGAATCCCTCTTTTCTCTTAAGAGGACTTACAGCCTCAAACTTGAGATCAAAAGAAAATCTAAAACCAGCTGTGATAGAGAGAAAAGGGGTTGGGGGTCCTTTAAGCCACCCAGACAGCTGTGCTGCTTTAACTTCCTCTGTGATTCCAGACAGAGTAGTTACTCCATAACAATAGGGTATTAGTGTGGAAAGAGCTAGGGTCCCTTAATTTAGCACAGTTTTGTGAGAACAGTTTTCTTTCACTGTTGGAGAAAGATGGAAAAATAGTACCCTTTAGTGTGTTATTGTGAAGAGGATGTAGAGATATCTGCAGTAATTCCCTGCATGGTATTGATGTTATAAATTACAAAATAGCATCCCAGCAAAAGACACTATGAAGTACTTTAGGAAACTACAGTGAGACTAGACAGACTTTCAATCCATCTATCAAAGTGACTGCAGATGGCATTTCAAGGCAGGTAAAACAATAATAAATACTTATAAAAGCAGACTCATCTGTCTCTGGATTGTATTAATAATACTTTTTTTAAAAAAAAATCAGTGCTGACCTGCTGGTTCTTGCTAACATATGTTTCTTCATAACTCCCAGTACAGGATGGGATCTACAATATGCTCTTCAGTAAAGAAAATTGTCAGTTTTACAAATGCACATCTGTGAGGTTTGAAGCAAGAATGGACTTTCACACAAAAATCAATCATGTTATGGTTAGTTACCCTTTTCTTCAGTAAGAGGACTGGCTGTAGAGCAAACATCTGGTCCAGACACATGGATCTTTAATCAGACAAGGTAATAATTTGTTTTCCAATTCCCAGTAACAACAAAATATATCATCAAAGAGCACAGTCAAGAGTGGCCTTTCTCTGCTTTTTTTGTCTTTATGAAAAATCATTCATTTAGGGCTACACTAACAAGGATAGGTTCAAAAGATGCAACTGCAAAATGTGAGTGTACCCACTATATGATTATTTGCTTATAAAAATTGGATAAATGCACATGTGTAGTCTGCACAAGCTGCTACCTCAGGTACATACTGTAAGCTGCCACAGCATGCTTGGCCCACCAAGTGGGGAAAAGCAGGACCTTGCTATGTCATAGTGGTAGCGGTTCAAGTAATGACATATGAAGATCCAGGGATCAGGCAACAGTCCAAGGGTGAAGTCAGAGTTGATAATCCTTGAATCAAGGAACTGCTGATGATGATGATGCATGTCAGTGTTCCAAGTGAATTTGGTCCCCTTCTTGAAAAGAGATGTTAGGGGGGAACCAGGTTGGAAAACCCTTTAACGTATTATCTGTTAAAGTTTGCAAAACCCAGGAATTGCCGTTTTCCCTGCACTAATGAAGTTGCCTTCCACTCTGTGATCACCACTACCTTGCAGGAGTCCAGGGCAAGTCCTGCCAGGGAGATGATATAACCTGGGAACTCCACCGTGCCCTTGTCAAATTCACATTTTGGGGGCTGATCTAAAATGATATGTTCATGGCAGTTATGGAGCTCTTGATTTTCAGAGAAGATGAGAATGTCATCTGAAGAGATGACCACAAATTGATCCAGGATATCCCTAAAGGCATCACTCAAAATGCTGGCAGGTAGAGGAAGAGTTACAGAGGCCAAACAACATAACTAAATATTAAAAATGTCCATACCTAGATCGTAACACCATCTTTCACTCATCCTCTTGCTGCCTTCTGACTAAATTATAGGCTCCATGCAGGTCTAATTGTGTGATGACCTGGTCTGAGCGGAGACTCCAGGAGCTCATTAATAAGGGGAAGAGAATATTGATTGCTTACCCTGATTTGATTTAGTTCCTGGTAATCAATGTTGGGTTGGAGAGAGACGTCCTTCTTGGCTACAAAGGGTGCCAGCTGGGGAGGTGAAGGGACAAATAAATCCCTTCTGCAGGTTTCCTTCTAAGTATTCCTGGAGGGCCTGTAGCTCTGGCTCAGAGAGCATGTAAATGTGTGTGAAGGGAAACTCGGTTCCTGGAGGCAATTCAAGAGATCAGTTACATCTGAGATGCAGTGTCTGCCTTCTTTTATCAAACATCTTGGAAAATTCCAGGTATTTGACAGGAACGTTTGGTGTGTCTGGACTTGCTGCTTGCCTGTCTGGGAGTCTCAGAAGCTAGAGCACACCACAAAGTGTTGTCAACTGTGGAAAAGAGATAGGGATGCAGTCTCATTAGCACCACAGGGAGCATAAGAGCACCATTCTTGATTGCCAGCTGATTAGGGTGTCATGGGCAACAAGCCAAAGGGCACTAAGGACAACTAGTAATGCGGGGTGCAGATCTCCCTGAATTGCATGATTTCTGGGTGATGGCTTCCAGGGGTGCTGTTTGATATGTTACAGATCCTGAAGAGAGGGATGACCTGCTGATGGTCTTGACGAGCTTGGGGAAGTCCTTGTGGAGAGTAGGACTCAGATGACCCTTGAAAACTTCTTGGTCAATGAAGTTAACAGTCACGACCTAGTCGACCCAGAGCTTGGGCATTGCAAGGTGCCTAACATGGAGGGAAACATGCAGTGCAGGGGGGGGAGGTGCTGGTTAGCTGTTGTCAGGATTCCAGCAGAGTGGTAGCAAAGCAGCTGACAATGGGGCAGAGCCAAGTAGACACCCAGCTCTGGCCCTGCTGCTGGGGCTGGGTCCTGGGGTTTCCCAACTCAGGGGGGGGCAGCACTTCTTGGCTAGAAAACCTGCCACAAAATATCTGGATCCCCCACAGTACAAGTGGAGTCACAGAGCCCACTGCTGGTTCTTTTCATTAGCAGAAGGCAGGGTTGAACTCAGTCAATCAGCATTGGCTCAGGGTCTGGTAAATTACTGTACTTGACGTTGCCTATGCCAGAAGGGTCCTGTTCAGCAAGGACTGGGAGATTTGCTTCTTTTCCCGGCCTCATGATGTTAGTTGCTCATCAGTCTTGATGCACAGATTCAATTAGGGCCCCTTGGCTAGGCAAGGTTTCCACCTGAGCTGGTTAATCTTGAATAGGATCATTGAGTCCTTGCTGGAAGTGGTGTCATTGTGTGGCCCCATTCCAATGGGAATCAGCTGAAAGGCATGAAAACCTGGCTGCAATCTGGCAACAGGCTAGGACCCTTGTCGGGGCGGAGAAGGGTGGGGGTGGTGATGAGCAGCCTATGCAACATGCTGTTAGGGCCATCAAAAATGCCTGCCCCTGCCTGGACAAACGCCTCAAAACATTTGAGAAGAGGGCTAGATGTCTCCAATAGTGTGGAAACCCATGCCAAGTCCTCTCTGGTAAGCAGGCTAATCATGAGCTCTGTTTGAGACTGGTCTGTGGATCTGACAGGAGTCACAGTTTTCTTGGGAGTCAGTTTGAGATTGTGGAACAAACACCTCAGGAACTAAGAACCATCACAAAGCTCAGCATCTTCCTCTCTAAGTGCAAAGCACACTTCTTCAACCAGGAATTTTCTATCATAAACGCATAGCAATGTGTTAAACAAAAATAAATAAATAACCCCAAATCCTACCAAAACAAAACACTGCACTGCAAACACAGTTTTTCCCCCTGGGAATGTGATGACAGAAAACACAAACCACACATGACCAATATTAGACATGTCACTTAACATACTACTGGAAGGCAGTTGGATGAGGTGACAAAAGGTGGTATTAGAATCTGAATAGAGAAGAATAAAATAGAACCGAATCCAGACAGTGGGGGACAAGCTTTCCCACAATGCCAAGCCATGTATTTTAACTCTTTTCTGAGGGGACTATCATCAAGGCAGAAAAGATAATTTTATCTGTGAATAATCTTCAACCTCTTTTCAAACTGCCCCCAAAGGTGTTAATTCAAGTATTGTTCTTTATTATGTAAATATCTGTCTGTTAAGAACCAGAATGAGACAACCAATTCATTTCACATAAGCCATTGAAGAGTCTTAGATGGTCTACAACTACTGACATGGGTTGGAAAAGAATCATCTAATGAGAGACTCCTTATGACATTGCTAATCCCTTGTGCCCTTCACTCCCCCAGACCCGATCATTTTAACACTTCCAACATGGAAGGAGATTAATGAAAAAAAGATGGATCTTGGTACAGTAATTTTATTTCCCATCTAAGAGGATTGTAATATTTCGTAAAAGTTCAGTTTTAACCATATTTTGCATCTAACATTCATACCCCAAATTATTTATTGCTCAAGCAGCAGCTTAAGTCATTTGAACAAATTTGTGAGCAATAACCTTTACCTCATTTCTTCAGATCTTTGCAGTAATTTCATAGGTGCTAGTTCTTTTCATTATTTTCTAGCTCATCACCTTTAGTATCGTTTTGACTCAGAGCTCATTTCTTTGATGTATAATAATTTGTTGTAAGAACGTAGAGTATCAAGAGACAGGAAAACCTTCATCATTCAACATGAAGTGTGAATTGGATTTGATGATCAGAAGGAAACCGAAAAGAATTATTTATGCTTCCTCTCAACCATTTCTTTTGCACATAAATCAGATTGCTACCATTTAAATTACAATGCTGGATTTATTTCATTCCAAAGAAAGGCCAAAGGAGGACAAGTAAGGAGAGTCCATTCATTGAGCATCATTCCATTGAAGACAATGGTAATTTTAGGCACTGTTGGAAGCAGGACTGGGCCATGTGTGTTTTAAAGATATCTAGATGTGGCGCACATGTGGATGTGTGTACTCATGCCTAGTGTGAAGAAGGTTATTTGTGTTTTGTTACTGTTTAAAAATAATCCTATTTCCATATTGTTTTAGCGCCAACATGTGCTATGCCTACTTACATAACCTGTGACAGATTTGATAGTAAAAAAAACTTAATCTTTCTATAATGATGCAAC
Organism: Sternotherus odoratus; assembly: GCA_032164245.1. Taxonomy (NCBI): domain Eukaryota; kingdom Metazoa; phylum Chordata; order Testudines; family Kinosternidae; genus Sternotherus; species Sternotherus odoratus. Next base: position 42,518,971 of record JAVMKO010000002.1, read on the forward strand.
ATCAAAGTCCCATTTGTCTACTTCTTTCATTCCCATCTCCATGCCTGTCTCCATCCCATGCCAATACCTATGTTCTATTTTCAGTCTGCCAAGGCACTGTAGTTTCTTTATTCAAAAACACCTTTCCTTAAGACTATTTTCTTCCTCAGAGGTCTTAAAAAGTTACTCAGTTTTGTTAGTGTCTACTTCACAGGACAATTAAAATGATTGAAAAGGTATTTTGCAACATGAACCACACAGAATGCTTCTCAGCCTGCCCTCTGAGTATTTAGTTGGATTTATTGGTTTTGAATTAAATAAATAAAACTGGGCTGTTTGAGACACACTCTCTCTCTCTCTGCATACAAAATTGTCTCAGCTGAGATCAATGGATACACTCAGGGTGGATCTGTTTAAAAGAGAGGGAATCTTTGTGTAATGTCATCATTATGGTGCGCTCTCATTGAGGGGAGGGATAGCTCAGTGATTTGAGCATTAGCCTGCTAACCCTAGCATTGTAAGTTCAATTCTTAAGGGGGCCATTTAGGGATCTGGGGCAAAAAATCTGTCAGGGGACAGTACTTGCTCCTGCTAGTGTAGGTAGGGGATTCAATTCAATGACCTTTTCAGGTTCTTGTGGCTCTATGAGATAAGCATATCTCCATGTATTTTGTATGGTTAAAAAACCATGTAAATCCCAACACTGAGTAATTGCTTGATCTTCCTGTGGTAACCCTTGTCCTTTCTCAACTTATTTCCCCCCCCTCAACTGTCTGTTACCATCTCTTTCTCATCACATCTAAAAGAAAATTGCAAGACCATTAGGAGGGTGACCACAGTTTTTCTGTGGCTTCTGCACACTTCAGGGTCTACACAATAAATAATAATAATAATTAGTAATATCATTCAGCCCCACAATAACCTGTTGGTTTCTATTCTGAACTGGCATCCCCACATGCACCAACAATAAGGGCTGGGCTACACTACGGGAGAGGAGGAGATCGACCTAAGATACGCAACTTCAGCTACGCAAATAGCGTAGCTGAAGTTGCAGTATCTTAGGTCGACTTACCTGGTCATCCCCACAGCGGCGAGTTGACTGCGGCCATTCCCCTGCCGACTCCAATAACTCCTCTCGCCAAGGTGGAGTACAGGAGTTGATTCGGGGATCAATTTATCGTGTCTCATCTAGACACAATAAATCGATCCCCAATACATCGAGCAGTACCCGCCGATCCGGCAGGTAGTGTAGTCATACCCTTAGGCAAACAGATACAATAGTAAAGGGTGAAATGTAAAAATCTAGATAAACCCAGAGAGATACATATGGAATTCTTCAGATGCACAGAGCCATCTTTTTGGGAGTTCACATCTATTAAGTGCCTTTTAAACTATTTGGTGTGCTTTTGCATAAAATTGTATATGTTATCTAAAGTCTATTAAATAATTTTTAAAAGAAATTTTGGGATACATAGTGCCTCTATCATGGACAGAGTGCAGAGAGTTTGGCCCTCTGTGAGTCTTTAGAGACAGGTGTATAGATATGTATTGTGGCAGACCCAGGGCACACAGCTGCCAGTAAGGCCTGTAATTAAAAGGGTTACCACAAGGGAATCGGGTCCAGCTGAGCAGGGCTGCCACAGCCAGAAGCAGGGCCAGCTGAGGCCAATTAAGGAGGCTGTCAGAGCCCTTGAAAAGGGACTCCTTCACAGAGAGGCTTGTGGGAGTTGGAGGAGGGAGTTCTGGTGGCAGTAGCAGTTAGAGGAGTGAGTTGGTGGAAGCAGAGGAGTGTGAGGAGGGATTTGGAGGAAGCAGGGATGGAGAGGCTGCTGGCAAGCAGGAGAAGAGAACTAAGGGTCCCTCCCAGGGGGGACCTAGCTTTCCTAGCCTGCAGGAGCCTGGCCCTGAGAGAGAGAAAGAAAGAGAACGAGCTGCTAAGGAGCAGCAGGAAAAACCGGATCTGGTGCAGTCTGGTCAGGGCGCCAGGGCCGTACCAGCACCCCAAGGGACTTGAACCAGGGGGAGCAGAGGAGCCACCTTGTCACAGTATTTCAAGTGTAACAATTTTCCAAACAGTTCTTAATATATTATACAGGTTAAAGAAGTGAAAACTACCACAATTCTGGCTCATGAAACACAAAGGAAAGAACTCAGTGTACTTACACGCCAACTGCAGTGTAAACGTTACTTGTTGTGGCATAAGAATTCTGGAGCTAAGTGAAGCACAAGATGTGCTTATTTGCATATCACCACACAGCATGCTCATCCAGGGAAGAGCTGTTTCACAGTGCTGGCACGTGAGCTTGGAAACAAATTGAAGGGTTTGGGTATTGTTAAAAACAATGAAACTCAGTTAATTTGCAAGTTACCATTTATAGGACTGCATTGGTAAGGACACATAGAAATAGCTAATTTTAACAGCAATCATCAAACATTAAGGTTGAGCTCATCTATAATGCAGCCAAGTCCAGTGCTACTTTAGATTCAGAACAAATAGCCCTGAAAAAGAATTCTTTGTAATAATACTTTGCAATGATGACACCTTCCATCCAAGTCTTAAAGCATTTTGAAGACGCACCACACCCGTGTAAGGTACGTTAGTAATACTGTTCCTATTTTAAAGACTAGCAAACTAAGCACAGAAAAATCAAGTGACTTTCCCAAGGTCATACAAGAAACCTGTAGGATAGCTGGGAATAGAGCCCAGATGCTCTGATTCCCACATGTGCTTTACCTATAAGATCATCTTTTTAGATCTCCTGGGAAGTGGGGGGCTTTTTCTACCTCTCATAGGTCAATTAAGTAAATAGTTGTGTCATAAGAAATACCAAGCTGCCAAATATTATGAGGGAAAACAATTGTCCTACCATATAGGAAGTTTCAAGGAATCAAAATCTTTGCCAAAATAATATATTCCTTAGGGCTTCACTCTGTCCAGAAGCTACTACTGAAAATGAACAAACAGTCTGTTCTCTGTATATTTCACAATGACCTAAAAAGGAAAGTGGGTGGATGTGTCAGCGTTTTTAAAACAAAGAACATTTCAAATCACTTCTTCTAGCTAAGAGAAAACTGGCAATTTTTAAACTTGGATCTTCAATTGTATATAATGAGGTCATTATTGCACATGAATATTACTCCTCAATCAAATTGCTTGCAACCTCTTCCATAATAATTTGATTTAGATTGAAAAGAAACAATTGTAGCCTACTTTTCAATTAACAGTGATTCTAGTGATTCTTTATTCTCCACTCCCCACTTTCCCTCCCAATTCTCTTTTCCTTTAATATTTATTACAGGCAAAAATAATCATATTCAGAAATTAACATCTGGAAAGGCATTCAAAGGTTGCATGCCAATTTGCTACAAGTTGAATTTTGTCTCTTCACACAAATTCAAAAGAAAAAAAACCTCGACTTTCCTCCCTCTTTTCTTTAAAGCAATAAATCTTCTAAGAAAATAGAAACTGAGGATATATCTTGTCATTCTGCAGCAGCAGGATGGTGGTGATGCAGTACCATAGTGCAATTATAATTCAAGAATGCAAAACCTTAGATGGCTAGTGTACTAAGTGCTATTGTCTAGTGAAAGTGGGATACCAAGGGAATATTGAAAAGGAATCCACCTATTTTCAGAAACACTTGTTTACCTTTTCCCTTTCCAAAAAGGATAACTAGATACTAAAAGAAGTCTCTCTACTTTGCAATATCTAGCACTATTTTTTGGTATTTTATAAGAATTAAGATATGTAATTCATCATAGTGCTTCTATATTACTATTACTTATCTAAACATTACTCTTGATAATTACTGATCATTATTATTTATTCACATACTTCCACACGACACTTTACAGATAAATTCATGTACTTCCATAATAATAGTTTAAAGATAAATAAAATGTCACATCTCTTCCCCATGAAGATTTCAGTCTAATGGAAAATAAGGAGATACATATATATCTAATCTCTCTATGAGTTAGTTTACAAAAGTAAACAAATCAGAAGGTAGGCCACTACGTAGAACTGTATATTATGGTTAAATACTTCTCTACCTAAGGATCCATGAACAAATCTGGACTAGGAGAAAAAAAACTCCCTGTTAGGGAGGAAATGTGGTGTTTTCTGTACATGCTACCCTCTCTGTATCCAACTTCCATCTATATGGATGCTGTGAGCAGAGCCTGCAGCCCTGCCTAGGATAACAGTTCTCCTTCCATGGCAGATCAGGAGAAGGGGGAGAAAAGCAACACCTACATGCTGTGGTGATGAGCATGGTATAAATGAAAGACTAGTTAGATTAGATAGAAAATGAACATTAGGAAGTGCCAAAGGGGATTAGATGCTGCACAGGGAGAGTGGACAGTCAAGAGCCAGATCACACTAGCATTCAGATCTGGCCCTGTGGAGAAGTTGGAGGGTTGCAGAAACAGCAGCTGACACAGGGCATATCAAAGGCTGGGTTCTGAACAGGGAATCCGGGTGAACCGCAGAAGGTCTCAAAGCCAAAGCGGGAAAGTGCCCTGCTGGGATAAGGGCTGACAGAGCAGATGAGGTGGCTGAGTCAGAAAAGGGTCAGTGAAGGCCAGTGGATTGTTTCACCCACCAGGGAAGTGCAGGGAACTCCATACCCAACTCCTTTTTAAAGCCCTTTTTTCCAGGTGGCAAACCAAGTGCCAGCTCTTGCCAAGGCTTTAGGCCTTAGTCGAGCACTGACAAATTCATTGCTAGAAACCAGACTGTTTCACTTCTGTGTTAGTATGGTAAAAATAGGCATTGAATTTATAACAATGTGTTTAGTTTTTAGACTTTATGAGATACTTGTAAATTGCTGCATGCATTAATCTCACTTATAGTATCTTTATTACATTATAAAGTAATATTTAAGTTTTTGCTTTATAACTGTGAAAAATGATTGCTCTGAAACTGTGAACCTGGGATCATCTCCTGCTCATCAAGAAAGCTACCAAAATGAAATGAGCCATTGTGGGAGATCACAATGCAAAGACTTTATTAATTGCCCCTTCACACTAATAAAAAGGTGATGTGCAAAAGGGCTGGTCCTATCAGCTTGAATTCTGAAAGGAAATAAAAATGGTTGACAAGAAATTTTTTCATCTCTTCGCTTTTTGGACTCTCACAAGGCTGGAGCTACAAAACAGAAGCTCAGATCCCCAGGGTCAACCTCGGTTAGCTCTAAAACACGTTCAGGGATGACAAACCACTACAATTCTGTCGCCTTCTAAAAGCATAGACCATAACTCATTTATGTATATATGTCTGCCTGCTTTAACCTTGTAATAACTCTCATTTCTTTTTCCTACTTAATAAATCTTTAGTTAGTTTATTATAGAATAGACTACAACTGTTGTCTTTGGTGAGAGAGCTAAGATACAAATTGACCTGGAGTAAGTGACTGGTCTCTTGGGACTAGGAGCAACCTGAATATTTAGTGATCTTTGGTTTATAGCAACCAACTCTCACTAAGTCCAGTCTTGCCTGGATGGCAAGATAGATTGGAATGTCTGTGACTTTGTGGTAAGATTGTTATAGTGCTTTAGGAATTCATATTTGTTACCGGGTTGGTGAAATCAAATTATAGAACAAACGACCAGTTTGGGGTCCTGACTAGCTTCTTGACAGTCTGCCCTGAGATTGATACTCATGGTCATGAGCCACTCCGCAAAACGTGTCACTGTGAACATGCCCATGGCAGATGTAAGCAGGGTCTGAATGAGTTCTCTCCTGAATCTAGTGATGAGCTGAGGAAGAAGACTTCAGGGCCAACCTTATTTGTGTGGACAAACTCACCCTGCTTGGGTACCAAGGATGATGGTGCTGCTTTGCCCAAATGATCACTTTTGGCTGTTGTTGGATCACAAGTCACTTTATTATTGGGGCAGGGGTAATAAAGGGTTATTATCTTAATTGTGTGAATCAAGGGGGTCAGAACTGTGCTTGGCATGCCCTGATTGAGGGGGTCACACTCAACTAAACTGCACTTACTAGGCAGGGGACAGGGGTGCCAAAGCCCAGTGTAGTTGAGAGACGGTGAAGAGAGGTACTTGTATCTGGTGGTGTGTGCCCTGCCTAAGCATCCTAGACATCATTTGACTCTTCCTGTCTCCAGTGTGTAAGAACAAAATTGATTAAGACTCAATTGGGAGTCTTTTGTTGCAGGCCAATAGAGCTGAAATCACTAATAACCAGGTCTAAGCGTTAGACTTGCTTAGAGACAGTGTCTCTGATGCAAAAGACTGCCCAGTCTGCACTGGCTCTGAGCAGTGGTTTTGGAACTAGAGGGGCCAGGGGGCCAGGGCCTTCACACTTTTTGAAAGTGTTAGGGCCTGGACCATCCACTTTTCGCCAGGGTTGACGCTGCGCCCTTTCCCTCCTCTCCCCCTTCCAACCCCGAGGCCCAACCCCCCAGCCAGGCCAGCGTGGAGCCCGGATGGGGAGCCCAGGCAGTTGTGGGAACCGTGCAGACCCTTCACCTGCCCATGAGGGGAGGGGAGGGGAGGCTGAGAGGAGTCCCCACCCCACCCCCAGGCTCTCTGCCCAGCCCAGGGCAGGTGGAGATGGAGGTCTGCATCTCCGTGCCATCTCCCTGCAGCAGCCCTCTTCCTGACTCAGATCCTGTTGGGGGGAGGGGGGATACCTTGTAGCTGCAGCCCAGCCATATAAGAGCTACACAGGCAGCTGTGGGGAGCCATGAAACCCTCCACCTGTCATAGGCATGGTCCCCAAGGAGCAGGGACACAGGCTGTGGGCTGCTCTTGATGGGCACCCCACAGCAAGCTGGTGGAGGGTCCACCATGGCTCCCCTCAGCTTCCTGCATGGCTCTTATCATGGCTGGGCTGAGCCACGGAGCCAGGTCAAGGAGAGCTGTGCAGGCAGCTGTGGGGATCCTGGGTTCCTCCACCTGCCCTGGGCGGATGGTTCAGGGGGCAGAGATACAGGCAGGAGGCTGCTTTTGCCCCAACCCACTCCAGGTGGGGGGTGGGCTTAACACCCCCACTCCGGCTTCTGACTTGCCTGGTAGTGGGGCCTCCAGGGGAAGAAGAAAGGAAAGGTGGGGCCTTGATGGGCAGGGTCAGGCCTTGATGGGCAGGGCCCTGGCCCCCGCCCCCGCCCCGACCCCCTCTCACGTTTGGGAAGGCTCCAGCGCCCTTGGCAGTGAGGATCCCTCACAAACAATTGAAACCACTGAGCTGAAATCACGGAGCACTGTGTTAAGTGGTGGGACCTCATGACATCCCAGAGGGAGTAGAGTGGTGAGAGGGTGGCTAGTGGAGTGGCTAGCAGTGAGCAGGGCAGAGTAGCTGGCAGAGTGGCAGCCAGTGGAGCGGCTGATGCCAGAGTGAGCACCTGGACAATAGAACAAGCAAGATGCCTTTTCACCCCTGCACTGTAAGCAGCGCGGGAGGGAAACTCATGCAGACACACCTCTGAACTCTGGGTCTTCAATGACCAGCAGTGTACATTAGAAATTAGATGTTAGCCACACTGCTAGCCACACTCATAGTTTTGAATTTTTCTTATTAGCCACATTATTAAAAAGCCACATTAAATCACATTATAAAAAAGCCCCATGCATTATCCACAATTCAATAGCCTATTAGCCACCTGTGGCTAGTGGCAAACGTATTGGACACTGCTGTCAATGACCAAGGACAACAACTGTCAGTGAGGAGAGAAGGGAGGGGCACATTAAAGGATCTTCTGCTCTTTGAATTAAGAACCTGAGGTAAAAGGACACAGTGCAACATGCTTTGGGGTGTGGATTTTGCTCATAGTTTTATGAATCCTGCTTGTGGCATTTTCTTAAGTTAATGCCAGGTTACTTTCCCCCTTTTTATTAAAAGTTTCTTTTCTACACTCAAACTCTGTGTTTGCTAGAAGGAAAGTATTGCCTCTTAGAGGTACCTGCCCAAGGGGTGATGTGCATTTGTCCCAGGTTACTGGTTGAAGGCTTGAGGTGGTTCTGTGTTGCACTGTTAAAAAGAACCCCCTAGATACTGAACCTGGACCTTGTTGCTGCCTACTCTAACTGGAAGAAGGGTTACACAAAATATACCATTTTTGTAGTCTCTAACATTTCTGAGGGGATGAGGCGTAACATGCATGGGATCTGGTACACAAGTGGACAACAAAACATTCAAAAGTAGCCCAATGTCCCTTGGACAAATATTTTCCAAACAGTCACTTGTAAGTTTAATAATTGGTTTTGTCATTCATAACTCATTCAGTCACTGAACTGCATTTTATTGCCACAAGATGGCTCAGTCTAGCCTCCCACTGAAACACATTGTATTCCTTCTGTTTTTCATAAACAGCTTGAAACAAAACAGTTTCAAAGACTACAGGGATTTTTTTTGCAGGATGAATTTGCTTTACAGAGAACACTCACTGTAAGTGTAAACCAGGACAGGAACACACCTGGGCCTGATTCTCCAAGGTCCTGCACTGTAGGCCTGTTTCTAAATCTAGGGGAGTTGAAGGCAAAATTCCCATTTACTTCACAGTGGGTGCACAAGCGAGCCCTATGACACCAGCCCTGGTCCTGCATTCCTTAGCCGCCAAAAATATCACTAACTCCTGTGGAATTTTTTAATGTAAAAGGAATGCAGAAGCAAGCTCCTGGGGCTGTTTTAATGCCTATTTGAGTTTATTTAAAGGCCTCAACTGATTTCAGTGGACTTTGGATCAGGCCCCTTGTGGTTATCTTCCTTACTATTGCTGTTTACAAACTCTGACTTAAATCAGAGTTCTTTGGTAAACTAATTTTTTTTAAGTGCTGCTTTATAGATGACTAGACAAAAAACTATATCATATTAGGCCTCTAGGATTAATGTTATGCAAAATACTAGGCTGAAAATGACTTCACTTAGATATGCACCATGTCTCAAGAGGTGAAAACTGTCATCTGTTTTCAAATCATAGAGCTGAAAGAAGAGTCACAGGGAACATGACAATTCCTTGGAGGCTAGATTTCTGTAATTCTTTGGGACACAGAAAGAAACAATTCAAGGTTGTTAGCGGCATTCGCAGAGCAGCTGGAGACAGATGGAGCGCCAGTTCTGGTCCTGAGATACAAGCACTGACCGGTGGGATAGCATTGTCATGCAGGTTTGGGATGGCAAGCAGTGGCCGCAGAACTTTTGGATGTGCAAGGCCACACTCCTGGATCTGTGTACAGGACTCACCCAGCCCTACAATGCAGGGACACCAAAATGGGGTCTACACTGAGAGTGGAGAGGTAAGTGGCTACTGCATTGTGGAAACTTGAAATGACAGATTGCCACCAGTCAGGAATCAATTTGGAGTTGGGAAATTCACCACAGGGGCCGTTGTCAAACAAGTATGCAGGGAAGTTAATTATCTCCTGCTACACAGGACTGTCACAGGACTGGGCAATGTGCAGGACATAGTGGATGGTTTTACAGCAATGAGGTTCCCAAACTAGGGTGGGGAGGAGTGATAGATGGGACACATATCCCTATTTTAGCACCAGACCACCTTGCCAGAATACATCAAAGGAAAGGGCTACTTTTCTATGGTAATACAAGCATTGGTGGATCACCGGGGATGCTTTACCAACATCAGCGTGAGCTGGTCAGGGAAGGTGCATGGTATGTGTATCTTTAAGACCACAGAACTATTCAGAAAACTGCAAGCAGAGACTTTCTGTCCCAATTGGTGAATTATCACTGGGACTAGTGATCCTGGGAGACACAGCATACCCCTTGCTCCCATGGCTCATAAAGCCATACACTGGCTACCTTGGACAGCACCAAGGAGTGCTTCAACTACAGGTTCAGCAGGTGCAGAATGACAGTTGAATGAGTCTTTGATCATCTGAAGGGTCACTTTCATTGTCTACTTAATAGCAGTAGTTAATAGGTGGACCACAGGCCAAATCTGGACCACCAGAAACTTTGAAATCTTTTTATTTACTTATTATTAGCATTTTTAAAAATTATTTTCTCTGGAGTCTGGACCTTGACTATACCTTGACCAAGAAATTTAGACCTTGACAAAAAATAATTGACTACCCCTGACTTACATGATTGGACTGCAGTGAAGAAAAATATTCCAATGGTTATAGATGCCTATTGTGTACTGCAAAATATCTGTGAAGCAAAGGGGGAGGGGAAGTGTCCATTGGGTTGGAGGATGGAGGTGGAGTGCTGTCTGATAAATTTGAACAGCCAGTTATAAGAGCCATAAGAAGAGCTCAATGCAGAGCTATGCAGGTCAGGGAAGCTTTGAAAGACCATTTTAATAGTGAGCCAATGTATGTGTGTTTCTGTCGTGTGCTCTACCTGGCCTTGTTCTTTTTCGGCACAGTATGAATCTCACACTAAGTGTTGTATGTGTAGGAATATAACATTGCCAATGCATCTATTAATATTGTCTGAGAATGATGTTATGGGTTCTGCGACAAAATGAAATAATAGGAATTTGGTGAGTGTCAGCATCAGCCAGCATATGTTGTGAACTAATAAAGAATGACATTCCAAAAGATATAATTTTATTCTGTAACATGAAAAGTTTAGAACTTTAGGAGCTTAATAAATTAAGGGAACACAACTTACGAAGGGGAAAGAACAGTAATTTCCATTTCAGTTACACATACACCAACTATGTCTTTCACGGGTCAGTGTACATGCAGCTGTGATTGTCTTTAATGTCCCATAGTATGGAATAGTAGGGGTAGTGCAGTGGCTCCTGATGGCATGTGGAATGTTATAGGGAGGTCCTGACATTGAGTTGTCTATGGGCTTGTGATGAAATATCTACCCCACACTGGCATGGAAGAGGTTAATCCCAGGAGGAAGCAGTGTAGGTAAATCCTTGAGTGTCTTAGAGTGGCTGTGCATGCTGCAACCGATAAGAGAAGGGTTGTAGGAAGCAACCAATCTGGACTCAGTGGGGCTCATATAAAAGGAGATATAGACCTATACCCTGGCAGTCCTGGGGCTCCAGGAGTAAGGACAGTGTTCCCTTCAGGTAAAAGCAGCGCTAGTACCATGGACAAGGATGTTGCTGGCATGGACCAAGGGAATGGAACAACCAAGACAGGTGGAGTTGTTATTTTCATTCCCCTCTAGAGTTAGCCAGTGGGGCACAAGTGGAGCAGTTTATTCATGTGTACCAGGACTTCTTGTGTATAGAAATCTCAGTGAAACTCCATAGAGATCTCAGTGAAACTGTCATGGAGGAACTGTGGGATCCTCTGCTGAAGATTTCTGGGGAGGGCTGCTTTATTTCTTCCACTGTGGTAGGACACTTTCTAATATCACTCAGCGATTACTTCAGCAGGCACCATTGCAGTCACAGGCTAGCGGCACATGGGAGTTTCTAGTTAGCTGCAGGGACTGAGTAGCAGAAGCCCTGAAGTAATGGTGAAGAAGGAGCTGGGGCCATGGGGAAGAGACCCCAGGTAAATGTACTGAACAGCTGGAAGGGATGCAGCACGTGGCTGCCAACAACAAGGTCCCTGAGTCAGGACCTGGAGTAGTGGACAGGCTCAGATCTCCCACATTTGCCACTGAGGGAAGTGGCTGGACAAATGGACTATGAGGTACTGACCCCAGAAGGGGGAAACACAGATGGAGGACTGAGTCCTCAAGAGGTCACAGCAGCCATCTTGGAGAAACTGCCATCAGAAGCAGAGACATAGTGACGGTGCAAACCGTGGACAGGAGGGCATCAGCCTTGAACTAATCCCCATAGCAACCGGGAGAAGGCACCAGTCCAGTAGTGAGTGTTGCAACCCATGACAGGGCTGTGAAAGGAACCGAGCACCGGATTCTTGAACCTGCAGGTCTACCAGAGTCCTCAGCATCTCTCTTTGCTGCCTTAGAAACCCCATTATGTCTCTCCTTCTTTTGCTCAGACACCCAGGCCTTTCTCCTCTCCAGTCTTTCCTTCTCCATGTTGTCTGCAAGGATGATCCTCTAGCCACTGGTCTCTTTCTCTGATGCAGCACAGGCTTGCAGCACCTCCTGGAACATGTCATCCTGAGTCCTCTTTGTTCACTTCCTTATCTGGCTCAGGCGTTCCGCGGGTCTGAAGGGAAGACCCCGAAGACCACAATAGCAGCATTGCAGATACAACACACAGAGGTATCTTTGTCAGTGTATTCATGACAGATATAAAAACGTAGGATACTGAACTTATTCCCTTTGATTCCCACAAGCTGTAAGCACAACATTCACAGGTCTCATTGAGATTGATACAGCACAACACCAGTCACAGCACCAGCCTTGGTGAGTATGGCCATTAGGGAGGCTGGAGGCTTGAGAAAATGAGGAGGGGATAGCTCCCAGGCATGAGTATATGTGTACAGGACAATAGGACTGCATTTTAGGTGATATTTCACTCCCAAGGGTAACAGAAGCAGAGAGAGAGAACACAGCTGCTGCTGGCATCCCAATGCCACATGGGCCCATATGCTGCTAGCCTGTGTATTGCAATGGTGTCTGCTGAAGTAATCACTGAGTGGTATTAGAAAGTGTCCTATCACGGAGGAAGAAATAAAGCAGCCCTCCCCAGAAACCTTCAGCAGAGGATTTCAGAGTTCCTCCATGAAAGTTTCACTGAGATCTCTATCCCCTTATGGCCTGTCCCTCATACGCCTCCTCCTCTTGTTTGTTCACCTCCTTCTCCTTGCTGTCAATGGCAGGGGTCTGTGACTTGGGCTCCTCCAGAATATCCACAGGACACATGGGGGTGGTGGTGGTGAGGTCTCTGACAAGGATGGCATGCAGCTCTTTGTAAAAGTGACTGTGGCTTTACAGTAAAGGTCTGTAAAAAGGTTTGTGGCTCTACACCAGATCAATTGTTGGCCTCCCTTGCCTTCTGATAGGCTTGCTGCAGGTCCTTGACTTCAGCTGCTGCTGGTCCGTTGTAGCCCTTCTCCTGCATGCCCTGAGCAATCTGATGCCCACATTTTTGTGGGTGGATTGGAGATGTGCCTGCACAGCATCTTCTCCCTTCGGACCCAGAGATCCAATGCCTCTTGTGTACTCCAGGCAGGAGTTTGCCTGCAGCATGTAGTCACCATGGTCAGCTGGCCAGTTGCACACAACTATGGAGAGTGGCTAGGTGTGGTTCCCAAGCCAGGCAACCAGGAAAAGGAATTTCAAAAATTCACAGGGCTTAAAGGGGAGGGGCAGCTTCCTGGTCACTGGGTCCTTGGGCAGCAGACTTCTAGAACAGTCACTGTGGGGTACTGTGGGACAGGTCCTGGAGGCCAGTAACAGTTGATGTAATGCAAAGTCTACACCGACACTTCATTGACCTAACCACATTGACCTTGACTCTCCACCACTCAAAGAGGTTTTTAAATTGGTGTACCAGGGCAGTTACATCAGCGGGAGCTAAATTTAAGCGTATACACATTTTGAGTCACTTTCCCAGACCTAAAGAAGACCTCTGTGTAAGCTCAAAAACTTGTCTCTCTCACTAACAGAAGCTGGTCCAATAAAAGATATCACCTCAACCACCTTGTCTCTCTAATATCCTGGGACCAACATGGCTAAACCACTTTCTTTTCTTTTGTACACCACTAAATATTTGTTAGAGGATTTTATCACCTACAGCAATGAAACATAAAGTGAAGCACATTTCTGATAACCTTCTAGCAGATTTGGTTCAGTAGTGCAATTTTTTTTTAAAAAGGTAAATCTTTATTTAAATTTTGTAGTATAATGTAAAATAAATAAGAAAATCCAATGTAATAATCCAATCTAAATCTATATGAATAGAAAAGAAATATTTTAAAAAATGAAGTGGAAAGAATATCAGATTGAAAAGAAATTCTTCTAACTGAAAACTAACCACTGTAGCAGTCCTTCTAAAATGCCTTTAAAAATCTATTAGACTGTATTCATAACTTGGCATGGTACGCCTTGCCAAGTTTGGGGAAATTGCTGAAAGAAGACACTTTCATAAAATTCATAGCCCAGAACTGGCTCCAAAATAGCCTAATGTACTAATTTAAGAAATGAACCCAATATGAAAATCAAATCCTACAGTTTCTACACTCATAATGTTAATGGAAGAAAAATTACATTATCCAGTTATAACACTGCTCCCTGGAGCCAGTAAATACTGATCCCTGTCTTGCAAATAACTTTTTGTACCCATGTGCTATATGATGGCCCAGGAAATAAAGACCAGTGTCTTGCCAGCAACACTGTGTGTCACACTTTCATTACATGGTGCAAAAGAAAATTTAATCTTTGACAATAATGGGGTAAATGCAGTGGCCTGAATCCCTGCTTATTTTGAATTCTTGTATTTCTTTAAGACCATTACTCATCTATTAACTGCACCTTCCAGTTGTACCCATCTACCAGCACTGGGCCCAAAGAAAAGGAGAACTCTCAGAACTTTTAGTTAAACATGGGTCAGGGGCATAGGATATGACGGGATGTGGTGACAGATTGACATTGATTCATTTTCTGTTTGCTTTATAAAGTGTTTTCTTTCATCCTTTTTGTCCGGGGGGGGGGTGTTCATCTTTTTGTCCTTCCCCCTATAAATGTCTCACTAAGTTCAGCACTGAGAGTTCATAGGAATGCCTTGTCGAAAAGGGACCCCGGCTTAGGGTGACCAGATAGCAAGTGTGAAAAATCGGGATGGGGTAGGGGGTAATAGGAGTCTATATAAGAAAAAGGCCCAGATATCAGGACTACCCCTATAAAATCAGGACATCTGGTCACCCTACCCTGGCTGATTAAAAGTCACCACTGACCGTTAAAGGTCTGGCCCGTTCTGGCTCTGTGCAGCCAGCATGTCCCTCCGATTTCTAGGTGCAAGGGCAGCTAGGGAGGCTCTGAGCGCTTCCCCAACCCCAAGCACCAGCTTTGCAGCTCCCATTGGTCCAGAACTGCATCCAATGGGAGCTATGGGAGCAGTGTCTATGGGAGGAGAGGGGGAAGCAGTGCACAGAGCCACCTTGCCATGCCTCTGCCCAGGAGCCAGACATGATGGCTGCTTCTGGGAGCCACCTGGGATAAGTGCTGCCCAGAGCCCGCACCCTGAACCCCCTCCTGCATCCCAACCTACTGTCCCATGCCTGAACCCCTTCCTGAACCCAAACTCCTTCCCAGTCCCTGCACCTCGCACAACCCCCTGCCCCAACCAGAGCCCCCCTATGTACCCTGAATCCCTCATCCCTGGCCCCACCCCAGAGCCCACACCCCCAGCTGAAGCCCTCAACCCCCTTCACCCGAACCCCTTGCCCCATCCCAGAGCCCCCTCCTGCACTCTGAACCCCTCATTTCTGCCCCCCCCAGAGCCCACACCCCCAGCCAGAGCCCTCACCCCCTTCTTCACCCAACCTCCTGCCCTAGCCCCCTCCCACACTCTGAAGCCGTTGACCACACGCCCCAGCCCAGTCCACTCCTGCACCCCAAACTGCTCCTCCCAGAAGCTGCACCCCCAACCAGAGCCCTCATTCCCTCCTGCTCCCCAACCTCCTGCCAGAGTATGGGGAAATGGAGTGAGGGGGTGTGGCCTCAGAGAAGAGGTGGGACAGGAGCCTCGGGGGGGGGGGGGGGCAGGGAGCAGGGCAAGAGTGTTCAGTTTTCTGCAATCAGAAATTTGGTGATCCAGAAAGGGTCCTTGATTTCTTTCGTCCAGAGACGACGCATGGGGGTGGAGGCAGCATGCTCCCCCACATTTGTGGCTTGGTATATTCTGAGCATGTTCAGTAACACTGCTGAAGCTGGCTGCCCTCACTCTTCCCACCACCCACCCCCCCATCAGCAAGCATGGGTTGTCTCTGCTTTAGAGACTGGTTCTCAGCTATTGCTGCTTGGAAACTAGTAAAGAATGTTGTATGGCCTAGTCGATAGAACAATGGACTCAGGAGAGCTGGGTTCTACCTTTGGCCTGCTGCATGACCTTGGACAAGTCATTTTACTGCTCTGTGCCTCAGTTTATCCATTTGTAAAATGGGACGAATGATACCTGGAAAATAGTAAATATTTTTAAAGGATTTTTTTTTAAAAAAAAAACCTAATATTTTCATCAAGATTTTTCAGGGAAGGCACGGAGCAGGATTTCCCTCAAAAGGAAACCCCCAATAGTTGTTTTTGAAAACTGAAAAAAGTTTGATTTTCAAAAACCAAAAGAATGTTAGTTTTCAGTTATTTTCAGTTTCCCCAATTTACAAGCCCAAATGCCGTGTCTATATGCAAACTCTGCTGTGACCTGGAGCAGGGATTATTTCTCCACACCATGTGGAAAAGAAGGGACACACAGAAGAGCAGGTGAGAGAGCTTGACTTTTGTTATTTCTTAGCTCCAGTCACTTGACATGACTTAGCACTGCAAAAGGTTAAAATTCCTTCCCTATGGCAAAGTGTCTATGGACTGCACTGCCTGCTGCTGCTACACCTGAAGGGAGAGGAAGTTGGATTCTGCTTCAAGATAGCACAAGTACAGTAAAACCTCGATTTAACGGACTTCGGATGCAACGGACAAAATTTCTGATCCATATCAGACCACAACCCCTCCCTGCTGCGGCCCCGTCCCCTTCCCTGGTGGCCGTCTGCTGGCTCCCAGCTGCCGACCCGGTCCCGGCAGCAGGCGGGCTGGCTGCCGGCTCCCGCCTGGGTCCCAGCTGCTCCCCGGCTCCCGCCCAGGTCCCAGCAGCGGGTGGGCTGCAGAGCTGCCGCCCCTCCCCTGTGGCGGGCGGGCTGCTGCTCCAACAGCTCGGGTTTTTTTTATTAAATAATGGACTTTTTGATTTAACGGACACCCCCTCGCCCGAATTAGTCCATTAAATCGAGGTTTTACTGTATCTGCAATCTAGTCTGCATAGCAACCACCAGTACTAGCCAACCCACAAGACTGCAAATCCCAGCATACAATGCGACACATTGGGCCTACGTGACCTAACACGCAACGCCGGGAGTCGAGCCTGCAGGTCCCAGCATGCGCAGCACTTTTTACCGCGGTGTCTGCTGGGAGTGGTGGTTTATTTGTGACCCCAGTGGCTGCTGGGACTTGTAGTCTTTATGCTTTTCAAGCTCGCCGCCCACCGTCGGCGAGGAGGGGCGTTTGGAATCGCCCAGCGGCGCGAGGGAGGGGGAGGGCCTCGGCCCGCCAGTCCCAGGACTCGCTGTAGGGCCGAACTCCACAGGTACTGACCGTTACCCCGCCCCTTCCCTCGCAAACCTGGGCCCGGCCCCGCCTCCCTGTGCGCGAGGGGGGGCAGCTGGTGTGGCGGCGGCTGAGCGAGGGAGCGCGGCGGGGAGCAGGTGAGGAGGCGTCGGGGTCCCCGAGGGTGGGGTGGGATGGGAGGTGGAGTCTCTGCGCAGGGAGAGAGCCGAGCCCCCCCACGAGGCGGGCTGTTGGCGGCCCGGGGGCGGAGGAGCAGGGGCAGCCCCCCGCGCGCTGAGGGCGAGGTACCGTGACTCGCTGCCCCCTGCCGGGCCGGCTAGTCACTGAGACCCTGATCGCGGGCAGCCCCTCCCCTCCCCTCCCCCCGGGCGCTGGGGTGAGGGGAGCCCCCGCGGCAGCCATGGCGCGCGGCGCTCAACAGCTCCTGTCTGCTGGCGCGCGCGCTGCTCAGATCCTGGCAAGGCTCGGCAAGCGCGGCCGTTCCAGGCCCGGCCGGTCTCCACCCCAGAGGTAGCTGCATGGTAGTGATGGGCGAATGGAATCAATGATTCAGTCCTGTGTTTCATCGTCCGGTGGGTGAGTGTATTTTGTGCCGGGGTTGGACTATCTCCTGCCTTGGAGCGGGCAGGGGTTCAAGGGTTTAGGGAGTCTGAAAAGTGGGAATCGCTTGTGGACCTGTCCTGTACAGTTTGTAAAGAACCTGCGGTCTGGTTCAAGGGTCCTGCCCCTGGAGCTTGATTCTGCTCCCACCTAAGTTTTGCCATTGACTTAATGGGCTAGAAAAACGGTTCTGGCAACAAGCACCAGGTATAAAGGCCCAAATCTGAAGATGGTGCAGATACTGTAAATGCAAAATACTGTTTCTTATTCATACAAGTTATATGCATTATTAAAAATACTCCAATTGTCTATATCAGCAGTTTGCAACTTGTGGTTTTTGGAGCCCAGAAGTCCCCAGACTGTCTAAGATTTCCAAAGGGGTCTTTACCGCCCCATTAAATTGTTTAGGGGTCCGCAAATGAAAAAAGATTGAAAAGCCCTGGCCTGGTATAAATTATGCAAAAAGAAAATGTTTAAATTACCAGGTTCCAGATAGTGAGCATTCAAGGAGGGAGGAGGGAAGTTTTCCATGTGACATCTTGTGCTGTATAATTAGATGCACCTGGTATGCCTATTTATCTAATAGATTTGGAAAATTTAATGTTAGAGCAATTTGAACTCTGATGGTGTAATAGAATTGGGGCTGTATCACACTGCCAAATATTCATTTGTTTGATATTTGCCATGTTTTTGGAATGTGTTCTAACAGTTTTGAAGTAATACAAACCACTGAGGAGATGTCAGTTGATGACTGGGTAAAGAGTTAGTGGAGATTGTTATTTAGTTTAAAAAACGTAAATTATTCAGAACCATTTGAACATAGCCTATGTAGGCACACTTTTTGATTGCTGCCACCTTTGTCTTGTTGATTAATAAGCTCCTGTATGTTTTTTACAACATTTTGCAAAATCGGTCTGAGTTCACTGAGTCTCTGAGCAATATCTCAGTAAACTAATAAATGGCTAAATGGACAGTATCCATGTAAATTTAGCCTAACATTTAATTTTTGTAAAAACAAGGTTTTATAGAACCTAAGACCAGTAGAGATTTTCTTAAATTTTAACAAAAGTCAAGTGTGTGAAACCAGAACCCTAGAAGTGAAATTTACTAAAACAAAACTGACTTCATTGTCAAATAGAGAAGCACTAAAATTAAAGAGAGTATGGTGACAAGTAAATTATGAATTTAAAAAAAAAATCTGAAGTTCTAAATAAAATTTTGTTTACATTGTATGATTTTAAGTTTTGTCTTTGTGTGTGTGTGGCTCTAGTGAAAACATGCTGATTTTTAAACTGTTAGTATCCAAGACATTTAAATACCGATACATTCTCTCTTTATGGTGTGTTGAGTTTAGATGCTTTGCTTCAAGGAGAGAAGAGATGAGTGTTGTAAATATGCAGGCAGGAGAGATTGGCATCTTTGTATTGTAGCATGTGATGATGCAGGGATTCTGGAATCCAGTCCTTTGATGATGATTGTTTAGCAGTTAATCATTTTCAGACAACTTCAAGGGTGACTGCTCTTGTCTTTCTATTTAATTCTTCCTTTGCTGTTGGGGTTGAACTATCCCAAACAGAGATTAGGCAAAGGAACAAATCTCTTTTGAAGAACAGGGAAAATCAAGGTCTGTCTGGATAAGATGGAGAAAAGTTGTTTACTTTGTTGTAGCACTAGAAAGAATGTACCGACTATTTTCCTGTATGCATCCATTAAGTAGCTGGTGTGTAATGAAATGAGAGAGTAGTATTAAACTTCAATGCACTAGATGGGTAGCTCATTTAAAATTATCCTTAACCAGTCACCCTCAGTGCATCAATGTGAGCCTCTTATCTGTCAAAACACTTTTAGGAAAGTAGCAAAACAATTTTTATCGGGTTGTTTTTCTTCTCTTTCATGTGTTATGTCAATCCAAGTGAATGTGTAGGAGCACTACTTTAAGTTCAGTTGAGATTTTGGGCTGGCACATTTGCATTGTTTTCTTTTGTTGATGATTTGGCTTCCATACAGAGATTCTAGTTTTTTATTGTTTTTTTGAACTCTGCCATTAGCAAATCATGACAGGTCAAAATGTTTTTGTTGTTGAGAATTTAAAACTTTGTAACATGATCTCCAAGTAAGAAGTAGTGTGTTCTTGTACATTATATGTGTCTTTAAAGTCGGGGTGCCTGAAGGAGTTAAGAACATAAGAACGAACATACTGTGTCAGAACAAAGGTCCATCTAGTCCAGTATCCTACCTTCCGACAGTGGCCAATGCGAGGTACCCCAGAGGGAATGAATAGAACAGGTACCGGTAATCATCAAATGCTCCGTTCCCTGTTGCCCATTCCAAGCTTCTGATGAACAGAGGCTAGGGATACCATCTCTGCCCATCCTAGCTAATAGCCATTGATGGATCTATTCTCCGTGTATGTATCTAGTTCTTTTTTTGAACCCTGTTATAGTCTTGGCCTTCACAATATCCTGTGGCAAAGAGTTCCACTGGTTAGCTGCACGTTGTCTGAAGAAATACTTCCTTTTGTTTGTTTTAAACCTGCTACCTATTAATTATTTGGTGACTCCTAGGTCTTGTATTATGAGAAGGAGTAAATTACACTTCCTTGTTTTTCTCACACCAATAATCATAATTTTATAGACTTCTGTCATATCCCCCTTTAGTAGTCTCTTTTCCAAGCTGAAAAGTCCCAATTTTATTAATCTCTCTTCACACGGAAGCTGTTCCATATCCCTAGTCATTTGTTGCCCTTTTCTGAACCTTTTCCAATTCCAATATATCTTTTTTGAGATCAGGCGACCACATCTGCACTCGGTATTCAAAATGTGGATGTACCAGGGATTTATATGGAGGCAATATGATATTTTCTGTCTTCTTATCTATCCCTTTCCTAATGATTCCCGATATTCTTTTTGCTTTTTTGACTGCCGCTTTACATTGAGTGGATGTTTTCTGAAAACTATCCACCATGACTCCAAGATCTCTTTTGTTAGTGGTAACAACTAATTTAGACCCCAACATTTTATATGTATAGTTGGGATTATGTTTTCCAATGTGCATTATTTGCATTTATTAACATTACATTTTATCTGCTGTTTTGGTGCCCAGTCACCCAGTTTTGCAAGATCCCTTTGTAGCTCTTCACAGTCTGCTTTAAATATCCATCTTAACTATGTCTCCATTCTGAAAACTGACTGCCTCTGATGTACTTAATTTTTTTGCTATATTACTTTTTGAGTCTTTAGCTGTTCTTCAAATTCTTTTTTGGCCTTCCTAATTATATTTTACACTTCACTTGCCAGAGTTTATGCTCCTTTCTATTTTCCTCACTAGGATTTAACTTCCACTTTTTAAAGGATGCCTATTTGCCTCTCCCTACTTCTTTCACTTTGTTGCTTAGCCACGGTCACGCTTTTTTGATTCTCAGTTTTCAGGGATTTCAATTTTGGCAATGTACCTTTTAATATCTGTTTAATTTCCTCATTTTTGTGTAGTTCCCCTTTCTGAAATTAAATGCTGCCATGTTGGGCTTCTGTGGTGTTTCCCCCCGCCACAGAGATGTTACATTTTATTATATTATGGTCACTATTACCAAGCGGTCCAGCTATATTTACCTCTTGGACCAGATCCTGTGTTTCACTTTGGACTAAATCAAAATTGCCTCTCCTGTTGTGGGTTCCTGGACTAGCTGCTCCAAGAAGCAGTCATTTAAAATGTCATGAAACTTAACCATTGCATCCCGTCCTGAGGTGATGTGCCCAGTCAATATGGGGATAGTTGAAATCCCCCATTATTATTGAGGTTTTTTATCTCTAATCTTCATTTGTTCTGCAAATGCTTCTAATACTTAATTGCTTCAGGCTCAAACCATGTAAAATGCGCTCAGGTAACATAGAATCATAGAATCTCAGAGTTGGAAGGGACCTCAGGAGATCATCTAGTCCAACCACCTGCTCAAAGCAGGACCAATCCCTATTTTTTCCCCATATACCTAAGTGGCCCCCTCAAGGATTGAACTCACAGCCCTGGGTTTAGCAGGCTAATACTCAAACCACTGAGCTATCTATCCCTCCTTTCCCATAACATGCTTACGAATACCTGCAATATTGTATGCCCTACACTTAAGCATTTTTTCAAGCTCATAATTTCCTTTGCAAGAGTACTTGTCATATTTTAGTACATATGATATATATATGCAAATGTATCTTCCATTCCTCACACACCTGTAGGTTACTGTGTGTTTCCTTTGATTCATGATATGTAAATCATGATTATTATTCATAAGGATTTGGTTTATATTGTGTGCTTCTTAAGCCTTGTAGAAACTTATAACTGAAGCTTTCTTCCTGAAGTGTTACCAATTTGTTTATGCTAAATATTAGTAATTACAATTTTTTTTAAATTTGCAGTTTGTTTTAAGTATCTATTTATGTAACCTAAAAGTTGTAATGTTTCTAGCAGACTAGTGATGCAGCACATGGGCAGCGAAGAAAGCTTCCCCTTGGGGAGGCTAGGCCCCTGGCCTGCCTCTTCCAGCCAAAGCCAGGTCCCACTTGCTGCTCTCAGGCCCTACCCTCCACCCTGCTGAGAGTTAGGTTGGGGCCACAAGTGGGTGGGGGACATTAGAGCTCAACTAGGGCTAAGTTCTCAGCTTAGCTGGAGCCCAGAGCCTCTCCCCTGTTTTGCCCCTTCTGTCTGCCCAAGCTCCCACCCTGTTTCACCTCTTCCCTCCAAGGCCCAGCTCCTTCTCCTCCCCCGCCCCTGCTGCAATCCCGAGACCCTAAAGCTCTGTACCCCCACTCGGGGCCATAGCAGGGAGTGAGGGCTCTTCCAGTCCCAGGGCCATGGTAGGGGGAGATTTTTCCGAGGGTCCCAAATCCACCACTGCCCCTCCTTCCCAGCAGTGTGAAGTTTGGGGAGACTTAGCCTCCCCCAGCATCCATTACATGTCACCCATGATGCAACAATATTTAAATGCCATCTTTTTCTTTGGGTTTGTTTAATGGGATGCTAGTCATGCGTTTACTATCCATTCAGGTTTTAATGGCTCTGAGAGGTAAAGGACCTCTTTGACAATGCATCTCTTAAAAAATAAATATTAACTTTTGAGGGGACACTTAAAATGACAGCAACTTCCATGTAGTGGTGTTAAACTGTTATCTTAATGTAATTGTGAACTCCTCCAAATACAGTATTTAACATTACATTAATTGTAGAAATATTAAGAAAGATGGTCATTTCAAAGTTTTCTTTGTTTCCAGATATTGTATTCTTGAAAAGAAGAGAATGAACCTTAAACTCTTGGACCACAAAGTATAGATTTGCTGAATTTTTCTAATGAAGAATGGCAACCCCCTATGTTCCTGTTCCTATTCCTATAGGAAATTCCTCTTCCAACTTTACAGCACACAGAAACCAAAGAAGTTCTTCCTTTGGGAGCATCTCAACAAACTCAAATTCTTCGAAAGGGCAGCTGGAGGACTCTACCATTGGTAGTTTTAAAAAGATGAGCGTGCCTGAACAGATTGGCTCCACTACATCTATATGTAGTAGCCCACTTGTTAGGACTAAATTTACAGGTGTGGACACATCTATTGAATACAGTACTCAACCTGTGGAAAATACTGAGCAAAATACAGACTCTGGGAGCTGGGAAGATCGGCCTTCTACACCTACCATACTGGGTTATGAGGTGATGGAAGAAAGGGCAAAATTCACTGTAAGTTTGTTTCAGAGGAGTGCAGTTCCTCCTGTAAAGATCATGGGATTGTGAATTTTATTTCATAATACTTTTCATTTCAATAATTAAACTTTCCGTTCAAGGATCTCGAGTGCATTACAAATATTTATTTAGCTTCTAAATACTGGTGTGAGAGTAGTTTCCCCATTGTATAGATGGGGAAACGGAGGCACGTAAGTTTTCTTTCACAAAGTCTCAGACAGTCTACAATAGAACCTAGTTCATTGCCTTTTAGATTGATAGGTTCCCAGGTCAGAACAAACCATCGTGATCATCTAATCTAATTTCCTGTATAACACAGGCCTATTGAACTTACCAAAACTAATGCCTAGAGCATATCTTTTAGAAAAACATCCAATATTGATTTAAAAATTGTCAGGGATGGAGAATTCACTGCAAACCTTGATAAATTATTCCAATAGTTAATTAAATTACTAAAACTTTACACCATTTTTTCCACTTTTAATGTGTCTAGATTCAACTTCTAGCTATTGGATCATCTTATACCTTTCTCTGCTACACTGAAGAGCCTATTATGAAATATTTGTTACCTAGGTAGATACTTAAGACTGCAATCAAATCACATCTTCACTTTCTTTTAATTAAGATAAATGACTGAGCTCTTTGAATCTCATTGTAAGGCATGTATTCTGATCTTTAAATCATTCCCGTGGCTCTTTCTGAACTCTCTTCCAGTTTATCAACATCCTTTTTGAATCATGGTCACCAGAACTGGCCACAGTATTCCTGCATCAGTCACACCAGTGCTAAATATAGATATAAAATAACCTCTTTACTCCTATTAGAGGATCCCCTATATAAACATTCGAGGATTGCGTTAGGTCTTTTGCCCACAGAGATAAATTGGGAGTTTATGTTCTGTTGATTACCACTGTGACCTCCCAGATCTTTTTCAGAGTCACTGATTCTCAGACTAGTCCCCCCACAAGGGAAGTATGGCCTGCGTTCTTTGTTTGTAGATGTTAATATTTACATTTCACCTATTAAAAGGTATAATGTTTGCCTGCAACCAGTTTACCAAACAAATTAGATTGCTCTGAGTCAATAACCTGTCCTTTTCTTTATTTACCACCATCCAATTTTTTGGAGTCATTTGCCAACTTTATCAGTGATGATTTATTTTTTCTTACAGGTCATTGATAATATTTTTTAAATAGTGTAGGGCTAAGAACCTATCCCTGCAAGACCAACCTGGAAACACACCCACTCGATGATTCTTTTCCATGTACAGTTGTATTTTGAGACCTGCCAGTTTTTAATACATTGAATGTTTGCCATGTTAATTTTATATCATTCACAAGTCAGATACCTTACAGAAATCTAAATATACCCAAACTTGTAAATTCGTCAAAAAAAAAAAAAAAAGGCTGTCAAGTTAGTTTGACAGGATGTATTTTTCATTAAACCCTTGTTGATTTAAATTAATTATAATAGCCTCGTTGTATTCCTATTCAAGTCCTGTATCAGCTGCTCTATTACCATAAAACCATCTTTCCTCCTTTCAAGTCAGAAATTCCTTACTTGGACAAAAAAACCAAGCAAGTGATAAATAGCTATGGGAGAGAATCTTCATGTTATAATGTCTGAAAGATAATGTATTCTCTTTAAAACAAGCATTAAAAGACTGACTTTTTAAAAAATCTTTACCGCTGTTAACTTGCTTTAAAATGCCAAAACTACATGTTTTGTAGCTCGTTTTGCCATTGATAGCCCCTTTAAAACAGATCTATTGTGTTCCAAACACTTCAGTATGAATGCATGAACAATAAGCTGCAAACAATCACATCTGGCATCAAGTCAAAATATCAGCTTAACTGTTCTGAAAATGATTTACTGAACATGTGGAATAGATGGCAGTTGTAATTCCTTTGACATCCCATTTAGAACTAAATAGATGAAGAAGGCATTTACTTCAGTTGATGTGGTTGAGGCAGTTCATTGAGACTTCATATTCCTGAATGTTGTGACTTCTAAGTGAAAAAAATCATTTGTAGTTAAAAGGGCAATGTGACATAACGTGTACCATTTCCTAGCAATGATCAAGAAGAAAATAATCACAAAGCAAGTAGGTGGAAATTAGATGGGGCTGGAAATTGGTGAATGGAATTTTTTCTAATTCAGCAGCAGTTTCTTCCAGGTTAATAGCGACTGGAAGTTAATGCCATCAGACTCTTACAAATATATTTTTTTAAATGAAAATTATTCTTCTTTGTAAGAAGTTTTTTCACTTATAGTATTTCAAAGGAAGTTAACATTCATTTCAGTGATTTCATATATTTCTCAGCTTTTAACATAACTTTGCTAATGTGTGTGGTTTTTTTTTTAATGATAGCAAGGATAAAGTCACATATAAGTTAGTTTTTAGGTTTCTAATAAATACTAGCTTCAAAATTGTGATGACAATGAACGGTGCTTTTATGCTAACAAGTAAGTTTGGGCTGAAAAGATGCTAAGAGTGAAGTTATATAAGAACAATCATGTTCACCTCAGTTTCTTATAAAATGCAAAGATAAAGTCATCAAATGCAAAAGGACGAAGTCAGATACAAATAAATATCTCTTCTGTAACACTTAAGGTAATATTTAATATAAATATTTTTTTAAAAAAGCTTTGGCCCCAATCCTGTAAATACAAACAGAGAGCTTAACAAAAGAGAGACTTGGTTTTGGACTACAATAAATCTTTTAGTTTGGGAATCCTATCATATGTGCTCCAGATATTATATTTACACTGATACTTAAATACCTTAATTTTTCAGGTTTTTTTATCTTGCTGAATGCCTTGCTTCTCTTTTCTATAACTCTTGCATTTGAAAATGCATAGTGGGGAATTATTCAACATCTGTTTCATGTTTTCACTTATTGAAAACAGAGTTACACCTATATATATTACGAGCAGTAACTAATCATAGAATGAATCATTGATAGGTCACATCAGCAATAAGACCCGTGAAACCTTCTTAAAATCAATAAGACACAGAGGAGGAAGGGGATGGAAGCTTAATAGAAATAGCTTTTTGAAAAGTTACCCTGAAGACTTCCTTGCTGTGGTGGTCAAACACTTTGTTTAATGTCTGGTATTCCCTGAAATATAAATAGCCTTAAATTTCCTCTTTTTACATTTTTTTTAATGTAATGACTTCTGCAAGATTTGCTTTGAAAAGTTAAACATTAACTTCATTTTTATTTAGGGAACACTTTGCTGCTAAAATTTGGTATCAATTTATTGAAATACTTTACTGTTAAACACTTGGGTTCATGTAGTAAGGTGGCTAAACCAAATGGTTATTTTTAATATATAAATCTTTTGTGTCTGGCACATAAAGCAATGCAAGTAAAGTTGTAAACCAATTATCAGTTGGAAAACCCAACATGAGTCTTGGAAGATTTTAGGGAAGGGAGTTTTAAATGATAATCTTGGAAGATGACTCTGAAAATATTCAGAATGTGGACAAATCCTTTATTTTCTCCATGCATGTAAACAGTCTGGTTTTTTTTGCACAACTCTGACTGCAGAACTCTACAGTCTTTTAAATGGCTTGTTCTTTTATGCTTATTTAATTTCTTGGTGGCAGAGCATTTTAATTATTACTGCATGTAGAGGGGTGGTGTGGCCCCCTGCTGGCCTGGAGGGAGATAACCCCTGTCAGATGCCAGAGTGGGTGGAGCCAGGGCATGCCAAGTCCGGCCCCTGGGAGGTCAGGGGCCGGACAGGAAGTATAAAAGCTCTGCCTCAGAGCTCACTGAGGAGGCAGCCACCGGATAGGCCAGACGCTCCTGGGGTGGCTTCAGCTAGAGGGCTGCCTGAGCCTGCCCCTCGCCCGCTACCCAGAGGAGCCGCCTCCCCACCCCTTCCCTCCCCTCCCCATACTACCCAGAGGAGTCGCTGAACCTGCCCCTCGCCACCTATCCAGAGGAGCCAATGGTAGTTGACCCCCCTGCAGATGCCACGGGAAGCCAGGTACCTCCAGAGGGGGAGTGGGGAAGTAGTCCGGGGATGGCTGACCCAAGCCAGACTGAAACTGAGCCCGAACCCATGTCAGTGTGTTGCGGCCAGGATCCCCACTGACACAGCAGCAGGCACTGGCCGCTGCTAGGGCCCTGGACTGGGATGGAGTGGAGTGGGTGGTCCTGCGTCGCCCGCCCTGCCTTTTGGCCACCCACCGCATGGGTGGCTATCTTCCCCAGTCCATCCCTGTTTTAGGGCCTGGGCTTCCTGACTTAGTTTACCTGTGCATCCGCTCAGCCTCTGAGCCGAGAGCCTGAGCCTTGCACTGCTGCTGCCCTGGCCTAGGGCCTGGGCTTAGTGATTAGTTGATTGGCACATTCCTTACCTGAGGGTTGGAGCCAGGACCCAATGGCCCCGCTAAGTCCCCCACAAGGGGCTGTGCAATGGCGTAGAGAAGCGGTGGGGTTCCCCCGCTGACCTGGTGGAAGGTGCAAGCCCCGACCAACCCCCTCTATGCTGTAGTTTATGTAAACTATCTCTAAACATGTTGAAAACACAAATCAATTCTCAGTTATAGTATATACAGATGAATGATTTTGGCTTTCCTAACTTACAGTTCTCCATCCTTATGTTTCATCACATTAGCAACTTCTTTGTATCGGTATCTTGGTTTCACAAATGAATCTTGTATCATTGGTCTGAATTAAAGATAAGATCTTTAAGTGAGCCGGGAGGCAGGAGCGTGCCAGCGCTTGCTGGCCACCGGGGACGGGGTGGGACAGGCGCCGCAGCCTCTTGCCTGCCCGGAGGGGCGGCCATGAGGGAGCCCGGCGCCGCGGACCACCAGAATTTTCCTGCGGACCACCAGTGGTCCGCGGACCACCGGTTGGCGACCACTGCTCTAAGGGCTTGTCCTCACTGGGAGGGTGGAGGGGGAATCGACGGCAGATACGCAAATTCAGCTCCGTGAATCACGTAGCTGAAGTTTGCATATCTGCCGCCGACTTACCTGCTGTCCCCACGGCGGCGGCAGTCGGCGGTGCGCTCCGACGCGATAAATCGATCGCCAGAAGATCGATCCCACACCGTGGGAGTGAAGACCAGCCCTAAGAAAGTTGGTTGTTAAGTTAATTAGTGACGATAATAAACACAGAGTATGTCTGTGCAGCAAAGAAAACCCTACAGCTAGCCCGTACCAGCCAACTCAGGCTCACGGGAGTCTAGGGCTGTTTTATTGCAGTGTAGATGACTTCTGAGCTGAGGCTGGAGTCCAAGCCCTGGGATTTATTTTACAGGGTGAGAGCGTCCCAGGGCTTGGGCTCCAGCCCAAGCTTGGAAGTCTACAGAGCAGTGAAACAGCCCTACAGCCCAAGCCAGTGGGCATGGGCTAGCCATGGGTTTCTTTTTACTGTGTAGAGATATCCATAAAGACCTGTTCATAGATGTGTATTAGTATTTTCTTTTTCAGATCATTCTGTATATTTATTTTTAAACCATAGTACAACTGTCTACAATTTTACCTTTACGAAGGACCAAGTAAGCAAAAAGTTGTCTAACTCTCTGAGGAGAATTCACATAGATTTCCCAAAATTGAATTATCAGCTACTGAGACTATACTAGAAATTGAATTTACCAGTGAAGAATCTGCTATAAAAAACTTGAAATACTGTAAAATTTCTTATACAAGTGGAAAAAGATGATTAAGAAAAATGTATGAAGAAGCAGAGTATGTATAGGATATCTCTGGGGGAAGAATTCTTTACAATTAAAATTCCAAAAATGTATTGCTTGTCAATTTAATCAACGAGCTGTATTAGCCTATACTGTGCAAACACCCACCAATATTAACTAAGCTTTTCATTTTTCTGTACACTGGGAAATCAAGGTTGTAATCTTGGAGTACTGGAAGTATCTTCATTGTTTTTATTAATAAACTAATGAGTCTTGATGCACTGCAGATCTTCATGTACTTAAATATTATATATTATAGATCAGTGATATTCAGCTTATTTTCTTTTCTATATAACAGTACCTCTCTGGCTCTATGGTATTCATGCATTTTTCTATACCATTATCTCTGTCACTCTTTTTCCTGCCTCTTTCCTCTCCCCCATATCCAAAAGGGTTGTGTCTCCTAATCATAATGAAAGGTGGAAGAATACTCCCCTGTTGACTGCAGGGAAGGGGCAATCTTGATTTGACCAGCCTGAAGGGGGAGTACACAGTGCATGGGGAGAAAATGAAAGTTCATGCATGCATGGTAAAGGGGCTTCCACCCTCAGGTCTGCTGCCTTAACATTGGGTTGGGATAGAGAAACAGGCTAGTCACCTGGTAATCATGGAAGCCCCCCACTCCTGTTTAAACTTCCCTGGGCTTTGCAAAAGCCTCTTCATTGTGGATAAGGCTAAAAGGGACCAGATTCCAAAGGTAAGTGAGACCCAGGATTTCACTGGTGATCTTTTTGCTGTGGGAAAAAATGGGAAACCTGAAATTTTCAGACTAAAGTCCTACCTTGATAACTGTTACCTCCAATGAAGGAGTAGATAGAGACATTGAGAAGTGAGTTGAGTCCCAAAGGTGGGCCTAGCTGGGTCTGCACCAAGTTATTGGTTGTATGTTGGAAGTCCTGAACACCAAACTTGACCCACTTAAATACCTGTTGTATGAAAGATGGGGAAGGGGTACATTAGTGTTAAAGTTGTGGCTTGCTGGTTAAAATCCATCCCTTGTGTGTGTGGTTCATTTGCTTGCATGTCCTGATCAAGTAGGGTTATTGTGGTGTCATTACCCCACATCTGAGTCAAGTGATCATTGTCTACAATTTTGATACTTTCAGCTCTGTCACTGAGCTAATGTGTACATTATTGGCTGGTTTGTCATGTTCGGTCACTTGGGAGGACAAAAACTACCAGGCTCAATAAAAATGGAAGCCAGAACAGTGAGTGTCTTTTTTGGGAGGCGGGCGGGAGCGGAGAAGGGTTGTCCTGCAGTACCTATATGTGTGAGTATGTGCAACCAAGTTTTCAAACCATTATCCAGTGCAGATCTGGATCTTTTTGATGATACAGAATTCAAAATTAATACTGCCCCAGAGATTGCGTGGTAGTATCAATATTCTATTTAAGAGGGCAATTGGTCTCATGGATCAGTAAAAAGTAAAACTGTAATACAGGTTAATTCCAGCAGACCTAATTAGTTATAGCGTGTTTTACTGATGGATCTTTGGTACCCGAGGTTTCAACTTAGGTGGAAAATACATTGGGGGAATCCTGCTCCACTGAAGTGAATTAGAGTTTACCATTGACTTCACTGGAGCCAGGATTTCACCCTTTGTTCTTTGAAAGCAAAGAGTTTCCCTTTTTTTCCCTTACCTTTTCAAGTCAATCTTCCTTTCCTTGGTTTTCCCTTCATGATCAGTTCATGTTAATTTGAATATGAAGACAACTTTTAAATTTAGGGCTTTTTAATCTGTAGAATACCTTTTTAGCTAATATTTTTGGTTAAACTTTTCATTTATATCATCCTTCTACTTTCTCAAACAGGAGAGTTGTTATTTCAGCCTTCCAATCATAGAACTGTAATAGGAAGATGCCCTGCTTGTACCCTTTTTTGAAGCCATGCTATTGATTTTTACACAATAGGTTTACAAAATACTGGTAAAGAGAAGTCCAGAGGAGAGTTGGGTGGTTTTCAGAAGGTACACTGACTTCTCCAGACTTAATGACAAGGTGAGTAACAAGTTTATACTGGCAAATTCTCAAATGCTTTTCTTTCTATCTTTCTATTTCTTTTGTTTCCTTCATTTCTATCTTTGCTTATCTTATGTTGACTTTTCTTCTGCTTCTGCTTTTGATTTCTTTGCACATATAAAGGATTAGTTTGTTTATACTAATGACTGGAAAACGCTGAGGTTTATCACTTTTAGAAAATTCATGTACATTTTTTCAAGTGAAACTTTGTGCTTCATAATACACTGTGTATGTACCTGAGTGCAAGGTATTTAACTCTTAATCATTAAAAACTTGGATAGAAAAGGGGTAAGACTATCCAGTGTCTCAAGAATGATTCATCTAGCCTCCTCATCTTCATAGTGTCTCCAGTGCAGTAGAATTGTATTGATTAATAATCTGATCTGCTGCTCCTGACCAAGCACCAACCGTATTACATATGTTTATGGGAAATGCTAGTTTTCTGTGTTTGTCTTCAGAGACTTGAGTTAATAGATTCCATAAGTATTGATTTTTTTTTTTAATTACAAGAAGCTGATATAAGAGTAATGGCTAATACAGGAGCGAGCATGTGTATGCCAGAAACTTAACTTTGAACTTTATAGACATAATATCCTTTTATAGTGAACTTCTGGAATTTCTGCTGAACAAGTTTGTTTAGTCTGTTTAGTCTTTATAGAACACAAGTGGTGGGATACATGAAAATTTAGGAGTATGGGAGTCTACAAGGAGAAATTATATTTTCTCTTCTGAAGAATAACTGCTTCACATTTTGTCTTTTACTATTTGACATTTCTATTTCCTCTTCAGTATGTTCATTGATGGGGGTTTTTGTATTTCTAAACACATTGTAATTTTTCTTTTCATCCTTGTTAATTTTTTGTTCTGTTCTTTCTCTTTGGTTAGATCAGGAAAAAAGTAACAATCAAGATTATTTAGGCAAATGGACCCAAAGAAGCACGGGTGCAATAACGGCTATAACCAATATCTTGGTTATTGTCTTGCAATTTAAGTAACAACTTGCACGTTGCACATGTATAGTGTTTCCGTGGAGTCTTTATATCGCTTGTTATTGGTTATCCTCTAGGCCACTGTATTATTACAGGTGTCAAATTACAATAGAATATTTAAACTAGAAGACCACTGAATATGAATTAGTTTGTCCTCCTGGACAAATTTCAGAGCCTTAACTCCATCTTTCTCATTCTAGGCACTGCTTTGGCACTAGCTAAAGCCTGATCATACCCTCTCCCTTCACATTTTCTCTTTCCTTGACTGTAGTGACAGTTTCAGTTCAATTGCTAGTACCCTAGTCATCCATCTAACAATTAACATTTTGTTAGTCATGTCAATACAAAGGCCGAGAAATATTCATGCTTATTAATTAATTCAACACTCTTTCTCTCCAAGTCAAAACTGATTTGTTTTGGTGGAGAAGCTTAATTTTGTTTTGTAGGTGGGGGACTGAAGGCATTTTCTGGATGCATTACAAAAAAATATTACTTGGTTAGGATATAGGTTGTCAAAGTTGGAAACTAAGACTAAACTTGCACATGTTATTGTCATGGAAGTTTTGTTTGGATAAGTGTGAGTGAAGGTCATTAATATAAAGTCTTTACTTTGAATTTCCTAATTTTTTTGTCAGCATCATAACAAAGATATTTTGTTTCAAAGGAAAAATTAATTTAGTGGATTTTGTCTCATTCCACTTGCAGAATTTCATACCTTTCAGATGAGTACTTTCAAAAGTTTTTTTTGGCTTAATTTGGAATTATTCTTTATTATTTTAATATGTTTGCATCCTCTCAAAGTTTTAGGATTTAGAGTACTCTACTTTCTAGCAAGCTGAATTGGTACTCTAACAATATACAAGACAAGACTTAAAAGAAGCAGAGAGAAAAAGTCTGTCCACTCATATTTATAGTGGTTTACTCAGCATGTATTAATACTAGTAGTGTGCTCTCTGGATAGCTGAGCTAAAAGGCTATACCTGCAACAGAGTTCAAAAGACATGATGCAATACACCAGTCCGCTTAGGCTGTGGATTGGATGATGGCAGAACCCAGAAATAGTCACAGTTCTATGTAGCCTTCAGTTCTTCTTCGAGTGCTTGCTCATGTCCATTCCAAGATGTGTGTGTGCGTTCCGCGCATGCCCGGTCCGGAAAGCTTTTCCCCAGCGGTACCCGTAGGGTCGGCAGGGGCGACCCCTGGAGTGGCGCCCTTATGGCCATGCATATATGCCCCTGCCGACCCTCCCCCGCTCAGTTCCTTCTTTCCGTCCTTGGCGGTCGCTGGAACAGCGCTTTTCTCAGCTACTTAGCGGTATCTTTGATCTAGTTAGTTAGGTATTTAGTGTTTATAGTTCGTTGCATAGTTCTTAGATTAGTAGAGTTTATAGATAGTGTAGTTAGTTAGTTCGTTGTTCCCTGGCGTCAGGTTATGCCTGGGGTGTCAGGGTTTAAACCGTGTAAGACCTGCGGGAAGCCCATGCCCATTAGCGACCCTCACTCCCGCTGCTTGAAGTGCCTCGGGGAGGGTCACCAAACGGACCGGTGCACTATCTGCAAGGGCTTCAAACCCCGCACCAAAAAGGAGCGAGACTCGAGGTTGAAGCTGTTACTCATGGAGTCTGCCCTGCAACCTCACTCTGAGCCGTCGACCTCATGCAGCACACCGGCATCGGTCCGCGGTACCGCGGCACCAAAGGCCGCGAGGAGCTCTCGGCACCGGTCTCCTCGGCACGGCACAGGACCATCTAGAAGGCACCGTTCTCAATCTCCGGTGCCTTCTAAGAAGGCGAGAGGGCGCTCCCCGGTGCGTAAGTCCACGGGTGATCCCTCAGGGGTGCTGGTAGCTCCGGAGCGCGCGAGGCGGCCCCGTGTAGAGCTCGCACCGGCACCGGCGGCACTGGAGCCAAGAGCGGTTTCCCCTGACGCGGGACTCCCTCTTGAGAACGAAACGCCCGGGCTCGAACTCCCATCTACCCCGGAGGCGTTCGTTGCTGCTGCGGACCTTATTGAGCTGACTTCGGGCCCGGCACCGGAGTTCGTCGCCCCGGCACCGGTCCCTCGTGTTGGGGCCCCTGTAAGGTCACCGCCAGTGACTACGGCACCGCAAGTGTCGACCATAGCGGCTCCAGCTATGTCCGCGGCACCGACTTATCCGGCACCGACTTATCCGGCACCGACTTATCCGGCACCGCGTCCTCCTGTATTCCCGGGGAAGCTGGATGCTTATGGCAGGATCATGGCACCGGAAGGCGCGGCACCGCCCTGGTCCCAATCAGAATATTCTTCAGAGTCCGACGCTTCCTCTTCTCGCACTAGGTCCCGTCATAGTCATCGTTCACCCCGACGGCACCACTCCCGGCACCGCCATTCCTCGCACCGCCGGCACCGACAACACTATGTGGCGGATGCGCAAGGTGCCACTCAATGGCCATTTTGGACACCTTTTGCATGTCACCAGGCACAAGGCCCCCCCTCGGTAACCTCATGGCCCTCGGTGCCGAGAGGTCCAGTGTGCGCCACGGTGACTAGGCCCCAATCAGAATTGGGAGAGGATCAGCTACCCGGGCCCTCCGTGACCACGTCTCAGGGGCACGACCAGCAGGAGATGGAGGCAGACCAGCAGCCCTTTCAGGAGGACCTCCCGGTGGAGAACCAGCAGCCGGCCTCCTCTTCCTCATCCCCGGACGATGCGGTAGCGGGGACATCCTATAGCTTGCCCCCTATGGACCTCAGAGGCCACCAGGACTTACTAAAGAGAGTAGCCCACAGTCTCAATTTACAAACGGAGGAAGTAAAGGAGGAGGAAGAGGACCCTAACATGGATATCCTCTCCTCGGACTCCCCACCGCAAATCGCCCTACCTTTCATGAAAAAGATCAAATCCACCTTGGAGACGCTATGGCAGACCCCTTCCTCTCTTCCCCCGACAGCAAGGGGGGTAGAACGACGATACTTCGCACCCAGGCAAGGGTACGAATACCTGTTTACCCACCCCCCGCCTGGTTCCTTAGTAGCGGACGCTGTGAACCATCGCGAGCGTCAGGGACAGACGGGGCCTACCCCGA
This sequence comes from Sternotherus odoratus, assembly GCA_032164245.1. Classification (NCBI taxonomy): domain Eukaryota; kingdom Metazoa; phylum Chordata; order Testudines; family Kinosternidae; genus Sternotherus; species Sternotherus odoratus. The sequence continues at coordinate 42,554,202 of JAVMKO010000002.1, forward strand.
AGTCCCACGACTCGAAGAAGTTAGACTTGTGGGGGAGGAAGGTTTATTCGTCTGCGGCCTTGCAACTTCGTATTGCTAACCAGCAGGCTGCCCTAGGGCGATATTCGTATAACACATGGTCTACAATGGCCAAGTTTGAGGGAGCCCTGTCTAAGGAGTCAGTGCAAGAGTTCAGAGCGGTCGTTCAGGAGGGCAAGTTGGTCTCCAGGGCTGCTCTGCAAGATGCTCTAGATGCCGCGGACTCGGCATCCCGGCAGTTGGGTACGGCAGTAGCCATGCGACGGGGGGCATGGCTTCACGTATCAGGCATCCCACCACCAGTGCAGGCGACCATCCAAGACCTGCCCTTTGACAGACGAGGGTTGTTTGCGGAAGACACGGACAAAAAATTGCAATCGATGAAGGACTCGAGAGCGATGCTGCGCTCGCTGGGGCTCCATACCCCACAAGGGCAAAGGAGACCCTTCAGGCCTCCCCCACCACCACCTCCAACTAGACCATATCAGGTTCCTCCTTATAGGAGAGACCAACCTAGAAGAGGCGGACGGGGGGCTGGCAGGGGGCGACAGCGCCCCTCGTCCCGCCAGTCCCAGGGCCCAGGGAATAACCATCCTCCTGGACCTAGGCCGAACTTTTGAAGTTGCGCCCGGGGACGCCGAGCCAACCTCCAGTCGTTTAGCTTCCTCCCCTTTTGTGAACCGTCTATCCCATTTCTACCAGGCATGGTCCTTTATCACCTCGGACAAGTGGGTTCTCAGCCTGGTAGAAATGGGATATTCTATCCAATTCTCTGTTCTCCCTCCTACCCACCCCCCATGCCCGTCCCTCTTCAGGGACCCATCTCACGAGCAACTCCTAGATCAGGAGGTCCATACCCTCTTGTCTTTGGGTGCCATAGAGGAGGTTCCTCAAGAATTTCGGGGCAAGGGGTACTACTCCCGTTATTTCCTTATCCCGAAGGCCAAAGGAGGGCTTCGCCCCATCTTGGACTTGCGAGGCCTCAACTCCTACATAAAGAAGCTGAAGTTTCGCATGCTCTCCTTAGCTGTCATAATTCCCGCTATGGATCTTGGAGATTGGTTCGCCGCCCTCGACTTAAAAGACGCATATTTTCATATTTCCATCATCCCGAGTCACAGACGATTCCTGAGGTTCGTGGTAGGATCTCGACATTACCAGTTTACCGTCCTTCCGTTCGGCCTCTCCTCAGCTCCAAGGGTATTCACGAAATGCATGGCGGTGGTCGCAGCATTTCTCAGACGGAACGGCATCCATGTTTACCCTTACCTGGACGATTGGCTCATCAGAGCAAAGTCAAGGGAGCTGCTTCTCACACAAATAACGTTCATCAGAGCCACCTTCCTAAAATTGGGCCTCATTCTGAATGTACCAAAGTCAACCCTCATTCCTACCCAGAGGATCGAGTTTATCGGGGTGATACTAGACTCTTGCCGTGCAAGGGCCTTCCTACCTCCCTCTCGGGCCAAGGCCATGGCGGACATTATTCAACCACTTCTCCGGTTTCCCATGACTACAGCAAGAAACTGTATGGTCCTGATGGGACATATGGCGGCGTGCACTTACGTGGTGCCGTTCGCAAGGCTCCGCCTGCGTCCTCTGCAAGCCTGGTTTGCAAAGGTCTACAACCAGCGCAGAGATCCCCTCGACCTCGTAGTGACTCTACCATTAAAGGTAAGACAGTCCCTTCTCTGGTGGCTCCAGCCCAGATCTCTGGGAAGCGGGGTGCCCTTTCACAAACCTCAACCGTCCATTACGCTGGTGACGGACGCTTCTGCTCTAGGCTGGGGAGCTCACCTGGGGAAGACCACAACTCAGGGCCTCTGGTCCCAGGAGGAGCTGTCCCTCCACATAAATGTCCGGGAGCTCAGAGCAATTCGCCTGGCATGCCAGACGTTCCAGTCACTCTTGAGGGACAAGAGCGTGTCAGTCCTAACAGACAACACAGCCTCGATGTTTTATATAAACAAACAGGGTGGTGCTCGCTCCTCTCGCCTGTGCAAGGAAGCCCTAGCCCTCTGGGAGTTCTGCATCCCCAGAGGGATCTCCCTCACGGCAGCCTACCTTCCGGGGGTTCAGAACGTTCTGGCGGACTCCCTGAGCCGCTCATTCCGGGGTCACGAATGGTCCCTCAGGCCCGATGTTGCCCATTCGATTTTCCAAAGGTGGGGGTTTCCCCGCCTCGACCTGTTCGCCACAAAGGCCAACAGGAAGTGCCACAGGTTTTGCTCCCTCCTCAACCTCAGTCCAGGTTCAGAGGGGGATGCGTTTCACGTTCTATGGACGGGGGGTCTGCTTTATGCATTTCCCCCGTTTTCCCTTGTGCACAAAGTACTGATGAAGGTCCGTCAGGACAAGGCTTCTGTCATATTGATAGCACCAGCTTGGCCTCGACAACACTGGTACACGACCCTGTTGTCCCTCTGTGTGACGACGCCGGTAACACTTCCACCGTCACCAACACTGATCTCCCAAGACCACGGGAGGATGTTACATCCCAACCTACAGTCTCTCCACCTCACGGCGTGGTATATCCGTGGCTGAACCCAGCAGAGCTTCAGTGCTCGGATTCAGTCAGGAATGTCCTCCTGGGTAGCAGGAAACCGTCCACGAGGGGAACCTACACTGCCAAATGGAAGCGCTTCTCACTGTGGTCTCAGAACAAGGGGGGGGATCCCCTGTCTTCTTCGATCTCCACTATTCTGGATTACCTCCTTGAACTGAAACAGCAAGGATTAGCGCTCTCCACTATTCGGGTACACCTGGCTGCCATTTCGGCATTCCATCCGGGTGTTGGGGGTAACTCAGTCTTTAGTGACCCCCTGGTAGGCAGATTCCTTAAAGGTTTGGAGAGGTTGTATCCTCAAATACGTCAACCGGCCTCCCCTTGGGACCTCAACCTGGTTCTAAAGGCCCTAATGAAACCCCCGTTCGAACCCATATCCTCCTGCCCCCTTTCTTACCTCTCTTGGAAGACCGCGTTTTTAGTGGCAATCACTTCCGCACGCAGAGTCTCTGAGATTAGGGCGTTCACTTCCGAACCGCCCTATACGATCTTTCATAAGGATAAGGTCCAGTTACGCCCACACCCGGCTTTCCTGCCCAAAGTAGTCTCGCCCTTTCATTTGAACCAAGATGTGTTCCTACCTGTGTTTTTTCCCAAACCCCATGCGGATAACAGGGAAAGAATGCTTCACTCGTTAGATGTAAAGAGAGCCTTAGCCTTTTACATAGAAAGAACCAAGTCTTTTCGTAAATCCCCGCAACTCTTTATTTCAGTGGCGGAAAGGATGAAGGGGTTACCAATTTCTACTCAGCGCCTCTCGGCCTGGATTACATCTTGTATCAGATTGTCTTATAACCTTTCGAATGCTACCCCACCAGCACTGACAGCGCATTCGACCAGAGCTCAGGCCGCATCCACGGCGTTCCTGGCGCACATTCCGATCGTCGACATCTGTAGAGCAGCGACGTGGTCTTCGGTGCACACCTTCACTTCGCACTATGCCATCGTGCAGCAGTCGATGGAGGACGCAGCTGTGGGACAAGCGGTCCTGTTAACAGGTACTCAGAGTACTCCTCACCCTCCTCCGAGATGACTGCTCGTAAGTCACATCTTGGAATGGACATGAGCAAGCACTCGAAGAAGAAAGAACAGTTACTTACCTCGTAACGTTGGTTCTTCGAGATGTGTTGCTCATGTCCATTCCGAATCCCACCCGCCTCCCCTCTGTCGGAGTACCGGCAAGAAGGAACTGAGCGGGGGAGGGTCGGCAGGGGCATATATGCATGGCCATAAGGGCGCCACTCCAGGGGTCGCCCCTGCCGACCCTACGGGTACCGCTGGGGAAAAGCTTTCCGGACCGGGCATGCGCGGAACGCACACACACATCTTGGAATGGACATGAGCAACACATCTCGAAGAACCAACGTTACGAGGTAAGTAACTGTTCTTTTTCTAGCAAGATAAAGACAACATTAACATTACATTTATAAAACCTCTAACCCAGGTTAGTACTGATATTCATGAGAGAGTTGAAATTTGCCTGAAATTAAAAATGAAGGTTTCTAGTTGAAATATATGTAATACTAGCACAAATACCCGGCGTTGCTCGGGTCTGTTGGAGGGGGGAAGGAGGGAGAGAGCTGAGCGAGTGCGGGGTCCGTTGGAGGGGGGTATTATTACATCATAACTATGTCACAGAGAACAGCAGCTGCCCAGCTGATGTTAATGGGCTTTAAAGAATTTCACCCCTAGGGGGCGTCCGAGGTGAGATTTGAAAAATTTTCCATTCTTACCCTGATTAGGACCCTAAAGCCTATAACTGTACCAAATTTCAAGTGTCTAGCTCAAACGGTGTGGAAGGAATAAGGGAAAGTACATGCACGCACGCATATACCATTTGACTTTTATATATATAGATTTCATAGAAGTAGACTGTTGAGCAATAATGTTTGCTTCCATCATGGAATAGCTTTTAACTGCTTACTGCACTGAGTAATTGATATGTATAATTGTAAGCACAGACACAGATCTTTCTGCAGTAGTGCATAGGTGACTCATATTGAGTACCAGGGTTTGGAGAAAGGAATCTGCACAACTTTGAATGTGTATATAATAACCATACCTTTTTTCTGGGCCCATCTCCTGCTTATACCACTGTTTAGAAAGCACATGCAACCAAATAGGGTTGCCAGATGTCTGGTTTTCGACCAAAACGTCTCATTGAAAAGGGACCCTGGCAGCTCTGGTCAACACGGCTGACAGGGCCACTAGAAGTCCAGCTGGCCACGGCGGCCAGTGCTGTACATCCGCCAGAAGTGACTGGCATGCTCCTCCGGTTCCTAGGTGCAGATGTAGGCAGGGAAGCTCCTTAGCTTCCCCAGCCGCCGCCCCGAGCATCAGCTCGACAGCTCCCATTGGCCAGAAACCACGGCCAATGGGAGCAACAGGGGTGGTGCCTGCGAACAAGGGCCGTGTGCAGAGCGTCCTGGCTCTGGCCGCCCCTGCACCTAGGAGCCAGAGGGGGACATGCCAGCCACTTCTGGGAGCCACCCGAGATAAGCTCTGCCAAGAGCCCGCACCCCAACCCCCTGTCCCAGCTTGGAGCCCCCTCCTGCATCCCAAACCCTTCATCTCTGGTCCCAGACTGGAGCCAGAGCCCTGACACCCTCCCACACACCAACCCCCTACCCCAGCCTGGAGTCTCCTCTCAGACTCAGAACCCCTCGGCCCCACCCACCCCTAGGCTGGAGCCTCCTCCTACAGCCCAGAGCCCTCAGCCCCAGCCAGAGCCCTCAGCCCCTCCCGCATTGCAACCCCCTCCCCCAGCCCAGTGAAAATGAGTGAGGGTGGGGAAGAGTAGGGACAGGGAATGAAGGAAGTGGGGGCTGGGCCTCAGTGAAAGGGCAGGGGTGGGGCAAGGGTGTTCAGTTTTCTACAGTCAGAAAGTTGGCAACTCTAGCAACAAATGACACCTTGTGACATCTCAAATTTATTTTTAGTTCAAGACCATTATGTATGGTTGAATAAGTAATAACAGTTTATTTTCATATTTCATTTTTATATTCTGGTAAAATAGCATAAAAGTTAGTAATTTCTGACAATTCAAACACATTTGCTGTGTGAATGTGCCACAAAATTTTTAGCACTAGGATTTTTGCAGGATCTGTGTATATTAAAATATTAATGCTCTATGCCAGAAGTGCCTCATTTATGTGTCAAAACTGATTTTGATTGGCTGGCCTGAAAAAGGGATGAATTGCAAGCCTCTGGGTTTGTAATGGCTTTTATATATTTTATTTATATAGCACCTTTCATCCCAAAGAATCCTAGAGTGCTTTACAAACTATATACAACACCAATGAAATGTTTGATGCTGTAATACTTAGCATTTGCACAGTGCTGTATAACTCATAGTAGTATAAAAAATTAAAGCATCAGAACACAAAAATGAAGTGTATTCCATGTACTCTTCCGTTTTTCAGATAGAAAAATCAAGAGGTCAGTTGATTGCCCAGGGCCAAACAATGAAAGGCAATGTTATGATTAGAAATTTATGCTGTACTGTGGATTAGTCATTTTATGTATACCAAATATTCATGTTGCTTGAGTTAATGTGGGTGGAAGGGAATTTTTGAGTCTCGGGGGAAACGCTGCTTAGTGGATTATCTAATTGAGTATTTTAGTAGGTACTTTATTTGTAGTTTTTCTTCATTTGTCTTTGGTTTCTATTTCAGTTAAAGGATATGTTTCCAGGCTTTCGATTGGCACTTCCACCAAAGCGCTGGTTCAAGGATAATTATAACCCTGACTTCCTGGAAGATCGACAGTTGGGACTACAAGCATTCCTGCAGAATTTAGTAGCTCACAAAGACATTGCTAACTGGTATGTGACTGTTTTTCCCCCATGTACTCTAACACCTGGAGTTAGCCTCTCTAGACTCTAACAGACTAGCCCATCTATTTGAGCAATAAAATATGGAATTTTGTTGGCAGTTTGATGGCTTGTAATCTGCAATCAATCATTATATAGATTTTATTGCATTTTTTAAATCTCCATAATGAGGAAATTGTGGTATATTTGGTTTTCGGTAGTTAATTAAAAACTGCACATTTTAAAATAAATTTAAATGTAAGTCATATCACAAGGCATGTTTACTCTGGGATTATTTCTCTGTGCTGAATACAGAATTAATAAATGGCTTTTAATTTATATTGGAATGAGATAATAGGCTTTCACAGTTTTAAGGGCCTACAGTACCACACCACAATCACTTCTAACAATGTGCATAAATTTGAGGTGTTTAAAGTTATGTAACACAGTATCACTATACAAGGTAGTTTTATCAGTGTTAAACAAGAGTATTTCTTTATTAATTCTGGTTTTCCATAATACAATAAAAATTTTCTAGAGGGCCACTGATATGAGACTTTTTTTAATTGAGGATAATTATACCCTCTTGTGAAGCAAAAGTAATAAAAAAATTAAGATTTCGTGTGGGAGTAATTGGGGAAGGGGAAGAGCTTGAAGTGGGTACTTGGAGGGAGAAGTGTAGATTAGAGCGCCTCTGCATGGTAGCCTATATTAAAACAAGGGGAGTCTCTCTCTCTAAAAGAAAGGGAAATGGTGTCCATCTCTTTCACTGTCTCAGGGCTTGCACTTAGAAAGGAACCACCAAATTTTTTCCTTAGACTGCATGAATGCTATTATGTGCTCTTCCTCTCAGCCCTTCAAAGCTAAAAAAGCTGCTTTTTTATCTCAGGTTAATTAACATGCCTTAGCTATCTTGAAATAAAAAACTGAAGACCAGGCACTTCAGTTTTACCATGAGGTAAACAGCCCTGTGCCACTGCCAACAGTTAACCATGACAAGTTTACCTCCTGTTAAAACTGAAGTACTTTTTCTTCACAGTGTTTTTTACCTTGGGACAGGTAAGATTCTGTTAATAACATGAAGCTGTAGCATTTCATTGTAGTAAACACTACCCATGCAAATGGGAGGGCTTCACCCATTAGTGTAGGTAATCCACCTCTCTGAGAGGTGGTAGGTAGGATAACAAGAATTCTTCCATTGACCTACCACTGTCTACACTGGGAGTTAGTTTGGCTTAACTACACCACTCAGGGGTGTGGATTTTTCATATTCCTGATCAATGTAGGTAAGGCAACTTAATTTTCTAATGTAGACCAAGCTTAAGTCTCCTTACCATAAATATATTTTTGTTGAGTGCAAATATTTCTATTCTGTGTTTGACTTGACGGCATCTTGTTCCAAAATCTTTTTTTGGATTGGACCTAACTACGTGACCATTTGCATGATAGCTGCATTCCATTAGAAAAATTGAACTGTTGGCCATAAGGAGAAGACTTGTTAGTTTAGGAGACAGAACTTTCACAGAAGCTGGATCCAGCTGTGGAACTTGCTCCCACAAGAGAATGCTCATGGCCCTCACCACTTTCAGAACTAAATGCAAAACCTTGTTTAGCTTGGTTTTTCCTCAGTAAGTTCTTCCTACCTAGACCTTGATGAGGAGGGAGTGTTAAACTAATCAAGCTGTTCATCAAGATGGGAAATAAGACTTATTTCTATTTTTAAGTAGCGGTAGTGGGTGGTATTCAGATTGTAAGGCACTGGGTATCATTTAAGTACTTAAAATGGCCGTCATGGTAGCTGTATCACAGAACCTGAATAAAATAGCTTTCCTGCTGGTCACCTCAGTCTGCAATAAAATTTTGTGCACTCTGTAGTATGCAGTGCATTCTGGGCTACAATGGTCCAGAATCCATGATATTTGAATTGTTAGATCTTATGTTTAGAATGTGCATGTTTATAAAAATGCTCTGAGACTTGTTTGAGAATGTATATGAGTGCTCGATTAAACAGTCACATTCTTCTTTTCAACCCCATCATTATGAAAAAATTGACTACACAACCCTTTACTAGAAATGTTTTTAAATGAAGTAAAACCAGGAAATTTAGTTGTGGCTCTGACAACTGTTACTTGGTCAAGTTATACATCTCTGTTTTTAAATTCAGTGTTTGCGTTTTAGAATTTCCCTTACAGTTTTGCTTTCCTCCAACTGGTTGAGTCGCACAAAACTGCAGCTGTGGTTATGCTGTGCAAGAGTCTTAGGCCTGAGCTACGCTTAAAAGTTTTATTGAGGTAACTGTTTTAATTAAGAGTGTGGCTTTAAAAATCAAAACCAGAATAATCACACCAGGGAAAGCTCTAGTGCCTGCAGTTATACTGGTGTAAAGGAATAGCTATACCTGTATAAAGCACCTGTTTATTGGTATAACATTCTGCACTATGGGTGTTGTACTGCTTAAAATATACCCATATCGTTATGACAGTACAACTTTCTAGTATAGATAAACCCTTACTCTGCTGCCATGCATCTATAGATCTGTCCAGAGTCTCTCATCTCACAGTGACTCTCATACTTAATAGGCCTGTCATGCATCTTAGAGATAGACATGCTCTACTACAGAATATTCTGTAGCCTAATGGAATATATCACAAGCCAGGAGACCATGAGTTCTTTTCTCAGCTCTTCCACCAGCTGCTGCTAATGTTTCAGCACTCTTCACAACCCATAATTAACCACGATCCTATGCCCTATCGAAGGGGTGGTAATTATTATTCACACGTTGTATGTGCAAAATGTCTGAAAAATTGCACAAGATCACATCAGGCAGAGCAGGAATAGAAATCCAGTCTCAAATATGACAGATCCACTCTGCCATCCTGACTTTCAGAAGGAATATGCGAAATGATGAGGTATGACTCTACTTCCAACACCAGGAATTCTGATACCTAACATTCCAGTATTGTCTGAGAGAGTTTTCCAGTAGTTACATGTGACATGTTTTTTTTTCTAGAGGTTTGTCCATAAGTGAAATTAAAGGAATTTGTGCTGTGAATTTGAAGGTTATGGGCTTACACCCTGCTGATGACCCATGTTGGAGAAAATATGTATTATGACCCCTTCTGAAGTTAATGCCATTCCTAGGAGTGACAGTTGGAATGGTTTTACATTATAAAACATATTTAGAAGTGAATTTGAATGTTTTGATAATCTTTTGTCATATTACTGTTCGTATTTTGGTTAATGGGAGCTTTCCCTTAAAGAAGGGGTGGCATTGCGCTACTTTCAGAGTGAGTTTGAAGAAGACTTGAGTGTCTCACTCAGAAATCTTGCCTGTGCCTCCAAAATTTGGAAGACCTGCCCCTGTAAGCTCTCTAAAGGTTAGAATTTGATTTAATAAGCTTTTTCTAGAAAGTAAGCCTTACTCTTAGTTTAAGGTGTAACATTCACACTGATTGGGGAACTTGATGTTCCATAGCATTATTAATAAGTAAGGCTAAGTTTTTTCGTCATGGACATTTTTAGTAGAAGTCTTGGACAGGTTACAGGCAGTAAACAAAAATTCATGGCCCGTGACCTATCCATGACTTTTATGATATATCCCTGACTAAAACTTGAAGAGAGGGGCTGGAGGAGGGTGCTCCAGTGCTGAGGGGGATTGGATGGTGACATGCGACAGGGCCCCCACCCTCTGATGATGGGGGGGGGGGGAGGGGTTTGGCAGGGCCACCAAGCTCCCTACCAGACTTCTCACACACACTCACTCATACACAGTCACTCACACACCCGCAGCAGCAGTTTGGTTGTGGGAGGGGGTAGGCGCTTGGGGCCCGGATCAGGGTAAGGCATGCTCTGGACAGCGCTTACCTGTGGGGCTTCCCAGAAGCAGCGACATCTCCCTTGCTCAGCTTCTAGGCGGAGGCATGGCCAGCCATCTCTGCTCGCCACCTGCAGGCACCGCCCCTGCAACTCCCATTGGCTGTGGTTCCCAGTCAGTTGGCGCTGCAGAGACAGCGGGCAGAGCTGCCTGGCCATGCCTCTACCTAGCAGCTGAGCAGGGGGGATGTTGCTGCTTCCAGGGAGCCCGCCAGGAAAGCACCGCCCAAAACCCACCTCACCCCATCCCGTGCCCCAATCCTCTGTCCCCTCCCACACCCAAACTCTACTGCTGGTTGTGGGGATAAGGGGAAGCGGCCTGAGACTGCCCCGGCAACAGTTGGTACGATTGGCGCAGGGGCTGCCTGTGCTGAGCTGAGAAGTTATGGAGGTCACAGAAAGTCACAGAATCTGTGGCCTCCATGACAAACTCGCAGTCTTACTAATAAGCTATAGAACCTTTCATCAATACATCACCAGTATGAATCCTTCCTGGCTCACCAGGGATTAAAAATTATTACCTTTGAATGTCTATTTGGAGGAGTCTGTGGATCTCTGTTCCAGCTTTCTCATTATATCACCACATGTTGTGCTGATTTTCTGAGAAACCAAGAACTGTGTGGGTCATGGAAACTGAGCTACCTTTGTTCTTTTGAGAGGAAATATTTTCTTTGTTTCCCCTTCCCTGCCATATTAGGGTTGAGGCATGCTGGCAAAGCAGCATGTGTTGGAAGATTGCCTGCTGATCAAGAACTTCATTTGCTTGGGCTGTGAGGTGCCTTTCACTAGCACTAAATCCACACAGTAATTTAAAGCTGAAATGTATGGTAATATATAGTTGTATGCAAATTATGTCTGAATTTGAATAAAATGTCACATAGGCCAGCACAAAACTAGTAGCTATGCATCTTGTCTCATCATTTTTCTGGTGCATTGGAGAGCTGGATCAGGTTGTGATTTCCACCTACAGAACTTAACATACTCCTGCAAATCCATGTAATGGGGCAGGAGGGAGAAAGGAGTCTAACCTGCTAAGTAGGGGACTCAGCTGTGATTTGTTCTTCAGAGGCAGCAGCATCTCTCTTGTTCCTCCACCCTACCCTAGGGGGAGTATTAAAGGGAGGCACTCAGTTTCCTGCTGTTGAGATTTGTAGGATAGCTTTACATATGTGCTTTCTTCCTCTGCCTCCCCTGCCCACCAGATATGGCATAATGCAGCTTTGTGTTTCACTTGGCACTGCTGCCTGTTTGTCTTATTTCCTGCTTATAAATAGGCAATAGGACTGGAGGGAGAGGGAATCATGGAGTAACAGCTGGCAGAAGAAGCAGAGGACCTTGCCAGGGGGATTAAGAAGGTGGAGAAAACTACAAAGGGGGAGGCTGTTCTAGATTTGATTTTGACAAATAGGGAGGCACTGGTTGAGAATTTGAAAGTGGAGGACATCTTAGTGAAAGTGATTGTGAAATGGTAGAGTTCATGATTTTAAGGTATGGTAGTAGGGAAAACAGCACAATAAAGATAATAGATTTCAAGAAGGTAGTCTTTAGCAAAATCAGGGAGTTGGTAGGTAAGATCCAATGGGAAGCAAGTCTATGGGAATAGCAGTTAAAGAAGAGTTGGCAGTTTTTCAAAGAGACATCATTAAGGGCATGAGCAAACTATCACACTGTGTAGGAAAGATAGGAAGTATGGCAAGAGACCACCCTGGCTTAACTAGGAAATCTTCAGTGATCTGAAACTTAAAAAAAAGAGTCCTACAAAAAATGGAAACTAGGTCAAATTACAAAGGATGATTATAAACAAATTCTACAAATATATAGGGACAAAATTAGAAAGGCCACTCCCAAGACAAGATTAAACTAGCTAGAGACATAAAGTGTAGCAACAAAACATTCTGCAAATACATTAGAAGCAAGAGGAAGAGCAAGGACAAGATAGACCCGTTACTCAAATGGGGAAGAGGTGTGAGAAACAGTAACAGAAAATGTGGAAATGGCAGAAGCCTTAAGTCTAAACTTATTAAAATATTAATATTACAAGTTTGTTTTGGGGTTTTTTTTGTTTGTTTTCACCAAAAAGGTTAGTAGTGATAGATCATCTAACATAGTGAATGCCAGTGAAAATGAGGTAGGATCAGAGGCTAAAATAGGGAAAGAGCAAGTTAAAAATTACTTAGACAAGTTCATGTCTTCAAGTCACTATGGCCTGATGAAGTACATCCTAAAATACTCAAGGACCTGACTGAGGAGATATCTGAGTCATTAGTGATGATCTTCAAAAAGTCATGGAAGACAGATTCCAGGGGACTGGAAAATGGCAAATATAGTGCCTATCTATAAACAGGGAAATAAGGACAACCCGGCGCATTACAGACTAGTCAGCTTAGTTTCATTACCCAGAACGATAATGGAGCAAATAATTAATCAAGTAGTTTGCAGACACCTAGAAGATAAGGTGGTAAGTAACAATCAGTGTGGATTTGTCAAGAATAAATTGTCAAACAAACCCAGTGGCTTTTTTTGACATGGTAACAAACCTTGTGGATGGGGGGAACCAGTAGATGTGGTATATCTTGACTTTAGTAAGGCTTTTGATACTGTCTCACATGACCGTCTCACAAACCAAGAAAATACAACCTAGATGGAGCTACTATAAGGTGGGTGCATAACTGGTTGGAAAACCATTCCCAGAGAGTAGTTATCAGTGGTTCACAGTCATGCTGGAAGGGCAGAATGAGTGGGGTTCCACAGGGATCAGTACTGAGTCTGGTTCTGTTCAACATCTTCATCAGTTATTTAGATAAAAGCATAGAGAGTACACTGATAAAGTTTGCGGATGATACCAAGCTGGAAGGGGATGAAAGTGCTTTCGAGGATTAAAATTCAAAATGATCTGGACAAACTGAAGAAATGATCTGAAGTAAGTAGGATGAAATTCAATAAGAGCAAATGCAAAGTACCCCACCTAGGATGGAACAATCAGTTGCACACATACAAAATGGGAAATGACTGCCTAGAATGGAGTACTAGAAAGGGATTTGGGGCTCATAGTGGATCACAAGCTAAATGACTCAACAGTATACCCCTCTTGCTAAAAAAGCAAACATCATTCTGGGTTGTATTAGCAGGAGTTTTATAAGATAGACACAAGTAATTCTTCTGCTCTACTCCGCCCTGAATACGCCGCAGCTGGAGTATTGTGTCCAGTTCTGGGTGCAACATTTCAGGAAAGATGTGGAAAAATTGGAGAAAGAGCGACAAAAATGATGAAAGGTCTAGAAAACATGAACTATGAGGGAAGATTGAAAAACTGGGTTTGTTTAGTCTGGAGAAGAGAAGACTGAGAGGGGAAGTAAGTACGTAAAAGAATGTTACGAGGAGGAGGGAGAAAATTGTTTATTGTCCTATCCTTACAGATTAAGGAGAACAATGGGCTTAAATTGAAGCAACTGGTTTAGGTTGGACATTAGGAAAAACTTCCTAACTGTCAGGGTGGCTAAGCATTGGAATAAATTGCCTAATGAGGTTGTGGACTCTCCATCATTGCTCTTAAAAATCTCCGAACAGCTGTCAAGGATGGTCTAGATCAGTGAATCTCAAACTGTGGGTAAGGACCTCAAAGTGGGTAGTGACCCTGTTTTAATGGGGTTGCCAGGGCTGGCGTAGACTTGCTGTGGCCCAGGTCTGAAGCCTGAACCCCACCATGTGGACCTAAAGCCAGAGGGCTTCAGCCCTGGGCAGTGGGGTTCAGGTTATAGGCCCCCTGCCTAGGGCTAAAACACTTGGGCTTTTCACCCTCCCCCACCCAGGGTGGTGGGGCTCAGGCTTTGGTCCCCTCTCCTGAGGTTGTGTTGTAGTTTTTGTTGTCAGAAGGGGGTCGCGGTGCAATGAAGTTTGAGAACACCTGGTCTAGATAATACTTAATCCTGCCATGAGTGCAGGGGACTCGATTGGAAGACCTCTCACAATCCCTTCCAGTTCTATGATTCTCTCTCATCATCTGAGAGGGGAAACTCCTTTCCCCATTATGGTCTGAAAGGGTAGGGATAAAGGAAAGGTGAAGAGAGGCTCTCATTTCCTCCTCCTTTCTCCCTCAAGTTCCTGTTTGGAAGCAGAATGAGGCAGTGGAATTAAGGTTAAACACCATAGTAATACAAATTAAAATGCATTCCCAAGAGATTTACAGTAAATAGTAGCTATAACTTTTAATTTCTGTTAATGCAAAAATGCATAATGTACATTTGCAATTGCCAAAATTACAGCTGAAAATCATAGGATTTTCAAAGAGACAAAGGAATCACTATGACCTGTTGTAAATAGAAGTATTTATATAGCAGACTGAGTACTTAGATGTAATTGTTATGCTTTTTGGTTATCCTCTTTCCACACAATAAGAGCTTTCCAGTATTTGTCACATTATTCTAATCCCACATTTTGTAGTGTAACAGAATTACTGCCAAAGTAATGTTGAAACTAGATACTTTAAAATACATTTGGATTGAACTTTGTGAAATGAAGGGTGAAGATATTAGAGGACAATGGTGAGCTGCAATGCTTTTATGTAGTAATTCTCCGTGTTAGCCATATGCAATCTCATTCAACACAGCTCACATTTTATAAAAAGAATGGTTCGACTAGCTAGGGATGGACTATAGAACCATGTTAAAAAAAGGTCAACTGTTTAAACAGTCAACTAAATAAATTGACACATTGTTCTAATACAGTTGTTTTTCAAGATGGCCCAACTTTCTGTGGTTGAATAACTATTTTTACATGTGAAAAGTGTTGGATTGGTTTTTATTTTTTCTAGAAAATTAATAGATCACTCTCCAATCCAGTCAGTCATGACTGGAGTGAATCTAAAATAAGCAGTTGGATTAGATCCAGCCACAATAGAAAGGATTACATAGTGATTTCAAGTACTATATGAATATTTAAGACTCTCAAATCTTAGGAAAAACTATTTTAATTGAAGAAAACTCTGGACAAATAGTTTACACTGGTCATAATTTGAGTGGAATGTAGGCTTGAAAATTAAGGCCTCTAATGGAAGTCTATATTGTGTCTTTAACATGGTCTCCAACCTCCGCTTAATCTATATAATAAGCAAATGATTTCCCAGAGAGTGGTGTAAGGGGTATTGCTGCCTACTGTCTATTTAAAAATTGGGGCAAGTGGAAATTTAAACTACATATTGGCAAAAACAATTCCGAAGAGGGAGCGGTGTCTGAAAGAGGAAAGTAGAAGCACCATCAACTGGTCATTCAAAACTGAGTTGAAAAAAAACATTTAGGAACATACTCAACAATTCAGCAATGAAATGGAGTATAGTAGTTTCTTTCCACTAGACTTGTGGATTGCAGAGTGAAAAACTGAAAGGAGAAAAAAAATCAAAATAAATAGTTAAGCATGGGGTGGAAAGTGGCAACCAAAAGAAATGCAGAAATACAGTCTTAATTAAAGTTAGTTAGTTAGACAAGTAGGTGAAAAAAACTTGTACCCATTCAGTTTTACATGTGCTTTTCCAAAACACTGAACACCTGTTCCTGTGCTTTAGATTTTGGTGTGGTTGAGAGAAGTGGAAAATGGCATTCTCTGTATGCAACTTGTAGAGAGTGAAGTGGGGAATATGAAATTAGGGACAAATTTCAGACTTGTGCTTCTACTGCAGACTTGTTTTTCTACTGCACCAGTTTTAGCTTTAGACATTGAAGGGGCATAAGGGACTGCTTTCTTGACATTTGTTTTTAATCCAAGTTAAAGATGATGATATCTGTAGCAGGGTAAACCAGAACCCCAGAGGTCAGGTCTTGGTCAGTCAAGGAATGAGATAGATTTGAGAAAATGTTAAAAAAAATTAACTTATTAAATATTAATATATTTTAAATTTTTCAAGGATTGTACAAAAGCTATGCAGTGCAATGAGCATGCCCGGCACTCAAATGAATAATTACATACACTAAGACAAAGGAATGCAGACATTATATTAACTATTGCTGTCAACTTCTAGCTTCTGTTTACTGATACAGGAAATGTCTGGCTTCGAAGGATGAATTTGTATTCGTTACATATGTCATCTATAAAATATAGGTATTAGTAATGACATAACATAACCCACTTACATGTAATTCATCCAGGTAACACCAAACTTGGTACCTGTAATGTTTTTTTTACGGTGTATTGGTTAATGGATTGGGATTTTAAACCAAGGTCCTGCAAATAGCTCCATCTTTGTGTACCCTTGTTTGTGCAGAGCCCCATGGATGTAACCGAAGAAGAGCATCCGTAGAGGGATCCATGTGTAGGTTCTAGCCCTTACTAAAGGGTACTGTAGTGATTTTAGTTCGGCTTTTAATATTTAGTAACCAGGAGAACTTTAGTGTTAAATATTTAAGGTGTCTGGGAAATAGCTTGTCATCAAAATGATCAATTTCTCTTAAGAAGCTCAGAAATCCTCATTTTAAACTAGAAACTCCCCTATATAGTTTTAATTCATAATTTATGCATGGATGTAAAAGTTTGAGAAATTTATATAGTATCTGTTAAATACTGTTACTGGCTAAACACTCAAGCATGGATGACATAAAAAGAATAGTATATAAACACTTATGTATATTGACAGGAATAATACGAAAGCATTGATTCCTTTCATTAACAAAATCATTAGTCACTTGCAGAAACTCTTCAGTTGTGTTCATTTTTAGATATTGTTGCATGTTTCTTTTACACCTTAGCTCAATATATATATAATTTTTTTGTTTTTCTGGTGAAGCCTTGCAGTGAGAGAGTTTCTTTGTTTGGATGATCCACCAGGTCCATTTGATAGCCTAGAAGAGAGCAGGGTAAGTGCTATATAATATCACGTGACAAGAACAAATAGTAAATATAGAACAATAATCATGTTTATTTTTAGAATATTGGCGGAATAGAGTTGCAACATTCTGCTAAGACATTTGTTTCCCGTCTGTCATTTTTCCTATATAGCTGGGGTAGACTTTCATTCATTCATTCATTCATTCATAATCAGAAAGCAGTAAATGCTTGTGCTTAATTTTAAAACTGACCAACCATTTTTGAATGATCTGGGACCATTAATAATCTTTTGCCTCTTCTATTGATACAATGAACCCTAAATGTACTTTGTCCCCAGGGGTTGCTATCGAATGCTAGTTGTTGACACAAGTGAAGTTGGTTAGAGTGTTAGTGGCAAAAGTCTAGTTTAGAATATGACAAACTACATGATAAAGTTACTAAAATTGTATATCATTGTTGTACAAGTTAGTTTTCTGGCTTCACAGTAGCAAATTCCCAATCAGCAGACATATTCCAGGTGGTGAACAGATGGTTAATCCAGGCAATTTACATTTAGTAAAAGAATCACATGTTTCTCTCATTGTTACTTTGCAGATAAAATAATTCTGATTCAGACTAAGCTGTCTGTTGAGGCAGCAGTCTTCCCTTGCTTGCATTTCAGTTCAATGGAAATGTCAATGCTTTTTGCAGGGAGCACATTACCTTGATGTATTGTAATTTATGCTGGCAATTTGTTTCTAGATGCATTCTGAAGTTATAGTTTAGACCTATAAGGTCATAAACAAATTGAGGCATGGCAGTCCAAAGCTATGCCTGCCCAAAGCTATGTCTGCATTGGGAATTCTTAAAAAAATCTCACTGGTTCAACTGAACTTATATTAATGCTGGTGGAAGCTAGAATGTAGATGCAGCTCCTTCAGCCAGACCCATTTTTACCACCCGAAGAAACTTGGAACTCAACTTTTGACAATCTCTCTCTGGATACATTATTATGTACATCTTCAAGGATTCAGTGTATCAATTTGTATAGTATACATCAGGGATAGGCAACCTTTGGCATGTGGCCAGCCAGGGTAAACCCCCTGGAGGGCCAGGATGGTTTGTTTACCTGCCACGTCCACAGGTTTGGCCGATCGTGGCTCCCAGTTGCCGTGGTTCACTGCCCCAGGCCAATGAGGGCTAAAGGAAGCAGCAGCCAACACATTCCACGCCGCTTTCCGCAGCCCCCATTGGTCTCGAGCGGTGAACCTCAACCAGTGGGAGCCATGAGCAGCCAAACCTGCAGACGCAGCTGGTAAAGAAACCGGCCCAGCCCACCAGGAGGCTTACCCTGGCAGGCTGCATTCCAAGGTTGCCGATCCCTAGTATACACTTTCATTTCAAAGATGGTGAAATCAGTTTTTGTGTTAACCATTTGTAAACTCTGAGGTAAAACCAAACCATTTTTAATAATGCAAACTAGTTGAATGACTAGTTCGTATTCATTTAAACAAGCATTATGTTCATAGTAATAATGATCATACCTATCGGGAAAATGTGTATCTCAAGTTTAGATTCTGGTACCACTAATCCATCTCCCTGCCAATCTAAGAACTTCCATAGTACGCTTACTAGCGTTTAACTTTAGACCCATGCAGATTTCAATAATTTCTTTGGGCAGCAGGTATGCTGTTTTTACTGGAAATCCATATTCCAGGGTTATTTAAAAAAAATAATTAAGTACCCATTTAGCACAATTAACAGTTGCTTTGTGGGCTCTTAATTCAGTGTGTACATTTTTCTTACTTTTTGGACTATATATATGACAAACATTTAGGTGCATAAGTCTAGATGTTCCTACACAATTTTGTAAGGAATTCGTATAAATGTTCTTACACTACTTGTACATATATAATGGCCAGTCTCTAAACCCTGAATACTCCGACCTTCTGCAAAATACAGAATCCACATAAATGGCTTCCTGAAATGGAACGCATGGTTAATTGGCGTCATTGTTAGGGGTTTACTGAAAATGTTCATTGTGAAGGTGTAATTGGGTGCCATGTGTTTTCTGGAAGACTATTACTGCTATAAACAGGTGTGAACAAAACCCATGCTAAACTGACCATTTGTTTCTAATGGCCTAGGTAAATTTAGATGAATTTACCATACCATAGTCAAAAAGTTTAAAAGTGGTCAGTGGTTTAAAAGTTAATTAATGTAAAATCAGATATCTTTTGATGTATAGAAATGTCTTTGAATTGGGGATCCATTGTGTTTTGTTTCAAATCTATATAATTGTAAATATTGCTCCCAATTTTATTAATTGTTATTCAGCAATGGACTTGTATGTTGAAGCAAAATACAGTATCTTTCCAAACTACATTTTTTCCAGGTGACTTTTAGACCTCTGAAAAACAGTAAAGTGCTGACACTATTTTAACTATAGCATACAGGTAATTTCACTAATATGAACATATTACTTTTTACTTTAATAGGGCATAGCTCTATCTAAAATCTTCACATTTAATAAGTCCAGTGAATCAATGGTTAACTACATGTAATATAAACCAAAAAGTTCATCTCTGAGTTGGATGGTTTCATTATTTAGTGAGGACACATACATTATTAAATCAGAAGTGCTCATTACTGGTGGCAGACTTACTGCTAACAGTAATAGAATAGTAGGCTAGATGCCAAGACTTGTACCATATCCTGCATTAAATGGATATATAGCAGTCAAGTATACTTTAGCCTTACACATTAAAACTGGAAAGAGTTCACTGAGAAATTCAGTAGGGTATATGTGCAAGGATTACCTTTCAGGATGGGGGCCTACTTTGTCATCCTGTATTTATTTTACAGTTGGTTACATCAATGTCAGTGGCATGACATGGCAAAAGTATTACAGTTGTGCTTTGGTGTAATAAATGCTTCCAAGCCAAATTACATCTTTTTATTAAAGACAAAAGTACAACATTTAAAGCTCATTAGACAGCTCTTCAGGGGATCAGTACAAAGAAAAGTAATTATAACCCTGTAACTATTGTACATTTTTAAAAGGAAAGCCGTAAACTCAGTCCAGTGGGGTTACTGGCAACTAACCTTGACATTTTCTTTTAGGCTTTTTGTGAAACTCTGGAGGAAACTAATTACCGTCTCCAAAAAGAACTTATTGAAAAACAAAGGGAAGTGGAATCATTGAAGAAATTATTAAATGAAAAACAGCTTCATATAGATACTATAGAGAAGAGAATTAGGTATGTTGTGGCTTCAGTATTTTCAAAACTTCACAAACTGATGTTAGTTGCTATCTAGATACATCAGTCAAGTGGCTGTGCAGAAGGTAATGTTTTAAATAATGCTTTCTCATATATTAAGGGGATAAAAAAAATAGCTAAGGAAATGTTCTGTGTTTGTTTTTCAAATAATTTTGCCAATCATTCTGTTCCACCTCCTCTAAGATCAGTGAGAACAGGTAAAAATGTTAAATACAGTCCAAACTTTGCCGCTGCAGTCCTTGGTGTTTGGAATGCCTTTCTGGAGGTGAGAACAGTGGTATATTTGGCTTTCTTTAGAAGTTCCAATATATTTGAAAGCCTTTAACATGGCAAAATGATTGCTTGATCTGTTCTTGTGGTTTTCTCTCTTGTATTTCATGTGTGTTTATGATTTTAACTTTGTTGCTCTGAGGTGCTTGGCATGCTGTAGTTTCAAAGCTCTTTAAATCAAAGAAAAAATGGCAAAGCTTCATAATAAAATTTTATTATGCATATCTGCTAAAGTGTACTGCGGACCCAGAGGAGATGATGATAGAGTATTGAGAGTTCTGCAGGACCTGCTGAATCAATCATTCTGGAATTTTATCTGGAAAGGAATGACTTCTCAAAGCCATGTTAGATGCTTTAAAAGCTCTAGGAATGTGTACTATGTCATATAAAAGTTCACCAAAACAATGAACATGGTGTTGGATGCATGACTTTAATTTAGTCATTAACACAATAAGAAAATAGTTTGAGGGAGTGTTACTGCAGCTATTGCAAAAAAACCTCACAAACAGAACAAAAAAAAACAAAACCTCAAACCACCAGTCACAATAGACAGATATAAATATGCTTTTTATTGGTTGAATTTCAACCAATCTTAAGACATACTGTAATTGTTTTCAAACAAGTTTTAAATGTTTCCCATCCAACTGCAGTTTCTTTTCTTCATAACATTCTATTTTGAAAGCAGATTTACCTTAAAAAAAAAAAAAAAAAAACGTAGTAGGGGTAGGGATTGGAGGAGATGTTAATTTGGAAGGTGACGAATAAATTTGACTGAGGTGGAGAGAAGAGATGGAGGCAAGAATGAGAAAGAATTAATAAATAATATGAGAAAACAAACAGCTTTGATTTCATTCACATTACAATTAAGTGCCAGATATATTTCCCAGACAGAATATACTCTGGCTACAGTCCATATTTTCATGACAAAATATCCATTTTTAGCCAGGATCTGTACTACAGGAACTTTCCACTGACCTAGTAACTTTTGTCCCAGTATTCTTCAAGAAAAACCATTTACCTTTCTCTGTTTCATTGTTAATGAAACACTATCTTACTTAGGAGAACTGTGTTATATCCATCGGTATCACTTACTGTCTATCATTGGCAATTTTCCATGACCTGTGTTGTACAGGAGGTCAGACTAGATGATCACAATGGTTCCGTCTAGCCTTGGACCCTGTGAAGGAGAGCCTTAAGAAATATTGTCTTCTTATTCATCTGCATTTGCTGCTCATCTCTTACCTGAAGTCACAGTCCTCTGTTTGAGGCATCAGAATCATTTTACAATTTGAAGGACAGAGGATTAACGTCAGATGAGGAATGAGCAGCTCGAGTAGATGAGCTGCTCCAAAACAAAGATCCTGTGTAAACTATGGAAATTTCTAATAATAAAAGAAACAAGAGGGGTAAGTAGAGGGAATGATAGTTGTTTCTAAACAAAATGTCCTGTTTAAAATGAAGCACTAGTGGCTTTTCAAGTGCTGATTCACTACTGAATGTTTTGTCATAAATATATTGGTTGTATTCTACATAAATGTCTCTTGAATTTGCTGTAGGGATTTGTCTTTAGGAAATGGAAAAACGCGCAAAATGTCAAGAGAAGAAAGTGAGTGCAGTGGCGAGGTGGAGTCTTCTGCAATAGAAGCAGATCAGGGTGCATTGGGAGATGACAGCTGGTAAATGCAACTTTATTTTTTAACATAAAATACATTATGTATTTGACTGTATAGATATACTAGCAAAAATACCCGGCGTTGCTCGGGAAATTTGTAATTGGAAACTGGGATGTAAAAAGACTACCATGTTTTTTATTAATACAAATTTTGTTCAGATGTCTCAGCGTTGTTCGGGTCCGTTGGAGGGGGGAGAGAGCTGAGCAAGTGTGGGGTCCGTTGGAGGGGGGTATTATGACATCATAACTATGTCACAGAGAACAGCAGGTGTTCACCTGCTGCCCAGCTGATGTGAATGGGCTTTAAAGAATTTCACCCCTGGGGGGGCGTCAGAGGTGAGATTTGAAAAATTTTCTACTCTTACCCTGATTAGGACCCTAAAGCCTATAACTGTACCAAATTTCAAGTCTCTAGCTCAAACGGTGTGGAAGGAGTAAGGCAGCATACATACACGCACGCATACACACACACACACGCACGCATACACCATTTGACTTTTATATATATAGATTACCCATCTTTGTAGCACAAAACTGTTTACTGCACAATATTAGCAGTTGCACAACGTGTTTGATATGGACCCTGAAGAAGAGGAGATAGACTTGCAGTGGGTGGTAGTTACCTAGTTTTGCAGGTGGGAGACATGAAATTAATACAGAGCAAGAAACTGGTTTCTATATGATGTACTTATTGATCTGTTGTTGCAGCTCTGATAAAGAGAATCATGAGACGTGCTGGAGTGGCTCATTGGCTGAAAACTCTGTACCAGAAATTGAAGTTGCTGAAGTAGCATATACTGCTGATGAAGAGGAATAAATTAATAGCAGCTGTCATTACCTTCAAAAGTTTCATAATGCTTGGGACAGACCATTTGTAGGTAAAAGCATGCAGTAGCTGTAAAGAATTTACAGCAAAGAGCAAGAATGCACACACTGATTGTTTACATAAACATATCCTTACAAATTATTGACATAGGAAATATACTCATTGCTGCTTTGATTCAGTTTTTATCCAGCCTTTATATATTTAATATATTATACAATCTAATTAGGGCTAAATTCAGCTATGCCTACATTCTTAAGTACTGAGCACAGAAGATCATGATGATTTGCTAGTGTAGTGACTAAAGCTACGTATATGTAGTCACCAATCACGTGACGTGTTACGTAATTCATGTTGCTACAAATGTGATACATTTAATGTGTTCATCTGTTTGATGTTTTGTATTTTTCACATTCTTGTATAGCCATAAATTAATGTTCATTGAAGTAAAGATGAACACAGCTTTGGTTTAATAAGACTATAGGAGCTACTATGTTTTAAAAATTCTAAATGAAAATCATTTATCTGCAATTTTAATGCAATAAAATAAGGCTTGCAGTGACAAAAGAAAAGGATTTATGAAATGGGATTATCATTGGACATTTTAATAAAACAAACTTGTAGTCGTTGCTGAAAGGAGGGAGGGAGCCATGGAAACCCAACACATTGTGTATGTTCATCCCATTACAGCATGTTGTTGTAATAATTGATTTAGTTCAGTAATGCATCTTTAAAATCCCACATCTTTGTCACAAACCCACTAGATGATGAAATCAGTGATGTTGCCTTTTATCCAGAACACTACCTCTTACCTTCTTGCTAATGCATACATACTTTGCATATTTTAAAAGAATAATCTAGATTATATGGAGATGACTGACAAAAAAAAAGCCATATTTTTCTTCACATTTATAATTAGGTTGAATCTAATTGCAATGTATTTTTGTTTTGATATGTTGTACACATGGGAATATTGCTACAAAACGTTCTATATCCTATTTTTCAAAATGTATTAAGCCAGGTGATGCACTTTATAATAATTAAGACTTGTTTGTGCCAAGTTCAGTTGGCTAATTTCTTTTGAGAAAGGGGTATTTCAGGGAGGGGGAGGATTATGTTGTGCCTTTGTTGTATTTTACTTGTTCATTACTACAGATGTTTGCTATAGTACTGTGGGTCAGCTTTATGAAATCTTTCATACAGCTTGTTTCTGTTCCGTACTTACTTACTGAAAGTGCCTTGTTTTCTTCTGGTTTTTCTAGTGGGAAGAATGCTCCCCCTCATCTCCCTGTATCACTCCTTTGTTTAATGCTGTTAATATGCAGTGTCTATGTGCTGGCGTTTTCAAAGCTAACTTTGTATTTCAAGCTGTATATATAATCTTTATGTAGAACTGTATGAACCCTTCTGGGGAAATAAAACAACAGACATCACATCAACTTTCTTTATCTATTTGGTAGAAAGATTTTCAGTACCGTGTGAGAAAAGTATAAAAATCTGTCTGAAAGACAAATCTGCAGTGTCTCATTTATGTCATACAGTTGTTCAGCTTCTAGTCTAAACTCAGTCATCTTTGTACCAAAATGTAATGTTTGCATGAAAATGTAGGAATGCTGCATAGCATATCAGGAAACAAACTGTGCTTCCAGTGAAGGTAAAATAAAAAGTGATTAAACAGTTTGAATATTCTCCTGGGATAGCCTTTAAGGCATCCAGAGAATTCAATACAATTACTGACTTCTCATACAATTTACAGTTTCATATCTTTTTTTGATAACTTATCAAATCCCAGCAATCGCTTGCATGTTTAAAAAATAGGTCTGAACTAAATGTTCTAAAATTGAATTGATTTTAGGATTTACACATGTTTTTAAAAATAGTGTGAAAGAATTTCGCTGATAATTTAGACAACTCTCCCTATTTTAAAATGTTAATTTGTCCGCTTTTACACATGTAATGAATATAACCCTAAATACAAACATTTTACAAAGCAGTTAAATGGGAGGATCCAGAGTTGTGGAAGGAGATTTTGTTTTGCCCTGTCCTCCATAAAAAAGATTATAGTACAGTAGAACATCAGAGTTAAACTGACCAGTAGGCGCACACACCTCAGATGGAATCAGAAATACTCAGGCAGCAGCAGAGACCCAAAAGAAAAAAGGCAAATATGGTACAGTACTGTGGTAAACATAAACTACTAACAAAAATTAAGGGGAAGTTTATAAAAAAGATTTGACAAAGCAGGAAACTGTGCTTATTTCATTTAAAAGTGGCATTTTTCTTCTGCCTGCTAAAGTTTCAAAGCTGTATTAAGCCAATGTTCTCTTGTAAGTTTTGAGAGAACCACCATAATGTTTTGTTCAGAGTTATGAACAACCTCCATTCCCGAAGTGTTTGTAACTCTGGGGTTCTACTGTATGCCTCACTTCTTATAAACTTGGCTTAAATTGCCATATTTTGTGTGCAGCCCCTGTTCCCTTTGAGCATATTTCCAGTTGGTACCTCTCAGATACTTATGTGGATTGACACAGTTGGTTTTTAAATCATTTATTCATACAGTGCATTTGAAATGTACTGACTAAAGCTTCCCTGTAATAGTCAGACGTGGCTAAACAAAACATGCAATTTTGTGGGGCAAATACTTAGTATTACCTTATGTAAATCCACATAACATATGGTATGGGACTTCAGTGTAGTCACAGCTTTGATGGAAATACAAAAGTACAGTAAAACCTCGATTTAACGGACCTCGATTTAACGGACTTCGGATGCAACGGACAAAATTTCTGTCAAGTCTGATGCATCCCAAATCCATTTTTGGCGGGCTGGCCGCCGGCTCCCGCCCGGGTCACAGCAGCGGGCGGGCTGGCTGCCGGCTGCTGCCCGGGTCCAGGCAGCAGGCGGGCTGGCTCCCGGCTGCCGCCTGGGTCACAGCAGCGGGCAGGCTGGCTGATGGCTCCCGGCTGCCACCCGGGTCCCGGCAGCGGGCGGGCTGCGGAGCTCGTTTTTTTTTTTATTATTAAATAACGGACTTATTGATTTAACGGACACTCCCTCGCCCGAATTAGTCCATTAAATGGGGGTTTTACTGTAATTCTTTTTGGAGTTGTGCAATGCAGTCTTCTGGAACATCACTATTAACTAGTTTTTATACCTATTTGTCTCTCTAAAATTCACTTTTGTGTGAGGTTCTTAGCAAGCTCAAATGCCATTCTATACCCTTATTTCACACTGATTCTAATACAACAAAAAACAGCTGGCAGTGGTTCCATTCATAAGGACTGAATTGTGGAGGGGGAGGAGGTTGTTTGTGCTCACCAATGGATGCAGCACACAAATTGAAATCAGAGCAGAGTCATCTGTATAGATGGATTACAACCCAATAATGCCCTTGCCTCTGTTCTGCCAGAGTTGATACATTGTACGGTATCATCTACTCCAACCTATAGCTTGTTTTCTATTAACACTACCTACCCCATACTGCTCCCACAGCTAATATTCTTCCTTTCTGTGTTCGTGCCTGACTACTCTTTCTTACCTCAACCACCACATGCTTATTTAGTGAGTCTTGCTTCTATTTCAGACTATTTCTCACCCTTATCAATAAGTTGGATTTTTTTCTTCTAATCTCTAAGTACTGTATTTGCAATCCCTCCCAGTTTTGCATCTCTATTTGATTAGTGTATTCCAACGGGCCCTCTAAAATAAATGAATGAAAACACTGAAGAGTACTGAACCAATAATGTGCAACTCCACTTCATATCTATCACACTTTGACAACGAACCATTAATTACAATGAGCAAAAATGCTCCTTGGGAAGGGAAGCAAATGCACAGTGAAACCGGGGGTGAGTGGAGCCTATGCAGCATGATCTTCCTTACAGCCTCTTGCTACCTCCCCTGTGACTTGTCTGTTTGGAACTCCACATCATTTGGGTGGCAAAGTCATGGAATGGAGTTGGAGGGGTGAGGTAATGCTCTCTGAAACAACAATTTCTGAGAATCTACTCGAGAGCACTGCATAGAGCAGCAATAAATTATATTCCCTGTTCGGCTTCTACTTCTTTCTCTCTATTGGAGTTAGTCCATAGCTTCAGACCAGAGCCCAGGAGCAGTCTAGCCAGCAGTTGGGTGTGTCTCTATGAGAACAGTAGTAAATGAAGCTTTCAATTCAAAACTTCATAAATGTTTTCCTGGGTTTTTGCATCTTTCATGAACATTTTCCAAATAGACCTAGTGACCAGTGTAATGTGAGTTCTGGGAATCCCTGCATAAATCCAACACCTTGAAATCTCTGCAACTGGGACCAGTGTTTTTGTTGGTTGCAGGGATTGTGAAGCGCTGTCCAGTGTGAAGGCCAGATCATCCAACCCTTCCATGTAGTCATTAATCTCCAGGTGGGGTAATGTTTGCTTTCCCTTGGTTTTAATGCCAGCCATGCTTTGAATTATTTCCTCTACCCCTTCATCCTTTTTCTCTGTGTATCATTAGTTCACTTGCACCATCCTGGAGCTATTTCCTTATGATTTCTGAACAGTGCTGTAGGACATAACGTTCATGGTTATGTATTTTACTATAAAGCTTGAGATTTGACTTTAAGAAGTTCTTAATCATCCTGGCCTGTATCATTACATCCACACTTCTGTTACTTTAGTCTTGGACACCATATAATGTGACTATCTAGAGTAGATGGAGACAGGTAAGTTTAATTAAATCCTACAACATCCTATAACCAGTACAGTTCTGCGTGAATAGTAGTTGGAAACATTCTATCTAGGTGAGCAAAGCTTTCAGCTGGTTTTCTTTTCAATTTTGATTTCTATCTTTCCTTTTAAATTAGCAGGATTCAAATGTTTGTTCTTTCTAGCAAAGAAGAAAGTGTTTTTTGTCTGTCTGCCCCTGCTCTTTGTAGTTCTCCTTCAGTTTCCCTCTGAGACTGAGAGGATAGATCAAATGATTGCCAGTCATGATAAACTCTTCCCATGGCATTTCCTTTATCCATTAAATGTAGTCTTTTACATTCCAATGGGATTAGGTTCTGCTATATTGTCATAGTTGGTCATTCAGAAACCTATACCTGAAGTCCTGGAGTTTCTTTTCTATAAAACCTTAACCCTAACTCTGGGCATTTATTTTTATCATGTGCTTCTTTGTCACAACCTTGTTTATCTGGGCACAGCTCGATATTTGGCTTTTTTCTGGTATCAGTTTCAAGGGAAATAACCCAAGTCAGAGTTCTGAATATATTTGAAAATTTGTAATCCAAAATTTGACCTACACTCTTTATCTATGTGATTGATATACAATCCGATGAGGTTCCCTGCAATGCTTTGTGGTATTTTTGAAAAAGGCCAGTCCTTATTTAGAGCTCTAGTTTAGTAAACAAAATCCTCACCCTGAAGAAACTTTAAATGCTGTGATCTTTAAAAGTTTCTCATTTGAGTCTGCAGCTGATCAAACCATCTCACTTATGGGAAATAGTATGCACCGCTAGCAGCAAGTTCCTCCTGTTGGATTATAAACTGGTTTCTAATTTGATTGAAGACTGGCATAACAATCTTGGATGATTTTGTCACAGAGTAGGGAGGAGAAAATTTGTCTCTTTAAATTTTGCTTACTGTTCCTAAAACACATTCAGAACTCTTCTATAATCAACCATCTCTGAGGGCATGTCTACACTTACCTCCGGAGCAATCGATCCAGCTGGGCTCGATTTATCGCATCTAGTCAAGACGTGATAAATTGACGGCCGAGCGCTCCCCATCGACTCCAGTACTTCAAGAGAAGGGAGAAGCATAGGCGGAGTCAATGGGGGCTCATCAGCAGTCGACGTACCGCCTTAAGTAGCTCTAAGTACATCAACTTCAGTACGTCATAGTTGAAGTTGCGTAACTTAGTCGTCTTAGCTCACTGCCCCCTCTCCTGCCCCCCCCCCCAGTGTAGACCAGGCCTAAGTCCCAATGCCAAAGTGAGACCGTTAATATAGAGAAAAGCGTAATGATACCCCAAGACACATTATTTATAAAGCAGTGCTTTTTCCGTTGGTTGGCACAAACGCTGCAACTAGAGAAGTGATCAAGAGTCCTGTGGCACCTTAAAGACTAAAGTATTGAAGCATAAGCTTTCGTGGGCTAATACCCACTTTGTCCGATGCCTGACAAAGTGGGTATTAGCCCACGAAATCTTATGCTTCAATACTTTAGTTAGTCTTTAAGGTGCCACAGGAGTCTTTGTCACTTCTGCAATTCCAGACTAACACGGCTACCTCTCTGATTCACTGCAACTACAGTCACCTTTACAATGTCAACGTATACTTTGATTCTGAAACCAAACAAAGGAGCACCTTCAGTCAGGAACAAGGTGGGGTTTTGTGCAGGCTGCCTATGCTTGAAGCAGAAAAGGCTTTTGAAAGGAAGCATTTTAAATTGTCATTCAAAGGTGGCAAGGGAGGCTCAGGCAGCTGTGGAGGAGGAGCAAATTGATCACAGTGAATGCCTGCAGTGTAGCTCTGCTAAATAGCGCCCATTGAGTGTAAATTAAAGGGCATAAAGGGAAGAAATTTTGCTCCCACTGTCACTCTGAGATCTAATGGCAGGTTTAGCTTAAAATGAGCTTGTCCTA
This sequence comes from Sternotherus odoratus, assembly GCA_032164245.1. Lineage (NCBI taxonomy): Eukaryota > Metazoa > Chordata > Testudines > Kinosternidae > Sternotherus > Sternotherus odoratus. The sequence goes on from JAVMKO010000002.1 coordinate 42,583,929, forward strand.
AAGAACAACAGCTGGCGCTAAAATGAAAATTCATGCACAGCAAAGTGTGCATAAGAGGTGTTAAATCCCCATCCACAGCACAGCTTCTGTTTCTTCCAAGCACAAAATATTCTAATTCATTTCTCCTGTCCCTCTTTTGTTTGCATGGGTGGGTGCACTCAGACCAAGCCCACCGTTACATGTATGTGTTGCATGACAGACCAGGTAATAGCATGTTTGCTTTTTTAAAAGCCCTTCTCATCCCTTACCTTAACCCCTCCCCATCATTTGGTGGGCTAGACACTGTGCAAGCAGAACAATAGAGTCCCATTGTTATTTGTACTGCAAAGATTCTAGTGCACTTTGAGGCTATGTAGAAATAATCAGCCTGGTCTTGGGGAAGAATGAGCCAGGCAAAAAGCCAAGCCCAAGCAGAGCTATGAGCCATGGGGCAGATATTCAGGCCCAGCTAGATTGAGGTGCTGTGATGAGAGAAACTCTGCTTGAGAGGGAAATTTGAATCTGTCTTTTCCACTCTCATCACTATTAGCTGTGCCCGGACCACCTTCCTCTGGGTGAGGGACACTTCCAGCCAAATTCTACCTTTATGCTCCAGTAGACAAGTCTGGAGTGTGTGTGTGTGGCGGGGGGACGACACAGAGACTGAATTCATCCCTGACTGACACTTGGCCTTATCTGCATTAGGGGAAGTTGATTCACTAACTACCATGCCTGATGTGTGTGTGTCACTTCTCCATTTTTAAGCTCCACTTCTCCATTTTTAAGCTCTTTAAGGATTTAGCTATGTTTGTACAGCACCCAGTACAATGAGGTCTCATTGTGTGTGGGAGCTTTGGGCGCTCCCATAATCTAAATGTTTATTAATAATAGCCTGCACTTCTATGTGTGCCTTCCACCCAAGCACTTCAACGTGCTTTACAAACAGTTTATTATATTATTCCCCACTTGGAGGAAGGGGTAATTGAGGAAGAAAGAGATTAAGAGAGTCACCCAAGGGCACAGCACATCACTCTGCTACTGCTGAATCTGTAGCCTGAATAGCAGTTAAAATGAGATGACACGCTGATGTGAGGAGACCGTAGTCTGTGTTACAGGAAAATTGTCCTGGGAAAGCTTGACTGAATTTTGAATGTCTAAATGTTCTTGCTCATAAATTATTAGTTTGTTCTGGATTTTATTACTCTCTTACCTTGTAGAAGGAGATTAAACCTAAAGTGCCCTTGCTTTTCCTCTCCATCTGGTGATGGTTCTGCAGACTAACAAGAGAAGCTACAGATATTTTTTCTCTGATGTTAAGAATGACTCTAGATCAAATACCCTTTAATTATTTCCGTTTCCATCTATAATTATACAGGTTGTCAAGCATTGCTCATCTTTTTTTGTGTGTAATTAGAACAGGTGGTGTATTGACATTTTAACATCCCATTACTGTTGTCATATGTCCCTGGCTCCCATTGCAGAGAAATCACTCACTGAAGAGTCAGGATAGTCCAATAGTTAGGGGGACAGATTCTTTTCCCTGACCTGTGGAGTTCTCAGCTGGTTGGCTCCTGCACCTACCTCTCCACCTGGCACAGGGAATGGGAGGGAGGAAGCAGATCTTGGCACAGGAAAGATTCTAGAGCAAGGTTTCTAGGCCCAGCTCTGTACTTCGATTGAAATCAATGGGCATTAGGAGCCTAAATACCTTCGGGGATCTAAGCCAGCCATTTAGCTATAAAGTCCTTCTTGGTGGCTCTTCTCTGCTTGTTTTACCTGTAAAGGGCTAACAAAGTACCCCAGTACTTCGGAAAAGGAGTGGGCACTTGACCAAAAGAGCCAATGGGAAGGCTAGAATTTTTTTAAATGGGAAAAATCTTCTCTCTGTGTGTGTGTTGTGGTTCTCTGGGAAAGAGCGGAGACACTGAGCAGCAATGCTGTAAGCAGCTTTAAAACCAGACATGAAAAAACATCAAATCATACCTCAGCCCTACTTATCTGAAACTCCATATGTGTAAGTAGACCAGGAATGTTTAGACTGATGCAATTAGGGTTATTTCTGTTTATTTCTTATGGCTAATTGACTCCTCTGTGCTAACCCCAGATGCTTTTGTGTTGCTTGTAAACTTTAAGATGAACCTCAAGAGTGTTATCTTGATGCTTAATTTTTGTAATTGTTTCTTTTAAGATCTGGCAAAAAGCCTAAATTCCAAATGTATTTCCTGTCTTTTTGTTTTTAATAAATTTTAGCATTTTTTAGGAACAGGGTTTGAATTTGTGTGTCCCTAAAAGGTTTGTGCATGCTGTTTAATTAGCTGGTGGCAACAGCTAATTTCCTCTGTTTTCTCTCTCAGCTCTTCCCCGGAGAGGGGTGAAAGGGTTTGAGGGTACCACACAGGGAGGAATTCCCAAGGGCTCCTTCCTGAGTTCAAGGGTGGTGGTGTTTTTTTGCATTTGAGTGGTGGCAGCATTTACCAAACCATTGTCAGAGAAAAGCTGTAACCTTGGGAGTGTAATACAAGCCTGGAGTGGCAAATATTCATTTTTAAAATTCTTGCTGGCCATCACCTTCTGCACTCAGAGTGGGGATTCAGCCTTGGCAGTAGGCCATAGAACACACACTGTGGGACAGATCCTCAGATCACACACATCCCTATAACTCCATTAACAAGAATCTGCCCTGTGATACTTTGTATTAGTTACTTTTGTGAAATGTAAACAATAGGGTGTTACTAAAAGTGTATTATATAGTATATAGGAGCACCTCACAACCAAGTTAATGTTGCTAGAAGCCAAACCATCACATCTGGAGTTTCTGGATGCGTGGTTGATTTTTCTAGGTCAGATGAACCCTGAACTAATTTGTCAGCAAATTAGGATAATTTTTCTGGAAAAGCTTTCAAACCATTGGGAGCCCAATGTTTAAATCAGGTTTCACCCTCAAAAGTAAGAGCTATTCACTTCTGAAGCTATTTTACTTTACTCTGCAGCCCACATGTAGGTCAACCCAATAATCAATTTAATCTGTTCCACTCCACAATTTCTCACCCATACTTTGTTTTAGCAGTGGTGATCTGAAGCAAAATAAGAACCATTGGATCGTTGCGACTTAACCTTGCCCTGGCTGTATGCAGCATTGTTCCCAGGACACTAGAGAAATAAAGTAGGTGTGGTAACATCTTTCATTGGACCAACTTCTGCTGGTGAGAGACAAGCTTTCAAGCTTACACAGAGATTTAACCATGGCTAGCATTTAGTTTTGGCTCTAATGTTTAAGGCAGCTGCACAGAGAGCTGAGAGAACCTGTGCAGGATACTAGATAGAGCAGAGGCGCAAAGCAAAAAACTTTTCAACCAAGTCTTAATCTCTGCCACCATCATCATTTGTAGCCTTCAGTAAATCAGATCATTTCTTTGTGTCTCTACCAAGGGGACACATCTTACCTCCTCCTCTCCTGGGTATATGAGGATCAAGTGTTAAGTATTGTTTTGCATTTGGCTGTTCTATTATATAGATGCCAGGCACTGTCTAGTCCCCTGAAAGCCTGCTTCTGCCTGACAACTCTTGTCCTTTATGGAGGCCATTTTACATCCTTCACAAGGCATTTCTGGGGCTGTAAGGCTTGTTGGTGAGGATATTTTTTAAAGGGATTCTGAAGTGTGACAAAATAGTCTCTTCCAAGCAAATTCAAATTAGCACCAAGGAATTCAATAAACCACTTGCCCATCTCTAATTAAAGTTGGGGCTGGGAGAAAAAAAGCTACATGTAACCATTTCAAAGGCACAAAGTAACTCGCAGGTTAGGCTCTCAAGTCATGCAGGCACTTGGGGGGGGGGGAAATCACCCTGAAAGTCCAGGATTCAACTCATCAAATCCTGGCAAGGTCTCAAATGCTCACAGCCCAGCACCCCAGAAAACATTTGCATGGCTGAGTCTCCTCCTCTCTGACCACATTAAACCTGCAGAATGGGAAACCAAGCAGGGATATGGAGGCAAAACAGGTCAGTAACTATAGGCGTATTTGAGCTCTGAACCAGAATTTTTTTTTTCCTTTTAAAATTCACATCCCTACATGCAATGCCCTTTTCTTTGCCAGAGGATCAATTAGTGAGATTGAAATAAAGTTCTGTCTGAAAGCAGGAGCCTGCTAAACAGATTTCAGTCCCCCAGTCTTTTGCCTTTCCTATGCTGAATACAGAGCTCCACCTACTGGCTAACAAACTCCTTTCCCTCCAAATCCTACACAGCTATGACTGGTGCAGCTTCTTACAAGACAGACCTGCTTTGCAGCTTTATGATGACGGAGATGTTGCAAATTCAAATAATATATCAGTCATTTTAAACAACCCAACTCCATAGTCAGTAAATCCTGGCTGACCTAGATTAGTTCAGTATTAATTAAACTAATGATCTCAGACCAAAATGTTCCTTTGGCTAGCTTTAACCCAGGCAACATCATCATGTAATAATACATCAGAAGATTTAGAGCCCATCTCAAATATGTACCATTTCATCTTTTCAGGAAATAGTACTGGAGGTAGGGGTCCAGGTGACTCACATTTGACTTCATGAGGCTTCCAAATGATACTTCCCTCCCTGATAGAAAAGCAGACCCTATGTTTTCTCTTTGATTTCAGGTAAGGAAAGGCACTAACAGCACCGATAATTTGTTGCTCTCAAGACCGTTGATGTGTTTTTTCAAATAAAAAAATTACACTGGAACCTTTAACCTCCCAATTATCTTCTGAAATTAAACCAATTTCATTCCCACCAGCTCACAACTACCTGAGTGAACATACTTGTATCATTTGTTAATTGCCACATGCTGTGACTGAAATTGATTTAAGAAAATATTTGGTGTGCATAGAAGATTAGACTTGTGATATTAAAGGTCTCTTTAGAAAACGCCTTCCAACTATTTCCTGGCTTTTAAGAAGGTGGGGTAAAATTTTCAGATGTGCTTAAGTTCCATTTCCAAAAGTAATTTAGCCAAAGTCCCATTGATTTTTCTCTTCAGTGCCCAAATTACTTTTGCAAATTTTACAGTCTCTGGTGCCCAGGGACTGTGAGCATGTTATCAGGACACCTTTTGTTTTTCATTGTTGCAGCCATCAGTAAGTGTTAGAAACTAGCAACTTTTCTTGGCTGTTCAACTTAGCCCTAAACCCTGCTGTTAATTGATGTATTCATCACACAGAGTAGGTGTTTTCCATGTAAATTATTCCTACCACAAGCATTTACTTGGTACCTGTCACTATGGTACTAAGGCTTGAGAGATTCAAGTTCTTGGTGAAAGAGACTAGACATGCTCCCCATCTGCTTGCAGCTTTGTGAGTGAGCTGGGAATCCAGGATTTCATTAAGTAGTAGAACGCAAAAAGAAGATTGCCACAGAGAGCAAATTCCAGCTAAACAGACCCACTCTTAAGAAAGCTCTGCCCTCAGCAGTAGAATTACAATGCTCAGTGAGAGAGAGAAATGGGCAGACTTGGGTTTGTCTCATTTTGAACCCACTCAAGTAACAGGAGTTCAAAAGCTCTCAAATATTAGCAAATATGAGCTTTGTTTAGGAAAGACTGGGGGGGGGGGGGAGTGAGGAAAGGAGAAAAAAATCTTATTAAAAATATGCACAATATACACCTACATACCAGCTCTGGTCTTTTTTAACATAGCTATGTTAATGCATTAGAGTTGCAAAGTGAAGAAAGTGAAGAAATGACAAATTTAAGGTTTTTTTGAGTAATCTTTAATTCTTCCGAGGCAGCCAAGGGTGTTTTCAGGCACCACATCATTTAAAACTAGATATCCTCTCTTATGTGATTCAAAGTTGGATAGTTTAAAATGCTCTCACGATTGTGTTGACCTCTATTTAACTCCAATGTCTAACATTCATTTTGGAGAAAAGTCATTTTTGTGGATTTTACAAGGGAGATCTGAAAGGCAAATAGCATGCATTTTGGAGGCCATCTCTAGCAACAACAATCTCTAGCAACCTCAGAAAGAGGGGAAAAATGCATCTGTCCATCTCTTCCAGGCTCTCTTTATAAGTCACAAAACCACCCCAGAAGGGCACAAAGCCCAAATAAAGAAGAGAACACCTCTGCAGGTCTTCCTGAAAACTCCAGGAAAGGAGAGTCTGCTTTACAAGAACTCATTCTAATTCAAAGGAATTTTCTCTGCAGGGTAGAAGAGCCCAGGTAGGACACCAGGAATGTAGCCCACACATCACTTTAACTAGAATATATATTTTAAGTGAATTGCTTTTGGATAAGCTGCCTCCCACCCCGGACACCCCAAAAATTGTTCACAAGACTTAAAAACAAAAAACAAAAAAACACCTTAAACACCAAAAGTTTTCCCAACCAGATAACAGAATTAAAGTGTAGGGAGGACAGGTTAGGTACCATAAGATAAGCATAAACTTCTATAGAGCAATTAAGGCACCAAAATATTTATTTTAATTTATACAAACAGCACAAACTTAACTTTTAATTGTTTTTACAAAGATTATTTCCCTTTTTGAAAATACCAAGATTAAAATGTCAAAGACCAGTAAGAAAAAAGAAATACTGTTCAGAAAGAGAGCGGGGTCAGCTATAGTGAACCTTATGCTTCTAAAATCCTGTTTGTAAGATATGCCCAAGTTAATGGAGAACTCTCTTAGGGTACGTCTTCACTACCTGCTGGATCGATCTTTTGGCGATCGATTTATCACGTTTTGTCAAGACCTAGTTTTCTCTAAGGGCTTGTCTACACTTACCGGAGGATGGACCCTGCATCGATCAATACATTGGCAGTCAATTTACCAGGTCCACTGAAGACCCACTAAATCAATCGCTCTTCCATCGAGAGTCTATGAGAGACCGTCTCTCATTGATGTTGTGTAGTGTGGAGCCTGCAGTAAGTCAATCTAAGCTATGTCTATTTGAATTATGCTATTTGCGTAACTCAAACTGCATAGCTTAGGTCGACTTTTCCCGTTAGGCCGAACACGCCACTTAGCTGCTTAGCCTAGTGCACAGTCCTGATTCTCCATTCTTAACTACATAGATCAAAAGTAACTCCAGTGATGAAGTTACAATAGCTCTGTACTAGTGTAAGAAAGGGGAGAATCCAGCCAGTCATACTTGTGATTTCAGAACCCATTCCACCAACAGGGCTCAATCCAGCAAGACGTTGAGCACTCTGGCCTTTATCTAGTACACACACATAACGTGCTTAACATTAAGTACAGGAGAATGGCAACTGAAATCATTTGTGGTGTAAGGCCAATGTGCTTTGCACAGTCTTAAGTGGTTAATCTGCTGCTGCTACAAGGATAAAGAACCCCTGTTGTCCACTTTTTCCTGGCTGGCCTGATTATCTATATCTATCTATATATGTAAAAGTCAAATGGTGTATGCGTGCGTGTATGTACGTGCACTTACTCCTTCCACACCGTTTGAGCTAGAGACTTGAAATTTGGTACAGTTATAGGTCTTAGGGTCCTAATCAGGGTAAGAGTCGAAAATTTTTCAAATCTCACCTCTGACGCCCCCCAGGGGTGAAATTATTTAAAGGCCAATCACATCAGCTGGGCAGCTGCTGTTCTTTGTGACATAGTTATGATGTCAAAATACCCTCTCCAACGGACCCTGCATTCGCTCAGCTCTCTGCCCCCTCCCCCCTCCAACGGACCCCGCACTCGCTCAGCTCTCTTCCCCCTCCCGACCTCTGACGGACCCGAGTTGGGTTTGATCGGAGGGCAAGTGAGGTAGGGGTGTCGGGTTTGGTCGGGGGGGTAAGTGAGCTGGGGGTTTGGTCTGGGGGGGGTGGGAAGGTGTTGGGGGGGTGAGGGGTGAGGTGTGGGTGTTGGGGTTGGTCACAGGGTGTTGGGTTTGGGGGGGGTAAGGTGGGGGTATTGGGTTTATTTGGGGGGGTGAGGAGGGGCGTCGGGGTTGGTCGAGAGGTAAGTGAGGTGTGGGTGTCGGGTTTGTTTGGTGGTAGGTAGGGGTGTCGGGTTTGGCTGGGGGGGAAAGTGAGGTGGGTGTGTCAGGTTTGGTCTATGGGGGTGAGGTGTGGGTGTTGGTCAGGGGGTGTTGGTAGGGGGGTGATGTGGGGGTGTTGGGTTTGGGTGGGGGGGTGAAAATGTGAGTCGGGGTTGGTCGAGGGGTAAGTGAGGTGGGGGTGTCAGGTTTGCTCTCTGCCCCCTCCCTCCTCCAACAGACCCCGCACTCGCTCAGCTCTCTGCCCCCTCCCCACCTCCAACGGACCAGAGCAACGCCGGGTATTTTCGCTAGTCTATATATATAAAAAGTCAAATGATGTATGCGTGTATGTACGTTCCCTTACTCCTTCCACACTGTTTGAGCTAGAGACTTGAAATTTGGTACAATTATAGGTTTTAGGGTCCTAATCAGGGTAAGAATTGAAAATTTTTCAAATCTCACCTCTGACGCCCCCTAGGGGTGAAATTCTTTAAAGCCCATTAACATCAGCTGGGCAGCTGCTGTTCTCTGTGACATAGTTATGATGTAATAATACCCCCCTCCAACGGCCCCCGCACTCACTCAGCTCTCTCCCCCCTCAGGTAAGAATCGAAAGTTTTTAAAATCTCCCCCCTCCAACGGCTCCCCCACTCGCTCAGCTCTCTCCCCCCCTCCTACGGATCCCGCACTCACTCAGCTCTCTCCCCCCTCCAACAGACCCGAGCAACGCCGGGTATTTTTGCTAGTCATTTTTAAAACAAGTAACCCAGATCAGGACTACTTTGATGTCCAGTACTCTAGAAAACCCTACAAATATAAGTGTTTCACTATTTCACTACAGATAGCAGTGGGTTACCAAATCAGAAGGTCTCATTTAACATCAAAATTCACTTTGACAGAGAAGCATGTTTAATTTTGCTTGTTCTGGTTTCTCTGCATACACAGTACTTCTGCACTCAAAACAACATTTGCCCCTTTAGACTAAAATAATCAGTTGTGCAATATTGTACATAAACATCACAAATAAATCACTCCCATTCCAAGAAAGAAGTTTCAAGAAATTTCAAATATTAACACTTCGATACAATTTCCTTAAGGTCTCATTACAGGAGCTGAATGCTTGGAAACCAATGTTATTTTGAAATCACAGCATTACAAATCCAATGATGACTTATTTTAACAATCTGTAATATGAAGTTAAGTTGGGAGACATAAGTAATAGTTAGGCCACACCTCCTCTGGGTCTTTAACAGAGTTACCTGAATCAGTTTTAAACGCGCAGGGGCCTAGATTAAAACTAATTCTACACTCTGGTTTTCCCCTAGTCACACTTGAGAGCCAAACTCTATTTTCACTGAATGAGCCCGAATGGATTTTAAACCTTGATTGTAACCAATTATATAGGTGTATATGGTGATTTACAGAAAAATAAAAAAAACCCAAAGCCTTCTATAGATGATTCTGCCCCAAGGAGCTTACAATCTGGGACCCTGCTACTGCAAGATGCTCTGAGTGGGTGATCTCTGTGCCCATGTGCAGCCCCATTAGGTCCATATGCTCAGAGCAGCTTATGGGCCTTAGTGTCTCACAAAAATACTGTGTAATAAGGCTCCACCCAGTAAAAGCTCTTTAATAAAAATTCCATCTGGATTCTTCACTGTAAAAATGACACATGACTGGCCAAGTCCTGAAAATCACTCTCTCAAAAACATTTAAAAATAGTATCGAAGTTAAATAATTTTTTTTTAGATCATTTGGCCCTACCACAGTAAAACAAATGATCACATTAGGTCTAACTTGCAATAACATTTTATATGCTTAACAACTCTTTACACCTGTATCATAAGAACTTGGTTGTTCTAACCACTGCAGTCTGATCTTATGAAGCCCAAGCCGCCAGCTGCTTCATATCATCTTCATCTTCCACTCTCTTCCTGGAGGATGCTACAGTGAGAGATTAACAATAATCAGTAATTCAAGTAATGGAGCCATTTTATTCACTGGCAGCAAGACTTATGTAACACTAGTCAGCCTAAAGGTATCTCAAAGCAATTTACCAAATCGTGAACTAAATATGGTAGCCCAACGAGTCGGCAGACTAAATGCACAGCCATTATACTCTCACCAATAGCTCACTTGAAGCCCTGGACATTATAGGTCCGATTCAACACCCTGACTTCAGTGGGAGGTATTTTGAGCCCTAAACACTGGAATAAGGTGGGGGGAAAAAATCAGTGGATAAAACTCAGAGTAAATGGTTCAGAAGGACTCTGGAAAAAGAAAGGCTGTGTGCTTAGTTATTAGCTACTGCTTAATTTCAGAATGAGATTGTTCAGGGAGCAGGCGTGGCCCATAAGGAAAGGAACTGAAACTTCGTCTCTAAATGTCTATGAGCTTTTGTTTCATTTGCTGGTAACTACAGTATCAATGGCAAATTTCAATCCATTATCATGCTAAGGAGAAGGAGCTGTGTTACTGAAATGTTCTGAATCCAGGTCAGCCTCCTATTTCAAAAGAAATAAATGGCTGCATTACCAGAAAGGGGGAAAAAATAACTTCCCATTTCTGGGTTACCTCTCTATAGGATTCATTGGAAAATACCTCCACACCTATGTTAAAGGACAAACAAATGCCAATGGACATGCATCCATTTACACCTGCAGCGAATTTGGCCATAAATGTCTCCATGAACCAAACCAAACACCCCCATTACTTCATGTGAGCAGGCAGGGTAAATGGATAAGAAGTCTACATTAAAAGTTAAAGCTGAGTTAAGTGCTTCATTTGAGCTTTCGCTCCCTTCCCCTTCTCTCTCAGGACATGGCTTAATTACGGGATGCTTAAAATGGCAGGCAGCTTACCAGGGCGGGAAGGCAGCGATGTGGATGGGACATTTGGCAATCTAACATCTGTCATTTTCTTATTCAGTTCTTCTTGCTCCAATTCCTCCAATTCTGCCATCAACTCATCCTGAATGCAAGACATCATTTGCAAAGTTATATTTCAAGCAATGGATTCAGTTAAAGGCATCTCATACCACAATCACTAATCAAAGTACCATTAGGAACATAGGACAGGAAGGGATCTCTTGGGTCATCATCATGTCCCATCTCCAGCTAGCTAAGGCAGCACTGTCATATAATCCATGTCATAAATATGTCAAGCCCCATCTTAAAACCAGGTAGGTTGTTTGTCCCCACAACTCCTATTGGACGGCTATTCCAGAACCACTCTCCTCTTGATGGTCAGAAACCTTCTTATAGTTTCCAGCCCAAATTTATTCATGGGCAGTTTATATCCATTTGTCCTTGTGCCAACATTGTCCTTTAGCTTACTAGCTCTTCTCTCTCCCTGGTGTTCATCCCCGGATGTATTTATGGAGGGATGTAATATCCTCTCTCAGCTTTGGTTTTGCTAGGCTAAAGGAGACTTTTTTTTAGGGTTGGTCTATACTGCAAAAACAAAAAATGGCGAGTCTCCGAACCTGGAACAACTAACTCGGCTTACAGGGCTAAAAATAGCAGGCTGCAGCCCAGGTTCTGAAACCAAGAAGGAACGTCTACACTGCTGTGTTTAGCCCCAGAGCGCATGCCTGAATCAGTTAACCTGGGCTCTGAGCTTTGCTGCTGGGGCAGTTTTTATTTGTTTTGCAATGTAGACACACTCAGTCCCCTCTCAGAAGATACGTTCTCCATTCCCCTGATCATCCTAGTATTTCTTCTCTGCACCTATCGCAGTTTGAATACATCTTTCTTGAACATGGGTGACCAGAATTGTACACACTATTCCAGTGAGGTCTTCCCAGTATCTTGTATAACAGCATTAATACTTATCCTTCTCTGCCAGAAATACCTTACCTGATGCCACTGAACTAACAGTGCTTTTAAGATAATTTGTAGTATTTAACAAAATTTCAAAATGAAAAGTCATTTTAAAAAAAATTCTCAAAACTGACCCTTCTTCTGTGAAAAGGTTTTGGCAAATGGACATTTTGACGGACTAATGTTTTGTCAAAACATATCCAACCAGCTCTAATTAAGACTAGAAAGGATGACTATGATTATTTAATCCGACTTCCTGCATAGTACAGGCCACAGAATCTCCCCCTGTAATTTCTGCATCAAGACCATAACATCTTTTAGAGAGAATCCAGTTGTAGTTTAAAGGCTTCTAAAGAAGACAGATGACATTGCCCATCTTTTCACTTAACAGAAGTCAAGGGGAAAACAAAACAAAAGAAAGAACAATAGGTTTCTTTAACAAGTCACCAAAAGGCTAAATATTGAGCAACTAGGCAAAAAAACCCAAAACACAAGGGAAGGGTATTTTTTCAGGCACATATTAAAATATTTGAAGTTATCTATCTATAATATATATTATAGTGTGTGTGTGTGTGTGTGTGTGTGTGTGTGTGTAAATAAATAAAATCTGTAGGACTGGAACGCTTTATGCTTGTTTTCAGCTGGGGTGGCAAAGGTGACTAGTTATTTTTACCACTTTGGACACTGTTTAAACAATTCTTAGTGCTCATCATTTCAAAATCTATATATATAAAAGTCAAGTGGTGTATGTATGAGTGTATGTATGTACGTATGTATGTATGTATGTACGTATGACAGCGAACTCCTCCCGCACCGTTTGAGCCAGAGACTTGAAATTTGGTACAGTGAGGGGTCTTGGGGTCTAGATCTTGGTAAGGGTCGAAAAATTTTCGGATCTCACCTCTGACGCCCCCCCAGGGGTGAAAGTCTTTCAGGGCCAATCACATCAGCTGGGCAGTTAGGTGCTGATGATGTCATAATACCCCCTCCAACAGACACCGCACTCGCTCAGCTCGCCCCTCCCTCCTCCAACGGAACCCCGGAGATCCCTCAGCTCACTGCCCCTCCCCCCTCCCAACGGAACCACGGAGATCCCTCAGCTCACTGCCCCTCCCTCCTCCAACGGAACGCCGGAGATCACTCAGCTCACTGCTCCTCCCCCCTCCCAATGGAACCCCGGAGATCACTCAGCTCACTGCCCCTCCCCCCTCCCAACAGAACCCCGGAGATCCCTCAGCTCACTGCCCCTCCCTCCTCCAACGGAACCCCGGAGATCACTCAGCTCACTGCCCCTCCCCCCTCCAACGGAACCCCGGAGATCACTCAGCTCACTGCCCCTCCCTCCTCCAACGGAACCCCGGAGATCCCTCAGTTCTCTGCCCCTCCCCCCTCCCAATGGAACCCCGGAGATCACTCAGCTCACTGCCCCTCCCCCCTCCCAACGGAACCCCGGAGATCACTCAGCTCACTGCCCCTCCCTCCTCCCAATGGAACCCCGGAGATCCCTCAGCTCACTGCCCCTCCCTCCTCCAACGGAACCCCAGAGATCACTCAGCTCACTGCCCCTCCCCCCTCCAACAGAACCCCGGAGATCACTCAGCTCACTGCCCCTCCCTCCTCCAACGGAACCCCAGAGATCACTCAGCTCACTGCCCCTCCCCCCTCCCAACGGAACCCCGGAGATCACTCAGCTCACTGCCCCTCCCCCCTCCCAACGGAACCCCGGAGATCACTCAGCTCACTGCCCCTCCCCCCTCCCAACGGAACCCCGGAGATCACTCAGCTCACTGCCCCTCCCCCCTCCCAACGGAACCCCGGAGATCACTCAGCTCACTGCCCCTCCCTCCTCCAATGGAACCCTGGAGATCACTCAGCTCACTGCCCCTCCCCCCTCCAAACGGAACCCCGGAGATCACTCAGCTCACTGCCCCTCCCCCCTCCCAACGGAACCCCGGAGATCACTCAGCTCACTGCCCCTCCCTCCTCCAACGGAACCCCGGAGATCACTCAGCTCACTGCCCCTCCCCCCTCCCAACGGAACCCCAGAGATCCCTCAGTTCTCTGCCCCTCCCCCCTCCCAATGGAACCCCGGAGATCCCTCAGTTCTCTGCCCCTCCCCCGTCCCAACGGAACCCCGGAGATCCCTCAGCCCTGTGCCCCCCCCCCCACCTGCGAAGGTCCCCGGAATCCCTCGGCTCTGCCCCCCCCTCCCCTGCGACGGATCCGAGTTGGGTTTGGTGGGACGGTGAGTGAGGTGGGGGTGTCGGGTTCGGTCGGGGGGTGAGGTGGGGTTGTCGGGTTTGCTTGGGGGGGTGAGGTGGGGGTGTCGGGTTTGGTCGGGGGGTGAGGTGGGGGTGTCGGGTTTGGTCGGGGGGTAAGTGAGCCGGGAGGTGTTGGGGTTTGTGACGGGGTGTCCACCCGCCCCCTACTGAAAGGGGCTTGGAAAAGCCCCAAAAGGGGTTTGAAATAGCCTGGGAGGCTAGCCTGCAAACTCCCAGGTTGATTGGGAGTTGGGCTCAGCTGTGTGGCCACGCCCCAAACACTCCCAGCCAGGATATAAGGGCTGGGAGGCAGAGAAGCAGGGGCAGTCTCCTCTGCAGTCAGAGCGAGACAGGCCTGCTGCAGGAGGAAGCCAGGTACCTGGGTTAGGGCAGAGCTGGGGCAGGGCAGAAGGAGCTGGGTGGGCTCTAGCCACGAGCCCCAGGCCTGATACAAGGTCCAACCCAGAACTACCAGGGTTGCAGGGAGCAGCCTAGGGCCGGAGATAGCAGCAGCAGGCCAACCCTCCTTGCCGGTGATGAGTAGCCATGATACTGCAGTCCGCCCCAGTGAGCAGGGGCAAGTAGTGACTGACAGTGGCACATTCTGAGGCGAGTTGGGGATAGTGGGTGGTGGGTTCCCTGGGGAGGGGAGACCCTAAAACCAGGGGGGTACTGCAGGGTGCAGCACCCTCAGCAAGGGGCTCCGGGGTCCGGGAAGGGCACGGGGCCAGTGTGGAGAAGCGGACGTCGGCCAACAGAGGGCGCTCCAGGGGTCAAAGAGCTAATTCCCGTGACGACCAGACGGGGGCGCCGCTGGGTGAGTGACCGACCCCATGACAGGGTTGGTCAGGGGGGGTGGGAAGGTGTCGGGGTGGGTGAGGGGTGAGGTGTGGGTGTTGGGGTTGGTCAGGGGGTGTCAGCTGTCTGCCACCTCCCCACCTCCGACTGACCCGAGCAGCGCCGGGCACTTATGCTAGTCAATATATAAAAATCTTCCATCTTGCCATGGACTTTGAGCCTGATTCCAAGAATCAGTTGTTACCTTCCATTGATTTCGGTGCTTATCACTTCGCAGGATCAGACCCTTAGGCCCTCAGTGAGAATTAGTATTTTTTACATTTGAAAAAAAAAAAACACAAAAAAAAACCCACCCCACAATTTGGTTTAGAAATAATTAAGTCCCTGATTAAGTGCCCAAAGTCAACAGGTCTTCTATTAACTTCAAGGAGCAACGGATAAAGCCCTAAGATTTTCAAAAGGTTAGATGCCTAAAGATGCAAATAGATGTCGTCATAAGTGTGAAGTGCCTTGGAGTGTTGGTTTACCTGTTAGGGGTTAACTGAGGGTGGGGTGACGTCAGAGTGGGCACCTGGAGGAAGAACCATGAAGTCAGTTCAGTTCGTCCCGGAGCTTTGGGCTGACCCGACCTCTTTTTCAGCTATGAAAACTCTTTTATCCTCTCTCCTAGCTTTGGGAGAGATGTGCACCCTTCTATTTCTAAGATTAGACTAAATGTGAGTATCATATTGGTTTCATAAGTTTGTACCTGATTTAAAGTGTCACTAACCTTCCAGGAGGGATTAGAAAGCTTTATATCTGTGAAGTTGTATTGTAAGTTTTCTCTTTTCTTTATTAAACCTTTTTTTTTGTTATAAAAAGTGTTTAGTTATTCCCTTAAGGTTATCCTAGCTTTGGATTTGACCCAGTTCCCGGGAGGGTTATTCTCGGGGGGGGGGCCTGGGGGTCTGAATCTCTCTTCCCTTGGTAACCAGAGAGGGAGGGGGAGGGGATCAGTGTCTACTAGGTTGAAAGGAGAAGCTGGAGTTAGTCTCTGTTTTTTTCAATCTCCCAAACAGAAAGGGAGGGTTATTCTCAGGGGGGTGTCAAGGTACCCCACCCCATAGTCTTGGGGTGATTACTGAGTGGTGGCAGAGGAACCCCAATTCCCAACTGGTAGAGTGTGGGTTTTGGGAGTGGAAAAGATTTAACTTAGGCTGGGAAAGTAGTTTATAGTTAAGTGGTCATAGAAGAGACCCCTCACTTGAACCCCAGTGTTTAGAGTGAGAGGAAGTTCTCTCTTCACAGATGCCTATTGGGATTTTCAAAAGCACCTTTACAGGTTATGTGCCTAACTCCCATTGGAGTCAATTAGAAAGTTTGGCATGTAACCCACTCAGGCACTGTGGAAAATCCTACTAGGTGCATATCTGCATCTTTAGGCACCTAAATACCTTTCCAAGTCTGGCCTTGAGTGTTTAGAGATGCAATGTGTCATACAAATGCTAACATGCAGTGCTCCAGAAAGACACACACTTGACTGGGTGTATATTTGGAGCACTGAAAATCACACATTTCAGTTATGTCCATACATAAAGGGTAAGAACATAGACAGCAAGTTTGTGAGATCAAAACTTCAATATCTAAATACATTTTATAAATATGATTAAATGTATCCAAGCAATTTTATAGTCACAACTTGCATGGGGAAAAGGCCTAAAACAAATCACTGTATCATGCTGGTACATCTTTTACTCTTGACTTTAGTGCAGTACTAACCTCATCAAACTCATCACCAAACCCAACTCGGTTTGAAATAGCTTCTGAGATCTCCTGGGCAACCGCTTGCTGTTCAGTGACATCGTCCATCAAAGAATCAATTTTGTCTAGGTCCCTAGAGAAACAGTATTTAAACAGTTTTAAAATACACATTCTTAGACCATATCTGCCTTGGGAAAACCTAATCGGAAATGGTTCTGGACCCTTTATCAATAAAAACTCAGAATACAGAAAGTCTCAGAATACAGGTGCAAATTCAGCAAGGTACTAAGCACATGCCTGTCTTTAAGCATGTGAGAAGCTGACAAGTCAAACATGGCGGATGTTAGTCCCTTACCTTGCTGCATTACAGTATTGAATAGAACAGATTTTACTTCAACAGCTTGTAAGCACACGAATAGTTCTGCTAAACTGGGGTTGAATTAGGACTCCTTTAAAAATCTGAATTACACAGCCATTTAGAGACTTAGGAGAGAAGAGTCCATATTACTATTCTAAGTGCTAGTCTTCTGTTTCTCTCTCTGCCCTCAGCACCTCCCAAAGGTAATTCAGACCCAATAATAACTATCCCTGTGCACTTCATAGGACAGTAGGGCATCCTTTCAGATTTGCTGTTGAGATGAGCTATTTTTCTTCCAAATATAACATTACTCTATCGGGAGCATTCCCCAAACATTAAACATTAACAAAAACAAAATCAGAACCAGGTGCCTCAGTGAAACTAAACCATTTAATCCATACAGGTCAGAAGATGAGTTTTAAAGCACTGAACCCCCTACTGTGGAAGCGGCCAAAATGCACTTACATATTTTCATGCACTTTTTTCATTGCTTGGGCAGCATAGCCCATATTCTTGAACACTTCTGTGTTGGTGTGGGAATTTTCCAACGCTTCCCGCTGGAACTCGATGGTGGAGAGTGTCCCATCAATTTGGCTCAACTGTTTCTCATACCTCTTTTTTCTCTTCAGGGCTTGTAATGCAGCTGTTATGTAATCAGAAGGGACATAGTTAACTGTCTTTTCAGACAGAAACGCACACATGAGATCCAATGACAGTGAACTGTGTAAATGGAACAAGGTATAATTTAGGAGACATTGAGTTAAGAATTCACATTCTCTTGTCTTATTTTAACCTGTTATCTATAAGCACTGGCACATAAACAAAGGGAAAATGGGACCCACTCCATCAAATGCACTACTCGGTGGTCTGCCTGCCTGCTCTACTATTGCACCAATTTACTCTGTGGAAATAGGCTATCACCTCTTGTGCATCAGAAAGCAGCAGCATTGCCCGGAGTCCAGAGGCAGCTTCTTCCTCCACTGTAGGAGGCACAGAGTTTCACCATGTCAAAGCATAAAGCAAGACAAGACAGGGGAGGAAACGGAGAGACATCAGGAAAACAGAAAGGAGAAAATAGAAGGAAGGAAGGAAAAGGAGGACAGAAAACATGATAGAAAAACAGGTAAAACAAAGAAGATGGAGAGAGAAAAACGATCGCGTCACAAATGGTATGTGTCAGTGCTGCTCCTTGAAAGTCACATTCCAGAACTGGGATGTGGTGGATAAATAGATATCCTGAGTCACCTAGCCAAACAGGTCAGCTAGCTGGGAGGGCGGAGTCAGATTTCTTTCGGGGATCAACATGCTTTAGATGGATATATTTATCAACACGGTTGTAACGGTCTGGGATTGGCCCCTGCATCAAAGCCACCAGCAAGGTTCAGCCACTTTCTACTGTCTCTGACTCAGCTGAAATAATACAGCAAACAGGATTTTTCAGTGGAAGCAGAGCAGCAAAAACAGACAAGAAAAGATGACCTGTGCTGGGGTTGAGGAGGGGTTTCATTCAGGCCCTGGGTGTGGACAGCTGTCTTCCCACGGGCACTCTCCTACTTCTGTCTCCCAGCAACTTGTAGCAGGCTAATCTGCCCCTTTTAGAACAGACACTGGGTGGGGGCTTTATCAGACCCAGCTACGAAGGAGTCAAGTTATCCCTATAACGGGCTGAGAGAGTTCAGTTGAAGGGAGATCTGCTGGTAGGAGGTTGGCTCCTGAGACTGGCCCTGGAGCAGAGAGCGGTGCAGAGTGAGGCATCTGCAGCCTGTGCTGCTCAGGGACAGGGTCTTGGGTGCAATGTTAGTCCTGCCTGGGTTGGGAAAACAGCCAGCAGCTGTACACAGCCCTTCCTCATAGGCATTTGTGCCAGGAAAGGGATGGAGTTAATTCCTCATGTATTATGGACCAAGTGATACTCCTGTCCTATCACACTCTTCTTTCTTTCTTCTCCTCTCTCTCGTAGCTCATTTTTGAAGCTGGTGCCAGGCCAGTAGCTGACTGTAACACTGTACGTCACTGGAGATATAACCAGCCACCAAATACCTGACTGAGGTGATCTACTGTGCCTCATTCAGACTGCTAGTCTGCAATAATGCTGAACCTAGATACTGTGCATCTACAGATGAAGCCAGGCCCCTTACACAGCTGGAGAACAGTCACCATGTGTGACCGTGCACTGAAATGTATTGTGATTTACTAATGAATGCCTTGAACTGTGCCTTATCAGTTGTACGAGGACAAGTGTTTGGGTAGATTCTGAAATACAGAGTATCTTGCAGTGTTTTGGGAGGAAATTGTAGTTACAACATCCAGCCATTCGCATGTACCCAAAATTGGAATGTTCAAAATCAAGATCCACCCAGTCTTGCTGGGCTGGTCCAGGGACTAAAGATCTACTGAACCGGGATAATGTGCCTCAGTTGACATTATGTGTTAAAAAAAACACACACACACACACACACACACAAACCCACCGTTGACATTCAGAACCAGAATTTCCACAACCTAAGTCCCGAATCTTCCCCCCCCACCCCAACACACACACACTTGCATTCATTTTTCATGCTGTTTTACTGCCCTGTCCTCCCAAAGTGCAAAGCACTTCTGCTCTCCTGCTTCAAAATCATTCAGTCAACCCATTTTTAGGGGCTACTTAATCATGGAGTCACAGTTTTAAGGCCAGAAGGGTATTCTAACCTCCTGCATAACACAGACAGCTTTCAACTGCTGTGGATAAAAGATTTTTCGCTATATAAATGTGTTTTATGGTGCCACGAGGCATAAAAGCATATATGAATTTGGGTAAAATGTCTATTGTGATGGACTTTAAATTAATAGGACAAAAAAAGCATTTTTGAGCAGTGGAACTTAAAAATGATGTTTTAGGGTGACCATATTTCCCCATGCTGAAAATGGGGCACATGGTAAAATTACTCATATTCAAGCAAGTTCAATGTCAATCAATTGTACAAATGTTCAAATTAACATCAAGTTGACTGAGCCCCTGTTAAAAGGAAATACTGCGTAGCTGGATTCTTTTGATTTACCTTCTTACCTTTAAAATGTTAGGGTTCATACAGGGAGGGGTAACACACACTCCCCTACTCCACCACACACACATGCACTCCTGTACACCAGCACAGAAAGGAAGAGGTTAAGCCAGGATTGGGCAAATTACGGCCCACAGCCACACCCAGCCCACCAGCTGAGTTAATCCAGTCCTCAAACTCCCATTGGGGAAGAGGGTCTGGGGCTTGTCCTGCTCCATCTGGGGAACATGGCTGGGGGCTGCTCCATGCACATGTGCTGCAGCTCCTGGAAGTAGCAGCATGTCTCCCCTCCGGCTCCTATATAGGGGCAGCCAGGAAGCTCCACAAGCTGCCCCCGCCCCCACAGCTCCCATTAGCCGGGAACTGCAGCCAATGGGTGCTGCAGAGGTAGTGCTTGCACATGGGCAGTGTGCAGAGCCTCCTTGCCACCCTTCCATGTAGGTGCCAGAGGGGGGACAGGCCACTGCTTCTGGGAGCTGCTTGAGGTAAGCGCCGCCTAGAGCCTGCATCCCTGAACCCCTCCCATGTCCCAATCTTCTGCCCCAGCCCTCATTTACTATCCCTCCTACACTCCAAACCTCTCATCCCCAGCCCACCCTAGAGCCCACACCTCCAGCTGGAGCCCTCACCCCATACCATACCCCAACCCCTTGCCCCAGCCCGGAGCCCCCTCCTGCACCCTGAACTCCTCATTCCTGGCCCTACTCCGGAGCCCACACCCCTTGCCCCAGCCCTCGTCCCCTCCTGCATCCCAACCCAAATTTTGTGAGCATTCATAGCTCGCCATACAATTTCCACACCCCGATGGAAACAGTATGGCATTTGCCCACCCCTGGTTAAGCCCTAAGGATGCACCGTGCAGCAGGGCCCACGGAACCTGACTGCAGGAGCTTGAGCAAACCCAGCCAGAGAAGTGACTCAGCAGCAGAGGGTGCCTAGAGGCCAGAACAGCCTGGCGCTCCCTGGGAGCAGAACCCAGGGTGGGGTGAAGAAGGTGCTAAGCCCCTGTCTGGGGGGCTGTTGTGGAGCCTGCAGGTTTGGGGCCTGAACAGGCTTCCCCCACCCTCCCACTCCAGAGCTTAGCTGAGGGGCAGAGAGGTTTCCCTGTGCCAGCACTACATGGGGCTTTGGCGCACACAGGGCTCAGCTTCTCCTGACCATCACCCCGGACCAGAAGGTCTTGGGCTTTTCTGGGGTGCTGAGTGCTCCAAGCAGGCTCTGGTTCTCCATACAGTGCTGGGAGCAGGACACGCCCTCCCAGGAGGGGATATGGGGGAGCTGGGGTTGGGTTGGGGTGGGGTGGCGCCACAAAGGGGCTAAAAAGGGAGAGGAGAGAGAGGGGGAGCTTGTAAAAGGCCAATGGGTGGGCAGCAGAGGCAACACGCAACCAGCCACCACCTGGCACTTGCCCGCACCCACCAACCACCGCAACTGGCAGCTGGTGCCAGTGGGAAACAGAATAAGGGCGGGCCCCTGCTGGCCAAGAGCTGGCACACAGCGGTGGCTGCTCTGATGGACTAGCAGGGGGAGCGGCCGGCCCGACGCACTGCATCTTCGTCCCGCCACCAGCCTCGCACACCCACCCCCATCGTTGGCCATGTGACTCCCCCACTCACTGCTGGCAAGCAGGCAGCTGGTGAGCAGGGATCCAGCCAGCAGCAGGATCCACCATTATTGATGGGGGGAGGAGCAGGGGTAAAAAAACCCAGAAAATGTGGGATAACTTGCCCATTTTAAAGAAGAAGTCAGGACACCTGCAGGAGGGTTTAAATATGGGACTGTCCCTTTAAAAACAGGATCTCTGGTCACTCCCGTGTAACCTGCTATTTTTAACAACTCACTGAATGTAGCTTTCCCACTATGCACTTAGGGAATGCACCACTTTGTAACAAATCAATGTGTTTCACCTCTTCCACATTACTCAAGATATACAACATTCCCATGCCCCGACTTGATTAACCCATATTTGTGAACTGAATGCCACATTTGCTAGTTATCACATAGCCCAGTAGTATGTGATCATGTACATAAGAGGCAGTATCACAAATACATAGAGGCAAGGGAGTTAAAGCTTCCCTGTGAATCTCAGATTTGAATGTCTAAATTCTGTAGATTCCAAGTGTCAGATATAATGTTTGATTGATTTAGGAGGGTTTTTTTTTCTTATTGCCTAGACATACAACTAAACATTTGTAACTGTTACAAGTAGATGGTAGAATTGTACAGAAATTCTTCTAAAAAATGCTACTGTATAATAAATAACCCAGCTGTAAAGGAATAAACCAATAAAATGGCATCAAAAAGCAAAGAAAGTGAGCAGAGGAGATAAACTTACTTCACAGAATGAGACTGAATGAGACTGAAAAAGGATGTTCTCCATTCCAAAGATTTCAGAAAAAGAATAGAGCCAGGCAGGAAGAATCAGAGTATAATCTGAGGAAATAAATGCAACACCAATTTAACCAGGAATAGAACTATGGTTTTCTTCAGGAAACAGCAAGCTCTTATGAACACTAGTCTGCTCTTAAGAAGTTCTGAGTACCTGCAGCTCCCGGTGAAGTGAAGTGGCAGCTACCAGGCCCCAGCAGCTCTCAAAAGCAGGTGCACTATGCTTCAGCCTGAGTGTGGCTCAGCGGAGTATCCCCAGAGGAGTCAAGAATCACTTGACCTATCTAGCTATACTACTTATAGGTCTCCATTACTGTACTACCAGAGCACCTTGCAGTCTTGATTGAATTTATCCTCTCAGCACCTTTGGGAGATAGGGAAGTGCCGTTATCTAGAGCTGTGTGAATAATGGATTTTTCTGTTCATGGTTAATTCCAGAAAAAAAAGAAAGATTTTGGATCAAACCAAAAATGAAATTTTTCAACATTTACAGCAGACTAGATAAACAGACAGATGTTTCTGGTCAAATGAAAGGTTTTGTTCTAACAAAAAATCAAAACACTACTTTGATTTCAGCCATTTAAAAATTATTGTTGTTTATGAAAATTAAAAGAGACTCCACAATAAAGTTGTTTTGAACCAAAAAATAAAAAAATCACTTCATTGTGAAAATGTCAGAACAATTTTTATTTTTTCCCACTGAAACATTTTGATGAAATTGACATGAATTCCAAAATGCTTTCAGGTTCAAGAATAGCAGCCGTGTTAGTCTGTATCCATAAAGAAAGCCAGGAATACTTGTAGCACCTTCGAGACTAACTAGTTTATTTCAGCATAAGCTTTCGTGGGCTATAGCTCACTTCATTGGATGCATAGAATGGAACAGAAGTAAAATGCATTTATACACACAGAAAGAAAGAAAAAGAAAAAAAATTGTGCATTAGCATACCAATTCTAAGAGGGCTGTTAAATGTAGATGGTCCATTATCACTAGGAAAAAAAAAAAAACAAAACACATTTTGAAATGGAGATCTGTTTTCAGTGTCACTGAATCGCCATTTTTCTCTCCAAAGAATTTTAAGTGATTTTTTTCCCTAGCTCTACTATCCTCCTCATTTTACAGATGGAAAACTGAGGCACCGAAACTAAACAACCTGCCCAGGTTCACACAGGAAGTCTGTAGCAGAACAGCCTAGGCTAATGCCATAGACACTGAACCATCCTTGCTCCAGTGTCCTAAAGCCACTTTTTTTTTTTTGGGGGGGGGGGGGGGGGGAGGGGAGGTTGGTTTTACACAAGTGACTAGCATGAAAGGAGGGTTCCAAAGAGGATGGATCTAGACTGTTCTCAGTGGTAGCAGATGACAGAACAAGGAGTAATAGTTACAGTGGGGGAGGTTTAAGTTGGATATTAAGAAAAACTTTTTCACTAGGAGGGTGGTGAAGCACTGGAATGGGTTACTTAGGAAGGTGGTGGAATCCCCTTCCTTAGAGGTTTTTAAGGTCAGGCTTGACAAAGCCCTGACTGGGATGATTTAGTTGAAGGTTGGTCCTGCTTTGATCGAGGGGTTGGACTAGATGACCCCTGAGGTCCCTTCCAAGCCTGATATTCTATGATTCTATTAAATGAATTGCTAAACTGTTAGGCTTACGTGGAGAGGAAAAGGTGAAGTGGGAAAAGTTACCATTGAATCTGCACTAGGAAAATTTGCACCTTCAATTCTCCACCAGTGCAGCTCCACTGGTGGTGGCAATGGTATAAGTCAGGGGTCTCAAACATGCGGCCCGGGGGCCACATGCGGCCCGCAAAGCCCTTCCCTGCGGCCCACCAAGCTTCCTGGCGCCCCCCCCCCCCCGGTCCCCACATAGCAGTTTGCAGGACGGAGGGGCCAGAAGTGGAGGCTTCTCTGCTGCCTGGCTGGGCCACGCGTGTTTCTAGCTCTGGACTTCCTAGATTGCTCTTGCTTTGTTTGCCAAACAGCTGTTGGTGGTGCCTAGCGCTTTCCAGGAGGGAATGGGGAGCTGCGTGCTCAGAGGAGGAGGTGGGTCAGGGGTGGGACCTCTTGGAAGGGGTGGAGTGGGAGCAAAGCCAGGGCAGCGAGGGCAGGGTGTGTGTCAGTGGTGCGGCCCTCGGGCCAGTGCACTAGTCCTCATGGAAGGGGTGGAGTGGGGGCACAGCTGGGGCAGCGAGGGTATGTGTGTGTGTCAGTGGTGCGGCCCTCGAGCCAGTGCACTAGTCCTCATGGAAGGGGTGGAGTGGGGGCAGAGCCGGGGCAGCGAGGGTATGTGTGTGTGTCAGTGGTGCGGCCCTCGAGCCAGTGCACTAGTCCTCATGCGGCCCTCGTGGTCATTTGAGTTTGAGACCCCTGGTATAAGTAATAGGTTAGACAGGCCTTTTGAGTGACACCTCATGAAAACTAAATCAAGGAGAAATGAAGCAGAGTGATAAAAATGCCTGTGCTTTCACTACACTATGGCTTCCACTATTGCTACCATCCGTAGAGAATTATAGATCTGATCTTCTAAATTACAGCCAAGAGCATAGTGTCGGAAATGCTTTTATTCACAGAGAAAATCCACATAGGAATCACTGTGGTGTTACCTTCTAAGGGCATACAGAGTTGCTCTGAGCACTATGCTAAACTACACAACTCTGCAATCCATTTACCTAACTATTTTTCTAAACAAAGAACAATTTCCATTTCATGTTAGTGAAACAACATTTAAAATTATAAACTCAATTGGTGCAAATCAGCATAGCTCTACTGACTTCTTTACTTATGCCATTTATACCTGCTAAGAATTGGTCCAGACTGTGTATTTAATTTGCTTATTAATCTTTGTCCAAAGCAATTTAATACAAACAAAATCACTCCAAAATACAAAATCTGTGCAGGTTTTACAGCTCTTAATAGTAGTTTTTACTTCATGGTGCCCACCTTCCAGAAAGACTTATTGCTATTAGGGCACCACCTTTATAAGAGCCACTGGCTAGTGTGCCGCTCATACGATCTAACAGGATGCAGATTGGTGGCTCCTATTTAGGGGAACATGGTGGCTACCATAGGCACTTCTTTACAGTATTCTTAAGCACTGCTAGGTTGATGTGCCTAAAGCATAATTTCTTTGCTAGGAAACACTTTCTTTATAGTACAACATTAAGCATTTGAACATAACAGGGGTCAAGGATAAAAGGTATTATTGGTCTAGGAGCCTGTAGTTTATGCAGTAAAAAGCCTCTCCTCTGTGACCCTTACAAACTTTCCAGGATTAGGCTCTTAATTTCCATTGTTTTCAGTAGAAATCTGGCAAGGTAAAGGGGCCTTATAGGATGTAAATTACTGATTAAAAATCAGTCCCTTAAGCTTTAAGAACTGAAGCCAAACTTCAGGGACCTATTTCAACTTTTGACAATCAGAATTTTAGTTAACTGGAGTTCAGATAATTGAGGTTCCATTGTACTAGATGTCACAGAGCCATTGGATCTGTGCTACAACCCCGCTTTTCAGCAGTCTCTTTGACCCCTTCAGTGTGCCAGACCTCCAAAGGGCCCCAATCTTCCTTAAAGGTAGACCACGCGTCCTCGCTGCCTCCTAGACAGATACTGGTCTACAGCAACCCTGCTTCACACCATGAGCTCTGCCTAGCAAGTTCAACTGAGGCAGACTCTTGATAGAGACTTGTGCACTTTCCAGGGGGTTATGCAGCCCAGCCAGTATTTGCTGTGGCATCCCAGACATTTTCAAAACAGTAGGATTTATTAGTCACTTGGAACACAGCACTGGAAGTCCTTAGGTTACGATAGAGAAACAACAATTAAAGCATAAATCCATTCTGGTCAAGCCGAGCAATTCACCAGCCAAGCTGTAGTGAACTCAGTTTTCAAGCTCTTTCTCTCGGACTTCCTTAGTCAGACCCAGAAAGAGCTCCCAGCCTCTTCCAGAAGCCAGCTCTTTATCATGTTATGGTTACGGTGGTTCCGTTCTTTGTTCTCCAGGCAGGTCCATGCCAAGTTCACAATCCCACAGGCAAGAGTTTCCGGGTGTGAGTCATTGGAACTTGCATTGTCTCTCTGGACCCTTTGTTGATCTGGTCAATTTCAGCCAGTTCTTTAACAACTACTTATTCCATGGAGGCAGGGAGTGGACACAAACACACACCTGTTCCCAGAGCAGTGTTAAGCCTTTTGCCCCTAGTGAGTAGCAATGCGATGAATGAGGGAAACTGAGGTACACACACACTTCATACAAATATTGCAGAAAATTTCTCACTTCATCGGACTAGGATCTGGCATAGATTTGTCTATCCTTAGGGATCGCAAATTAAGAGGTATGTTGGGCGGTGAGCAACATGTGCCTCCCACAAGATCTGTTCTGTAACAGTTCGGATTATATAGCTCTCTTTTACCCAGTGGGTCAGAATTTAATCTCACACTGGTGCAAATAAGGAGTAACTCGAGAAGCCAATGGAATGACACCAATGTCAGGATTAGGCCCATAATTCTTAAGAATTTGTGGGAGAAGATATTCGTAACAAATACGCACAAGCACATGACAATTCTGGGCCTGATTCTTTAAAAAAAAAAAAGAAAAAAAAAAATGAAGGACTAATAATGCTGGCTGTCACACATGGTACAGCAAGGGTGCTGGGAAAGATTCCACACACAGTTCTACCAATCCACTTCAATCCTCATCCGACATACTCCCTGCTAGTGGAATGATGGACTTGTTTTGTGGTAACATGAAACTATTGCATCATTGTTCAATGTCAGTAATCTTATGACAGCTAAGTCATTTACAAGGAATGCCAGCACACCAGGCATGCATCAACACCACATTTGCAACAGGGTCTATTAGTAATGTCCTAAGATTGTTATCCCATGCCTCTACCTAGGGTTTGTCATCACTAATCTGCTGCATGGCTTTTCACTCTCTAGTTAAACTTTTTTCCTAGTCACAAAAGAAGATTATCCCCCTTTTCAATTTCTATTCAATCAATTCTTAGTGTTTATGCCAGATTGAGACCACAATCTAATTAAACAAATGCAGCTGTGGCAGCAGCATTGCAGATTTCCCCAACCTATCTTACCAAAGGATATCAACTCTGATCTGGAGGTATCACCTCTAGCCATAAGAAGGTTGTTTCATTATATATGCTCATTCAGTCCTTGGTTTCCCTGCTGAAATTGTAGGGGATGGTGATTTTTGTGATGTGAAAACCACTCCACGTGACAGCCTTTAAATTATTCGTCAGCAGAAAAATCAAGTAAAGGGGAAAACCCTCTGCTGAAATAAGGATCAGATTGCTACTAGCATAGCACAATTTTAGTGGTATATTAATTTTCAGATCTAAAAAGATCTTGTCAAATCCAAAAGCTTGTCTCTCTCACCAACAGAAGTTGTTCCAATAAAAGATATTACCTCACCCACTTTGTTTCTCTAATATCCAGGGATTGCTACAACAACACTGCATACAACACTGCAGCTCAGGGTATTTGGGGTAGGGGGAACATGTTTCAAGGTAGTGGTCCCGTACTGAAAATTATAGTATAACTTCAGCACCATGGTTGGCTCAAACAGTTAAAAATACCATCACTTAGCTGTTAAAAGTGCTGAGCTAAAACACTGGAGATTAAAGGGGCTATATTTTCTGGAAAAAACAGCTTGTGGCAACCCAGTCAACTTCTTTCTAAGAGCACTCAGGTTTCCCTGCTTTTGAAAGTCAATTATTTATCCAGGCAACAGAAGGCCTGCTCTGTCCCACACTGAAGTCAATGGGATTTTTTCCCACTGACTTCAAAAGGAGCAGGATTGAGCCCATATTATCCTGCTCCCACAATGCTGATTTCTTCCCACAGCTAAATGAAAAAAGAGGGTTAGTGATTAAGGCTCTGTGTAGAGAAATGTGGGATCATTTCCCAGTCCTACCATAAACTTCCTATCATTTACTACATTTTTACACATCTGTAAATGTTTCCCCGACCTCCCTGTAGTGTTGTAAGTATAAATCTGTAAATAGGTGGGAGATGCTCAGGTACTTTGGCAATGAGGGCTACTATTTCTCTGCTGCACGGTTGGTGCTTTATTTCACCTCCTTAAGGCCAGACTGTGCTGCTCTTATTTATGTTGAACAATCCTTGGCACCACAAGTAAGTCCCACTGATGTCAACAGAATGTAGGGTGCAAAGTACCATTCAATATTCATAAGGGCATCACAATCTGGCCCATAGTTAATAAGTTATTCAATGGAAGATAGTTTAATAATTGTGAGCATGGAACAGGTTAAGCTGAAAAGCACTGATTACAGAAAAGTTTTTCTTGTACAGCATTAGTATACAAACATGAAAATACAACTCCTCTGACTTCACACACCCAAACATTTTTTTAATGATTAGCTGGAGAGGCTCTAGGAAGTCAGAAAAGAAATCAAACACCATATACATGCAGGTTTAAATATAGATTAGACTCTAACACGAGCCAATAAATAAATACTCTCCTACAAGACCTTCCATCTTGTGTTTTTTTTCCTCTGGCATGTATAAAAGGAATACAATAAATACTGAAACATAGCTGGTCTCTACATGGAAGTATTTAAACTCATGCAGGATATTAAACTTATTTAAAATGCCATATTCATGGCTATACTAAAATGAAGCTGTCCCTGTGCTGCCCCATAGACGCGCACACTCCAAGAGACAGAATTACACCCAGTCAGCTGCTTCTGATGTTGGGATGTGCAATACGGACACAGCTTTCCACTCAAACAGGCTGGCATGCCTAGCAGGCATTTCCACTGAAAGCCGGTGATCTCCCTGCACCGCAGGGCTCTGCAAAGACCACCAATGCCCGGAAGCAGCCCCGGCCCGAGAACAGCAGCTGGCCAAGTGTCCCCGCACCGCCAGCCTCCCAGCACTCGTTGTACAGCTCCCGACAGGTGCACAGCGGCAGCTTCTGCGGGCCCCCTGTAGGGGCGGGCTGGCCACTAACCACGGGGGCGCTGGCCAAGGGGGTGGCTGGCTGTGAGGAGGGGGCGGGGAGGGGCGCCCGGGGTGGGGGAAGGGGGGCTCACCTCGCTTGTTCCTGGTGCCGTGCTGCTTGGCCGCGGCCAGCTCCCTCTGGATCCTGGTCTCCAGATACTCCTGCTTCTTGGTGAGCATCTCCTCGGTCTCCCGCAGCCGGGCTAAGGCCTCCTGGGGCGTGGGGCCCGCGCGCCCCTTGGGGCGCCCGGGGCCGCCCCCCTTGAACAGCTTCCCGAGCTTACTCATGGCGGCGCGGGCTCGGCGCTGCGCGGCGGGTGCAGCCCCCCCGGGGGTCGCTCAGCGAGCCGCCAGCAGCCCGGGCATTTCCCGACTAGCCGGCCCGAGCGGCGCTGGGAGGAGGCGGAAGCTGCCGGACAGGGAGGTGGCGGGGTCACGTGACGGTTCCCACACCTGGGCCAGGTGTCACAGGAGACTCCGCCTCCCCCGAACCCTTCGGATCCTCTCCGTGGCTGGCCGCCCAAGGTGAACCCCCCGCGCCCGGCTGCTCCCTCCCCTGGTCCCGAGCGGGGCTGTAGATGGGGACAGCTCAGCCCCAGGCCAGGGACCAGCGCCCCACACCTCCGGTTGGTGCCGGTCTGCGCAAGTTTAGTTACGTTCCCCTCCATTGACAGCGCCCCATCCATAAAAAAGGCAGCTGGAGCCCCAGCCTGGGGGCCATCTCTGGGATCCTGCGCAATCCCTGTGCAGGCGTCGGGGGAAAGGGGCAGAGAGCTGAGCGGAAGAGGGGATGGGCGGATTGGCAGCCCTCAGTGGTGAAGGAAGAGGTCAAAGTGTTTAGAAAAACTGGACACGCACAAGACCATGGGGCCGGATACGCTGCATCTGAGGGTGCTGGGGGAGTTGGCTGGTGTGATTGCAGAGCCATTGGCCAGATCTTGAAAAACTCACGGCAGAGGTGCTGACTCCGTGGGTGCTCCAGGGATGGATGCACCCACGGGGAAACAATAGGGGGCGCTCTGCACTCTCCGGCAGCCGAGCTCCCCTCTCCTGCCACCCCCAGTCCACTGCCTCCTCCTCCCCTGAGCATGCCAGGCCCCGCTCCTCCACCTACCTCCTGAGAGAAGACAGGATACTAGGCTTGCTGGACTACTAATCTCACCCAGTATGGCTGTTCCTATATTGTCCTTATACACCTTGGTATCACCTTTGGCATTTACTCTGCTGAGCTCACCTGAAGGGTGGCAGAAAAGAGGCACCACATAGTGGGACTGAGACCTACATTTCTCACTTGGACTAGCCCGGAAACTGACCCCCCCGCCGCCACGGCAAACGATACGGGACCATGATGCCCCTGCTCCAGAAGTATTCAGGGCCCTGGGACCCAGATCCACCAATGTTCAGGGCCGAGTCCCTCTCCCGACCCCACCTGCTGCCCCCGCACGCCTCCCTGGAGCATGTCCCAGCCCCGCTTGCCACCCCGCCCCAGGGGATTTAAAAGGAGCTCGGGAACCACAGTCCGCTCGCGACCGCCCCCCGCCCCAGTCACGAGGTGTCTCCGGCCAATCCCCGCGGTGGGGCGGTGACGTGTACACAAGGACAGTAACTCCGCCCCTCCGACAGTGACCTCCACTATCCCAACAATCCCCGCGCAATCCCCGCGGACTGCAACCGCGTGGCGCAGGCGCAGGGGGCTGCGATGGCGGAGCTGGCGATCGGGCAGCACTGCGGGGTGGAGCACTGCGGCCAGCTGGGTAGGTGACGGGGGGGGGTCACCTGGTCCCCGCTGCAGTCGCCCGGGGACGAAGGAATCACTTCCGCGTGGGCGGTGCCGCGAGCACGGGGCTGCCTGTGGCTGTGCTGAGGGGGCGGGGCACGCCGGAGATGGGCGGGGCTTGTGAGTCTGGCGCGGTCGTGGGGCGTGACCGGTCTCTGAAAGGGGGCGTGACCGGTCTCTGAAAGGGGGCGTGGCAAGCAGCAAGGGGCGTGGCACTAATTGCGAGAGGCGGGGACTCGCTGAGCTTACCCTGAGCACCCCCGAACCCAGGACAGGTCGGTGAGGCCGCTGGGTCTGAGGTTGGTCTTCCCCCCCCCCCCCCCCCATCATCACAGGGCCGGCAGGAACAGGTGTCACTTTCCAGGGCAATCCAATTACCCCGGGGTTTGTCTCTCCCCTGGGTGAGGTGCTGCGGTGGCTGCCTCTGGGAAGCCCAAGTAGGCCTCAGCCACCAGCGTATCCATCATCCCAATCTGGCTCCCCTGCATGAGTAACAGTGAGATGACAGGAGCAGGGCTGAAGTAGTGCGCACCGCCTGCCTGCCTTCCCAAGAGGTTGAGGCCCCTTGCAGCTTGGTTGCCAGAGTCAGCACGCGAAGAGGGTTTTTTGTTTTTTTTTTTAGGAACATGTTAAAAGCATGTTACGATTAAAAGGTGGCATCTGAAGGATCATTAAGGAAAAGGTGCCTTCACTGGACACCGTTTTTGTTTAGTTTACCGTAATGTTTTCAACAGCTGACAGAATTTCCAGTCTCATTTGATGGGGATTAGAGCAGGTGGACTCAAGTGTTTAGTTTAGTGAACCAGAAAAAAAACAGTTTACCTTTGTAGAGCCACTGTTAATGGGGCTAACAGCCGCATTCCTCCTGGTCTGGCACTTTGAATCAATGACATTCCAGTTAATAGTACCACACAAGCTAGGAGAGCCATAGGGAGCTTTGTGGCCACACTTTCTGCAGTTTCTTTTAGACTGTGGTACTTACATATGTTTTGTTTACACCAGCATTCTTTGGGAAAACTCTCACTGTTGCTGCGTTAGCGTAGATGGGGTTCAAACGTTTTCCTGTCTCATTGTCCAGCTTTGCTCTGAGCAGTTATTAGGTGACATACAGGCATGTCACGTCTTACATCAGGGTTCTGTTCCACCGCGTAAAGCAGAAATCGGGTATAGTGTAACTCTCATTGAGTTCAGTGGTGTGTGGAATCGTCCGCACTTCTGGTTGAGTTTTTAAATAGGTTTTTTTTTCTGTTTTTCTGTTTTTGCCGACAGCAGAAAGCCAAATCTGTGCATGTTAAATGCGCCTAAGATGCAACTTGCCTGTATTTTAAAAACTTCTATCTCTGTCTGCTCTAGTGCTACCACCATTGGCACTGATGTGGTGCAGTGGTAGTGCAAAACTGGGAGATTTTCTGAAAAATGCTAGTTCAGGAACAGCCATAAAGACAGCAGAAGCTGCAGAGAGAGGTACAGTCGTGTTAAAGGTTATCAGAAGGTCAATTTGCAAATGCCAGATTTGATGGGTAATGTATATAATAAGACCTTGCATTCCTTTAATCAAAAGTTCTCATAATTACTGCTCCCTCTAAACTGTGTGCGTGTGTGCGCACACAGCGAAACACCTTGAGCACAAAAATTTGCACAGAAGCACAAAAATGTGCACAGAATAATTTTTTGTGTACGCAGCCTGTCAAAAATTAGAGGGAACATTGCTCATATGCGTTACAAATATTAACTAGGGAAACATCACTTCTCTGTATTATGAAATCCCATTGTGGATGGGGAAACTGACAAATAGAAAGATATGTGGCACAGTTGTGCAATCCTTATTCATGATGATAATCATTTACTAATACGAGTAGTCTTGTTGAAGTCAGTGAGACTACTTTCATGAGTAAGTGCTCATCATTATGAGTAAAGATCACACACTGGACTAAGTAACGTGCCTGAGTTTATACAGGAAGTTAGCAGTAGAACCAGGAATAGAGCCCAATAAACCGGATTTATGCCCAGTATCAGTTTCACCCCTGTAAAAAATAAAGTACCGTATATACTCGAGTATAAGCCGAGTTTTTCAGCCCAATTTTTGGGCTGAAAAAAGCCGCCTCGGCTTATATTCGAGTCACCCCGGTAACTCCCCTCCCCGCCGGACAAAAAAAAAAAAAAAAAAAAAAAAAGCGCCTCGCTCTCCCGTCCCCGCCGCGCGGGCGGGCTGCCGGGAGCCCGCCCGCGGCGGGGAGGGGGGAACCGGGACGCTCCCGGCAGCCCGCCCGCGCGGCGGGGACGGGAGAGCGAGGCGCTTTTTTTTTTTTTTTTTTTTTTTTTGTCCGGCGGGGAGGGGAGTTACCGGGGTGACTCGAATATAAGCCGAGGCGGCTTTTTTCAGCCCAAAAATTGGGCTGAAAAACTCGGCTTATACTCGAGTATATACGGTACTTTATTTTTTACAGGGGTGAAACTGATACTGGGCATAAATCCGGTTTATTGGGCTCGGAGCCGCCGGGCCCAACCGCCCCGGGATCCTCCCGAGCCAGCCCTGCTACCGCGCAGCGGGGGCCGTTCCCCCCCCGGGGAGGGGTGAGTGCAGGGCCCGGCCCGGGCGGCGGGCTCGGGGGGGGGGGAACGGCCCCCGCTGCGCGGTAGCAGGGCTGGCTCGGGAGGATCCCGGGGCGGTTGGGCCCGGCGGCTCCGTGCCGCGGCCTGTCACGGGGGGAGCCCCGGCCATTGCGGGCGCGACCCGTCCTGTCCCTGCCGGGAGCCCGCCCGCGGCGGGGAGGGGGGAACCGGGACGCTCCCGGCAGCCCGCCCACGCGGCGGGGACGGGAGAGCGAGGCGCTTTTTTTTTTTTTTTTTTGTCCGGCGGGGAGGGGAGGAACCGGGGCGCACATTTTTTTTTTGGTCCGGCGGGGAGGGGGGAACCTCGGCAGCCCGCCCGCGGCGGGGAAGGGGGAACTCGGCAGGGGGAACCTCGGCAGGGGGGAACCTCGGCAGGGGGAACCTCGGCTTATACTCGAGTCAATAACTTTTCCAGCTTTTTGTGCTAAAATTAGGTGCATCGGCTTATATTCGGGTCGACCTATACTCGAGTATATACGGTATTCATATATGACTGATTACACCAGTCATTCTATATATTAACTTAAATATCTAGATTTGCCACAAAATTAAGGGATGAATATACAGTAAACCCTGTACATCCAAAATTAAGGGATGAATATACAGCAAACCCTCGATTTAACGGACCTCGATTTAACGGACTTCGGATGCAACGGACAAAATTTCTGAGCAAGTCTGATGCATCCGAAATCCATTTCTCGGGGGCTGGCTGCCGGCTCCCGGCTGCCGCCCGGGTCCAGGCAGCGGGCAGGCTGGTTGCCGGCTCCCGCCCGAGTCCCGCCAGTGGGCGGGTTGCCAGCTCCCAGCTCCCGCCCGGCTCCCACCTGCGGGCGGGCGGGCTGGCTGACGGGACCCGGGCGGGCTGGCTGACGGCTCCCGGCTGCCGCCCGGGTCCCGGCAGCGGGCGGGCTGTGGTACTGCCGCCCCGACCCTGTGGCGGGCGGGCTGCTGCTCGGACAGCTCGTTGTTGTTTTTTTTATTATTAAATAACTGACTCTTTGATTTAACGGACACCCCCTCCCCCGAATTAGTCCGTTAAATGGAGGTTTTACTGTATATCAAAAGATGAGATTGGCTTGTGCCTCACCGTATAATAATTGACAAAAGCAGAGATTCCCCTTCTACTCCCATCAAACTGTAACCGGGGTACTGATCAGGGTTGTCTTGCCATAAATAAATAATTGGCTCACACTGATAAAATACAGCTTGCTTTTCTTCATGTTTTTGTTTAAATAGATTTTGTATATAAAAAGATCCTGTTAGCACTGCTTACAGAAGTACACTTCAAATTCCTACTCCCAGAATATACATGAATGCACTTCATTTTACCTCCTACTTGTTTAGTAGCAGTAGCAAACGAGAGTATAGTGTGCACGTTTTAAGATTTGCTACAAAAAAAACCCCCCAGTGTTAAGTAGATTGAACTTTTTTAGTATTTTTGAGTCTGTAGAAATAGCAAATAAGATATGGTCCAAGTTCTTAATATTAATGCAGACACTGTATGAAGGGCTGAATGTAAATTGGTTTGAATGCTTTGGTAGGGAAGACATTTTTGTGTTTATTTCATGTGAGCATTGGTAGTTAACCTTATAAGTATCTAGACTAAAAGCTATTAGCTAAATAATTACGTTATTTAACTAAAAAACCCTCTCTTTTGGTTTCAGATTTTCTCCCCTTTGTATGTGATGGCTGTTCAGGAGTTTTTTGGTAAAACATCATATAATATATAACCTTTTACACACAAGCTGAATCCAACTACCAAAAGGAAATGTTACAATATTTTAAGCTGAATAGAAAAATCAAGGAGGGTGTCACTTCTGATTTAATAAAAGAGGAGACAAAAAGTTATTTATTGCATAAATTTAGGAACAAATATCAAGAATTCTTATTTATGTCCTGTTTTATTTCTCTGGGTCTTTTGTGAATGAGTGCAGTTAGATGAAAAATGTGGCCATATTCCATAGGGCATATTTGGTCTCCAGCTTGTGCTTTCGGTACCTCCAATTTAAGTCTGCAGAAAAGACCCTAGGGGTTAAAGTGGATGAGAAGCTGGATATGAGTCAACAATGTGCCCTTGTTGCCAAGAAGGCTAACAGCATTTTGGGGTCTATAAGTAGAAGCATTGCCAGCAGATCAAGGGAAGTGATCATTCCCCTCTATTCGGCATTGGTGAGACCTCATCTGGAATACTATGTCCATTTGGGGCCTCACTACAAGAAGGATGTGGAAAAATTGGAAAGAGTCCAGCGGAGGGCAACAGAAATGATTAGGGGTCTGGTGCACATGATTTATGGGAGAGACAGAAGGAACTGGGATTATTTAGTCTGCAGAAGAGAAGAATGAGGGGGAAATTGATAGCTGCTTTTAACTGCCTGAAAGGCGGTCCAAAGAGGATGGATCTAGACTGTTCTCAGTGGTAGCAGATGACAGAACAAGGAGTAATGGTCTCAAGTTGCAGAGCAGGGGGGTTTAGGGTGGATATTAGGAAAAACTTTTTTACTAGGAGGGTGGTCAAGCATTGGAATGGGTTACGTAGGGAGGTGGTAGAATCACCTTCCTTAGAGGTTTTTAGGGTCAGGCTTGACAAAGTCCCCGCTAGGATGATTTAGTTGGGGATTGGTCCTGCTTTGAGCAGGGGGTTGGACTAGATGACCTCCCGAGGTCCTTTCCAACCCTGATATTCTGTAATTCTAAGTCAACAGGAAGGTGATTTTTGTACCCAGACAGATCAAAACAGAGCTGTCTCACTTAAAGCTCCCTTCACTGAATTTAAAATTCTTGGAATGTGCACTATAAATTTAGCTCTTTTCTTTCCCAGTTAAGATGTCAGATAAAGCAGCTCATAGGCTTCTTACGCTTCTTATTGCTTTCTGGTAAGATATGGTCAAATGAACTTCTTTAACTTCCTGCTTCCAGTTTTGAGAATTTTGTGTAAATAAAGAATAAATAAATGTTTTGTATATTTTGTGTGACTCAGATTAGATTAGATTCTGATGTGAGTCTTCCTCAGTCTCTCTTGTTGAAGATGTTCTACTTTGGAGAAATAATTAAATAGTCACTGGGCCAGAGTGAGGGAGTGAGAATGTCTCTCTAGCCTGGTAATTACAGCACCCATCTGGAAGAGGAAAGACCCAGAGTCCAGACCCTCTGCTCTATTAACTGGGTTTGCCACATCCTGGGTGAGGGCTCTAGCCACTGGGCTGAAAGTTATAAGGGAGGCACACACCTCCAGCCCCCTTCCTGGATTTTGAATGTGGCTCAGGTTGGTAGGCATGCTCAGAGCATGCTTACTGGATTGGACCATGTAAGCAAGATAGTTGCTCCTCCCTTGCCCCCCAGTTTATGGATTGAATTAGGGTTTGGGCATGAGATTGCATGCGCATGTCTAGAGGCAGAAACTTAGGTGACCAGAGAACTTTTAAAGCAAAAATGTAGGTGTTGAGCACGTTTATGGTTAGGCAGTAGAGTGGGGTTTTATGGATCACCGACGGGCTTAAAATTGGGACTAGATCTGGGGTTTAGCCAGCCAGGTAAGTTCCTTTGTGGATCTGGGCCTTAATTTTAAGCATGTGAGAAGTCCCTTTGCTGAATTGGGGCCTAATTTTTGAGAACTAAACCTTCATACTCTGTCAAGAGCAATCTGACATTTTTAGTTTTAAAACCAATCCTCTTGGTGATAAAAATCTGGAGGCTGGTACAAGTTTTGGAAAAGAATGGTGGTTATTAAGTTGAAATTTGAGCATGATGAAAGCCATGCTATATTACATCTTATCAAACACTTACATGCATTCATGTTTTCTTTTTCTTTTTTTGAAATTTGGATAGTGATGGGGACTTTTTTTCTTTTAACTCTAAGCCTTCAACATAGAAGCCGGGATTCTCATGGCTGTTCTGAGGTAAGTTGAAAATTTGTGATTTCTTTGCAAGACATCAAAACCCCACAAAACCTAGTTATTGGGGACATTCAATTCACATAGCTGTAAATGGAGAACTTTTGTGTTTGTTTGTTTAAAGCTTCCAGGTCTCCCTTAAAGCACTCTAAGTTAATTTACTGTTTTTCTGTAATGTCAGAATTGAAGCACGAAAGCAGGTTGAATAAGGATGCAAGTTATTTTTCATTACATATGTTTATTTGCACTTGGTGTTTTTTAATAATGTTTAGGTGAATATAAGAAGCGAGAGCATGAAATCGGATGAACACCAATCTTACCCATGCACGTATGAGGGCTGCAATGGAAAAGAGCTTTTACCAGTTTTATGTCCCATCTGCAAAAAACAGTTTTGCTTAAGGTGAGCAGACCAAAGTGTTGAAGCACCTATGCGCTGTCATTAACATATGGAACGTCTAATGAGAGTTTCCCGTTCTACTATTTATAGACACCGTCATCAGTCAGACCATAAGTGTGAGAAACTGGATACCCCTAAACTTCGCATGGCTGCTACCCAGAAGCTAGTTAAAGATATTATAGGCAAGTACTATAAGATATTTATTATATTATTGGGCTGCATGAGCTTTTGTATTAGTAGAGGTCCAAGCTTGTCAAAAGAATGAAGGTTCCTTGAATGGATAACCCCTGCCTGTGAGAGTGCCTATGTATAGCTCTGCTCCTATATTTGGAGACATGATACACTATTTCAGATGTCCCTGAAGTGTGCCCTGAAATCCAGATGTGGCCCAGGCTGCCCTTTCCCTGCAAATAAAGGGTGAGAACAAAGCTGAATGGAGACTGGATTTTATTGCTAATCAAGTCTAAATAGCAATTTCTGTTAGGATGAAAGGTAAGTATTGTGATTGTGTGGATTAGTACAAATACTAGGTAAAAATATATGCAGTTTGGGTGCAAACCGTAGGCTGCTGGCATGTTGCCCAGGCAGCCCTCATAGTAGCAAAGTTTGGCCACAGAGTGGGCACTATTATGGCCCTGTGGCTAGACCCACACCAAGGATCACTGCTAGACATGGGTCGCCTGGACACGTTAAGTCTGTGTAGTGGAGGGGCTGGAATAATACCTCAGGGATGCTGTGGTGAAGCACATTTAGAAGCATCACTTTCTACATCTGTTCAGCTCATGTAGCTTATGCTCCCGCAGTGCTGCTTTGCAGCACAGATCAGTGCAGAGGACGTGGTTTCTTTCTGCTCCACCGCAGAACATTCCTCTGGCCCAGTTACTAATAGGGCTGTCAATTAATCACAGTTCACTCACACGATTAACTAAAAAAAAATTAATCACAATTAAAAAAATTAATTACAATTTTAATCGCACTGTTAACCAATTGAAATGTATTAAATATCTGAGATGTGTTTCTACATTTTCGTATATATTGATTTCAGTTACAACACAATACAAAGTGTATATCATTTTTATTACAAATATTTGCACTGTAAAAATGATAAAAGAAATAGTATTTTTCAATTCACCTCATACAAATACTGTAGTGCAATCTCTTTGTCGTGAAAGTGCAACATACAAATGTAGATTTTTTTTTGTTACATAACTGCACTCCAAAACAAAACAATGTAAAACTTTAGAGCCTAAAAGTCTATTCAGTCCTACTTCTTGTTCAGCCAATCATTAAGAGAAACAAGTTTTTTTTTACATTTATGGAGATAATGCTACCCTCTTCTTATTTGCAATATCACCAGAAAGTCAGAACAGGCATTTGCAAGGCACTTTTGTAGCCAGCATTGCAAGGTATTTATGTGCCAGATATGCTAAACATTCATATGCCTCTTCATGTTTTGGCAACAATTCCAGAAGACATACTTCCATGCTAATGACACTTGTTTAAAAGAAAGCATTAATTGAATTTGTGATTGAACTCTTTGGGGAAGAATTGCATATCCCCTGCTCTGCTTTATTTCTGCCATATTCTGCCATATATTTCATGTTATACCAGTCTCGGAAGATGACTCCAGCATATGTTCATTTTAAGAACACTTTCACTGTAGATTT
Source organism: Sternotherus odoratus (assembly GCA_032164245.1). Lineage (NCBI taxonomy): Eukaryota > Metazoa > Chordata > Testudines > Kinosternidae > Sternotherus > Sternotherus odoratus. Next base: position 42,623,607 of record JAVMKO010000002.1, read on the forward strand.
GATAAAATGCAAAGAAGGTACCAGTGTGAGATTTCTAAAGATAGCTACAGCACTCGACCCAAGGTTTAAGAATCTAAAGTGCCTTCCCAAATATGAGAGGGATGAGGTGTGGAGCTTGCGTTCAGAAGTCTGAAAAGAGCAACACCCTGATGTGGAAACTACAGAACCCAAATCACCAAAAAAGAAAATCAACCTTCTGCTGGTGGCATCTGACTCAGAGGATGAAAATGAACATGCATTTGAACATGAACATGAACACCACTTTGGATTATTATCGAGCAGAACTTGTCATGAGTATGGATGCTTGTCCTCTAGAGTGGTGGTTGAAGCATGAAGGGACATATGAATCTTTACCGCATCTGGCATATAAATATTTTGAGACACCAGCTACTACAATGCCATGAGAATGCCTGTTCTCACTTTTAGGTGACATTGTAAACAAGAAGCAGCCAGCAATATCTCTTGCAAATGTAGGATGCCCCAGCTGCAGTGTAGGCACACCCATAGAGGCAGATCTAAATTATTCCAGTGCACTCAACTCTAAACATTTTGTGACAATAGACACAATGGTAATTTTATTTGTAACAGAGTGAAAGAAAAGGTGACTTGCAGTAACATTCAGAAATAATATTTCCCTCAGATTCTAAAAAGGAAGAGGCAGTAAGAAGCAAAAGGCGGAAAGGAGCCAAAAACAGTGAAACAGCGGCAAAGGTAGCACTAATGAAACTAAAAATGCACGCGTGTGGAGATAAGTCCTTGCCACAGGTCAGTCATATGCAGTTGCCTTCAAACCGCATCTGTGTTTCTTATTTATTTAAGGATATAAAGAGATTTCTTGACTTTTGATGTTAATTTTACTCTCTCATTTAGAATAAAAAAGAATATTTTAAAAAAAGTACTCTGTTTACGTATTTTTGTTTCTGAATTAGTCCCTGAAAACACAATCATTTTTAACTTCATACATAAGAGTAGTCCCATGGAACTCAGTGGAGTACTCGTATGTAAAATTCAGCATAAGCAGCATATGAATTCAGCATAAGCATATAAATCTCCTGTCTGAAAGCAAATCCTCTTATATTCTGCATGAGAGAAAAAATGGACATGCAGTTTGCTATTTAAACAGCAAACTAATTTGCTACACTAACTATGAACAATATGCAGCCTAAAACAAGGCCTGGTCTATACCACGAAGTACTGTGAAAAATGTTGTGCCCGGTGTGACAGTTAGTTCAACTTAATCCCCACTGTAGACATAATTGACTTAGCTACCACCTCTCAGAGAGATGGAAAATTTACATTGACAGAAACCCCTTCCAACAATGAAGGAAGCATCTACACTACAGAAACGAAGCTGCAGTGCCATACCTGTGCCGCTGAAGCATAGACCTGCCCCAAGTCTTAAAGCCTATAACTCCTGAGAGAGGTTCACAACTGAAGCACTGCCAGCCCTCTCATGTGGATGCAGTGACCCTGGTTGGTGCATGGAGGGTGCAATTTGCATATCTTTGTGCCAGCCAGGAGAAAGCTAGCTCATACTTGGCCTGAGCTTTGTGTGATAAAACAAGATTTGTTCACAGTTTAGCTGAGCTACATATTTCACCATAGCCAAGGGTCAGCAACATCTACTACTTCACAGATTCTTCACTGTTTCTCACTATGTTCATTCAGAACAACAGCTCCATTTTGTTTCAAGCCAGGGCGATTTTTAGTTTGTAAACTTCTTTCCATTTCCCTCTTGTGGGATTTCATTCTAGACCAATTTGTAATTTTATATATTGGCCACATCATATACAATGCATTTCAGAACTTTTATTATTAGGCTTTGTCTTGTTTTACATTTGGTTACTGTAAAACAAACATAGCTCTTCCCTCTCGGAATCCTATTATAACTTCTTTTTCTCTACTACAAATCACCACATGCTTGGAGTACAAATTAGACATTCCTGTTTAAATAGCAATCTTAATGTGAAGTCCTGCTTGCTGCACAATCCTTAGATTATGTCATTTTAATAGATGTACGAATGGAGACAGTGATTAATGTTGTGAGATGCAGGAGGTAACATAATGAGTTTAGGGTTTTTTGTTATAAGGAAATTAAATTGCTGCTCCCTAACTCTAAAGATTGTAACCACAACACAAATAGCTCTGTGTTAATTCCTTTCATTATTCATTTGCTTAACTGGAGTTTAATTGTTTAATCATCTAGAATAGTGATAATTTATCAGAGATGCAATTAAACTCCAACCCACAATTCTCCTCTCTTTTCAGTTCCCTTCTCAATCTCTCTTCCAAGCCCTCATTCTGTGCTACCTCCTTCTCCCCAGCTCTCCTTTCAGCTTGGTGACAGATGTCTCTTGGTTTGCTCTCTGCCACATCACCTCTCACAGCTGGAAAGTTGATCTAGTTAAACCTTCAGGTTTTTCTTGTCAGACCCTTTCCTTAAACTGGGATGGGTTTTTTTCTAGCTTGTTTCCTAGGGCATGAACTTGGGTCTTGAATTCAGAATAAACTCACATTACTCCACTTGAGTTTGCCTGACTTGAGTGAGAGTAACCAGATTGTGAAATAACAGTCAAGTCGCTATGTCTACACTGTACTCAATCCAGTGAGACTTCTGGAGGCACAGGAGGTTAATATTGCAGGAAGCTGAACCACTGTATGAATTCTGTTTCAGTGAATTGTGAGAGAATTTGTCTGTCCTCTCTGGGAACACATTAGGGATTCTGGGAAAGCATTGGAGGACTATCGGCAGTAGAGTGGCACTATCCTGCATCCAACTATAGAGTGGTCATATTAGTAAGTTATGAGTTGCGCTTGTTTAACTTTCAGCCTATATCCCCTCTTGAACCAGCTAACTTGAGTTAAAAGCATCACCACCCTTGAGGTAAAGGTTTTTTTGTGTGGACAGAATTCAGGTTAGGGTCAGCGCTCAAGTTATTACTTGAGTTAATGGCAGTGAAGACAAGCCCACAGACTTAGGGGTGGTGAGGTATGAATTCTTTCTAGTGGAAGCCCAAGTAAAACCAATGAAAAGAAGAAATATTCTTTATCTTTCTTACTTGCTTTCAGCTGACATCTGGTAAAGGTGAGCCTACCTACCTATTTATAGAACATAAAATAGAAGTTGGTGAAACCAGGGAAACAAGTACGAAGGGGAAACAAACTAGAAAAAAAGTTTGTCCTTCATATTTAAAATATGCATCTTTTAGGCAATAAAGATTATAATAGTACCCTCTCTTATAAGTGCTTCAGTCATGGGGAAGGCCACAAAGCTTTGGTACCTACAGGGTTGAGAAGTTGGCCTAGACAAAAGTGCTGTCAGGCACCTCTAATATCACTGATTGCTCTTTATCATCAGAGCTCAACCACATCGGCTCTACAGTGTACATGACTACCAGCAGCCTTTTGTTTGATTTCCTGCTTGGGTCTTCCACAATATTGTGGCACATCGTATTCCTGATGCACCAGCACAGTAGCCCAACCAGCAGTACCTCTTTAAACTACTTCCTTCCTCTTCAAAGTGATCATTATTGTCTAATAGCCAGGGCAGAGACTTTATCTTCAACGGTATTTGTAACAGCATCCAGCACAATGGGAGCCTAATCTCGACTGAGGCCTTTGGGGATTACTACAGCATAAAGTGATTAATAATAATAATAATAATAATTAATAATTTACATGTCATCTTAATTCTGTTTAGACCAGCAAAATTAATAGATGTGTGTTTGTGAATGTTCGTTTCTCCTGCCTATATGTTTCTCTGTTTCTTATTGTAGACAGAAAGAATTTACTTTCAAGTGTTTTTACCTAAGGGAAGCAAGGAGAAGAGCAAACCCATGTTCTTTTGCAGTAAGTGGAGTATTGGCAAAGTAGTAGATTTTGCAGCTTGCTTAGCAGACCTTAAAAATGACAACAACAAATCAACAGCCAAGGTAAATCGGTGATAGCAATTTTCATTTAATGTTATAATTTTTTTCTGTCCTTCATGCACGAATATGAATTAACAAAAAGATTTCTTTTGCGGGGGGCATTTCTTGCAGAAATTAAGACTGTGTCATACTGCATCTGGAGAAGTTTTGCCTTTGGACCACACATTGGCTACTTGGCTGTCCAATCAAGAGTGTCCATTATATAATGGTGGAAACATTATTCTGGAATACCTTGATAATGAAGATCGGTTTATAGAAGATACAAATTCATATTTAGAGTAGCTAATCGGTGAACTGGATGGAAACAAAGATCGCCAGGAAAAAAAAATGAGATGAACCCGAGCACAACTTACACTTAGAATGGGTTCCGACCTGATTCAGCCCTCAGCCACCCAGACACAATTCCCACCAACTTCAGTGGGAGTTTCATCTACATAACTGTGGGTAGAATTGAGCCCTATCCCTTTAAATACAAATGTATATTTTTAATATAGAACAGTTATAGTTACTTGAAACAATAGTTTAACCCATTTAATAAATATTTGATGTCAGTTTGAAATATTTATAAGACAGAAAGTGTTCCAATCACAACTGGCAGAGGATGCCTATGGTAAGTAAACTAACTAATCCACCAGCTACTAGATTAGGTGATATTGCTAAAAAGAGAATGGACAGGGATCACCTCTGTGATATGAATCTTTTTATTTATTTACTGCGATTATGCAACCAAATAAAATGTTTGTCTTAGGTTTTGTATTTTAAAGTATTTTTATACATTACAAAGTATTGATGAAAACAATAAATGAATGAATAATGTAAACTAGTAGAGTGAACCATTAACTAAAGAGATAAGAAGCTCCTTATATTATTGGAGGGGGATACCTGGTTTGACCTATATCCTTTCTTCATTCTACATCTGCCTCTTTTTTGTGACTAAACAGTGACACAGCCCTACTGAACAGAACAGTCCAGTACCCTCTAAAACAGGGGTCTCAAACTCAAATGACCACGAGGGCCGCATGAGGACTAGTGCACTGGCTCGAGGGCCGCACTACTGACACACACACACACACACTCGCTGCCCCGGCTGTGCCCCCACTCCACCCCTTCCAAGAGGACTAGTGCACTGGCCGGAGGGCCGCACCACTGACACACACCCCGCCCTTGCTGCCCCGGCTCCGCCCCCACTCCACCCCTTCCAAGAGGTTCCACCCCTGCCCCACCTCCTCCTCTGAGCAGGCAGCTCCCCATTCCCTCCTGGAAAGCGCTAGGCACCACCAACAGCTGTTTGGCAAACAAAGCAAGAGCAATCTAGGAAGTCCAGAGCTAGAAACACACGCGGCTCAGCCAGGCAGCAGAGAAGCCTCCACTTCTGGCCCTTCCGTCCTGCAAACTGCTATGGGGAAGGGGGGGGGGGGGGGCGGGGTGCCAGGAAGCTTGGCGGGCCGCTGGGAAGGGCTTGGCGGGCCGCATGTGGCCCCCGGGCCGCATGTTTGAGACCCCTGCTCTAAAACATGACAGTATTTTTTTTATTTTATATTTCTTGCTTTTAAGAATGTACAGGACAGAGTTTGAAACCCCCTCTCCCCCCATGTTTTATAAGCTCACAAGTGAGGCAGTGTTGTCCAGTGGTTAGGGAGCTAACCTATGGCTTGGGAGACCTGGGCTCAAGTCCCTACATGCTCACAGACTTCCTATGAGACCTTGGACTTAGTCTCTCTGTTCTTCAGTTTTCCATCTTTAAAATGGAGATAATAGCATTTCCCTACATCCAAGGGGTGTTACAAGGATAAATATATTAAAGATTGTGAGGCACTTAATGTCTGCAGTAAGTGGGATCATATAAGTATCGAAGACAAGTAAGTTTTAACATGTAATATGCTTTTTAGCTAATTATCAGAGATATTTGTGTTTAAACAGGTGTCTTCTCCCAGGCAGGAAATAGTCAACACAATAATGTTACAGGCAGGTACTGCAGGTTTATGCAGCAGAAAGCTCAGGTTGTCTTACATGGGTCAAGCTTTCGGGGCTTTAAGAATGAGAGTTTAAATGAAGGGGAGCCACAGCCTGACATACAGGCGCAGGCATAAGCGAAGGGGTTTGCCTATGCAGGTTTTAGGGGGTTGGACTCGATCTCCGGAGGTCCCTTCCAATCCTGATAGTCTGTGATTCTATGAAGCTGTGGAGTCCCCACGTGTCACGTCCCCTGAAATCTGCATTGATCTGCCAGTAACGTTACAGGCAGACCTGGCCTAACCCCCTCGTCCTCCCTCACCCAGATCATCCCTCCGCCCGCCGTGGTGCGGGCACCTTGGGTGACCAGATGTCCTGATTTTATAGGGACAGTCCTGATACTTGGGGCTATTTCTTATATAGGCGCCTATGACCCCGCACCCTCTGTCCAGCTTTTTCACACTTGCTGGCCCGTCCCCCTAGGGCACCCAGGGGGCGCGGGTTGCCCGGCACTTGCAAAGCGGGGGTGAGGAAGGGGGGAAGAGGGAGGCTTATGGGCGGGGCACTGTGACCTCGCGCAGGCGCAGAGGGGTAGCCGGTCAGACAGGGCGGGGAAATGGGCCCAAGGGAAGGACGGGGACACGTTTCCCGCAGGTGCCGGCGAACGGCTTCCGCTCGCGCATGCGCGCGAGCTCGGGATGGCTCTGCGAGGCTTCCTGGCTCACCGCCGCCACTGACAAGGCCCCGGGCGAGGTAAGGTGGGGGGGGGAGGAGACTCTCCCGGCCGCGCCGGGTCGGCGGGTGCCCCGAGCCGCGCCCCCTGGCGGAGCCTGCGTGAGCTCGGGGAGGCGGCGGGGGCGCTGGGCCCCGAGCGGGAGAGCCACGGGCCGGCGGGGATCCGAGCCGTTACCAGCCGTTACTCGGGGTCTGAGCCCCGCCGTGGCTGCTGCCAGCGGGAGTCGGGCCCCTGGATCCGGGGTGGGCGCTCCCGGTGCACGGCGGGGGCTCGTGCCGGGCCCGTTATCCCGGAACGGCTCGTGTGGTCAGTTTCCATTTGCGGGCCAGGCCTGGCTCCGAGGAGTGACCCGGGTGAACGAGGCGGGCCCGGCGTCTGCCCTGCCGGCCGGTGTCAGGCGCCCTTGTCTGGGTGGTTTGGGACGTTTCCTGTGGAGCCTCTCTCTGCCCGGCCGGTCTCCCCGCCCCGACGGGTCCCTGCCGCTGCAGCCCGGCTGTCGGCTCCCGGCCCGGGGGGGAGGAGAGGGCCGCAGGTAGCCGGTGCTGATTGACGGGCTGGCGGCGTATCCTAGGTCTGCGCCAGCGTCCTGCCACCGTGGCAGGGAGCAACACTATCCCCCCATCTCGGGCGTAAGGCTGGATCCCCTCCTGCGCCCCCCAGGCACCCCTCGCCGCATACACACCCTTGTACCAGCCCACGGTGCCCCCTTCCCGTCGGGTTGCCACCAGTTTGGGGTTTACCCAGACTGCCTGGGTTTTGGCTTCTGTGTCTGGGTGCCATTTAGGGTTGTCAGGTGCACATTTTTTCCACTGAAAGTCCAGTGGGAAAGGGGACCTGGCAACTCTAAATGGCACTCAAATGAAAAGACTGGTTACTACAGGGTGGATGGTGCACTGGCTCATTAACCTGTCCCAGCCCCTGTTCATCTGGGGCTGCCTCCTACCTGCAGGCAGGTGCTTTGAGGTGATCAGTGAGAGGATGAGGGGCAGGAAGGAGCAGTGAGAGTGGGGTGCATGGATGGGCCCTTGGGGAAAAGAGGGGGAGCAGGAGGCGGGGGGGGAGGCTTGGTTGTCTAGTTATCAGCAATGAGAAAGGTGGCAAACCTGCCTCCCAGTAACACACCCCTCTAATGCCTTCCCAAATACTCCCTCCAGCTGCACTTTCCCCCTCCCCACCCCTGACAGTGTCCTCTTTTGGGGAACCTGAAATATGGTAACTTCATGCATGATCATAATAGATCTTTACTGGCTATATAACTAGTCTGCTTAATGTTGTTCCTATTAATTACAGTAGCCAACCTTGATTCTTTTTACATTTCTACAACAATCTTTATTATGAGTACTGTGATATTTAATGATATTGACAGCATGCTCTCAGTTCATTCTACTGCCATGGGAAGAATACTTTGTATTCCATTGCTTTTTAGCAATCCCTTTCTCAGCTTCAGGAGCAGTATTGATGGAGTCCAGTGGTGGATCCATCAGGTTAAAGCAGGTTCTCTAGAATAGGTTTTAGAGTACTAAGACTCTACTTTGTTTCAAATAAATGAATAATCCCTGGAAATGCAAGCGATTCCTACAGTTCACATAATCTAGTGATGTCATTCAAATCGTATCTAAAAATATTGTATAGTACATTGTATATTACAGTGCTTGTGCAGATTTACCTAAATTATAATATTGATAATGTTTAAGAATATCTTGGTTCAGAATATCTTGAGAATGTAAAGGTGCTAACGTATTTGCAATATTCTGTAATTTTTTCTATGTGGAATTAACCATTTTTGAGGGGTCTGAGTGTGGAATGTATCTCCAAAATAGGACAGTTACTTACATTTTAAAACCAGAAACCAACATATGAAGCAATTTAAAGCAAACTTGGTTTAAAAATAGTCAGAACTATGGCATCCAAAGCAAATTATAGTAAAAATTCTAACAACTTTAACTGAGCTTTAGATATTGTCTATAAACATAGTCTACATAACACCACTATGGCCCTGATCCTGCAAAGCCATATATGAGTGCTTAACTTTACACATGGTGAGTCCTCCCATCAAAGTCTCTGGCTGCTCTCCGTATGTAAAGTTAAACCCACATGTATGTGTTTCCAGTTTCAGGGTCTATGCTTAATAGTGTCTTGGGTTTAATCTTGCCAACAATGGCATGAACAAAGCAAAGCTTCAGTGTTTTCATGAATTAACCCCTGTACTATGCAGAACAGGGCAAACTTTCATGGTCTAGCATCTTTGTATGAGCATAAATTCCAGCGGAGAAGGAATGTTGAAGACAAAAACAGGGAAAGTATTGGGCTATTGATCAACAATTTTTGAGGACTTGTAACATTTTCTATATATAATAAAAGCGGTTATCTGGCATATTGGGGAAATGTCGGTGCTGGTTAGTCAAAAATTCCTGTTAACTAAGAGTTATACTTACTGAGAGAGGGAGTTTGGGAGTGGGTGGAGGTTGGGGTGCAGGAAGGGTTTTTGGGAACTAGATCTGGATGGTGCTCACCTCGGCAGCTCCCCACAAGTGGTGACATGTTCCTAAGCAGAGGCATGGCCAGGCGGCTCTGTGTGCTGCCTCCACCCATAGGCGCTACCCCCACAGCTCCCATTGGCCATGTTCAGGATGAGGGCAGCACACAGAGCCCCTGTGGCCATTCCTCTGCTTAGGAGCAGCAGGGAGAACTGGACACCTGGCAACCCTATTGACGATTTCTATTGAGAAATATCATAAATGCCAGTTTCTAGAGCTTTACGGTTGGTAAAGTGCCAGATGACACAGCTTTTACTGTATTAAGTATCTATGTTAATGAATCTATCCAATAGGTACTGTACCTAGGATAAGATGGCTGATCCTTGGCAGCAATGCATGGATTATGCAGTTACTTTAGCAAGAAAGGCTGGAGAGGTATGTAAACTTAGTTATAAATTACTGTTTCTCTAGAGAAACTCATGTATGTCTTTTAGGGGAATTTTATTTTAAGGTTTGCCCAAATAGTTCACCTCTATATTTTGTCAAAAACAAACATAAATTAGCATAATTTTCTAAAGCAAAATGGCATTAAGTTCTATAGGAAGGTATTTTGTTCTTAACTGGGCTTATTTAGGAAAATATCTTTGCAACTCCTCTGTCTGGTACTTAAGGTAAACTATAAATCATTGCTTTCTCCTTGTTGCACAAACACTTTCGGTATCTTAAATTTGGTTTAAAGTGTTTCCCTTTAAGTTCCCTTGCTGTAGTAGCAGGCAGTATCTCATTTGTCCCTCATACCACTGTCTTTCTCTCTGAGCAGTTCTGTACTGTACTTCAGTGTGCGTGGCTACTGACAGCATTTTCTCTGAGTGGTTTTTTCACAGTCCTGTGTCTCTACTTTCCAGAAGCCTGCTTCCATTATGGTGCCTCTCTAGCCCTTGGGCAGACATTTTGCTTTCTCCTTCCCTCCTCCCCCTTTCATTAAGGCTCTCTCTTCCCTCCCTCCGCCCTCCCACCCCAAGTCCTGGAGACACTGCAATACCAGGTCATGCATGGGGTGGATAGAGCAAGCCCCTATTCCATCCCCCACCTCAAAAATCAATTTAATATGCAGTCTTTAAATTAGGACATATCCGATATTAAACTGATAAGAACACACGATCTTAGCTCACATCTGAGGTCCAAGGCTCTCTCCCTTGCTGCTCTCTCGCTATAGGTGGTTTGTCCCTCTGGCTGTGGTCTAACATGGCAAGAGAGCAAGAACAAGAGCTAGCAGATTTCTGAGGTGCCATGGGGCAGGGTGAATGGACAGGTCTCCAGTTCCTGCCTCTCCTTCCATACAGTAGCCTCTTACTGTGCACGCAGGTAAGGCAAGGGCATATACCAGCCACACAGTCTTTAGAATCACAGTAAATACTGAAGTCCCTTCAACTGCCTCAGTAAACATTCCCTCAAACAAAGATTCATCTCATTTCATTAGAAGTCCTCACTAGGATTTTCGTGGCTGGGAGTCAGAGATTGTCACATGTGCATAGTCTGGCCTAAAAATAATTTATGTACATACAGCGTTTAGTGTTTCGTTACAGCTTTGTAGCATTATTAATGCTAAAATATTGTAAGAATAAGAAATTTTAAAACAGCTCCTAACAAAACAGAGATGACCAGTGTTCTATTCTTAAATGAGATTACTTGCTGTACATAAAGTTGAGCACATGTTTAAATTACGATCAGATTATTACAGTCAGAAAGGAAAAAATGATGGGTTGGACTTTCCAGGAAGCCAGAATAATTAGTATTTTCCTGAAGTGTCTTATAAACAAAATAATAATCTTTTCAGGTAGTCTGTGAAGCATTGAATGAGGAAATATCCATTATGGTTAAAAGCTCGCCGGCAGATCTAGTGACAGTTACTGATCAAAAAGTGGAAAAAATGATTATTTCTTCTATAAAAGAAAAATATCCTTCTCACAGGTACAACTTCTATTGATATTTTAATTGCTACTGAAGAGGGAAGGGGAAATGGTGGCTGAAGGGAAAGTATGGAGTTTCTATATATTTTTTTCTCAAGGAAATTTTATATGAGATTGCCAGGAAGTTAAGGAAGAACTACATAATTTCAGTTGTTAAATATTTAAGTGGTACTTACTATAAGGTCTGTCAAAGTACGTCTGATTTTCTGCTTGTACCTGACAGTGCGTAGTCGTAATACACTTTGGCACAGGAAAAGGCCTTCTGGTCATACATGACCAAGAGTTGCACATATTCTCTTCAGAGTGTTTTTTTATATCCCTCATCCTTCCCCGTTCTTCAGAAAGAAATGGTTTCTTGAATGGGAATTTCATATATTTTGCTTAATTGACATTCCCCCCAAGGCAGCCCCCAGTTGACTTACTGCTTATGTTTAGTATAGGTTACATAAAACAAATTTTGCCAAAATTTCCAGTTGTCCTCTAGTTTCTTAAATCTTTATATGATACTATGATCTTGTGACACTGGATATATGCAAAAATGGTAAAGCAAACTGTTCTAATAAGAGGAGAAATTTCAGGGTTATGTCCAAAATAATTTTGTAAGCTAGTATTAAAGGATAGAAACACTTTTACTATCTCTACCATCGTGCCTCCTTATCTTTAGTACCACAAATATCACACTCAACAGGTAGCCCACCATCTTGCTAAAATACCAATTGCAATGTAGCTGTTTTCAGATAAATTTACATTAATAATTACTGTTTAATTTTCAGGTTACATCTGGTTTTCATTTAAGAATGATGAACATCACCTGCTGAAAAGATACCGTAATGTAAATTCTAGCTTTTTAACCTGTTCGTGTTTTAAATATATTTTGGCTACTCTAGTTTCATTGGAGAAGAATCTGTTGCAGCTGGAGAAGGCAGTACCTTGACAGATAATCCCACATGGATTATTGACCCTATTGATGGAACTACTAACTTTGTACACAGGTATGTCAGGATTTTTGTCTATGATTACTACTTAAATTGGGCAACATTTAGACTAGAATTTTTTTTTTGCTGTTTCTCTGGAACCATTCGAGTAACCATGTTTAATGTTGTTTGTAATTGTGTTCATTGCATCTCATTATAACTCTTGAGTATTCGCCCATGAAAGTTTATGCTCCAGTATGTCTGTTAGTCTATAACAGCGGTTCTCAAACTTTTCCTAACTGTGACCCCTTTTTGGTAATCTGATTCCTCTCGCGGCCCGTTGGTATGTTCGCTAAAAACCACCAGAGTGAAAGCTTCTGGTTTTGGTGGCATTTCGGCAGATACAAGGCATTTGTGTTTGTGTCCGCCAAAATGCTGCCCAGAGCAGAAGCTTTCACTTCGGTGGCTTTTCAGTGGCCACAGCCCCACGCTTCGGGTTTCCGCTGAAATGCCGCCGACGGCGTTGCCAGCTCGTGACCCCCCAGGAATCGCCCTGCAACCCCCCAGTTTGAGAACCACTGGTCTATAAGTTGCCACAGGACTCTTTGTCGCTTTTTCAGATCCAGACTAACATGGCTACCCCTTCGATACTTTGTATTAAATATATTGCATAACGCTGAGTTAGAAGAAAACACCCATTTTGCTGTGAATATCAACCTGAAAGATTGAAAGCAAAAGATGCAGTATTAACAAATACACCGTTTGTAATTACAGTTGGCATTGCTGAGCCTGTTTGGTGATGAAAGGCAGTAACTGGAAATTTCTAGAAGAGCACCCTTGATAGCTTACACCCGACACATTTCCTCTGTTATTACACAGGGGACTAGGACTTTAAAAAATGTATAGTAACAAAAGAAGCATATCATCTCAATTATAGAGTTGTAAAATATTTTGTTTCGTTTTGAAGGTTTCCATTTGTGGCAGTTTCTATTGGCTTTGTTGTCAACAAAAAGGTATATTTGTTTTATTACTTAAAATCCAGCAGAGAAATAAAATCAAATTCCTAACATATTGTTAACCATCTCTCTCTCTCTGTGTAAAACTGGCATTTCCACACTAATGGAAAATAAACCTTTCTTCTTTGCAGATTGAATTTGGAGTTGTATACAGTTGTGTGGAAGACAAAATGTACACTGGCAGGAAAGGAAAAGGGGCATTTTGCAATGGTCAGAAGCTTCAAGTATCCGGACAAGAAGGTGAATTGTACTGAGTAGCTTATTTTGGGAAAGGGAGTGAGGATGGAGAAAGGATTCCATATTTTGTTTTCTTTGAAGCATGTAACATGCTTGTGAATGTTGTTAAATAAAATTAAGAAATTTTTGGGGGGGAGGGTATATTGCCTATATTTGTTAAACTGGTCTGTTTGAAAACAGTGACAAATCTATCAAAGTTAGTCTTATTTCAGCCTGCAAAACATTTATGGGTAGGCCTAACTTTAATTGTCCCACTGTTTACCTGTTTCTCAACTTACATGAAGTTAAGTCCATGTTTAAATACTTGGCTGCATCAAGACCTTCAAGATTTGAAAAATGTTCTGATTCTTACTAAGAATTGCAATGTGCAGTATAAGTAACTACAGTGAACGAATGCATGAAGTGAAATGGACAGTTTGCTTTTTCCGCTAAGCTTTTCTTCCTGGTAGTGCCAAAAAGTAATGACATCTGTGCTATATTGAATATAAAGCGAACATGTGAACTGAATGTTTTACAATGAACAGTCATTGAAAGTGCATGATATACTCAGATGCTTAAATATTGTCCTTTATGTAAGTCAATTTTCACTTTTCCCCTGCCCAGATATTACAAAATCACTTTTAGTAACAGAAATGGGATCTAACCGTGAACCAGAGACTTTAAAAATAATTCTTTCTAACATGGAAAGGCTTCTCAGTATTCCTGTTCATGGGTAAGGTATTTTTTCATTTGTTCTTAGTCCTCTACTTGAAGCTTGCACCAAACACGATTTTTAAGAAGGAAAATGACCGTCAAACTCTGCTTTCTTGGCTGTAATTTTTTTGCTAATGGGACGATAGCTTGATTTAAATGGTTTTGTCTTTTAGGTACATTTTCTCGGTAAAAGCTACAAGATTTATGCAACATTGTTATTTATCATGATGAGAGGCATGGATGTAGTTTGATTTCCATATTTGGACGGGGAGGCAGTTCCAGTTAGACCAATGGGGTCGCGTGTGGGCAGGAAGCCATTTCAGATAGTGAGGTGTGGTGGGGACGGCAACTCTAGCTTGAATAAAGAGTGGGAGTGGCTGGATCATTACATACATTTAATCTATTTCCCCATGTTAAGTATCCCCCTACTCTTACTCACACCTTCTTGCCAACTGCTTGAAATGGGCCATCCTGATTATCACTACAAAAGGGGTGTTTTTCTGCATATAATAGCTCACCTTAATTGATTAAGCCACTCAAAGTTGATATGGCAACCTCCACCTTTTCATGTTCTCTGTGTGTGTGTGTGTGTGTGTGTGTGTGTATATGTGTGTGTGTGTGTGTGTGTGTATGTATCTATAGATATACACACACACAGATTTTTTATTTATATATATAAAATCTTTCTACTGTATGTTCCACTGTATGCTTCTGTTGAAGGAGTACCTTATGCCCAAATAAATTGGTTCGTCAGTGCCACAAGTACTCCGTTTTCTTTTTGCAGATACAGACTAGCATGGCTACTACCATGAAACTCGAGCTGTGATTCCTGGGGCTACTTAAGAACCTGAAAACTCTAGCTTTTTGCAGATAATAACTTAGAAATTAGCCGACAGGAGCACTATATCTAATTCGATCTAAAGAAAGAAACTTATTTAAAGGGACACTGGTTAGGTTTAAAATGTTAATGTATATTCTTACTTTGTTTACTACTCTTGAATACAGCAATTGAAACAAGTGTAGAAAAATGTAATTTATTTTCTATCATTTAGACTACTTACTTTTTGCAGTTCACCAAGCTTGGAATATATAATTTACCTTTTGGAAACACCCTACTAGTGCAGGGCCTTGTGAGTTTATACTGCACCTGCCTAGAGCTCTAGATGTGTTACCCTAATACAAATAATAATAGACTAGAAACTGACTTTAAACAGGAGTGAAGCTGACACTTCAAATCATTTTCACTTCAGTGTAAAGACTACTTACTGTCCAGAGGCTCTTAAACACAACACTACAGTGACTGAGTTGCAGTTCTCACAGGAGACCATTTAAAACCAAACACTGAGAAAATTCTATATTTTAAAGTTGAGAAAAAATGGAGTCTTGTTTATTATTTAGAGTTTGTGTGTGTGTTTGCATGTGTGTATATACAGCTCCCCCTCTCTCAGAATCCTAGCCCCAGGGACTGTTCCCTCTCAGTATAACTTGTTCAGGGGCAAAAATGCTAATAAGAGTACTGTGAATATGAAACAGAAAAGAAAATGTCCTCTTTAGAGCTGATTTACATTGCATAGTTATTTGCGTTTTGTGAGAATTGCATTTACATTTTTGCAAAAGTCAAGAAAGCTGTTTATTAACTCAGTTGTGAAATGAAATGCTAAGTAACTTTTCCAAGTCAGACTATTTAAATTGCACACTAATTAGCACTCACAAAGCAAAGTGGACTTTCCATTATTTCAAAGTTGGATATTTTTAATGACGTTTGTCTTGAGTTATTTAAACACACCTGATGCTTTCACCTTGAAAGCAATTTTGAAAGTGGCTTCCTTTAAATTCACTATAATACTTAAAAAGAAAGAGTAATTAACACTAGTCAGCTGAAATCTGGGAATGAATGCAGTCACACTCATTTGCCTTTAGGAGAGAAAGTAAGCAGAAGACCAAGGAATGAATGTATACTGGCTTATTTCTCACAGTAATATGCTTTCACATTCACCGTAGTTTCTTCTTTGCTTCATTCATACTGTCTGGTTAGTTTTAATATTTTGATGTTCCTGTAAACTACTCTCAATTTACAAATCTCTGTATCTGTTTTAGGATTAGAGCTGTTGGTACAGCAGCTGTAAATATGTGCCTTGTGGCAACTGGTGGAGCCGATGCATATTATGAGATGGGCATTCATTGCTGGGATATGGCAGGCGCTGGAATTATCATTACTGAAGCAGGTGGAGTGCTGCTGGATGTATCAGGTAAATGAAGGGAACCTTCAGGAAATTGTGGGGTTTTTTTAATGTTGCTACTTTCAAAACTGAGCTATGGAGAACACTGAGTGTGTGGGTGTTCTCTTGCTCTTTTTTTCTCAACCACCTGGCAAACCAAAATGAGGACCCATTTCAGTAAGATTTTCAGCCGTCCCGTCTTCTGGCTGGTTCTTAATTCTATTAAACAGTGTTTCCATCAAATTAATGCACAGGAATAGTTGTCACTTGCTTTATCCCTTAGTTCACCTAGCAGAAGTTCTTGCTCACTGGCACTGAGTCTCTCTTGCAGTAGTATCATTCCCTGTTAGCATAGCATAGAATATTAGGGTTGGAAGAGACCTCAGGAAGTCATCTAGATCCCTTGCTCAAAGCAGGAGCAACAGCAACTAAATCATCCCAGCCAGGGCGTTGTCAAGCTAGGCCTTAAACACATAAAAAGATATAAAAGTAAATGATCAGTCTGAATTCTACTCCCAGGTATGAATGTTAGGTATCAACTGAATTAAATGAGACTTGTGCCTATCCAGGGACAGAATTTGATCTGAACTAATTACATTGGGTAAATACTTATACTGGCACAAAAAAAAAATGTAACTTTTTAATTCTGCCAAATGGTGCTATACTTTCAACCACAGAGACAGTAAAATCCTTCCATGTTTGGGTAAGTGATGGCAATAAGAGGCTTCAAAGAAAGTGGAGAATATCTAGACCCACATTAAGGTCATGGTGGTCCCCTTTTCTGATGGCTATTCCCTGTGCAAGGGTCAAGTTCTAGGTTTGCTTCAATGGTAGAGTCAGATTAGGAGCATTAGAGCTGAAGTAGCCCCAGTAAAAACATCTCTTCAGCCGCTCTTTGGGTTGCATGGAGGATGCCTTCCAAATCTCTTTCAGCACACAGCTCTGCTATTCTGTCTTTATGCTGGGCTGAAGATTTGCCCTGAAGAGGATGGGGATGAGGTCATGGTGTGTCTCTTTTTAACTCTTTTTGCTGATTCATTTCTCACAAAATCCTTTACTGATCCTTCAAACTAAGAATCAAAAACCACATATATTTAAGTGAAACATGTTAAATGCCTGCTACTTCCCTTATGCAACCATTAATATAACACATTTCTAGTATTGTTAGGGGGTGCTCAGTATAAACCAAGTAGAGTTAGGACTCCATACCCTTTGTCAGCATTTCCCAAGGTTGGGTAGCATGAAGAATTTGGTTGCTATATACATGAATGAGCCACTGGATTGTATTTTACATTGTTAGTGTTGAGAATTTGATTTTACACACTGCAATAAGGTTTTTTTTTTGTTTGTTTGTTTTTAAGATTTGGATTTGTTACTACGCTTTCTGCTAGCCTAAGTGTTGCATTTTGACAGTTGATCTTAATGCTTATTTTTGTCAAGATTAAAGTTCTTCTAAGACCACCAGCCAGTTATGTTGTTGACTTTGTTTTCAGGAGGACCATTTGATTTGATGTCACGAAGAATAATTGCTGCAAGTAGTCAAACCATAGGAGAGAGAATATCCAAAGAGCTTCAGATAATCCCCCTACAAAGGGACGATGCAACAAATTGAATACCACAACTATACTTAAGTGTGGTAATACTAAGTTTGTCAACAGTTGTCACATACTCTGTGAATTTAGAAAATATCTTCCCACATAAGGTCACATGTTGCACTTAAATGGGTAGTAATATACCTGTATTGAATATATCTTATTACAAATTAATTTCTAAATAGGGTTTTGAAACCAGACTCATTTGAAACTGTTATAAAACTGGTTCTAACAAAGTTTGCAGTTTGTGTAAATAAAACATCAGTTTTTCTGTACATTTTATTTCCTATATAGTATTATAGCTGCTTGAAGGAGTTCAAGGAAAAAGGACCAAATGCCATAAAAGTAATATATAAAATTAATATAGCACACTGGAAGATATGATTTAGAGCACTAGTCTCTCTCCGATATTACAAAGAGAGTGTTTTTCTCATGGTTTCCCCCAGTGTGATCGAGGTTGATTGTTGCTTATGAGATTTTCATATGAAGCCTCTAAATTCTTTCAGTGCTATCAGTCTATCCAGAAGTTCTCACCAGAGAAGGAAATGTAGAAGTAGATCACATGATCCCAGAATGAGATGAAAATATCTCACTTTGAAGACGGTCACATTTAGTTTTTGGCACACCTCAGGATACTTGTATCTCATCACTGTGAAAGAGTGATTCACCAATTATTTCAGTTGCTATTGCAGGGACTGTTTAAAGAAATACCTGGAGAAAAGTAGACATTTATTTTTTAGACTTGTGTGCCCATTACTTCTATAGAAATAATTGACCACTGTTCCTAAGAAATAGGATGTAATGTGGAAGAAGAAAGCTCTGTACGCACCTCCTGTCATGCCTTCAGGCAAAAGTCTGAAGAAATGAAGTGGGCTTTATTCTAATAGTTAAAAGCAAGACCGTAAGCGGAATGGGTCCATTGGTTTCAGTTGATGCTGCCTCTTGCATATTCTCTTCTTGATATGTGTGATAGCTTTCATTAGCTACTTAGGGGACTTGCTCATACATTTCCGGGGAAGAATCTATCTCAAAGTTGAAAGACTATTTGAAATCTAAAAAATTCTCATTAACTTGGAGCGCAATCCCTACCCCCCAAAAAACCAACACCCACCCACCCACCCACCCATTTTAATTAAAATTAATCCAGTAGTCCAGACTTTCATCTTTATTATTTGATAGTTATGATAGTAATGACCAGTCAGAATCATTGCCCAATTGTGCTACATATTGTATAAGCATATATGAGGGCACAGGTCCAGCCCTATCTTAATGCTTTTTTTTTCTAATTTCAAAGCCTTAGGATTAGTTGTCCTTTGCAGTCTGAGTTTTATTTTTATAATTATGTTGATATCAGTGGATATATTGAACAGTTACTGTATTTTTTAGAGTAAAATTTAATCTTGTGACTGATTAAGAACTAGGGCCAAAAAGTGTCCATTAATTTTGGATGTCTAATTGAGACACCCCAACTTATGATCACTTTTGAAAATATGTGGTTCTTTTTTAGTGTGGAAAAAGGTGTTTTGTATCTTAAAATATAAGCGCCAGCAGGTTTCTTGATAAAATTCTTTGGAACTTTTACCAGTTATGTTTTCCTGGTTTTACAGAAATGTTTAATTAGAAACTCCAGTGCCATGCCAACTTTAAACAATTAGCCCTAGTGAGATAAAGAATTGCATGATAATTGAGGGGCTAATGATAAGGAGAAGAACTCAGAGTTTCATTTCTTGGGGGCCCTGTAGGAAAAATATAATCAAAACTTTTTGAACTTCACTTTAAATCTAAGATATGAATGTGATGTCTTTGCAGGTCTGGCCAATATATTATATCTATAGGTTTTTGTGAGAAGTGTGTGTGAAATATTAACTGTGCAGAAGTTCTGATGTTTAACTGATTTGTTTTGTAAAATGAAAATGTATAAAATAGTACTTGATGTGAGAGGTGTTTGCAATAATAAAAGAAAAAAAGATTGCTTTATTAGTAGATGGTTTGAGAAGTTTCTGTACATATTTTTTTTAGATGTTTTCATTCTGCCTTTCAAAATGCCAAAGGCGTTTAGACTACAGTAAAACCTCGATTTAATGGACTAATTCGGGTGAGGGGGTGTCCGTTAAATCAAAAAGTCCGTTATTTAATAAAAAAAACCCGAGCTGTTGGAGCAGCAGCCCGCCCGCCACAGGGGAGGGGCGGCAGCTCCGCATCCCACCCGCTGCTGGGACCTGGGCGGGAGCCGGGGAGCGGCTGGGACCTGGGCGGGAGCCGGCAGCCCGCCCGCCTGCTGGTGGGACCCGGCCGGGAGCCGGGAGCCGGCAGCCAGCCCGCCAGCGGCTGGGACCTGGGCGGCAACCGGGAGCCAGGAGCCAGCCCGCCTGCTGCCGGGACCAGGTCGGCAGCCGGGAGCCAGCAGACGGCCACCAGGGAAAGGGACCGGGGCCGCAGCAGAGAGGGGTTGTGGTCTGATATGGATCAGAAATTTTGTCCATTGCATCCGAAGTCCGTTAAATCGAGGTCCGTTAAATCGAGGTTTTACTGTATATTATAGACAAAATAGTTGCTGGCAAATTTTGATTAATATTAAAACTGTTTTTAATTATTAAAAAAATTTAAAGGAGTCAAACTAGCAAACTTTGTATTCTGAAAAAAACGACGAGTCCTTGTGGCACCTTAGAGACTAACAAATGTATTTGGGTATAAGCTTTCATGGGCTAGAACCCACTTCATCAGCCCACAAAAGATTATGCCCAAATACATTTGTTAGTCTCTAACATGCCACAAGGATTCCTTGTTACTTTTGCTGTTACAGACCGATAAGCTGCTACTCTGAAATTTGTATTCTGATTATACCTTTAAAACTTAAATGGTTGTGTGTGTGTGTGAGAGAGAGAGAGAGAGAGGACTCTGCCCACTTAACAATCTGTCACACATTTACAAGAGATAGCGACTTCCTCCTTGCAACTACCAGATTTGTGACTCCATTTCCTCACTCTTAGAAGGAATATTCCCTTCTGTTCCCTCACTCCCTGTCCAAATGTCCCAGTTGCAGCCACAGACTTTCCATTGGGACTGCACGACTACCCCTTCATGCAAATATTAACATCTTACCATGGGTGGGTTCCTACACACTTGATCAGTTAAGCATAATGATAATCAAAACTATTGACTGAAATAAGGTTAAAGATGTTGTACAGTCCATTATTTTTATTGGGCAACAATTTCACTGTGGAAAACAGTAAGGCAAGTGAAGCATCCCTTACACTAGAGTTTCCCATGCCACATGTGATCCTGGGTGGGGAGCAAATCTTCCTCTCACAGCTTGGCAAGAGAAAGGGAAAACCGAAATACAACAGCAACACAGGTGTAGGAGCAAGGTAGGTGTAGGGATGAGGTAGTTTTTATTTAAATATTCCTGGTTGTCTGGCTCAATGAGCCATTCTTCTCTCATGTGACTATTC
Source organism: Sternotherus odoratus (assembly GCA_032164245.1). Lineage (NCBI taxonomy): Eukaryota > Metazoa > Chordata > Testudines > Kinosternidae > Sternotherus > Sternotherus odoratus. The sequence continues at coordinate 42,644,795 of JAVMKO010000002.1, forward strand.
AGGGGCAGTTACTTCAGAAGATGAAGTGCTGCCTGCTGGAGGTGGAGAGCGTAGAGCTGTTTATAAATTCCCTGTGTTAAGTAACCCACTTCCCTATTTTCCTTTAGATGGTAGCGTGGTGCTATTCAACCAGTCTGTGTTGTGACCTCAGAGGTGATAAACATTTTTCTCGATTGGGTCATAAAATGACTCATCTGAAGAAAAAGGAAAATCTTTAAAATATAACTCTAGCTCATGCTTTTTGTATGCAGTATTTGAGTAATATATAAAACACAAATACTATGTGTTTCAATGTGCATGCCTGAACGCTAGATGGCAGCTGGACCTAGAAAATACACTATATTGCAGGGTGCCTTTTGAAAGACAGGTGTTTCCTATTTCTGATGTCCTTGAAGTGGTGGCGGATTGAAATAAAAGCATTTCTGAATCTGGACCTAAAAGATTCCCTTTCGCTAACAGACAGTCCAATAAAAATATTACCTCGCCCACCTTATCTTTCTCATGATATTTGATTTCCAGGTATTTTGAGTAACTAAGTGAGGACTTGGACTGTGTGTGGTGTTGAGGAATATGGAAAATTAATTATTTTGCAATTCTAGCATGAACACACACATCCCCCTGCCTGTTTTAAAACGTACATGTATTGAAAGATAGTGACTTTTTTGCAAGTAATCAACTCAATCTTAAAATAAGAAACACCTTTGATCTACAATGTATGTACATAACCTCCGGGCATAGATCCAGGAACACAATGCAAATATAAAATATCAGAACTCAATTCACTAGCCTATGTGGAGATGTACCTGTTAAGTTGCCCAAAGAGCAATAGACAGCATCAAACCCTGAGAAATATTTAGCCAAAAATGAGTTAACACTAGTTCCTACTATCCTTGTCTGTGCCCCTTCATATACCCTCTTTATCACTGGGCTATCCCAAGACTATTTCTTTGGGATTAGTTCTCTCACTAAGTAGCAACTGAGCAATTTTACTCTTCTCGCTCACCCTCCACCTGTAGTTCACTTTGAAGTTCAAATCTCTGCAACTTGTAAAAATGTCTCTCTGGCTCTTTGAGAGATATGAGGGAGGAGAGGTGGGCTGGGGATTATGGGTTTAAGACCCCTTGGGCTCAATTTGCCATGGTGTCTGTGTCTGAGTGAAGAAAGGGGCACAGGGTGCTAGTTGTGGCTCCCTGATCCTGCACTGCCCAGCCTTGCTTGAGTTAGAGCTGTTCAAGAGCTACCTACATGACTTCAACCCAGTGAGTATCAGCATAGTGGAGCTCTGTTCTACCACAGCCTCCCTCTGCCCCAACTCTTCCAACAAGACCCCTATAGGTGTGTTTCCATTAGCTTTATTCCAGGAATAAGTGCTCCTAGGATGAGGAAATTAGTTGCAATTTCTGTCCCCTTTGCTCTCGGCAAGCCATGGCCAATGGAAGCTGCGATAGGCCGAACCTGTGGATACCATAGGTAAATTGTCCCAGCCCGCCAGCAGATTTCCCTGATGGGCTGCAAGCCAAAGGCTGCTGATCCGGCTGTAACCCAATGACTGTGGTACTGTGGATAAATACTGAAATTGTCATTAGGTCAGAGAGAGAGAGAGCAAGAGAGCACGTGAGAGGATGACCGTGCAGGCCAGTGAGTAGGGAGTACCGTCCAGGGAGGACAAGAGATGTAATCCAGTTCCCCTGCTGAAATCACACTAATGAAAACCAGTTATCCACAGAGGAACAGCTTCAAGAGAAGAAACTGAGGGAGTCTCATGTCGTGTATCTCTTGTACACAATAAGTTGGAAGACTGCTACAAGCAGGTCAGGGATCTGTACCATAGATATGGACTGACTACAGAGCTTCCTTACCAGAGAGATACAGATCAGATGTGTTCAATGTAAGGTTCTTCAGTGGTCTGCAGGTCTGGCTGTAGTTAGCTTGCATAAGGCATGTACACATGGCACCACCTCGTAGTGGAACAGTATTATATGTTTAGCATTCCACTACATCTCCCCCTTTGGCTACCTCTGTGCTACACACCACTTTCGGCAGCATGTGTGCATCACAGTGAAAGCACACTGCATCCATGCTATGGTGTGAAGCTACATATCCGTGAAGGCTGTGGCAGAGGGGAGGCAGCAGGGAAAGGCTTCCACTGCTCACCAGTGCCAGAGCCTTTCCGGGGACAGTGGCTGAGTGGGGTGCAGAGAAGAGATGGGCATGTTAAAAGGGTGTTTGGGTTGCCGGACTTAAGAACCTGAGGGAAAAAGGACACTGCCCAACTTACGTGGGGGTGAGTCTTTTGCTCATGGTTTATGAACCCCGTTTGCAGTGTTTTCCCAAGTTAATCCCGAGTTACTTCCTTCCTTTGGTTAAAAGTTTCTTTTTTATACTCAGCCTGTGCTGGCGAGTGGGGAAGTACAGTAGACTCTCAATTATCCAGGATTGGGTTAACCAGAATGTGGATTAACCTGGATGTCAAAAAAATATGTGTAACTTGCTGGGTCGGCTCTGGCTTTGTTGCCACCCCAAGAGCAAATAAAAAAAATCCCACCAGGGTGCAGGGCAGCCAGTGAACCACCCCCCCCCCCCCGGCACAGGGTGGCTGGTGAACCAACCCCTCCCCCCCCCCAATTTCCTATGGATGGTGATTATCTGGGATTTTATTAACCAAGATTAATTTTTTCCCTATCATCCTGGATAATCGAGAGTCTACTGTATTGCCATTCAGAGGCACCCAGGGGGTGGTGTGTCATTTTCCCAGGTTACTTAAGGTGGCTCTGTGGATACGGCTAAACCACCCTGAACATGCCCGATCCCATCTGATCTCGGAAGCTGAGCAGGTTCAGGCCTGGCTAGTACTTAGATGGGAGACCTCCTGGGAATACCAGGTGCTGTAGGCTTAACACCTGGCAGTAGGTATAAAATGCCTCCAACGACAGATGGAACGACGCATCGGTCGGAGTTTACCCCAGTCGTATCACTGGTTCTGTCCAGTCTAAGCAGACCCTGCCATAGTGTGGGAATAACACTAGGAAAAACACTTAAGCTGGTTCTGTGCTGTATCAATGGAAAGGATCTCCTAGATATTGAACCCAGCCCTATTGCTGCTGGCTCTGCCTTGCACAAGGGTTACAGTAGTAATAGAATCAAAATATTTTGTTCAGAATGACTTAAATTCTGCTGCAGTGAATTGTGGTCCATTGTCCATCACTGGTTCTTCTGAAATACCGAGTAATAAGGTGGACACCAACATATCCTTCTCTAGCCTCTTTGTGTGGGGCCAGGCAGTCACATAACTCATTCCTTAAGTGACCAGACTACGTGATTGCAGGCGAGGGGTTACCATTTGTGGCTCACTAGCATAGCACATCTCCTGCAGCTCAGACTTAGGTGCCTATCTCCATGAGAGGGGTGGGACTTAGGAAACTCCCCTGTCATCAGCCTCTCCAATTGGCTAGCTTCGGTGCTCACTGCCTAGCATGCTGAAGTTTGTGGATCCCATTCTAAAGCACCTTTCTCTCCTCATTCATTATATAGGAAGCTTATATGTGTGCCTTCCTGTGATTCTCTATGAGCCTAAAACTTAGGCATTGCAATGCTCAGTCTTCCAATGCCTAAGTCTCTTTGTGGATCTGGACCTCTGTGTTTAATATGGCTCAATGTAAAGTTATACACCTAGGATCAAAGAATGGAGGCCATACTGACAGGATGGGCAATTCTATCCTGAGACTTTGAAAATGACTTAGGGTCTTGATGGGTGATCAGCCAAACATGAGCTCTTAGTAAGAAGAATGAGACATACATGTTGCACCTTAGAGACTAACAAATTTATTTAGGCATTAGCTTTTGTGGGCTACAGCCCACTTCGCTAATGTGATCCTTGGATGTAAAAATAGGGGAATATCACATAGGAGTAGGGAGGTCATATTCCTTCTATATTTCGTGTAGGTGTGACTGCTGCTGCACTACTGAGTTCAGTCTGATGTCCACAATACAAGAAGGATGTTCATAATTTGGAGAGCGATTCAAGAAAAGCCACAAAAACAATTCAAGGTTTGAAAAATCTGCCTTTTAGTGATAGACTCAAGGAACTCAATTTATCTAGCTGCACAAAGAGAAGAGTAGGGGGTGACTTGACCACCGTCTATAAGTAACTACATGAAGAACAAAATTTAGCATGATCCAATGGCTAGAAGTTGAAGCTAGATAAATTCTGACTGAAAATAAGGCCCAAATTTTACAAAAAAAGGTAATTAATCATTGGAACAATATACCATCAGCAGCAATTTTAAAATCAAGAGTGGATTTTTTTCCCCTAAAAGATGTTCTATAGTTCCAACAGGAATTAATTCAAGGTTATACAGAAGATCATATTAGATGATCACAGTCGTCCATTCTGTCCTTATAATCTATGAATGGATCTAGGAAAGTATCATTTGTTCAATTCCAAAATTTCAGGCAATGTTCTAAGTATCAACAGGCAGAACCCCACTGATGTTGGTTGGTGAAAGCCAAAAAACCCCCCTGATTTCTGCTACATTCAGGCCCACTGAGTGACCATTTGGTACTGCAGACCAATGAGCTTTCTGGGGCCCCATGCTGCTGCCTATACATATCACAGACAGAAGATTCCTAGAGGGTTGCACTTTTCATTGTTCATGTAGACCAAGCTCTGTGTGTTATCCAAATGGAGGCCTGGCTGGAGGGGGCAGGATGGAGCTGGGAGCTGGTTGGGCGGGGGAGGGAGGTGAGGGCAAAGTTGGGAGTAGGGGACTGACTGGAATGGCAGTGAGGATCCCAGCTTGGAGGAGCAACATGAGGATGGGAGCCTAGCCAGAGGAGTGGGCAGGGGCCTGGCTGGTGGCCCTATTGCGTGAAGGGGACCAACTGGGTGTATGGCTTAACCTACATAAGCAGAGGAGTGTGTGACTGTGACGGGGTCGGGACTCACCACCACAACACCTCCACTGGAACATCCAAGAAATTAGCTCAGTTCATTGTGGAGCATCCTTGGCTGGTGGTGTTCCATCCGTGATCCTGCTGTGTTGGTCTCCAGTCAGTATCTGGAGCCACGTTGCTCCTGGCTCAGCAGTGTCCAAGTCAGGCCACTGTCCTTCGGCAGTGCCCTCTAGTCTGTCCACACCCCCTTCTGGGACGGGGTGTGTGTGTCAAGAGCAGTCCTTGCACCTGCCATAGCAACCAACCACAACCCCCAAGTCTAGCTCTTTACATCAGGGTGCAGGTTGCAGCCTAACACGGCCTCTACTCCACAGCCTGGTGCAGCACAAGTGGGGGAAAGGGGGGGGGGACCCAGGCACCCTCTAACAGCAGCCTCTCTGCCCTTCTTCTCTCCCGTTGTCCCTCAGTCTTCTCTGGGTCACTTCCCCTCTGACCCCATTGCACCCTCTAGACCCTTCTGTTCAGGGCCGGCAGTCTGACAGGTATCAGGCTGGAGCTCTTGTCTGTTCCCCTGAGCCGAGCCGAGCCGAGCCGAGCCGAGCCGAGCCGAGCCGAGCCTCCTTCCCTCAGGAGACCAACCTTCCTCTCTGAAGGTCAAGGGGAGACTGACTGCTCCCTTGCTGCGCAGCCTTTAAATAGGGCTTAACCTAGCCCTGATTGGCTGGCTCTAATCTTGGCCCTTATTGGCTCTCAGTAGGCCCTTTCATTATTGGCTGCCAGCTGGCACAGCAACCTTGGCCTACTCTGGCCCACTCTTTCATTGGGGTGGGGCAGCCGCCTCACCACAGTGATCATCTAGCCTTAATAGTCCCCCCATTCCTTCTCAAATCTCACCCTACTAAATGATCATTGAATAGATCAGGAGAGATCACAGAGGTGTAGTTCAAGCTCAGAGTTAGCCAGGGCTGCATCATAGGTAGAAAAAGTAAACAAGCTTCAGTGGAACAAAACCAAAAATAACTATGAATACAACAATATAACTATGAATACATCAAGAAGGCTTTACCAGTCTTGGGAATCTGTTATAAATGAGTAACAGACCCTGATTACTAGGGCTTGTCACTAGCCTTTGTGGGCAAAGGACAAAGAAGTGTTTGTTGGGTTTGCCCCAGAACCAAAAGGTGAAAGTAATTAAAGTTCCCTTTATGTCTGCTTCATTGTACATGTAATTACAACCAACATTCTGAACTCTCACATGGGAAAACACATTTAGAAGATCGAAGCTCTTAATAGTGTTAGAGGTTCCTGTTTCAATATTTACTCTAAGGCCATTAGTAATATATTAGCACAGAGGGGCCAAATTGTACTGCCCTTTACTTGTGTGCCTCAGTTGGCTAAACACGTATAAACATGATTGTTAATGACAAACTACTATAGCAAAGAGAGAGAGAGAGAGGTTAAAAGCCCTCATTCTGTAGATACTTAGCTCTTAATATGTCTTTTTGTTGGTGACAGAACAAACACTAATACAATGTTGCCCATCAAAAGCCATTTAGCTGTTTGAAAGTGAAAAACATTGGCATTCGGTTCAATAAATATCACTTACAAAAGAAAGTAAAATTTCTACTCTTCGGCATTTTTGTCTTTCTAGTCACCTGGGCCTCTTCCCCCACTGTGACCAGCCACCCTCTTCCTGGCCGTCTTCCCCTACCCTACCCAGCATCCCACGCCCCCAACTGTGCCTTTTACGACCGTATCGAAACACCGTGGAAAATGAATAAGTAGTGGAGTCTATCACAACAAGGGTGTTGTTTATTTCTGTGCCCCAGTGTGTGATGTGTGTAGTGCCATTTGGCGCCTCCAGAAACTGCATCCAATTCTAACCTGAACCCAGCCGTTCCTTGTTCAGCAGATGGCATTGCCAGTGGAACTGATAGGAAATTCTACAATCAGATGGTTTTCCATCTGCAAATGCTGATTTGTCAAAAGCAAAAGCTTTCACAGAAATGTGCCAATTTAGATGACTCTTCTGACAGACCTTCTGCCAGCTTGCAGATCTTCCGCCAGGTACCATCAAGGTCAAGCAACCCATCTGAAGGACTGTCCCGGGGCCAGGGGTTGGGCAGTCTGTAGGGTGTCAGGCATGTCTCAGGGAGAACTAGGGACCTTCTTTCAAGGTCCAGTCTGGTTCCCCTCTCCATGCCTAGGTTGGCTTGTTTCCCCATGCTCTTTGGCATTTGTACTGGCCAGGCCACGATGCCATGGGCAGTTTCACCACAGTAGGCTTTTTCAGCTGTGAGTCATTGGCAAACTGGATTGGCTTGCATGAGTTCAGTGGGTGATACAAAGCTGTGGTCATGGTACATGATAAGGGAGGCTCCAGGCAACCCCCTTTCTGCTCCCTTTGTTCTCGCAGATGATTATCTATGTGGATGGTGAGGTGCACAAAGGCATCTAGGTCTGTTGGCATCTCTATATGGGCCAATTCATCTTTGATTTCTTCCCTCAAACCGCATTGGAACTGGTATAGCTGTGCTCCTTCATTCCACTCTGTATCTGCTCTGAAGTAGTGGAAGTGCACTGCATAGAAGGCTACTGTGCCCTGCCCCTTCTGGAGTCCCGTCAGTGTGGATCATTGAAGATGGTGGACATCAGTTGAAGAAAAGCATCCCAGTCCAACATAACTGACCTATTTCCTTCCAGCAAAGGGAAGACCCAATCTAAGGGCTCGTCTTCACTACGTGCGGGAAGGATCGATCTTCTGGCGATCGATTTATCGCGTCTCATTAAGATGTGATAAATCGATCGCCAGCAGCTCCCCCGTCGACTCCGGAAGTTCAGCTCATGAAGAGGCGCAAGCTGGAGTCGACGGGGGACCGCGCCGCCGATCGCTGCCACCGTGAGGATGGGAGGTAAGTCAGCTGTAGAGACGTCGATTTCAGCTTGCGTATCTACAGTCGATTTTCCCCCACCCCACCACTGGAGACCAGGCCTAAAGCGTCTGCTGTCAGCAGGTTGTAATAAATCTATCGTAAATGAGTAGAAAATTGTATTGAGTATTGTAATGAGTAAAAAATGTTAGGCTGGATTTCATTTCTGCCAAATGATCCATGACAGGGTAGCTGGAAAAGCTAAAATTCGTGTAACAACGAGACTGATGAGTAATGGTCTCTGAGCTGTAGCATTGCATGACATAAAACTTTTACCAGCCCATCCTCTTTGGACAGCCTCCCATAAACTTACCCACACGAGTTACTGAAATTAGTTGCATGTCAAAGCTTTGCTTGGATTGGAGAAATGCTGTGGAAGTTGTTTTTTTGCTCTTGCTCGTCTAGGCTCTGAAGCATGTGCATGAGAGCTTTGCTGAATCAAGGCCCTAATGCTGGCTTAAGATCAGTTGAATACAATTCTGAAACATTTTTCAAATTGAAATGTTTAGCCATTAATCTTTCAAATTTGATGGTGGAGTCACAGCAGCCATTCCCAGGAATTTTCGCTTCCTTCGGTGTTAGATATTTTTATCCAGCTATTACTCAGGGTTTGTCTATACAAACGCTTAGTTTGTGACAAGCTGGGCTATAAATCTACCTTGCACTAATTGTCTGAATTGAACCTGTTGCTGCACATTAGAAGTTTCCTAGTTCACTTTAATATACTTCTGTTTTAAAGCAGGGTAGCTCAGTGCACACTATAGAACTTTTTACAGTAGATTTACATCCCATCTTGCCATGAATTAAGCGTTCATAGAGACAAGCTCTTAGTAGCTACCATGGAACTGCTAAAACCATTAACTTTAATTTCATAGGATCAGCTTTAAATAAGCCACTAAGTGCCCTGTTGCTGCTCCACTGAAGTCAGTGAGTGTGTTGTCACTGACTTCAATGGGAGCAGGAGCAGGCACCACATTTTATTATTTTCTCAGCTCTATTTGCAAACCGTAGATAACTCAGATTTTGATTTTAGCGGCTGACCCGCCAGCTTTGCACACCAGTTCTTTGCTGCTCTCCGGGGATGAACAGCTTGAAGACAGAAGGGGACAGACTTTGTTCACTGGCCCAGTGTTTTCTTCTTCACTGAGTTCTGGGGGTAAGATTCCAGAGTAGAGAAGCCTCTGTCACCCCAGTTGGCCTTGGGAGCAGCTGCACGCTTACCAGCTAGCCATTGCTTTTCACTCTGCTCCAGGTTTGAGTGAAGAGGAGCACAGGACAGTGTCAGAGCATGTAACTGAGTTTTGAACAGCAAGGAGTTCAGTTAACAGAAGTTATAGTGCAACATATTTTTATTTTGTTCTTTTTACCTGGATCAGCAAAGCTGCTTGTGAATGGGCCATATTCCCTTTTTAATTATCACCTGGGCCCTTGTCCAGCGAAGCACTTAAGCTAGTGCTTTAACTATATGCATGAATCATCACATGACTTCATAGAGTATTCTGTGGGACTACCCACATGGTTAAAATTAAGCATGTGCTTAAGAATCATGTTAAATCAGGGCTCTCTGCTTGACACCCAAATGGAAATTCTGCATGGGCAGCCTCACTGACCTTTAAGGCTCATTAGATGAGACAAACATTTTAATAATTGGGTTTGTTGAATCCTCCTTTGTCTAATTCAGTAATAGGAATTATGTTCTCAGTAGCTTTTGCGGCCGACACATCCCTCCATTTTGCTGCAGCGCTTTATCTCACACTAAAGCCATTTACTGCTTTTTATACTTTTCCACCACAAATGTTAGCCCTGTAATTAATAAGCTTTTGGAACTGATTAATGCCTCAGCTCAGATTCAGAGTGTAATACATTTCAACAGATGTTTCTGGTATTGCAAAGCAATGTGATCTACCTTAATACATATACAGAAGTGTTGAAGGTTGATTGCAATCACCATGAGATTTGCTAGAAACAAACAAAAAATACCCAGTATAGATAAATAGAAAAGCTCACAAACATCACTAGCACTTCAAGCAATAGAAATGATTATATTTAGTATGTTCAGCATATCTAGCAATAACTCATGCTGGCTTTTCCTGGAGGAAAGCCTGTAGTAAACTACCAAGATCAGATAAATGTCTTGATGACTAACAGTACACGGTTATTTTAATTAAATAGTGTCATATGCACAAAGATACAAAATAATATTTTTAAATAATGCAACCTGCCCGTACTATATTACTGTATAATAGAGCAATGGGAGTGTTGTGGAAAGGCAGTGGACTGGAATTTGGGAGACCTGGGTTTAATTCTCAGCTCTGCTACAGACTTGCTGTTTAGTCATGGACAAGCCATTGAATCTCTCTGTGTCTCAGTTCCCCATCTGTAAAAAGTGGGGATAATAATACTTGCTTTCTCCTATCCTAGATCTTTCTTGTCTATTTTGTTTGTAGAGACTGTCTCATCACTCAGCACAATGGGGTCCGGATCTTGGTTCTAATGCAATACAAAACTATTGTATCATTTGTAGTCTCACTCTTCACTATCAGCTTGAATAGAGACGTTTATGTCTGGTCAACAGGACTGTACTGGAGAGCTAAAGTCTAAAATCCCCATAACAAATGGATGTTAGTCACATAAAGCCATACTGGAAAAGATACATAAATCTGTTTGACACTGGCAATGAAATTTTTAGCTTAGTCAGAGAAATGCAGACAATAAACAGACACCTACACCTTGATATACCTGCTAGGTCTCTTATCAGTCTTTCACTGAACTGACTGATTTATTTCAATGTACAAATTTCTTTTATCTGAACTCTAAGCACATTGCAAATTTTTACAATGTTTGAGCCATCAGCCAAAAACTTCCAACTTCACTCAGTGTCGTCAGAACAAATGTACTGGCTTCGAAGAGGGAATGCTGGACTGCTTTAAGAACATAACTATCTGTATGTGGAATCTCCCCTATTCCCTGGATATATATTACAAGATCAGGCTGAAGATGTAAAATATGTTACCAAGTCAGGGCCTTATCCTGCAGCCGTTACTCCCACAAGTAATGATCTTTACTTATGTGAACAGCTGATTTCCAGCTGCCACTGAATGTCTTGTTACTGTGTGTTCAGACTTCTGAAGGACTACTCACATGTGTCCAGAAATCCAGAGTCATAGGCTTACTACTTCAATGGTATTTAGGCTCCTAACTTCCACTGAAATCTAATACCTAAGAGTAATTAAAACTTTAGCCATAGTCACATACAGTTAATGCATGAAATGGAAACCTGACTCTCCAAATCCACTGACAGTGATTCTATTTCTCCTTCCTACTTCTATGGGACGGTTAATTTTTTCTCTGACAGATTTAAGACCATGATTCTTTGCAGTTACATCCTATTAGAAGGGTTAGGGGTCCAGGCAGAGTATTGCTCTTCTTCCTTCAATTTGTTTTTAAATTTCTGGAGAGATGGGGGTGGTGGTAGAATGAGCATTTTCCTACAGTGAGGATGACAATAGAAGTACCCGGAAAGAAAGATACAATAACCAAGTAAGTAGCAATCACCTTGCTTAGAAATGTATACACTCCAGTTTAAATTCAAGGGGCCGAGCTCTCTGTACTTTGCTTAAGTACTGAAGATTTGTCCAGCAGTGACCAAGACATAAATGTAAAGACAGTCCCTGCCTAGAGGAGTTCATCAGCATTGCCACTTTTGTGGTGGGAAGGAGTTTTCCCCCAGGTCAGTTTTCACCTTCCTCTGCAGCATGGGGCACGGGTGACTTGCAGGGTTAGACTAGAGTAGGGGTCGGCATCCTTCAGCATTATGCCCATCAGGGTAATCCTCTGGCGGGCCATGAGACACTTTTTGTTTACATTGACTGTCCACAGGCACAGCCCCCATAGCTCCCAGTGGCCATGGTTCGTCATTTCCGGCCAATGGGGAGCATCAGGATCAAGCCCTTAGATATTAGTTAACAGCTTGTAAAATCTTGAACAAAATGGGTTGAACTGAGACAATATGCTCAAAATCCAAATCTTTTAGAAGGACATCGTGTGCGATCCAGGGAATTGTTTTTAGTCTGGTAGGAGTTGTCAAAATTATTGTCAGACATTCAGAACGACAGCCTCAGGGGATGCACAGGTTTTCACAGATTTCATTCTGATCTGTTAAACATGCTCTTTATAGACCCATCTAAGAGCTATTAGAGCTCTTAGTGATGTTGTGTGTCTTCTTTGTAGTTGCTGCACGGTTCGTCTTTAAGTCTGTAATAAACTCAGTGATCCTGTTGAAACATGTACTGTGATATTGTGATCTCAGCCTTACAGATGTTCTCACAGATGCTCTTTTCTCTCTCCACATTCAGCACAATCTGCCCAGCCCAAATATTTCACAGTTCACTCAGAATGCTTCTTGCTTTGGAGCCAGGAGAAGAGTAAAAGAGAAGTCTCCATTAAAAACAACTCATTTTGACCAGCATAACGCTCATTTGAAAAATACACCTCGCTATTTCCTGTTGGTGGTGCCATTAATATTACCAAACCCCCGGATGAGGAGGTTTCATGCTGCTCTCCCCAAAGTAAAGAAGCCGAAAAATAAGAAGCAACATACAGAGAACTACGTGGACTTTTTCAAACATGCCAGGAAAAAAAGAAGTAGAACAATTTTGAAACCACCCTGTAGAATTCTCTAGCTGCAGTATGATCCTCTCTTAACCTGCATAGGTGAATTTTAAAATTCTAAGAAAAAGTTATAATTGCTACTAAAGATCAGGTCTCTTCTAAGTCCTGTGCTGAGTGAGGCTCAGAAAAGCCGGAGGCCTAGATTTTTAGAGCAATTTGTATATAGAACCTTACTATTTTACTATTAAATTCAAGATGTTCAACTATGATTTAGGATGAATTCAAAATGGATTTGGAACTGTGGTCATATTGCCTACATCCATGTTGATTCACATTCTCTTATATAGTGTACACGTACCTATACTAGATGATCCTAATGGTCCCTTCTTGCCTTAAAAATCTATGAATTTTGTGTGGAAACTGACTGTTATATGTGGGTTGCACTGAATATGGTAAATTGTCAGTAGCTTTAGTGTATTATGTATAGGTCCAGCTGCATGTTAATGGAAGTTTCCCTGATTAAATTGCATCACCTTAAGATTCTCATAGAACCATGGTTTTCAATCTCTGGTCCACGGACTCCTGGGAGTCCACAGATAATGTCTAAGATTTCCAAAGGGGTCCATACCTCCATTCAAAATTTTATAGGAGTCCGCAAATGAATTTTTTTTACTAGTGGTCCGCAAATGAAAAAAAGTTGAAAACCACTATAATAGAACAAATACGCAACTAAAGTTTCAAAATGAACTCACCCCAGCTCTCACCCCCCTGTACTTTTAACTTGTCATCTGTGATGAATTCTAATATAGCTTACACACACCACGCCATGCCCTTTTCCTGTTACCATGCTTTATGCCTCTGTGTGTGGTTTTATTGATTTTTGTACATTAGTTTGAACTGTAAAATGACTGTCCTAGTCAAAGGTTAATCTTGTTTTTGCTGAAACCAAGCGCAATCCTGTGGTGGAGTTCTTTTAAGTCAAGAGTTGACATCAGAATGCAAAGGATTGTTGTGAAAAGAGAGGTGCACATTGAAAAATGAAGCACTACAAAAGGCATATTCCAGGTACTGTACGCAAGGGCAGCATTTGAGGTATGATTCCGTGTTGCCAACTCACAATTTTATCGAGCATTTCATGATGTTTGGGGTTTTTCTCGAAGCAGCAGCTCCTGGGCTGTTGGGATTACAACCTTTTATTTGAGAAGAAAAGTAAGTGTCTAGCCCTCCTGATGGCAGAGTGAACCTAAAGTCTCAGAGACCAGAAGGCAAATATAAAGTAACCAAAATGCATTTGGTTTCAGCAGGAAAGAGGTTAATTGTTTTGACAAAAAAAAAAATACAAAAACCCCAGTGATTCTCCCTCTTTCACCTTGCTTTGTGTCTCTATGTATAGTTTTATTTATTTTTGTACATTTGTTTGAATTATAACATGACTGTTTTTTTGTGCATTTTGGGTACATATATACATAACAATTGTAAGTCTATCTCGTGATTTTCTGGGGCCTGATACATGATTTTTGAATACTTTGGATTGGAAATACTATGATTCATCCTACAGACCTTGTGCATCCCCAGCATGCCATGTTAGGCAGCATGAACATCTGATGGAAACAAGTGAAGGTCTGATGGAAGTTCTTTCTGTTTTTGAATGTCCAGCCATGGTCTTTTCATACCCTTTGAACATCTAAGAATACCTCTTCCCTTGATGAACAAAGTAGAGAAGTATGAACCGTGGGAATAGGACTCCAAATTTTGGTTTCCTCATTCAGAACCAGACAGTCACGCTTAACCATTCCAGGTAATATTTATTAAGGAGCCCCAGTAGATATTTCCGTATGTGTCCAGTCTGTGCAAGGAGTGGAAGTCAGGCATCTTGAGCAGCAGAGGGAGCCATTTCTACAAGTGCCAAGAGAGCGCTCTGGGCTGGTTCTGAACAGCTAGACCCAAGGCCTAGCATAGCTGCAAGAGCCATCAACCCATAGGCCATCAGGGAGGTAGTCCAGCTAAAGGTGAGTCATGCAATTTTCTAGTACAGGGTTTCTGTGTCCAACTACATCATTCATATTCATGAATGGATTGAATTGTTATTCTCAGGGTTTGCAATACTGATGGACTGAGTCAGGCAGAGGGTGACAGTGATTTATAGACTTTTAAGGCTACTGAGAAGTTGGAAAAACCTCAGCTAATGTTCCAGAGGCCAGAGATACAGATACGTTTGCCATTTCAAACTGCAGAGGCTCATACTTTAGCGATGGCTGACCAGCTTCAGTCAGCAGAGATAACTAAGATGATGGTCATCACACTTAAACAATAGCCATTTTTATGTAGTGGGGACTCTCAACATTTTCTTTTAACAGGCAGCTGAGTGTTGCCGCCCCCAAGCATGCAAAAATCATGAGTCAGACCCTGGGAGACTAACTTAAAAGTGAAGAAGCGACAAAGAGTCCTGTGGCACCTTAAAGACTAACAAAAGTATTGAAGCATAAGCTATAGTGGGCTAATACCCACTTTGTTGGATGCATTAGCCCATGAAAGCTTATGCTTCAATACTTTTGTTAGCCTTTAAGGTGCCAGAGGACTCTTTGTCGCTTCTGCAGATCCAGACTAACACAGCTACCTCTCTGATTCTTAAAAATGAGGAGCTTTTCAAACGTAATAGATTTGGGATTCTTTTATTTCCCTGCTGGTTTTTGAGCCTTTAGGGTACCCGTTTTCTGTATAACCATTGGGGCTAGAAACTTTGTTTTAAAATGAAAGCCAAGAATCTCATGGAGTTATGGAATCATAGAAATGTAGGGCTGGAAGGTCCACATGAGCTGGGGCTTTCAGAAGTACATCACATATTGTGAGATTTGCAATAAAATCACAGTCAGCAAACTACAAATTCTAGCAGCGGTGGAGATATTCCTTCAACATATAATGAGGAACTGGAACTGATAGAACCACTAGAAACTATCAAAATGGAAGAAACTTTTAAAGGATACTTACAATAAGGACCAAATCTGTTATATTTGTAGTGGTGTCGTGAACCAGTTTTGCATTGTGGAATAATTTTGCTATACAAATAAATAAACAGGAATTAATTTCAGTTTATATAGCATAAGAAAATTGCACATACTGTTGTATTTGTAAACTGGCCAAGAAAGTTATAAAGCCAGCAAATTTGCCTTACTTTTGCTGTTAGCATGATGGATAATCATGTGCTATTATGAATAATACTTGGCAAGATATTCCTTTCTTTTCTTTTCCCATCAATTATTCACTGAAGAGGCTGGAAGAACATGTTAACCGGATGCAGTTGCCCAAACAGAGAGACACCCAGCAATAGTTTAATTTTGCCAACAACTCCTAGAGGGGCTTTGGCACATACACTGGGTTAAAATGTTAGCAAGCTTCTAAAATGCATTCACTAAATTTGCAGTTGTATTCTTTGTATCACAGGCACTGACTTTCCAAAGTGCCAGTGAGTACTCCACCCCCAGCTCTATC
The DNA here is from genome assembly GCA_032164245.1 of Sternotherus odoratus. NCBI lineage: Eukaryota > Metazoa > Chordata > Testudines > Kinosternidae > Sternotherus > Sternotherus odoratus. Next base: position 42,660,718 of record JAVMKO010000002.1, read on the forward strand.
CCAGGCCCTGCCCCCACTCCAATCATTCCCGCAAAGCCCCACCCCGGCTCTTTCCGCCCCCTCTTCCACATCAACCCTCCTCTTCTTGTACCCACTCTGCCTTTTCCCACCCAGTTCCACCCCTCCCCTGAGCATGCCACATCCTTGCTCCTCTTCCCTCCCCCAGCCTCCTGCATGCCACGAAACAGCTGTTCACGCTGGTGGGAGGCTCAGGGAGGGACGGAGGGAGTGGGAGGTGCTGATCCGTGGGGCCGGCAAGCAGGAGGCGCTGAGAGGGGGATGAGCCAATGGGAGACTGCCAGTGGGTGCTCAGCACCTACACCCTTGGAGTCAGCACCTATGCTCTGTGTGTGTGTGTGGTGTGTGTGAAAGAGAGAGAAATCGCGAATCTATACTTTGTGTAACAATGTCATGGTAGCAATTACTGGTTTTACATGCACAAATGTGAATTTTCACATGCACTGCGATGAACACACACATTTTGCTGTTACATTTGTGCAGGCATATTGGAAATACCTTCAGCTAAAGTCTTGGTGGTACAATTTGGGTTGCTAAAGTAATTTAGAGCCACTAGTTAGCATGCAACCAGTTAGCTTTTATGTAACCAATTACAGGTTCCTTTCAGTTCTTCTTGCCACTTCTGTTAGTCTTGTTCAGAGTGAGGTTGATAGTTGTGCTGCCTGCTACAGACACAGTCTCATTGTACTACTCCCAGACATGAACCAGAAGTAATCTAAAGTAATCAATGATATTTTATGGTGACAATAATCCCAAATATGGCACTGATTAGTTTCTTGGATCCCTATAGAAAAACATTTTTTTTCAAAGTTTACTTGAAGTCTACCTAGATTTAAATTGGTTATACACTTATTTCTTACTTCCTATTCTGAACTGTTGTGTTGTGCAGAGGTGGCTGTGTTCCTATGGTGGGAAAGGTGTTTTCAAAGTGCTTTAGGATTTTTTGGAACAAAAAAAGCACAAAATGCATGTAAGATTATAATATTAACAACAGCAGCATTGGTTAGGTTCTTCACACTGAGATGATTTAGGTTGGAAATCATATTTAAAAGGACACAATTTTCAGGAAAGTTTATAATTTCATTATAAAGCTCAATAAAGTTATGGAAAAGGCTACTGTATGAGCATTTTGAAACACAAACCAGAATGGACATTTTCATTCCTCTCCCCTCAGATCCACAGGCCTCAGTCCTGCAAAGTGTTGAGTGCTCCCAACTCTCATTAACATCAGTGTGAATTAAGAAAACTCAGTATTTACCAGGTGGGATTCGGCACCTTGCAGAATCAGGCCAACAAGTGTAGTTGTATTTATACGTAAACATACATTTAAGTGATAAACTTTATACATTGATGACACTATGCCATGTTGTATTTTAACATGATGGCCCAAACAATTATGGGCCTGACCATCAGTATTTGTGTAACCAGATTTTATATATGCCTCTATGTGTGCACACAGTAAGCATCTGTTTGTATGAGTGCAAATTCTTCCCCAGAGCCATAGCAAATATGAAATCACATATACATATACCTATGCATTTCACTACACATGCAAGCATACACCTATGCATGCATTAGACAACAATATATTTGTGATTGTAGCAACATGCATGGAACTTGGAGGGTGAAGCAGATATTGTAGGAAGAATTTGGAGGAGATACTAGGAAGCCAGTCTGTGTGCACGTGGCTGGAATGTTAGCTCCAGTTACAGCACCTTGGTAAATAGTTCTCTTAATAAAGAATAAGTTTAGTTTTAGAAACATTGAGTCCTCTCATATTATTACCCAGGATGCAATACATGAAATATGGGGCCATTCATTTTCCACACAAAATTTACTAGGTTTTTTTCTTTAACCTTACACATAGTGCTATGAGACCAAGAAAAGATCCCAAAACCAGCACAAGAACAAATGTCGGCTGGCTGAGCTTCTGTAGTACGCGCAAGAGATTGTCACGGTGCAGTCGCTAGCCAACGGAAGTGCTCCCCTTGGCCTCTCCCGGAACGCGCATTGAGCCATGATTAGCGTGTTCAAGGTAGCGGCTTTCTGTTATCTGTGGGAAGATGTTCTGAGAAAGTGTTCTCTATCCAGCTGTGTGCTGGCTCTTCTGTCTGTGTTTTCTGTCTGTGTGAGAGCTGGTCTGTGTGAAAGTAAAATGCAATGCTAAACAAAGCAGATGGCATATAATCAACAAGTATCAAGTAGCGTGTGACCAAGTCACAGGTGCTTGCCTGCTAAATATTCATGAGCTATGAGTATGTATGAGATGCAAATGTGTAACTGTGCTTAAACCCATGTTTCGGCCCCTCCCGCGGGCCTCTCTACTCTAGACCTCGCTTGGATGTACTAGATTCCCCTTCTGCAGTCACCCTGTGTGTGTGGGGGGCCCACAGAGCCAGTGGACCGAGACTTTCCAATAAACTCATCCACTTTATACAACCACTGTGCGTGTGCATCATCTCTACAAGATTCCCCTAGTGTACCTGGCAACAGCTTCATAATTAGAAGAAAGTTCTTACGTAAAGCTGAATAGTTCCTTGTCTTCATGGCGATAATTTGAAATTATTTTTGAACCCCATTTTGAAAAATAACACGATGGACGCCACTCTAGTAACATCAGAACTCCGTTGGTGTGGTTCTCGCAGTAGAAGTGTCTGAATCTGGGGTTAAAGTGTCTGAATCTGGTTAAAAGACAGGGAACAAAGGGTAGGAATAAATGGAACTTTTTCAGAATGGAGAGGGGTAACTAGTGGTGTTCCCCAAGGGTCAGTCCTGGGACCGATCCTATTCAACATATTTATAAATGATTTGGAGGAAGGGGTAAACAGTGATGTGGCAAAGTTTGCAGATGATACTAAACTGCTCAAAGTAGTAAGGACCAAAGCAGACTGTGAAGAACTTCAAAAAGATCTCACTAAACTAAGTGATTGGGCAACAAAATGGCAAATGAAATTTAATGTGGATAAATGTAAAGTAATGCACATTGGAAAAAATAACTCCAACTATACATACAATATGATGGGGGCTAATTTAGCTACAACCAATCAGGAAAAAGACCTGGGAGTCATTGTGGATAGTTCTCTGAAGGCATCCACGCAGTGTGCAGCGGCAGTCAAAAAAGCAAACAGGATGTTAGGAATCATTAAAAAAGGGATAGAGAATAAGTCGGAGAATATCTTATTGCCCTTATACAAATCCATGGTGCGCCCACATCTTGAATACTGCGTACAAATGTGGTCTCCTCATCTCAAAAAGGATATACTGGCACTAGAAAAGGTTCAGAGAAGGGCAACTAAAATGATTAGGGGTTTGGAACGGGTCCCATATGAAGAGAGATTAAAGAGGCTAGGACGTTTTAGCTTGGAAAAGAGGAGACTAAGGGGGGATATGATAGAGGTATATAAAATTATGAGTGGTGTGGAGGAAGTAAATAAGGAAAAGTTATTTACTTGTTCCCAAAATAGAAGAACTAGGGGCCACTCAATGAAATTGGCGTGCAGCAGGTTTAAAACAAATAAAAGGAAGTTCTTCTTCACACAGCGCACAGTCAACCTGTGGAACTCCTTACCTGAGGAGGCTGTGAAGGCTAGGACTATAACAGGGTTTAAAAGAGAGCTGGATAAATTCATGGAGGCTAAGTCCATAAATGGCTATTAGCCGGGATGGGTAATGAATGGTGTCCCTAGCCTCTGTCTGTCAGAGGGGGGTGATGGATGGCAGGAGAGAGATCGCTCGATCATACCTGTTAGGTTCACTCACTCCGGGGCACCTGGCATTGGCCACTGTCCGTAGACAGGATGCTGGGCTAGATGGACCTTTGGTCTGACCCAGTATGGCCGTTCTTATGTTCTTATGTTCTTAAACATTGCATAGAACCAGCCAACTATCAAAGATGAGACTAAGGGTGGGATTTTCAGATGCACCCAAAGACACCCACTTATGGCTTTCTTCCCAACTGCGAGAGCACATTCCAGAGCTAAGGCCCCACAGTGGATAATGCCATAACTCCAGGCCACCAGGTGTGAATCTTTTAGCAGGAGCATCCCATCTGATCTCAGCTGCCATAATGGTGCACAAAGACAGCAGCTTTCTCACTGCTACATAAGAAGGAGGTGGTTTTGTAACATGCCCAGCTATTAGTATAATGGAAGCTACCCTAAATGTCAGGAGGTAAGAACTGTTGCTTTCTTTTCAGAGCTATAACACAACAAAAGACAGAGCAGAAATCTGTCTGTAAGAGTTGCCTCACAGCATGTATCCTCTGTCCTTAGAGAGACAAGATGGGGGTGGGGGGGAGAGCAATATCTTTTATTGGATATCATCTGCCTGTGAAAGAGACAAGCTTTCATGCTTACACAGAGCTCTTTTTCGGGCCTGGGAAAAGTACTCTCTCTACTACCCTGGGGCCTGCACGACTACATCAACACTGCAAACAATCCTGTATCCTTGACATAGCCTAAATCAAGAATGACTTAAGGCTACAGATTTGTCATGATCATGACTTCTGTGTCAAAAAAAATTGTTTTAATAATAAAACATTCTCTTTTCTGCGCCAATCAGCCTGCAACTGAGCAAGATATTTCCATGAATGTGTACAATGTCCTATCCGGAATGGGAGAGTCACCTGGGATTTAATTTTTTTTTTTAAGATAAAGGATATTTTGCACAAAATAATGTGATCCTGTGGCTTTCTGATTTCTTTCTATACATTTGCGATTCCCAGTTTTTTCATAATTTCTGATGCCCTAATAATGACACACGCACCCCAGCCACCTTTTTGACAGATTTCAGGCTCTACTAAGTGGGTTTTGAAAACATTGTATTTACTATTAATCACAGCCCTAACTGTTTCTCACTTTTAAATTTTCCATTGACCATGAGTAAGCTCTTAAGCCTTCCATCCCTTTCCCCCTAGTGGTACTGACCTCCATAGTCTCAGACTGTCATTTTTAATCTTTAATAAATATTAGATGACACATATTTTAAATATGTACATGGGATATTTAAATACACCCATACACCCTCTTGATCAGATTTATTTTAAAAGCTCTTCGGTTTCAAATCAGTCTTGAATAACTTCACCAGGTCTCGCAAATGCCCTAAAACTAAATCTTTTGTTATGTGAATCTGATTGGTGGGGGAGGGAAGCCCTAGATAAAATATTTTCAGATTTTAAAATGTGGACTATTTTTTATCCTCTAATCCTGCTCAGCAGAAGTAAATTTGAGCCTTAGTGACTCTTATATCTGTGAGATATCTTCATTTTCTTCATTCCCAGTTGGTTCATATAATCATTATTTTAATCCTGCTCTACCCAGTACCATTTTTGTTCCTAAGAATCAGGGTGGTAGCCGTGTTAGTCTGGAATAGCAGAGTTAACAAAGTCCTGTGGCACCTTAAAGACTAACTATAAAGTTTTGAAGCATGAGCTTTCGTGGGCTAATACCCACTTCGTCGGATGCAGGCAGTAGAAGTGTTCAATTGTTCACAAACAGGCAGTTATAGAAAAGTAGGTAAGAGCCAGGGGGGAGGTGAAAAGGTTAGTCCAATTAAGCTGAGCCAGCTTGTTATCTCCGATCAGGGAGTGTGGATTATTCGTCTAGCATTTGAATGGGGTGTGTGGACATGGAGAGATGAGAAACAATGTCTGTAATGAGCCAACCATTGTAGATCCCGGTTCAATCCCAAAGTGTGTGAGCTGAATTTGCAAATGAATTGAAGCTCTGCAGTCTCTCTTTGCAGTTTGGATCTGAAGTTCCCTTTCTGCAGAATGGTGACCTTTAAATCTGAAATAGTGTGTCCAGGCAGGTTGAAGTGTTCCCCTACAGGTTAAGGATTTAGTGAAAAGGAGATTAGAGAAATTTAAAGGCACCACAGACTATGCCATAATAAATTATACATTTTTAGCCTGCATAACTGTCTAATAATATTGCCATGGATTAAGGCCTATGGATTAAGTTTCAACACACCCTAGTTTCCCATGTCACCTCACAAAGAGTCGTGTGGTGAGCTCTGACTTATGAAGTGTTAAACTGTTCAACTTGTTCTAACAGTTCTTATTACACTCCAGAAATCCTACAAAAGCCAAACACACAGGCATGAGAAGTATGTTGGTGTAGTGACATTGCAAAGTAATTTCTGAACAGGACCACCCACCTTACAGCTCCCCGATTACAAAATGAACACAAACTCCTAGACCTCAGAGATGACAGACCACATTTATCCTTGCTGTAACTCCAGTGAACTCAAGTGTAACTCAGGGTTGGCCTGATGTGTTCTATGTGTTAGAGTAAAACTTCAAGGTAATTCCCAAGAAAATAGCCCTGTAACAACACTTCAGTACAAACAACCCTGCACATTCAACATAGCATATAGGGAATGATAGGGTAACAGAGAACAAGGATGAATAAGCAGCCTGATTGAAATAAAAATTACCCTCCGGATGTCTTTAGCATTCTACCTCTAGTCTGGAATGCCCCTTGAAAACACGATTGTCTTTGAATAAAAGGGGATGTGATAACTGCTTTCAACTACCTGAAAGGGGGTTCCAAATAGCTTGGATCTAGACTGTTCTCAGTGGTAGCAGATGACAGAACAAGGAGTAATGGTCTCAAGTTGCAGAGCAGGGGGGTTTAGGGTGGATATTAGGAAAAACTTTTTTACTAGGAGGGTGGTCAGGCATTGGAATGGGTTACCTAAGGAGGTGGTGGAATCACCTTCCTTAGAGGTTTTTCAGGTCAGGCTTGACAAAGCCCTGGCTGGGATGATTTAGTTGTGGATTGGTCCTGCTTTGAGCAGGGGGTTGGACTAGATGACCTCCTGAGGTCCCTTCCAACCCTGATATTCTATGATTCTATGTGGGTCATGTGAAGATGGTAAAGAATCATGGAGTCACTTTTTCCTAACAGTGAGCAATAATTTAGGCTAAAGAAAAAAAATACAAAGTAGGTAATTGTATCTGGCAAATTTACTTTCCCGTCAGTCTGTTTTCATGAATCTCACTCACAAACCTGCTTCACTCGCCTTCTCAGCAGCCAGGCAAAAGGGGGACGTTAAGAAGCATTGTGACTTAGAGTGCAGCGATTGGTTGGAGAACCCCAACTGCTTGCCAATCCCATTGTACCACTGCCGTGACTAAAGGCTCTTTGACAGTTGTCAGAGCCAACTGCCAGCTGCAGATGGATGTGAGTCCGCACGCTCTCACCGACTGGTCAGTGGAGTTGTAGGCAGGTTCCCTGTGTCTTACCTATTGATACCTGCAGGGGAAGGAGAAGCAGGCTCAGAACCCTAGAGCAAAACTCATTAGCAAAAGGTGGGTCCTGCCATGTGATGTATTTTTTAGCTTATTTTAAATATTTTCAACCCTTGCAGGATTCGTGCAAAGCTGCCTCTCAGACTGGCCTCTACTGGAATAAACGGCCCCTGGCATGGCTGACTTGAGCTCATGGGGCCTAGGCTGAAGGACTAAAAATTGCTGTGGACCCAATGTGAGGGTCCCAAATCTCGGGCTCCAGCTCAAGCCCAAATGTCTACACAGCAGTTTTACAGTCCCACAACCCAAGCCGCGCAAGCCTGAGACAACTGACCCAGGCCAGTTGTGAGTGTTTAGTTGCTTTCCAGACGTACCCTCAGACCCCTGTAAGAGGGTTCTGGCCAGGAGACCCAGGCCAGGCCCCTGTTATCCCAGCTCCAATTAAAGGGGAATTAGTTGGGGCTGGCAGGGGAGACCATGCCCAAATTGCCTGA